>CM052806.1:68289204-68383097 GCA_028533885.1 Nasua narica | reverse complement strand
GAGAACATAAGCAGTAACCTCTTCAACATCAGCCACAACAGCTTCTTTCAAGACATGTCTCCAAAGGCAAAGGAAACAAAAGCAAAAATGAACTTTTGGGACTTCATCAAGATAAAAAGCTCCTGCACAGCAAAGGAAACAGTCAACAAAACAAACAGGCAGCCAACAGAATGGGAGAAGATATTCGCAAATGACACTACAGACCAAGGTCTGCTAAGATCTATAAAGAACTCCTTAAACTCAACACTCAAAAACAAATAATCACGTCAAAAAATGGGCAGAAGATATGAACAGACACTTCTTCAAAGAAGACATACAAATGGCTAAGAGAAACATGAAAAAATGTTCATCATCAGTAGCCATCAGGGAGATTCAAATCAAAACCACACTGAGATACCACCTTACACCAGTTAGAATGGCCAAAATCAACAAGACAGTAAACAACAAATGTTGGAGAGGATGTGGAGAAAGGGGAACCCTCTGCCACTGTTGGTGGGAATGCAAGCTGGCACAGCCACTTTGGAAAACAGTGTGGAGATTCCTCAAGAAATTAAAAATAGAGCTAACCTTTGACCCTGCAATTGCACTACTGGGTATTTACCCCAAAGATACAGATGTAGTGAAAAGAAAGGCCACATGTACCTCAATATTCATAGCAGCAATGGCCACAATCACCAAACTGTGGTAAGAGCCAAGATGCCCTTCAACCGATGAATGGATAAAGAAGATATGGTCCAGGTGCCTGGGTGGCTCAGGTGGTTAAGCAACTGCCTTCGGCTCAGGTCATGATCCTGCAGTCCAGAGATCGAGTCCCACATCAGCCTTCCAGCTCCATGGGGAGTCCGCTTCTCACTCTGACCTTCTCCCTTCTCATGCTCTCTCTCACTCTCTCTATTTCCTAATAAATATAAATAAATAAAATCTTTTAAAAAAAAAAGAAGATATGGTCCATATATACAATGGAATATTATGCCTCCATCAGAAAGGATGAATACCCAGCTTTCGTATCAACATGGACAGGACTGGAAGAGATTATGCTGAATGAAATAAGTCAAGCAGAGAGAGTCAGTTAGCATATGGTTTCACTTACATGTGGAGCATAAGGAAAAACATAGAGGACATTGGGAGAAGGAAAGGAAGGGTGAATGGGGGGGAAATCAGAGGGGGAGACAAACCATGAAAGACTGTGGACTCTGAGAAACAAACTGAAGGTTTTGGAGGGGAGTGGGTCAGGAGGTTGATCCTCGTGGTGGGTATTGAGGAGGGCACATATTGCATGGAGCACTGGGTGTGGTGCACGAACAATGAATCTTAGAACACTGAAAAAATAAAATTAAATTAAAAAAATTCACATGTGAGGGGCACCTGGGTGGCTCAGCCAGTTGGGGGTCACACTCTTGTTTTTGGGTCAGGTTGTAATCTCAGGGTTATGGGATCGAGCCCCACATCCAGGTCCACACTCAGCACAGAGTATGCTTGACCCTCTACCTACCTCCTCTCGTATACTTCCTTTCTCTCTCTAAAATAAATAAATAAATGAATGGATGAATGAATGAATGAGTAAATATATAAATAAATTCTTTAAAATTCAGATGTGATACTTGGAATTCTTTAAGATTCTTTAAAATTCTTTAAAATTCAAATGTGATACTGGGAATAAATATTTTATAAAATTTTATAATATTTTATTATAACTAATACCTTTTGTAATCAAATTAGTCAATATACATAGTTTATTAAATCTTAAGTGGATACTCTTTGTAACTGATTCAATTCCTCTGTTCATGGATTTATAATTTTTGAGTGTTATTTATTAAGAGAACTATATTTTAGCTTTTGATCAGGTTAAGTAGGTTAATGTACAATTCCATATTGGTTAATGAAGACTTATTTCAGCGATGGAAACTTTTTTAAATAAAATAAGAAATTGAGATGAGAAGGCAAAGAAATTAGCTTAAACCTAAATGGTACTTTCAAAATAAATGTTATGTTAACCTAAAAAGTTGATGGGTTCAAGGATCAAAACTATAACCTAAAATGGTAATTTAATAAATTCTTTCCAGAAGTTACAAATTACCAGTAAAAAATGACTCTACAGAAACAAAGCAACTCACAAAGGAAAAAAAAAACCATGACCAACAAATGTTGAAAATGTTTGACTAAATATTTACAAATAAAATGTATGTCATGGTGCCTGGGTGGCTCAGTCAATAGTCGCCTTTCTCTTGGGTCATGATGCCAGAGTCCTGGAATCAAGTCCTGCATCCTGTGTTGGGCTCCCTGCTCAGCGAAGAACCTGCTTCTCCCTCTCCCCTTGCTCCTTCCCTTAGCTCATGCTCTCTCATTCTCTGTCAAATAAATAAATAAAGTCTTTATAAAAAATGTATGTTTTTTTTTAAAGATTTTATTTATTTATTTGACAGAGAGAGAGAGATCACAAGTAGGCAGAGAGGCAGGCAGAGGGAGAAGGGGAAGCAGGCTCCCCACTGAGCAGAGAGCCCAACGTGGGGCTCGATCCCAGGACCCCGAGATCATGACCCGAGCCGAAGGCAGAGGCTTTAACCCACTGAGCCACCCAGGCACCCCTAAAAAATGTATGTTAAGACAACAGTGTGATACTAGGGTTTTTTTTTTTTTTTTAACTCCCAAATTGTCTTTTTTTTTTTTTAATGATTTTGTTTATTTGAGAGAGAGAGAGAAAGAGAGAGAGAGAGAGTAGGGGGAGGGGCAGAGGGAGAAGGACAGGCAGGTTCCCCACTGAACAGGGAGCCCAACACAGCAGGGGGCTTCATCCCAGGACCCTGAGATCATGACCTAAGCTAAAGTGAGACACTTAACTGACCGAGCCATTCAGGAGCCCCTCAAATTGTCCGATTTTAAAAATTAATAACAACAATTGCATTAAGAGTACAAAAAGAAAAAAACAGTTAATCCCTTATATTGATAGAAGCAATATTAATTAATATAGACTTCTCAGCAATTGGTTGACATGTACACAAATTTTCTGGCAATTAAAAAATATATATCAAACATCTTGAAATAGAAGTTTATCAACTTAGAAAGGCCTCTCCTAAAAAGTTATTCAGAGACAATATTAAATGGTATCTGCAAAAACATAGCAGCATTATTAAAGGCTATACATGTTTGATAATCTAGGTTAAGTAATTGTGTTTCACAAATTGACATGTAGAGTGACTCAAAATTATCACCAATCAGAAAGCTCATTTTTGTAAAGAATAAAAATATATATGCATATATAAATATAAATACATGTGATTTCCAGAATATATACCAGGAAACTTCTGTGATATCTATTTTTTACTATTCTAATATTTCTATTTTACTATTCTATTTTGTTCATCTACATTTATAATGTTTGTACAGTGATCATGTATTTAATAAAGTTTTAAAAAATAATCTAATAATTATTTTATAGAGATGGCGTATGCCTCAAATACATAATCCAAAAAAATCTCCTTAAGCTGTGATCCTTTTTCATAAAAGAAAATCGAGTAATGATATAAAAACCTGTTGAGTCATACAGTCAGCACCGTCTCTGTCTGTGACATCTGCCCTTCCTCACCCTGGTGGAAGAGCCCCCCAGCTGTATTTGTAATGGCTAATGCTGTTGGAACCAGAGGTGGGCATTTGTACAAACAAGGTCACTCAAAATCTTTTTCCCTGTATCTGGAACTGGAATTCAGATCGACTAGTGAACTGAAAACAAACAAACCCAGCTGCGCCAAGGTCCTGAGGTCTGGCAGGGGTATGGCTCCCTGCTCAGTGGTGGAAAGTTTGCTTCTCCCTCTCCCACTTCCCCTACTTGTATTCCCTCTCTCACTGTCTCTCTCTCTCTCTGTCAAATAAGTAAATAAATAAAATCTTCATAGAAAACAAACAAACCCAGAGCTCTGGGATGTTGTGAGAGAAAGGTAGAGGAAATTAGCCTACTGAGAGAAAGAAGGTGAGGAAAGAATAGAAACGATAACAGACTGTGGCATAACAGAAAGATGAAAAAGGGTAATCCTAGTTCTGAGTTCTTTCCAAAGCTACCAGGCCTGATTTTACTTCCTGTCTCAGGATTCTAGGAGAAACCTATATCCTACAATAAGCTAGTGTAAGTAAGTTTCTGTTATTTGCAAAGAAAAAGTATAGATTAAGAAATAGTCTATCAGTTAAGATAGCGGAAAACACACCAACAATTTTAACCAGAGAATTTAATAGGAGGAATTGATTTAACAGATACAGGTGGATCAAAAAGAGAAAAATGGGAACATGGAAATATCATAGAGGTAGCAAGCGCAGTAGGAAGGTACCACCTGTAAGGAAGAAAGTAGCAATACTATAAAAACTAGCAGTTTGAGAACAGGCTGCCTGTCTGGGGCTTATAACTCAATGATCTTAGAGAAGAGGCCCCGAGGACCTGGGACTCAGATAGCTGAGAATATGATGCCAGTCAATAGTGCTGGTATCTCTGAGAAGGCAAAGGGAGATTGGTTGAAGCAGTTTGGGGTCAAGAAGTCAAAAGTAGAACCAACTGCTGCTGTTATCTTCTGCCACTTCCAGGGTGAAAAGGCACTGCTCAGGCGGTGTTGACAGTGACAAGAGGCAAAACAGGAAAGAACACAACCCTTTTTCCTAGTCAGTCTCCAGTCTTCCTGTAGAATTCTCTATTGTCAAAGTCTACGGGGGAGGCAACTGTCAAAACAGAAATTCGGTTTGCAGAGTCCCCGCCCTAGTAATATAAGGCCGACTAAAAACAGTAGGTTTGAAACAGCAAGAAAATGGCTTAATAACAAGCAAATATGGTAGAAGTAAATTCTATGTTACTTCTTAATCCATGTTTATGCCGAATACACAGTCTAAAAATACTTTTAAAATGAATGAATAACACTGTAGAGAAACCATAGAAGCCATTCAATAGATAAATTAGCAAATTCAGGGGAAAATTTGCTATTCTGGCAGCCTGTGTTTCTGCTAAAAAAAAAATCTTTTAATTAGCTTTGTTCAGTCCTACATATAATTAAGTTTGTGAATTTAGGAGCAATTTTACATATTGCAGTTGAACAAAAATAAGAAATTGTTAGTACCTTTTTTTGTTGAAAAATATTAAATTTTGACAGTACCAAGACCTAATGCAAGAATAGAAAGATAAAAATAAATGGTAACTATATGAAGGGATGAATATGTTAATTAACTTGATTATGTTAATTGCTTCACTATGTATGCTTATATCAAAACATCACATTGTACACCTTAAACATATACAATTATTTGTCAAAAAAGAATAGAAAAATTAAATACTCCTAAATCTTTTAAAGCAAATAAGTCTATTATTTTCATAAAACAAAGAAAACCATGTTCTCTAAAAACTTCACTAGTGAAAATTTCCAAACACTAACAAAACAAGTAAGACCAATCCTAGATAAATTCTTTCAAATAGAGGAAGAGTGGATACTTCCTATTTTATTTTTTGCCAACATAGATATTAGAAGAAAGAGAAATTACAGACCACCCTCTTTTGCAAATACAGGGGCAAAAACTCTTTGAAAATGTTGTCAAGTCAAATATAGCTATATATAAAAACGATAATGCATCAAAACTAACTGGGGTTTATTCCAGGAATGTAAGGCTAGGTAAACATTCAAAAATTAACCTGTGTAATTTTCTACATTAACAGAATAAAGGAAAAAATAATCATTTCAATAAGTACAAAAATAGTATTTGATAAAATCCAACACCTACTCATAATTGAAAAAAAACAACAACAAAAAACCTCTTCCCATACTGGGACTAGAAAGGACTAATCGTATTCTTATAATGGTTGTCTATGAACAATCTATAGCTAACATGATGCTTAACGATGAGAATGTAAGTACTTTCACCCTGAAGGCAGGAACAAGACTCAAATGTCAACACCCATCATTACTATTCAACATTGTACCAGAGGTCTTAGCCTGTGTTATAAGACAAGTAAAAGAAAGAAAGGGTATAAAGATCAGAGAGAAGGAAGCAAAACTTTATTTGTATACGACATGTGTGTATATTTTTTAAAAGCCAGGAAAACTATTGGAAATAAGTGATTTTGGCAAAACTGCAGGATTAACAAGATTAATAACAAATTTATTAACAAGGTTAATATATAAAATTATTTCTTTTCAGGGTGTCTGGGTGGCTTAGTCATTAAGCGTCTGCCTTTGGCTCAGGTCATGATCCCAAGGTCCTGGGATGGAGCCCTGCATTGGACTCCCTGCTCCATGTGAAGTCTGCTTCTCCCTCTCCCACTTCCCCCGGTTGTGTTCCTTCTCTTGCCGTGTCTCCCTCTGTGTCAAATAAATAAATAAAATCTTTTAAAAATTATTTTTTTCTACATACTGGCAATGAATACATGGAAAGTAAAAATTTTTTTTATTTTTTGAGAGATTTTATTTTATGTTTTTATGTAAGCCCTGTGCCCAACATGGGGATTGAATTTACAACCCTGAGATCAAGAGTCACATGTTCTACTGACTGAGCTGGCCAAGTCCCCCTAAGGAAAGTAATATTTTATTTTTTTAAAAGATTTTTTAAATTTATTTTACAGAGGAGACAGTGAGAGAGGGAATGCAAGCAGGGAGAGTGGGAAAGGAAGAAACAGGCTCCCCACTGAGAAGGGAGCCTGATGTTTGTCTTGATCCCAGGACCCTAGGATCATGACCTGAGCCAAAGGCAAACAGTTAATGACTGAGCCACCCAGGCGAACCAGAAATTAAAATTTTAAATCAGTGTCATTTGCAATAGCATCAAAACCGTCAAATACATAAAACTAAATCTAATAAAAGATATGCAATGTCTCAACAATAAAATTTCAAAAACTTATTAAGAAAAATTGAGTAAATAAAATAGCATTTACCATATTTATGCCTTGGCAGCCTCAATATTTTTAAAATATCAATTCTCCCCAAATTAACCTCTTGTTTAATTCCAACGGAAAATTCAGGAAGATGTGTGTTTGTGAGTATGTAAACTAACAAGATGTTTCTAAGAGTCACATAAAAATTCAAAGAAACTTGAAAAGCCAGGACAATCTTAGATAAAAACAATCTTGGAGGACTTAGACTATCATATTTCAAAACTTGTTATAATGCCACAATAATTAAAACTACAGCATTGTTGCAAGGATAGGTAAATGGAACGATTGAACTAAGTGGCAAAAGCCCATAGCAATTCATGGAGAAATGAATTGCTTTTCAATAAATGGTTCTGGAGTAATTGAAAATCTATGAAAAATAAAAAGGAGCTTGACTCTTACTTCATGCACTATGCAAAAATTAAACAAAGGTGTATCCAAGGCAAATGTGAACAGTAAATAAACAAAGCAAAAAGAAGGGGGGAAACTCAGGGGACAATATGTTTATTATTTTGGGATAGGCAAATATTTCTTACACAGAACACAAAAAGTAGTAGCAATAAAAAATGGATATGTTGGACTAATTTAAAATTAAGAACCTCTTTTCATTAAAAGACATCATTACTGGGTCTGGAAAGGTTACTAGGAAATGATATTTGCAGTTTCTGCTACTGTCAAGGGCTTATATAACAGTTTATACAAATGCACAGGATATTTAAGAACTCATACAAATCCATTAAAAAAGATGAACAGTACAAGAGAAAATTGAGCCAAAAAAGATGACAGGCATTAAAAAGAAGAGGAAAGTGAAATGGCTAGTAAGCACATAAAACATGTTCAAGTTTATTGCACTACCAAACTCTACAAAAATATTGGAATGAGAACAGACAAGGATGACAAGGATGTGGAACAATTGGAATTGTCATACACTGCAGTAGATATTTATTTACATTGATATTATCACTTGGGAAAATTGTTTGGCAATATCTACTCATGTGGAACATACACACACCTTATCAAGTTTCTTTTGGGGGGTTCTTTTTTTAATTTAAATTCAATTAATTAATTACTTAATTTAGTGTATTATTAGTTTCAGAGGTAAAGTTCAGTGATTCATCAGTTGCATAGAACATCCAGTGCTCAATACATCAAGTGCCTCCCTTAATGCCCATCACCCAGTTATCCCATCTCCACACTCCCCTCCCCTCCCCTCCAGCAATCCTCAGTTTGTTTCCTATGCTCAAGAATCTCTTATGGCTTGTCTCCCTCTCTGTTTTCATCTTGTTTTATTTTTCCTGGGTTTGTTTCTTTCAGGAACCAGAATCATGCTGTATATATTGTTCTTTGATGTGCTTGTTGGAGATGTTCTCAGCCTATCACACTCCTTTTATCCATTATATATTCCACAGAATTAGTGTCACTGTTTGGGTTGCTTTATTCTGCTGTTATAATTATGCCCACTTTTTGCACAAACTTGAGCACAGGGACTGGAATTTGAGGGGAAGAGTGCCATTTCGAGCCCTTGGCAATCGGCAGTGAAGGTGTGTTGACTTGACATCGAGCAGGTGGCAGGCAGTGCATGCTGACTTGGGCAGGAGGGCAGCTGTGTGAATTTGGGTCCCACAGGCTGATGGCATCATGTGTGACAGGGACGTGGGTGGTTTTGCTTTTAACTTTTGTTTTTCTGAGAACCTCTATCTCTCCTTCTATTCTAAATGAAAGCCTTGCTGGATAGCATATTCTTGGCTGTAAATTTTTTCCTTTTAGCAGTTGCTAAACATGCTAAACATGCCGCTTTCTTCTGGACTGCATAGTTTCTGCTGAAAACCCCACTGATAGCCATATGAGGTTTCCCTTGTATGTTACTGCTTTTCTTTCTCTTGCTGCTTTTAAAATTCTCTCTTTAACACTACTTTCGGCCATCTTATTTATTTTGTGTGTTGGTGCAGACCTCTTTGGGTTGATTTTGTTGGAGGCTCTCGGTACCTCTTGGATCTGGATTTCTCTTTCCTTCCTCAGATTCGGGACGTTTTTAACTATTATTTCTTCAGACAAATCTTCTGTCCCCTTTTCTAACTCTTCTCCTTCTGGGATCTCTATCATGCAACTGTTTTGCTTAACAATGTTGCTGAGTTCCCTGGATCTATTTTCATTTTGTCTATTTTTTTCCTCTCATCTGCTCAGCTTGATTACTTTTCATTACTCTGTCCTCCAGGTGGCCAATCCGTTCTTCTACTTCCTCTTGTTTGCTATTTATTCCAGGCGGTCTATTTTTATTTCCATTCAGTGAGTCCAATAGCTCTAATTGATTCTTTTTCATGTCTACTATCTCTTGGTGGGGGGTCTCAGGGGAGTTCTGCACTCCTTTCTCAATTCTAGCAAGTATCTTTATGAATATTACTTTAAACTCACTATCAGACATATCACTCATCTCCATTTTGTTTAGGTCTCTTGTTCTGATTTTGTTCCACTCCTTCATTTGGGACATAGACCTCTGTCTCCTCTGGTCCGTTTCTCTCCCACACTTGACAGTAGTGGCTTTATGAAGAAGAGGGCCTGCAGTGCAATATCCCTTATTCCCCAGAGCCTGGCACTTCAGAGGTGTCTCCTATGTGTGTTGCTACAGGAGTGTCCTACCATTGTGGCAGAGCTGTATTTGCCTTTAGTCCAGCCTGCAATGGCTTTCTGCCTGTTGCAGGTGGAGTCTGGTCCCTGTGGTGTTAGTAGGCCAGTCAGCAGCTGCCCTGGTCTTGAGTTGAGTCAGACCAGGCGTTTACAGAGATGAAGTAGCACACAACTCCAGGCACTTTCCCTGTGCTGTCCCTGAGAAGATTTTGATGGTGGGGGAGGCCTGCAGTCAGACCAGCTACCTGCCCCCTGTCCACTGCTGGGGTCACAGTCAGACTGGCATGTGGTTTTCTCCCCTCTCCCTGGAGCAGGACTCACTTTGAAGTGGTGCTGACCCTTGTTGTGGCTGTGTGCACACTGCCAGGCTTGTGGCGCTGCTTTTATGGGATCTTGCCAAGAGTGATCGGAGAGGGTGGATCTGTTCGCTGTGGCCTCTTGTTTATGTCATGCCATGGAGAGTCTGTTCTGCCAGCTTTGCAGTTGCTTTCTGGGTTATTTATGCCATTGTGGGTGCTGTCTAGGCAGCCACGTGGCAAAGGTGAGCCCAAGGTCCTCCTTCTCTGTCATCTTCCCCTTATCAAGTTTCTATTCCTAGATACATATTTAAGAGAAATGCCTATGAATGTTAATACGGACATATACGAGAATATTCAAAGCAGTGTTGTTTGAATAAATCAAAACTGGATTAATGTCAATGTCTACTTACAGAAAAACTGATCAGTAAATTGTGGTATATATTTTTTAAATATTTATTTATTTGCAGAGGGAACACAAGCAGGGGGAGCAGCAGGCAGAGGGAGAAGTAAGCTCTCCAATGTACAGGGCACCCAATATGGCAATTGATCCCAGAACCCTGGATCATGACCTGAGCAGGAGGCAGATGCTTAGCCAACTGAGCCACTCAGGTGAGTTGCCTTCCTTCTCTTAAACCTGGTATCAAAACTGAGCCACCCAGGTGCCCCATAAATGGTGGTATATTTTTAAAAACAAGATGCTATAGGGACACTTGGGTGGTGCAGGTAGTAAATTGTGCAACTCTTGGTTTCAGCTTAGATCATGATCTAGGGGTTATGGGATCTAGTCCCGAATGGGGCTCTGTGCCCCTCCCTCCTGTGCTCTCTCTCTCTAAAGTAAATGAATAAATCTTAAAAAAGATAAAAAAAAACCCCAATATGCTATAAAGTAGTGACAATGTTCAAACTACAGTTTCATACAACAGCACAAATATAGTGTTAGAAGAAAGAAGCCATAAAAAAAAGAAGAAGAAAGAAGCCATAACCAAAAAAGAATATATTTCAAGATTCCATTCACAGAAAGTTTTAAAAAATGGGCAAAACTAACTAATTCCATTAAGTCAGGTTATTGGTTATCGTTGAAAGAAGAAGAGGGACAGGTTGGGGCATAAAGGGGCCTACTGGGGTATTCATAATGTGCTAGGTAAGTGGGCATGTTCATTTTGTGAAAACATATTAAGCTACTCTTATGATTTGTGTACTTTTAAAATGTATGTTATAATCCAATAAAATTTACATTAACAAACCTGAATGGAAAGATTAAGTAGCTAATTAGATACAGATGAGAAATAATGTGATGACTGGAAGACAGATCTGAAGAAACCAAAAAAAAACAGCACAGGGAGAAAACATGAAAAATTAAAAGATACAGAAGGTAGAATTGAATTTGGATAAATACAAACTGATACACACTTGGATACAGTGTAGTGAGATACAGAATGATACAACTCAATAATGAAGAAAATGATCACCATGACATAAAATGTAGGAATATGACCTTTATCTTAGTAATATCACAACAAAATTATGTCATATATATGAACGTAAGTTTCCTTGTTCAAAAAATGTAGGAGGAGAAGGAGGAGAGAGAGAATTGAGTAAGATGAGCTCCATACTACTAAAAAGTCTATGCTTCTTGATCTTTTAATACTCTTGATTAGAAAAAACCTCATTTTCCTTTTTTCTCTTGAAGAAATTGATATTTTTAACATCTCATGCTTCATGGTTTTTATTCACATATGTGCCATGGTAATAATTTCACTGTCTGGTACTGGGTTTTGAATAAAAACAGAACTGCAGTATTTAATGATAAATATATAAGGAAGATTTTTTCATGGATGCATATATACATATTTTTGATGAAATTGTTTTTCTGCTCTAAGACATGATTTGGATGTTTTTGCAGGACAAGGATAATGTGTTGGGAATATATTAGAGTTCATTTTGAAAATAGTTTGCACTAATATCAGGTATAGAAGTAATACATTAGAGTCCAAGAGAATAGTGCCAACCAGATTATAATTGTCATTTTCCAGTGATCTTTAAATAGGGTGCTATAGAACCTTGGCTAGGAAGATCATAATAGCTACCCTTTTTTGAACAGCTGCTCGGTGTCAGCTGTTTTGTGTGTTTTCTACAACACTCTCTTATAAACCATATTACAGTGTTGTATACAGTGACCGTGAGATAAAATATGTATGGGGAAATGATGAGGAGGTTGAGGCTCAAGGATTAATAATTTACCTAAGCTCACTGATCTGGTCATTGACAACAATGGATCTATTGTCAAGTCTCTTGGATTTTATGAAACCATTGTCTTTCCCATTTTGAGATTATGACATTTTATAATCTCCAGAAAGAGAATACCTTGCATTCTTCTTTCACATCAGGTAAGTTGTTCCCTATGAAACATCTCTGCTACATTTGAATCTGAAGAAAATATATACCAAATGAGGAAAAGTCTATAGAAATGCAGGAAATAATATTGAGAAGTTGTGGGGTTTTTAAAAAATAAATTGTTATTTATTATCGGGTGAACAATACAAAATCTTGACATAAAAACAAGCAAATTGGGGACACCTGGGTGGTTCAGTAGGTTGAGTGTCCCCCTCTTGATTTGGGCTCAGGTCTTGATCTCAGGGTCAATCTCAGCCCCCCAGAGGGCTCCATGGTCAGCACAGAATCTGCTTGTTCCTTTCCCCTTCCCCCTTCCCCTCCATGTGTGTGCATGCGTATGCTTTGGCTCTCTCTTTTCTAAATCCATAAATGCAGTTGGTAGTGGTCTTATAAACTGTCTTACTAGAACGTCTTACAGAAATATGACATTGGGTTACTAATTTAGAATCTGTTTAAAGATAGCAGTATTAATTCTCTCTTTATTTTCTATGTTATCCAGAATAAACTACCTTATTTGGAGGAAGATGCTTCTGAGGCAAGAAGCACAATGAAGCAGCTCAAAGTTTCTTACTCTTAAGAGTAGTGATCGTTCCTTATTAAATCAGTGGTCATAGATCAGCAAGGCTGCCTCCAAAGGTAATTTTGGATGAATCAAGCCCTAGGGAATCAAGGCAAAGGTTTCCTACGCACATGTTAATTTGAGTATGTCTCATGGCGCCCAAGGCAGTAACAGATCCCCCGGCACTGAGCATGCTAATAAAATTGCTGGATGTACAAATGGGGAAAGAGTTGTTGAATAGGGCCCTAGCCTAGTTCAACCACAAGATTTCTTTCTACTCTACATTTTCACAGCAAAGTGGTTATGGAAGCTCAGGTAAATCTCGAGAGGTTGAATAATGATTCACAAGCCAAATGGAATGTTTCCACTTGAAATGTAGTCATAAAAAGGGATGCTGGCTGACTTGCTCAGTAGAGCAGGTGACTCTTGATCTTGGGGTTGTGAGTTTGAACCCCACGTTGAGTGCAGAGATGACTTAAATAAGTTTTAAAAAGTAGTCATACATAATTAAATATAAATGTAGTCATTATTTTGGCAATGCCGTTGATTGCTTAATGCTGCTAGTTTTTTAACTGTGAGAGGTACAGAATATGTACTACTGCCCCTAAAATGCCATTTGGACATATGGATTATTTTGAGTCAAAGTTAAGAAACAGTAAGGACACTCTGAACTGTTTCTGACCCTTTGTCCCCCTAAAAGCAGGGGGACATTATTTAAATAAATAAAAGTTATTTTATTTATTTAAAAATAAATCTCCATGTAAAGATACCCTCCCTATACCAGGAAGAAGAAAAACATCCTTATCATCAGAGACAGGAAATTTCGAGCTGAGAAGGCTGCATAAGCAAACCTTGTTGCTTCTTCACTAATTCACCACCCCAAGCCCAAACTTCTTTGTCTTGTCAATTCTTCACAAATTTATGGTTGGTATAAAAGGCATAAAAGACAGCTACTTCGGTCACTTCTTTGAGTACTGCATTTTGATGGACTCCTGTACATATGAAATTAAATTTGTTTTTTTTTCTCCTGTTAATCTGTCTTATGTCAATTTAATTATTAGATCAGTCAAAGCACCTCAAAGGGAAGTAGAGAATAGGTTTCCTCCCCTCCAGCAGAAAAGGGAAATGTGAGTGCTTGCTGTTATTGCCAGTACACGGCTTTACACAGAAACCTGCCTAACTGGAATGGAAGTGAAGCCTATGCCAGGCTTTCAGTTAATGGGGTTTCTCAATCAATCAGCAGTAGTTGCTGAGTGCCTGCTGTAAGGGTGCACTTTTCCAGGTAAACTCTGTGTTGTTAGATTTTCTATGTATAGCTACGAATGCCTTTCCAAAATTTGAAAGGAGGGGAAATGAGTTTGCTTTAAGAGAGAAACATTGAAATGAACATGTAAAGGAGCAATAAGCAGATTTGCCTCAAAGATTAAATGGCTCCCCTGCTTAATGGTAATTTGATTTAGTGAAATAGCATATTTAAAGGAAGCCTGTGTTAATGAATGGAGAAAGGATTTAGAGATAGACACATAGAGGGACAGAATGAAAGAAGAGTGAGAGTGAGGAAGTGAGGGGAGAGAGAGAAAGAATGTGAAAATCCAAGTATCTAGGAGAAAAAAAGGAATCAGGCCAACACAAATCTGATGTAAAGCATTAGAATATTGTACCTCTATGTGTAAAAACAAATAAAAAATAAGAGGCTTAATTCTCCCTGTTGAAAATAAGAGAACTTCTCTCTTACTTCCCCTTTCTTAGAGAATTTACTTGGAAAGCTTGTAAGTTCTTTCTCTCCTCTTTGAAAGTATAGGTCTCTTATTTTTTTATTTAAATATAATTGACATAAAACATGATATTAGTTTTAGGTGTATGACTATAATGATTTGCTATTTGTATATACTGTGAAATGTTCACTGCACTAACTCTAATTAACATCCATCACCGTACATAGTTACAGTTGTTCTTTCTGTGAGGAAAACTTTTAAGATCTACTCTCTTAGCAACTCGCAAACACGCCATACAGTATTATTAACTATAGTCTCCATGCCGTACATTATATCCCTGTGAGTTATTTATTTTATAGCTGGAAGTTTGTATTTCTTAACCCCCTTTACCCATTTTGCCCTCCCAGCCCCCATCCCCTATCTCAGGCAACCACCAATCCCTTCTCTGTATCCATAAGCTCAGGGTTTTTGGTGTTTTGTTTTGTTTTGTTTTGCAGGGTTTTGTGTGTGTGTGTGTGTGTGTTTTGTTTGTTTGTTTTAGATTCTACATATAAGCAAGATTGCATGGTATATAGTCTTTTTAAAAACTAGATAAACCTCAGGGAGCCTGGATAACTAGGTCAGTTGAGCCTCCACCTTTGGTTCAGATTATGATCTTGGGGTCCTGGGAGTGAGCCCAAAGTAGGACTCCCTGCTCAGCGAGGAGTTTGCTACTCCCTCTCTCTCTGCCCCTCCCCCACCCTCATGCACTAGAGCACTCTCTCTCTTTCTTTCAAATAAATAAATAAAATCTTAAAAAAAAAAAGGGTAAAGCTAAAAACGTCTTTCTCAATGACCTAGGAATCATCTCTTTGAAAATGTAATAATCAAGACAGATAACACCCCTATTTCCTAGTTTCTGTGGGATGTTAGTGGCTTAACTTCAGTGAGAATCTCATTCCAAGTGGCAAAACTGCTTCCTGTCATAAAGATATTAGAATTTTTTTTCTTAAGCTAACACAGACGGTCCTCTCAATTACCAAGTTAATTAAGGATAAATTATGTGTGACAATGGTGCTGTTCTCTTAAGAAATAGTTATTGTTGGGCGCCTGGGTGGCTCAGTTGGTTAAGCAACTGCCTTCGGCTCAGGTCATGATCCCGGAGTCCCGGAATCGAGTCCCATATCGGACTCCCGGCTCTGTGGGAAGTCTGCTTCTCCCTCTGACCTTCTCCCCTCTCATTCTCAGTCTCTCTCTCTCTAATAAATAAATAAAAACATAAAATAAAATAAATAAAAAATAAATCCTCATTTAAAAAAAAAGAAATAGTTATTGTTCATCTTGAAAACATTTATATAATGTATTGTATCTGCTTGGCTATATAAGAATGAGACATTTTGTTTTTGCAATCTCTTTGGTGGATTGCCTGTGTTGTGTGTCACATGTGGTTTACTGCTTAAGCAACAATAAAATTGTTTACCTTCTCTTCTACCTTTGTGTAAGGTTTTCTGAGCTAGGAGAAGATTTTGTTTCTAATTATATTTCTCCAACACAACTCCCTCTGGTCTAATTCCATGCTTATTCCAAATTCTTGATTATAAATGGTTTTCCCTTAACAGTCTGCATCCAGTGCTTTAAATGGGTGCAAGAATTTTTGATGTGTATTATTATTTTTCTCCTTGTAAAATAATAAGCATTTGATTATACAATCAGTCTCTGTGAGTATGATTATTGTTAGTACACTTTTAAAGAAGAGTCCATTCTTAATTATGCTATCAAGTTTTTAGGTTTGTAAATCTGAGAATCAACTTCCAATCCCTGATGAATTGCTGAGATGAATATTATTCTGCTTGGACTGTTAGCAAATAGCTAGCAGGCTTTCCCTGGTGAATTACTTTAGACACGCACATTTTCATGCACAATTTCTTCAGAAACAAGAAGACAACAGATTGGAAAAACTTGTCTCCTTAGAAAAAAATTGCTGAAAGTTAAAACACATGTTGTCTGTTCAGATCTTGCTCTTAGCTTTGCACTAAAAAGAGGTAAGCCTTGGGATGCCTTTAAATTTCTTTTTGGGATATCCAAGGCAATTTATCAAGGTGGAAAGAAATAGGTATTCTACTGAGGAATGAAGGAAGGAAAACAAAACATTGTGTTTCAGTGTTTCTATCCAAACATCTCTCAGATACAGGGCTTGGTAGACAGGAGATAAGAGAACACCATTCTCTGCCTAATTTCCATTAAAAAAATATATGGAAGGGGCACCTGGGTGGCTCAGAGGGTTAAGCCTCTGCCTTCGGCTCAGGTCATGATCTCAGGGTCCTGGGATCAAGCCCCACATCGGGCTCTCTGCTCAGCAGGGAGCCTGCTTCCCCCTCTCTCTCTGCCTGCCTCTCTGCCTACTTGTAATGTCTCTCTCTCTGTCAAATAAATAAATAAAATCTTAAAAAAAAAAAAAAATATATGGAAGACTGAAGAAATTCTACAGGTTAATTATTCTTTCTATTATCAAATGCACTTTTTATTCTACATTTGTGGTAGATGCTCTTAGCATTAAAATAGAAAGAAATATCAATATTCTGGGAAATTTCAAGGTGCCATTGACTATCTGGAGCTGCTGACCTTTTCACTCAATAACATGCTTGGTCCCTGCTCCTTCATGTGCAGTTCTAATAACAAGCTGTCATCTCTATTTATTCCTTCTATGCTCATTTTGTCATTCAGCCCTTTAGTACGCTGGCACACTTTTATCCAGAGCAGCTCCTATTTAGTACATCAGTTTTTCTCTATATTATATAGAACTTAAAACTATGTATATACTATACTAAAATATGTACTAGCATGTAATATATATACTATACTATACTATACTATACTATACTATACTATACTATACTAAAACTACGTATATACCTAACTATAGCCAGGCTGCACATGTACAAATTGCTTAAGATATAAAATTACTGAGGGGCACCTGGCTGGCTCAGTTCATGGAGGGTGCAACCCTTGATCTTGGGATTGTAGGTTCAAGTCCCATGTTGGGTATAGAGATTACTTAAAGAAATAAAACCTTAAAAAATAAAATGAAATTACTGAGATTTATGTTTATTTGAAGTTTGGGGTACTTAGTTTTGATTTTAGATTATCTTATTCTCCAGCATTTTAGTTTTCATTTGTTTACTAACAAACTTTTTAGTTTGTGAGTTCGTGGTTGTGATTAGCTTGAATTTTGGTTATGATACGTGTTGGTGGTGTGTCCTGAACTAATTTTATTGATCAAACTAACTATTCATCTGAACCTTATTCAAAAATTGAAAATATTTCTGAATATAGTGGCCAGTTACATTTTAATCTCATCCCTCATTTCCATCCTTTGTAAGAAAAAGGGTAATAGATGTGTAGGCTTACTAATCTCAAAATTTTATTTCATCTTAACCCCAAAATGCATAAAATACATAATCCTTGTCATACTCATCAAGGATAAAAAACAACAAATGTAGTGAAAATGGACATTTGGTAATAGAAAGAATAATTAATCTGTAGAATTTCTTTAGCCTTCCATATGTAATTTTAGTGGAAATTAGACAGAAGAAAATGAAAGAAAATGATGAATATTAACAACTCAACATATATTTCAAGATACAACTTAAACAGCACTTCTGAACTTACCCACAAATATCACATACACATATAAACATCTATACACACACACATACATGTACACACACACACACACGGTTTCTCCTTTATTTTCTGAATCCTCCGTAATATTTTGCACTTCTCTTATGATTGAGATTAATATCTGAAGTTTTCTTTCTATAATTTTCCCTAAATTCTTCCTAATAATTTTCACTTATTAAAGAATGTTCTATCTCTTTGTATGTTACAAATGATTGGTTATTGAGGTGGCTTTTTGCTTCACTGTAAGATATCATAAATCTCATTTAAAATAAAGCACACGCATATCCTCATCTCCACTTCCCAAAAAACCCAACTGATTTTTAGTTACCCTTCAAATGTAAGAACATTTTTTTTTTAAGTAAGCTCTAGGCCCAACATGGGACTTGTACTCTCGACCCCAAGTTCAAGAAATGAATGCTCTACTGACTGAGCCAGCCAGGCACCCCAAGAACTTTTAATAATAGCTTTAAACATCTACTTTGTCTTACTCTTTTCAATGCTAATCAAGAAAATTACAAATGAAGAACATGACTCTTCTAATTAAAATATGATATTAACATGATTATATCATTAGGAATGTGATTTCCTAAAAAAATATAGTAAAATGTTACAACTTAGCCATTATATTTAGCAGTTAAAATGTCATTTCATTTAATATTGTTCTAGAGAGTGTTGAAATGCTACATTAAAAATATTAAAACAGAAGGAGAAATTGGGGCTTAAATTGATAAATGGCAAGATTCTGATAAGTCTGATAAAACCATTCTGATAAATGGCAAGAATTTGATAAATGGCAAGATTCATTGACACTCAGTAGAATCTGAGATGCCAAGAAAACCAAAAGATCAAAGTATTCTCTTATTTTATCTTAGCATACCTGCTTGTCAGTTGCAAAGAATTCAAAGATCATGTCTGATTACTTTAGTACTTTCCTGTGGTGGCTGAACAATGCCAGGAAAAGTTCAATGAAATAAAGTTCTATTTATTGTTCATCAGTAAATAGAACATTGATGTGGTCTCTCTTGGGACCAGAGCATATGGTTGGTTATGCAGAGCTCTGGGGAGGGCCACTCACATTCATGGTTGCCCTGGACTTGTGTGCCTATCAGGTTGTCTGTCAGGATGGATGTACAAGTCTTGAGAAACAGAAGGTTTTTTCCTAATATCAACAAAAAACTTATTCAGGCTGCAACTAGACTCGGACTCTAAATACACGCTGAAAAGCAATAATACAATAAGCCAGAATCTCTGCCTGATTAGATTACAGCTTCAAAAAAAACCCTGCATCTCTTGTAAAAACATAGAAATTCAAATGTAATATTTCCTCAAGAAATTGAGTGACTATAGTGAGGGCACCATATTATGAAATAAAATAATATAAATGATAAGCATTCATAGTATAAATAGAAATCTGAGTTTATTACTGGTTCCTCCTTGTTGCAGTCCTAGTCTATTTCAGTCAAAAAAATGGCTAAAAATTTTAAATATCATGATATGAAATGCAGTACGATTAGACAAAATACGAGAAAACTTTTTAATGAACAATACATTCAAAAAGTAACATAAAAAATAGAATGAAATCAAAAGTACAACCAGAAAAATAATGGTACATTAAACTACTTAAGAATATTGCAAAGAAAAAAAAAAGAATATTACAAAGAAAAAGGTAGTTGCCTATTAAATGCTATTAAAAAGAATTATATAACAAAGAGCATGAACTTGAAAGCAATATAGTAATATAAAGCTAAGAGAGACAGTAAGTCCATGCATTAACACTTAGGCTCTGATTTAGAAGATACAGGGAAAGAACACTTGTTATAAACTCCCCAAAATAAGACAGCAAAAACTTAATATTGACGAACAGTTACAGATGCTTGTAATAAGCAGAATCAAATAGGTGGGGAAAGAGATCTTGAATAAAAGAAAAGAAAACTAGTGGAAAGCTGTCTGGTGGTCAGGAAATCTTTGAGGAGCTCATTGCAAGAAAAGTATAATAATGAAACCATCAGAATAAATTCCAGAAGTTAAGAGGAAATAAGAGTAGGTAAGAAGGAAGAGTAGCCTCCAAAATGAAGAAGCAAGTATTCCATAGGCAGTAGGAATAATCTAGGATGAAAACAGTCTCTTGCTGGCTTGAGTTTGCTTCCTACCTCTCCTATTCCTGTGTGACCTTGGGCAAGGTAGTAACCCCTCTAAGGATCAAATATGCACATGTATGTATGATTTTTGCCATAATAATATGCAGTATGTATGTTCAGCCATCTAATCATGAATATACATATTATATATTTTATATATATTATTATAGCAAAAACCAAAGGGAGAAAAGAGAAATGTTGCAACCAGGAATAGTATTCAAAAGAATTTTAGGGGCACCTGAGTGGCTCAGTGGGTTAAGGCCTCTGCCTTCAGCTCAGGTCATGATCTCAGGGTCCTGGGATCGAGCCCTGCATCGGGCTCTCTGCTCAGCAGGGAGCCTGCTTCCTCCTCTCTCTCTGCCTGCCTCTCTGCCTACTTGTGATTTCTCTCTCTGTGTCAAATAAGTAAATAAAATCTTTAAAAAAAAAAAAAAGAATTTTAGTTTGAGCCTGGAAATCCCAAGATGTAGAGGAAATAGAAAGGAAGGCAGATCCTTCTCATCATAGAGTTAAGAATATTATTAACTGATTCCTTTTCATCCCTAGGCAGCTTAGAGACCAAACCATCCAGAGTTTCTGTTGACCATACCTACACCATGCCTTCTTGGGAGTTAGTTTTTCCACTAATTTCCTCAACATGCCACTGAACATTTAGTTGATTGTATTGATATTTTGTGATTGATGATGTTTATTACTCCTTCGGATCTGGGTCTCTTTCTTCCTTCCTAGCAAAACCCTTTCTTTGATCATTATCCCTTCTCCAGGGCTTGGCCTGATTGGTCTAAGAATGATGGTGAATTCTAGTGATTGTTTCAAGAATCTAGGCCTAAGCCAATCAGGATTGACTAAGCATACCTTAGGCTACAAGATTCAATCACAAGTGGGTATGTGATCAAATTCTGGCTAAATGGGAGAGATTTGCTAAAGACTTTGGGGGATGAGGTGTTTGGGAAGCATCTTTGGTATTATAAAATGGTTCTCTGCATCCTTTCTGTCTTTCTCTGGTGTAGTAACAGATGATGTGCAATATAGCATTTTCACTACTATGTAGAGAACAGCCTAAGGAAAAACCAATACTCTGAAGGGGAGGGGTGGCAGGGACTATGAAAGACACAAAACCTGAATTATAGAATTAAACAGACCTAAAGTTGGGCCTCTGGAGTCCCAGTCATATAAGCCAATAAATTTTCTTACTGTTTAAGCCAGTTTGAATTGAATTTTGAGTTTCTGTGTGAATTGGCTTCCTTATCAAGAAAGCTTCGGTTCATTCTCTGACCAGAGTGCCCTTTATCCAGTTTGCTTGACCTTATAAATTACTGTATTTTAGCCAGAAGGACTTTAGGTCATAAAAATCTTGGGGGATCTCCTAATCAATTCTAGAATGTACCAAAGAATTAAAGACTTCTTAGATACCATTCTTTTAGGAAAATCTTCCACTTGTTTGCAGTGGAAACTGCAGATTAATAAATAAAACAATAGATTTCTTTCTCATATTTTCTTTTGCTAATATAAGTAGTGCTTGAATGTAGTACAAAGCCAAGAGATGTACCCAGTGATTTCTGAGTCCTTTTCTTTTAGATATGGCTAACACAGGGTTTCTATTCAGAACTATCCTTCATAGAAAGTAGGCTGCTAAGAAAGAAAAATGAGATGATTCTAACCTAAGGCAGTTTTTTCCAAATGAAAAAAAATAAGACAAATAAAATTAAATTTTAAAAAATTCATTATGAATTTTATACTATATTTTAATGTATAGAGACAGTATAATTTGCATGTTATGTTAAATATCCTTAAATTATTACCCTTTCAAAAATACAGAATGATATTGGAAATCAAGGAAATGTACACTGGAGGAAAAATAATTCAAAACTAATGTGACTATATTCAAAATCAAACTAACAATTTTTTGTGGCTTTCATCTTCAAATCACTATCCTCTCAAAATGCATTTGATTTCGAATCTGTATAAGTAGTACTCCATTTCTTTTACTTCAGTGTTCTTTTTTTCTCATTATTTGTTCACCAATAATTAATTTACTCTCCAGAAGTAAGTGTTAGGGGAAAACACATTTAACATGTTTTAACAAATCTCAAATTTCAGGCTCCTAAGAATTTATTTAGTTGCTGTGTCCCTGGAGCATGGGCTTGTACCCAAGCCCCACTACAAGGAATCTTTCACATCTACTATATCTCTTACTTCACAGGTGTTTGGCCATGTTTTAAAAATTATTTGACAAGACAATTATTCATTGATTAGTGGTGAGTTCAGATATTACCTCCTCTGGGAAGACTGTGGAATCCCCTAAAGCCACCCCTGGTTCATGTAAGGTTCTTCTAAGGAATGCACCTAGTTTCTGCCATTCTTCACCTAACGGTTGGAGACAATTACCTTTCACCTCCACTCTATAATGAAAAATTTGCAATTAATAGAGATTAAGAGGCTGGGTTCCTGAGTTAGACTATCTGCATTCAAACTCTAGCTCTGTTACTTTGTAATTGAGCAACCTTGAAGAAGTTGCTGAATATCTCCAAGTCTCAATTTCTTCGGCTGTAAACTTGGCATAATAATAGAGCATACTTAATGGGGGTTTTGTGAAGAGTAAGTGAAAAAAAGTTTATAAAGCTCTTAATACAATGCTTGGCCTGGACTACACATTTTCACCCTTATATATATGCCAATGCTCCTGGGTTTAACATTAGCTATTATTATTACTGTTGTTATTATTAGCTACTTAAATATTTTACTTTCAGTGTGATTGGATATTACATTTCTAACAGTAATGCACTTCTGTTATGAGAAGGAAGGCTGTTGATTTAAGGCAGCTTTGGAAAAATTTCAGGGAAATTTATTTTTTAATTTTTTTTCTGGACAATTTTATAGCTAAGAATTAACAGTAGCAACGAGAAGCATTCATGCCAGAACTGTGTTTTTATTGTTCATAGGCTATCTTTTTTTTTTTTTTTAAGATTTTATTTATTTATTTGACAGAGAGACACAGTGAGAGCAGGAACACAGCAGGGGGAGTGTGAGAGGGAGAAGCAGGCTTCCCGCCCACCCACCCGAGCAGGGAGCCTGATGTGGGGCTCAATCCCAGGACTCTTGGGATCATGACTTGAGCTGAAGGCAGACACTTAATGACTGAGCCACCCAGGTGCCCCCATAGGATATCTCTTTATAGGAAAACAAGTTTTATATTCCAGTCTATATTTCTAGTCAGCGTTCCACCCATCATTTGAATTCAATGGCTACTATCTTCAGGGCATGAGCATGTGGATATCTTATTGCACAAACTCTAGAATTCAAATAAACATTTGGTAGTGATGGGGGGAAAAGGTTAATAGTACTTTGCTATAAACGCAAAATGCTGCAAACTTCCTTGTATTTTCCCTGAATGTGGGAAAATATGTGGAAAGGTATGGGTTGTGAGAGATCTGGAAAATAGACAACTAAGTAAAAATTCTATTTAGTATTTTCCCACTAACTCTTTATTTTTTCTTCCCAATTCCAGCTCTTGAAAATGTGTGTGGTGGAAATATGTGTAGGTGTGTTTGCCAGAGGAAAATTTATTTATGTATATGGCAAAGTTTCTCAGTGAAAAATCCCCAAATATGCAGTCTATCAGAATTTTAAAGAATCTCGCATAACTGTTTACTGTGATTCTTTATTATTTGTTCTTTGAAATATTCAAGTTGAAAAAATTAAATTAGTTGGAACTAATAGAGACTGTCTTGTTAAAAGCTTAACTGTGACTTTTGGCTGGATAACAGAAAAATTGAGTTTATTTTGGAAACTGACCCTCAAAACTCTACTCTGTGCTTTGTAAACTTCATATGCAGGAAAGAAAAAATAAATGTAAGATCAGCTTACAGATTAGAGTGTGCCAATGGTAAAGGAAAGCAATTAGAAACCAGTAACAGTCTCCTCAGAGATACACTAAATTGGGTCTGAATTTTGTTAGCTTTTGTAAGCACTTATACATTGTCATGACCTCATCAGTATCTTCTCTGAATTCTGGAGACTGTGTATGAAATGTTTAATTCATTTTTTTGTCAGTACTTCCAATTCTTTTAATGAGATTATTAAATTACTTATTTAATAATCTCATTATTTAATAAGTCTCTAGTATTTAATTTTACATCTGAAAATTCATTCCCAAATTAAAAAAAAAATCAATGCTTTTGTGTATCAGCAGTACCTAAACTAATAGCACTAACTGCAGTCTATTACAATAGCTCCCCCATTATTTTTGGGGAGTATGTGCCAAGACTGCCACTGAATGCCTGTGGATAAAATTGAACCTTATATATACTTTTTTCCCTGTATACATACAAAGCTATGATAAAGTTCAATTTATAAATTAGGCACAGTAAGAGGTTAACAACAATAATAATAAAGTAGAACAATTTAATAATCCACTATAATAAAAAATTGTGTGACTGTGGTCTTTCTCTCAAAAATGTTTTAAAGTACTGTACTCACCCTTCTTGCGATGACGTGAGACGATAAAATGACCAGGTGAGGAGATGAAACCGGGAGGATGACTCAGGCAACATGTCTAAACTAGGCTACTATTGACCTTCCACAGATTCGTTGATTCCTCCAGCGGATCATCTGCTTCCGGATACCCATTGACAGAGGGTACCTGAAACCGCGGGACACGAAACTGCAGATAAGGGGAGACAACCGTATTTACAAGACCTCAGCAGTATTACTTTTTTCCTATTTTGCAATGACTATCATCTGTCAGTAAAATGTTAATTCTCTATAGGTCATTTTGTTTCATGCCTTTTGGAAAACTTTATTTTTTTAATCAATTTTACTGAGTTATAATTTACAAGTAATGAACTACATCCATATAAACTATACAATTTGTTGAGCTTTGACAGACGTATGCATCTGTGATTCAAGACACAGAGGATGTTTTCACAACCCCTAAATATTCCTTGTGGTGTCTCGCAATCCATCTCTCCCTCTGCTCCGGGTCCAGGAAACTACCTTCTGTTATGACAGGTTAGTTTGCAATTTCCATACTTTTATATAAATAGAATTACACGTATGTACTTCTTGTGTCTGGCTTTTTTTCCCTAATTGTGGTATTTTGGGGATTCATCCATGCTGCATGTATCAGTAGGTCACTCCTTTTTATTGCTGAGTAGTAATAAATTGTATGCATGTGCCATATTATTTCCCCATTCACCTGTTTATTTGGATAGCTTCTAGCTTTTGGTTATTGTGAATAATGCTGATGTGAGCATTCATTTACAAGTCTTTGTGTGGACATGGGTTTTCATTTCTCTAAGGTAAACACATACTTAGGAATAGAATTGCTGATTCATATGGTAATTATATGTCTAAATGGATAAAACACTGCCAAACAAGTGTTCAAAGTGTACCATTTTACATTTTCACTTAGTAGAGTATAAGTTCCAGTGCTCCACATCCTCTGATCTTTTTAGTTTTAATTCAAATGATTATATAGGACTGTGTCATGGTGGTTTTAATCACAACAGTGAACGTCACTTTTAAAAGTGGGTCAGAGGGGCTCCTGGATGGCTCAGTTGGTTAAGCATCTGCCTTCAGCTCAAATCGTGATCCCAGGGTCCTGGATGGAGCCACCTGTCGGGCTCCTTGCTCAGCGGGAGCCTGCTTCTCCCTTTCCCTCTGTCTCCCCCACCCCCTTGTGCTCTCTTTATCTCTCTCACTCTCTATCTCAAATAAAAAATAAGATATTTTAAAAAAATAAAGTGGGGCAGAAGTAAAACTCATTGATCTTTTGCTAGATTCCATTTCTGTCCTATCCCTAATTCTATTCGATAAATTTAATTGATCATCTACCTTGTGTCATATACTATGTTAGGAAAGAGACAAAAATAAGGAAATCTTTCCTAAAAGATTTCACTTTGTGAAACAGGAGCAAAAAAAAAAAAGTCACACGCAGTCTAGTTGCTGCCATAGTGAAGGTTTAGAAAAATATATTGACAATCACAGAGGAAGAAAGAAAAGTTAGAAGAGACTTCACAGAGGTGGTAACACTCAAATTGAGTTATCTCCATTATAATTTCTTTTGAAAAGGAAATTCATTTATAACAAAAAATTTATTTTTTTAAAGATTTTATTTACTTATTTTGACAGAGAGAGTATGAGCACAAAGGCAGGGAGAGTTGCAGAGAGAGAGAGGGAGAAGCAGGATCCCCATTGAGCAGGGAGCCCGATATGGGGCCCAATCCCAGGACCATGGGATCATGACCTGGGCCAAAGGTAGATGCTTAACTGACTGAACTACCCAGGCACCCCCTAAACAGAAAATTTAGAAAAGAATAAATGAGGATATTTACTTCATTAAACTGTATTTTGGATGCTATCAATCTCATACGGACCAAAAAAGCTGAACAAGGAGATGTGCCTTAAATAATAATAAGAAACCTGTTTGACTTACCTGAAAGTCCTTCCCAATATATGTGTCATATATTGATATGGTCACTAGAGCTAGCCTCACTCAAGTGTGAACCTCTTGTCCTATATCAAACAAATGTGCTTTCTGGGAAAAAGGGAATGGGTCTAAAAGAAAACAGATGGGTAGGAGAGACCTGGAGGTGGGCAAAGACATACAGAAATAGTGCCTACTATTTACCCAGAGCTCACCATGGGAAAAACATCTTAAGCGCTTTGCTGAATTCTCATGGCAACCTTAGGTGGGTTTTACATAGAGAGAAGCTGAGGAACGACATATTAGGGATACCATGGTAGGTTAAATGATTGTTTTAAAAAATTCACTCTCTCCCACCCTTACTTTCCCACCCCATTGATACCTGGTTTGGTCCTGTGACTGGCTTTGGCTTCATGGCAGACAGAGTGTACTTCCCTGTCCCTTTACTTAGAAAGACTTCATGTTTGGCCAAAGTCTTTCTAAGATTTGCTTTGGCCAATGGGATGCTAATAGGCATAACACAAGCAGAGGGCTTAAAATATGCATGCAGGGATGGCTTCTCCTCTAATGCCTCTGCTATCACAATGAAATGGACTTGCCTAGATAACCTACTGGTACTAAGAGGATGAAAGACAGGCGGAGCAGTCCTGGAGCAGTCCTGGAACCAACCTGTAATTTAGAGCACAGCCCAGCTTAGATGAGGTCAACCCACAGAGAAGTGAGAAAGTATAGTTGATTATTGTTTATTTCCCTGAGTTTTAGGGTGGTGTGTTATTCAGCCCACTAAGTGTCAGAAAGAATATGAACTCTTGACCATATGGCTACAGAGTCTATCCAGGCAAAGATAATTGGTTAGAAGATGAATGATAATCAGGAGGAATTTATGAGTCTGGAATTAAAAGAATATCTTAATCAATTAAAGAAATAAACCTTGGCAAATTATTTAATCCCTCTGTGCCTTCCTTATAAAACTATTGTGAAAAAGAAAATGCAGTGATAGCTATCAAATCTCTCTGAATATGGTAAAAGTGTTATGGAAATGTTAGTCTCTCCTTTAAGTCTGTTTTCTCTCTTGCTATTTCTCGGTGCCTTGAACAGTACCTTATGTGCAATAGGTGCTCACTAAATATTTGTTAAGAGAAATTAAAGTGAATTTTTGTCGAATAGTATTCTCAGTTTGTAAATGACAAAGACACGAAGTATGTTTATCATTAGGGAAGTAAGATCGAGGAAGTCATTTTCTCTTCTAGCAGATTTGTATGGGATGGACTGTACAGAGGGTATCTGCTTCCTGCCCCACCACCTAACTAACGGTATCCAAACTAATGCTCTGTAAATCCTCACCTTAAGTGAGAATGTTGTTGCAGTCTTATACTGGGATACCTTCTGTCTCAGAGTGTTTTTTTATTAGTGGGAAAATAGTTGAATTTAAAATTTGTTCTGTAGTTTAAAAAATTGAGTTTTATTTATAAAATACAGATAATTCAGAAAACAGACTAATGAGCATTTGGGTTTGAAAGTTGGGTCACTATGATAGACAGAAAATGTCCATTTACCCTTTCTCCTTCTCTTTTTACCACAAACAAAGCAAGATTTAACCAGGTGAGATGTCTCACTAAATCACTGTAGGATTCAGGTCATGACCATGGTTAGTTTGGTTTGGGTTAGGTGAGCAGTTTGTTCCCTACATCACCACAGGAAAATTCAAGGACTAGAGATGTTATTTAACTTGCTGTATTTTCTACCATAACACAGATGGCCTTTTTATCCCAAAACTTCTCCAGTGATTTCCCGAGAAAATTTTTGGTGGTATAGGTAAAGGGTTACACCAACTCCAAACTTTCCTGTTAAAATATTAAATGAGAACTTTTGAACAGTATTATATCACCACCACGAAACTAACAGTCTGGAAGTAATAAATTTTACTTAAGTATCCTTCATTGTAGTGAGTGCTTCACCCTGTGACAGATAGTTTCCAGTGAGGGTTTTGAGTGAAACTCCTTCTGTCTCAGCTAAAAATCCTTTAATAGCTATTCCCAATCCTGAACCATTTCGGCCTCCATTAGGAATGTAATTAATCTATCAGTAACAGTAGTATTGTTAAGAGTTATAAACTAACCCTAGTATTGAAAGAGAAGAGATCAATTTTCTCATTATTCTTGCTGTAGATTTTCATAATGATTTCTTTGATTTATTTCTTGAAAATCTATGGTATCTGTTTGAAGACCACATGTTTGCAATTCTTGACTTGGACATGGTAAGATAAGGGAAATAAGCATCAGGAATATGAGTTTAACTCATGTTCTGATTTTTTGGACAGGATCCAGGGTATTAAAGCTGATTTTATTTATTTTAATTTTTTAAAGATTTATGTATTTATTTGCTAGAGAGAGAGACAGTGAGAGAGGGAACACAAGCAGGGGGAGTGGGAGAGGCAGAAGCAGGCTTCCCGCCAAGCAGGGAGTGGGATCTAGGGCTTGATCCCAGGACCCTGGGATCATGACCTGAGCAGAAGGCAGAAGCTTAACGACTGAGCTACCCAGGCGCCCCAAGCTGATTTTAGTCTACTCAAAAAAATGTACCTAATTTTAAGGTCCCCAGACTCTGGATGAAATAGAAACTAAAAAGGAGGAATTTAGCTTTCTAGTATGAACTTGAATCTCTTTTTAAAGAGAGAAAAAGAAAAAAACAGAATTGCTCAAGATTCCATGGTTTGAGAAAGACCAAGACCACGGTGTTATTTTTAAAATCAGATAAAAACAATTTTCTTAATTAAAAGAATTTCTCAAGTTCAATGTTGTACAAACCCAAAACTGTGGGAGGCCTTAACAGCTTCCTCTCATTTTTGTGTAATACCCATTTCTTCATTAAGTTGCTTTAGTTATACCTCCTATATTTTTCCAATTATTTCTTTTCCCTTTTTTTCATTGCCTTCACCTATTCTTGCCCTCTTGTCATCTCTAGAGTACAGCCTGAGTGATTTTTTTTATAAAAAATAAAATATATGAATATAATTGATGCTTAACATCCATCATTGCTCATAGGATAAAGGCCAAAATCCTGGGTGCGGTCCACAGGGCCCTAGGCTATCTGGCTTCAGTTCTGGGCATTCCAGACACTCTGGTCTTCTTTTGGGGACTTGGAACAAATCAGATTCCTTCTTGCCTCAGAGCCTTCAAATACATCCCCCTTTCTGCCTGAAGTACTGTATAGATCTAGATGTACACATACACACACACATATATATATATACACATGTACTTTTTCAAAAAGATTATTTATTTATTTATTTATTTGACAGAGAGAAAGAGATCACAAGAAGGCAGAGAGCAGGCAGAGAGAGGGGGGGAAGCAGGCTCCCTGCCGAGCAGAAAGAGCCCAATGCGGAGCTCCATCCCAGGACCCTGAGATCATGACCTGAGCTAAAGGCAGAGGCTTAACCCACTGAGCCACCCATATACTTGTTATTGAAATTATCAAACATAGTTATACTAACAATACTAATCTTATTTCATCTATGGCACCACCCACCCCACCAACAGCCCAGATAATTTTGAAGCAAATCCCAGACATATTATGAAAGACACTTTTTAAACTTTTTTTAAACTTTTTTTAAATTTTTTAAAAGATTTTATGTACTTATTTGACAGAGAGAGAGAGATCACAAGTAGGCAGATGGGGGGTGGGGGGGGGACGGACGGACCGGGAAAGCAGGCTCTCTGCTGAGCAGAGAGCCCGATGCGGGGCTTGATCCCAGGACCCTGAGATCATGACCTGAGCCAAAGGCAGAGGCTTAACTAACACTGAGCCACACAGGTACCCCTGAAAGACACTTTCTAATTCACGCTTATCCTTATGATCTCTGCTCAAGCGCCACCTGCTTCCCTTATCCCTCGGCCAGAATGGGTCATACCTGCCTGTCTCAGGCTGTCTTCAGTTTACTAGTACAGTACTTCATAATGACTACTAATCTATTCAAAGTTTTCTACAAAACTCTAGCTTTTTATTAGATTCAGAGGTATAGGATGGTGTCGTTTAGAAGATGGCACCGTGCAAAGTGGAAAAAAGTCTGAGCAATTGACAGAAAAGCCAATCAATAAAATTAAATATGCCCCTAACTTATAGCAGTAAATATTTTCTCTGAGATTTTCATGTGGTTATGTGAAGAAGACTAGTTTTGTGCCTTAGATATACCTACACAAATATTTTTGCCCTTTATGGCTTCAAATAATTCCTTTTAGGAACACACCTCCCCTACAGTGGTTTCTATTCCTTTGGCATAAAATTGTTTATCTTAAACACAAATGATCTTATAACCAATTTTTAAGTACTCTCTTTATTAAATCTCCTTATGAGTGATAATTAGATAGGATATGAAATATTCTCCTGACTACATCACCCTAAACCAGAAATACATTACACAATTAACACATCTTAAATTATGTTTCTCTTACTGGGTAAATAATCTTACTAGACAGAGGAAAATATTGAGTTAGTTCCTCTATAGTTCTTTTTTTTTTTCCTCTATAGTTCTCCAACATTTGAAAGGAAGTGCTTGCATGTGATGTCATTTCTAATTTCTATCAAATTGAATGCTTCAAAGGACTTTTAAAGACGATTGTTAAATTTGGTAGAAGTTGACACAGTATTTAATTCAACAGCTTCATTTGCCTAACATGGTGTGTGTAAAGTGGCTATTCTCTAGAAAATGTCTGTTGAAATGAGGATTTCAATTATTTTTTTTACCTAGAGTTGGTGACTAAATCTGGAGTCAAGTCATTTTAGCAATTGTGTCATATATGAAAAATAAGGATGTAAAGATTCTGGTTACACTTATACTGACATCTCTACAGCATAAGATTTATTACAGGTTAAATGCTAACCTAGTCTTTTTTTTTTTTTTAATTTATTTATTTTGACAGAGAGGGAGATCACAAGTAGGCGGAGAGGCAGGCAGAGAGAGAGGGGGAAGCAGGCTCCTTGCCGAGCAGAAAGCCCGATGCAGGGCTCGATCCCGAGATCCTGAGATCATGACCCGAGCCGAAGGCAGAGGCTTTAACCCACTGAGACACCCAGGCGCCCCGCTAACCTAGTCTTTTAACCATATTTGTAAAAGATGTGTTTTAGCATTCAAGCGTCTGACCAAATTAAAGATACAGCACCATCTTATGGATATTTCTATATTTGTAAAATTTGGAAATGCACAAGTCATTTTGAGTTTGTGAAGGGAAGTCTTTATCAGAAAAAAAAATTGTAGAAGGAGACTATTTTAACATAACGAAGAAAAATGACATAGTATTGAATAATCTGAATATATGTGTGCATGTATGAATGTGTGTGTTTCTGATGGCAATGGAGGTACAAACTGAAATTTGTAATTCTTTTTCCTTGCAAAATTAGGAATTCTTTTTTTTTTTTTTAGATTTTTATTTAGTTATTTGACACAGAGAAAGACAGATAGCATAAGCGGGGGCAGCAGCAGGCAGAGGGAGAAGCAGGCCCTGATGAGCAGGGAGCCTGATGTGGGGCTTGATCTCAGAATCCTGGGATCATGAATCTGAGCTGAAGGCAGACTTTTAACACCTGAGCCACCCAGGCACCCCCAAAATTAGGAATTCAAAGAAAAAGAAAATAAACTTTCATTAAGTATAAATTCATAGCTTTGTGAAATAAGACATGAAGCCCAGGATACTGTCAGTCTCTAAATGACATTGTAATGTCACTGATTATCACCTTGCAAAGATGCTTTAAAACTACAAAACTACTGGGAAGTAGAAGTGTTACTAGCTATGAGTCACAATTCCTAAAGAATACCAAAAAATTCAAGATAATAAACCTACTTAACTCTCTGCTGATACTATGTACCTGATAATAAGGTCTCCTTATGTTTATCTAGTATTTAGATGTTTTCATAAGTTATTTATGTCTATTATTATGTCTAGATTTTAGATGAGGACAATTTTAAACAAATGCTTCTCAATATTCGTTAGTATTGTAATGTAGAACACAAAGCCAGTTTAAGGAGATTACAGAAAAATTAATAAACAAAACTCCCCCATTAATTGTTAAGGTATAGTTAGGTATGTATGGTTCATATCCATAACCTGAGTTCACCTTAGTTATCAAGTATGGGCCTTCGACATTACATGATTTACCCAGTTCATATTTTACAGAATTACTCCACTCTAAAATACAGATTCAATGATTCTTTGCTTTTTGGTGTTTTGAACTCCATGATAAAAGCTTTGGAACCTCTTTTTAGGAAAACAGTCCATGGATATGATACATTTTGCCTACAATTTTAGGGGCTCTGGACTCCTTGGAGCTCATTCATGCTCTATGATTTTAAATAATATTTTCCTTATTTTAACATTTATTTCTTTAGGCCCCATTTTAATAAGCAAAAGCCCCAGAGGAAATTAATTGCAAAAATATGAAGTCTTGGAGCACCTGGGTGGCTTAGTTGGTTAAGTATCTGCCTTTGGCTCAGGTCATGACCTCAGGGTCCTGGGACCGAGCCCCACATCCGGCTCCCTGCTCAGTGGAGAGTCTCCTCCCTTTCCCTCTGCTGCTCCCCCTGCTGTTCTCTCTCTCTCTCTCTCTCTCAAATAAATAAATAAAATCTTTAAAAAAGTTTAAAAAAAATGAAATCTTCTTGTAGTAGAGAGGATCTATAATATTTACACACACACACACACACACACACACACACACACACACACACACACTCTCCTATTCGGTTTTAACTCATTTCCCGCCACAACTAAATTATGTAAAAAGATCAGTGTAAGCAAAGAGGTTCTTACTGGTTTATTTTTATATAGATTTTATTTTCATGTTATTTACTTTAGAGAGAGAGCTAAAAAATACAATGATGACAAATAATACAGAACTTTTGGCTTTATCCAAACAGATATAGTTTCTAACAATATGCTGTTAGGAATCATTGTCTATATAAGGCAGACTCTTAAATCTAAATTTCTAAATTTTGTTTCAAATGGAAACTTGTTACCAATTAATAAAATTAACTTATTCCTAGATGTCCACATTAATAGAAAAAATATAACATAAAGTTGAAAATTCTAAGCATACCATATACATATTTTTATGTTTACCTCTTAAATGTAGACAGATATTTTATGGCTTAATAAGAAACCCAGGGAAATTGGGACGCCTGGGTGGCTCGGTTCGTTGAGCAGCTGCCTTTGGCTCAGGTCATGATCCCAGTGTCCTGGGATCGAGTCCCGCATCGGGCTCCTTGCTCTGCAGGGAGCCTGCTCCTCTCTCTGCCTCTGCCTGCCTCTCTGCCTGCTTGTGTTCTCTCTGTTAAATAAATAAATAAAATCTTTAAAAAAAAAAAAAAAAAGAAACCCAGGGAAATTTAATAGACTTATAATAATAGCATGATGTTTAAATGTAGATACAAGACACTATATTAGATGTTAAATTAAATTTTTAAATCAAATGCAGAATTATCTCTATATAGAAATTACTCTGTTTATTAATATTCTAGAAATATCTTGCTAGTTTAATACAATGCTTTAATTTTTGAGAGAGACTGCATAAAATATATGAAAAATTTAAGACCTGATCATGTAAAATAGGAATGCAAATATTTTCACACGCTATACCTTTAACTGTAATAAGACCCATGGGACATATTTGCTCAACATAGTGCAATACCTACTTTATTCTGAAATCAGGCAGAGGGAAGTATATTTGTGAGTGAATACTTGCTAAGTAACAATGTGTTAGTTATATAATAGTAAAATTAGAAACTTGAAGACTATGCATTCTCAAAATATGGTCCTTAAGCCCTTGAGCATCCCTAAGGGCCTCTCAGAGAGGTTGAAAATACTTTCATATGAGTATTAAGATGTTACTTGTCTTTTTCACCTTGTTGACATCACACAAACACCGCTGAAGCAATGGTGGATCCATGTTGGAACTTTAGCATGCATCAAGGCAATTGCTCCCAAATCCATCAGTCATCATGGTGTTCTTCACTTGCATACACTCACAGAGAGAATAAGAAAGCTAGTATCACTTAAAAACATTCCTGATGAAGCAGTAAAAAGTGTTAATTTTGTTAAATCTCAACCCTTGGGGATGCATTTAAAGAAACATTCTGTGAGATGAAATGAGAGGTATAGCTAAAGTGATTCCACTGCTTAATGAAGTCGTCTGGAGGAGAAGGGACTATTTGAGTTGCAAGCTGAACTAGCTGCTTCTTCATGGAACACGGTTTTTACTGGAGAGAACAACTTGACAAATTATAATTATTCATACTTCGATTATTTGGCAGACATTTGCTCAAACGTGAGTGAAGGGAACTTCACAACTGACATTATTTTGCCACTGATAAAATGCAAGCTTTTTTTTTTTTTTTAAAGATTTTACTTATTCATTTGACAGAGAGAGAGGGATCACAAGTAGGCAAGGCGGCAGGAAGAGAGAGAGGGAGAAGCAGGCTCCCTGCTGAGCAGAGAGCCCTATGCAGGGCTCGATCCCAGGACCCTGAGATCATGACCTGAGCCGAAGGCAGAGGCCTCAATCCACTGAGCCACCCAGGCACCCCAAAATGCAAGCTTTCAAGCAAAAATTAGAATATGGAAAACTTCCATCTGCAATTGTGAGCTTGATTGTTTTCTGGTACTTAATGACTTTTTTGATGAGATTGCTGGTTATTGATGAATATAATTTTTTAGGGGTGCTATATAATTAAAGGATATGTGTCAACTTTTGGACAATCTACATTACCCAGTGAACCAGTGTAAGAAAGGTTTATTGATGTGGTTTTAGATTCCACACTGCAACTAATCTTAACCACTTGTTGAGTTTTGGGGTAATATCAAAACAGAATAGCTACAATTACATAAAAAAGCCATTAAAGTACTCCTTCCTTTGTCAACTGCATATCTATGTGAGATTGGGTTGTCTTCATTTACTTCAAATAAGACAATATATTTCAACAGGTTGAATGTAGAAGCAAGTATGATAATCTACATGATTTCTATTAAGTCAGACATTAAAAGATTTGTAATGTGTAAAACGATGCCAGTCTTTCCACCCAGCTTTTTATTTTGGAAATACAGTATTTTTCATAAAAATATGTAATCCATGGTATATAACAGGTTTGTTATTATTATGTTTAAATGAATTAAGAACTATTTCTAAATTTTCTTAGTTTTATTTTTCTAATATTAAAAATACTAATAAATATAATCCACATAACCAAAAGGTCTTGGGGTTCTTAGCAACTTTTAAAAGTGTAAATAGGGGGACGCCTGGGTGGCTCAGTTGGTTGAGCAGCTGCCTTGGGCTCAGGTCATGATCCCAGCGTCCTGGGATCGAGTCCCACATCGGGCTTCTTGCTCGGCGGGGAGCCTGCTTCTCTCTCTGCCTCTGCCTGCCTCACTGCCTGCTTGTGTTCTCTCTCTGTTAAAATAAATGAACAAAATCTGAAAAAAAAAAAAAAAGTGTAAATAGGTCCTGGATATTAGGAGAAGGAAGGGATAAATGAAGGGGGTGGAAATCGGAGGGGAGAGGAACTGTGAGAGACTATGGACTCTGGGAAGCAAACTGAGGGTTTTAGAGAGGAGGGGGTAGGTTAGCCCGGTGATGGGTATTGAGGATGGCATGGAACACTGGGGTTATACGCAAACAATGAATCATGGAACACTACATCAAAAACTAATGATGTACTGTATGGTGACTAACATAACATAAAAAAAAAAAAAGAGTGTAAATAGGTCCTGAGAATTAGTTTGTTAATCTCTGCCATAGCCAGAGTAATAGTAGCTAATAAAAATATCTTTATTTTTCCCATGTAATGTATTTTGACTATCACTTATAATTTTTTCTAATAAAAGCTCTACCTCAGTTTGGTTTGATTATTGAACATTATTGTTGAAATGGTGTTTTGGTTTTTTTTTACAGTAGTAGAATTTTCATCTCTTAAGTGAGACATTGGCTATATTTCTAGTCAATCAGTGCAAAGCTGTCTTTTCAGTGTCCTAGTATAGTGGTTAATATAGAATAGGCACTCAATAAATATTATTGATTAGCAGAAAATGTGTTTAGCAACAAAGTCAATATAAGTTCAAAAAAACTATGAAAGCTAGAGGGAAAAAAACTCTACTTATTGCTTCATCCATTTGTGAGCATAATTCCTAGATTTTACCCATTTCCACAAAAAACTCATGGTTTGTGTCTTTCTTAACATTTAAAACACAAACATGTCTTCTAGGCTAAATGCCCACTTCTCTAGGAAAACATAATCACCACATACATTATATATCTTGAGTTAATATAAGACTTTTCTCATGACATTTTGAGTGCATAGGTCACAATATGCTTCTAACTTTTTCTTTCCCTGTACTTCACAACCAATTCATTTCTGTTACTTCCTCCAAATTTCTCACAAAGTGGAAAATTAAAGAACAAAACTGTAATCAATCATTAATTAATGCCTACAGATTGAATAAGAACAGAAGAAAAGTAGCTGCTTCTTGTGGGGTCAGAACTTCTTAGAAAAATTATGAAATATCTGAGATCTTAATAAAATACCTTAACATGGGGGCTCAGTGATTAAGTGTCTGCCTTTGGCTCAGCTCATGATCCCAGGGTCCTGGGGTCGAGTCCTGCATCAGGGTTTCTGATCACTAGGGTGTCTGCTTCTCCCTCTGCCCCTCCCTCACTCAAGCTTGCTCTCTTTCTGGAAAAAAAAAATACCTTAACACATATTTGGAAGTTTCTTTATTCTGGTTGTTTCAAGACAGATAATTTAGAAATACAAATTCTAAGTTATGTAAAACCCAATAAAAATGCATAGAATCATTTACTATATTATCTACAGTTTGTTTCTATAGTTTTATGGTTAGCAGTGAGCTAAAGAATAAAGCAATTTTGGGGCACCTGGGTGGCTCAGTCGGTCACGCATCCGCCTTTGGCTCAGGTCATGTTCTCAGGGTCCTGGGATTGAGCCCTGCATTGGGTTCCCTGCTTTGCCAAGAGCCTACTTCTCTCTCTCCCTCTCCCTATGGCTCCCCTTGCTTGTGTTTGCTCTTTCTGTCAAATAAATAAAATACTAAAAAGAAGAAAAAAATTTAAGAAAAGAATAAAGCAATTTTAATAGCTGTAAAATACTTGGCATTTGCTGAGTATTTACTCTGTATCAAAGAGTTTCTTTTTAGTACTTTGCATGCATTATCTTATTTAATCTTAACAAACAATCCTTTGACTATATTGCGTGCATTTGTCTGTGTATCAGTGTGGACTACTCATTTCCTAGTCCATTTGTGCTAATCATTTGCATATATTTTTACCCATTATCTGTAAAAAGTGGAGTCTTAGAACAATTCTCTGCAATGACTCGAATTCTAACTGGAGAGGAGAGAAAGGGAAAGCTGAGCAAAGAGAGGAAAGGGATTTAAATGAGGATGCCAGGAGGATTAACGCCTCATAAGATGTAAATACTCTCCTTAAATCCGTTGTTCTTTTCTGACTTCCGTAAATTCATATTCTTTTTCTTAGCTGTGTTTGTGAGTTGACAATTTTCCCATACATATTTGTAAAACTGGTCTTTCTATTTGGCCTGTAAAAGAGTCCTCTCTCTGTTGTAACGTAATTTTAGTGATAACTAGACTGCAAAAAATGATAGACTGCCCAATTCCAAAACACTTAAGGGATATTTTGTGAATTTTTTTGCTATTACCACAAGAGCATGTATTATCATAATTTCTTATTTTGCTCATGCCTGTTTCATATGCATTGCCTTAGGGACTAACTTTTATTGTTTTTATCTACTCAGAATTGTGCATAGCCTAGAGTGGGGTCCACAAAAATGTCTGTTCAATGAAAGAATGATTTTGTCTGTAACTTGAAAGAGTTAATATCTTCCTTTCAGGTCAAATGCACAAATCAATTCTCAACCAGAAAACAGACCACCTATAGCTATTCAGGTCACACACCTGTTTACTTAAATATCATTGCCAAAACACATTTTATATTCTATTTTATTACTGTGTATCCATATTTCCCTAGCATAAGAGGTGTTTCATTAAAAAGCAGTATAAGTTCAATTTGTTTTTATATTCACCTTGAAAAAAGTAAAAATGAATCATTGAGTAAGTTCATGTATATTTTGTATATTTATGAAATCGTACAAACCAATCATAGTCTTATGTTGGGCATCATTTATTCAATTATCTGGGAGCATTAATTGATGTTATAATGACCCGAAAAGGTAATATTTAAGGTAGAAATTTGGACATCCGTGTAAGCACAAAATTAAAAATGTTAATCAAGAACAATTAATTTTTTAAGATTTTTATTTATTTATTTGACAGAGAGAGATCACAAGCAAGCAGAGAGGCAGACAGAGAGAGGGGAAGCAGGCTCCCTGCTGAGCAGAGAGCCTTATGCAGGGCTCCATCCCAGGACCCTGAGATCATGACTTGAGCTGAAAGGCAGAGGCTTTAACCCATTGAACCACCCAGGCACCCATGAACAATTAATTTTTAATGATCAGGTTGTCTTTTCAGGTTCCTTTTCTTTGAACCATCCCTTAATTGGAGGCGAGGCAGGGAAGGTTCCTCAGAGACCCATCCTTGGCCTTCTTCTCACTCTGTATATATGATTTCTGGCTCTAATCATCTGTATCTGGAGCTTCCACTAGCACCAATATGCTGATGATTTCCTTATCCCCTAACAGGTTTGAGTAACTGCTTTGCATCTCCAACTGAGCCTAGGATCTTTGTGATACGCACCTCAAAACTTCATGTTTCTCCAAACCTACGTCTTCTAGAAGTCCATATTTCATCTGTTATCAGTCAAATTACCCAACCTGAGAATCATATTCTTTCCTTAACCCTCTTCCTTAGCTCCTTATCCATATTGTTAATTCTTTCGTCTCCTCCCCTTCTCTCCTGTTTAAATTTAAGCCCTCATTGTTTCTCCCCCAGATTTTCATACTAATTTCACTGGTATTTTGTTTCTGTCTTCACTGACCTTACCGTGCTCCAGATTGACTCTTAGGAGTTACAGATCATCTTAGGTTGTACCTTACTTAAACCTTTATGTATATCCCCATTTTCTTCAGGATATGGTTTAAATCCCAAAGCATGAAGTATGAGACCAGGATGCCTGCCCGCTGTCCTGCTCAACGCTGAATTTATCTCTGCCTGTTCTCTAGTCTCACCTCCTCCATCTTCATATATGTCCTTCACTTCAGGCATGCCAGTTTACTTGCAATTCTCCAAATGTGGCAAGCAATTTCATCCCTTTACAAACATGGTTCCTCCTGCCTCCAGTGCTCTCGCCCCAATAGCTCTGAATCATATTTCAAAATGTATGTCAAGCGTCCTTCCCTTACTCTGTCCTGCATGAGGTAGTTCTTCTCTGTATTATCATATCTTTGGGGTTATTAGAACAATCATCAGATTGCAATATCAACATTTGTTTTCTGTTTTTAAAAATAAGTTATTTTTTCATTTGTCATTCTGTAATCTACAAACTTAAGGTCCAAGACTGTATGTCATTCTTCTAAATATACCTAGCATAGTTTTAACATATGCTAGTTTCTTAAGCAATGCATGTTTAATTAACAAAATCCTTAAACATTCCTTTGTTGTCTTTTGGATATTTAATTATGCCCCTTCAAGCATTTTCATCTTCATAGGGAAAACACTGTAGATCGTATTCTGGTAATTATTAAATGTTTTCCAGTGGGGTCCTCCAAGGGTTGGAGAATCCTTAATTTGATAACTATTTTTGGTAGGAAGAGAATAATAAGCTATCACATCAAGTAGTATTAACTAATTCAAAAAGGAAACAAAAATATACCTTTCCTTTGCAAGAAAAATAAGGGCAACAAAGCTGCTATATTTAAATCATACTTTTATGTTGCTAGGAATTAAACTAAATAGTGTTCAGTTTAAAAAATAATACACTTTATACTGATTTATAATCAGACAGATTATAATAGAAAAAGCCATGATTTGGAACTAGAAAGGACTATGTTGAGTCTTTGTTATAACAGTTAGTTGTGCAGGAAAGAGGATTCTCTAAGTCTCAGGTTCCTCATCTATACAAAGAAAGTGAAAATGAATGACATGTATGTAAAGGACTTAGTGCAGTCATGGCTACAAAACCCATAAAAGGTAATTGTCATCATCACCATCATCATCACCTGTTAACCAAAGGTTACTTTGGTCATATTAGATAGGCACATTTACAAAACTTTGCAAATGTAATTTGCTATGTATATGAGCAGTAGATACTATCACTTAAATAAGTAGGCTTAGCATTTATTATTTACCTTGCTAAGCATAAAACATTGTCTTTAAACCAGTTTCTCAGATTTCCTCTTCCTTGGCAGTTGGAAATCTACCAGCAGTAATGCCTTCAATGAACATTTTATCACTGTGGGCATCCATTAAGGATTGATAAATAAGCAAGATTCCCTAGGAGTAAATGCCTCCTTGTCTTTTTTTACCCCCATCTAGGGAGAATGTCAGTAAATGCAGAAGGAAAGCCTCTCTCTTGTGTACCTAACCGTAGAAGTGGCTTGAAACACGGCTTTTTGGCCAGCATGGACAAGCTCAGGGCTGGTAGCGTCACGTGCCCGGTGATATTTCCCCTGAGCTTCATAATCCCCCTGCCAGCTTGGCTACAGCACACCGCACTTTGTATTGAATGCACTATATTTCCTATTTCCCCCTCTCCTCCGGATTAAGTACATCAGAAACAAATCACCAGAACAAACTCCCAGGTGGTTCCGGCATTGGGACGGAAAAATCTGTGCGGATGAGAGAGGCTTCAGGTGCAGCCTCAAGACGCCCACTTGAGGCCAGAACCAACAATGACCAAGTGTTAGTCCGTGTGCTCCGCGGGCTCGGATTTGAACAGCGCTGGATACCGGGCGTGGGCTCAAATATTTGCTGGATGTATGTCTACAGCTACACAACCTGTTTTGAGTTAACCACATCCCAATCTAGAATATAATCCAGTTATGTGTGAGCTGAACCCGAGTGCCATTTTGCAAACAGAAAATCTATCTTGTTCATGCGTCTGCGGGAATAAAAACAGTTTATAAAGGAAGCCTCGCGTGTTTTTTTTTTTTCTTGTCAAGAACGTTCCTCTGACTTTATAATTTGGACTAACAGCAAAAGCGTCAAACAGCAGCAAAGCAGAGCGAGAGACTTTTCAAAGTCTCTTCCCAACGTTATTTTGAGGTGAGTGGCTCAGGCCCCACTTTGCCGCACTTCGGTTCAGCCCGCCCCTCGGGAATCTGGTGGGAGAAAAAAGACGTGTGGTAGGGGTCAAGGCAGTCCAAGCAACCCCGGGTGTGCGCTCTGAGAGCCGGCACATCCAGCTCCTCCCCGCCTTTGCAAACTGCGCGCCCCGGTACCCGGCACCTGGGCCCAGGCAGCAGCCGCGGCGCGCGCACGCGCACTCCACGACCCCGCGCCCGCTCAATATTATATTCCACGTGTTGCTTGTTGTAGGAGCCACAGGTTCCCCACCTGCGCCCGGGCGCTCTGGCCGTCCCGCCTCTGCTCACGGGCGTTGCAGGATCACGGGGTTGGCGGGCCCCGGGCGGACTGAGGAATTCACGAGGCGCTCACGTTCACCACCAACGTTAACTCCGCCTATTTAATCCCGGCGGCTCCCCCTCTTCTCCTCCGGCTCCTGCCCGCCCCTTTCGCCCTGGTGGTAGGAAACATTCCGGTCTCTAACTCGACGTGTCCGGAAAGCTCCGGCCAGTTTCCCTTTCGTTCTGCGACCGCTGCCACGAGCCGCGCGGCTCCCTCGGACAGGCAGGCGCAGCTGCGGAGGGTGAGGCGCCTGGGGGCCGCGGGCCGAGCGGCGGGGCGCCCCGAGCACCATGCTGGACCCGTCTTCCAGTGAAGAGGAGTCGGACGAAGGGTTGGAAGAGGAGAGCCGCGATGTGCTGGTGGCTGCCGGCGGCTCGCAGCGAGCGCCACCGGCCCCGGCTCGCGAAGGGCGGCGGGACGCGCCGGGGCGCGCGGGCGGCGGCAGCGCGGCCAGACCAGTGAGCCCAAGCCCCTCGGTGCTCAGCGAGGGGCGAGATGAGCCCGAGAGGCAGCTGGATGAGGAGCAGGAGCGGAGGATCCGCCTGCAGCTCTACGTCTTCGTGGTGAGATGCATCGCGTACCCCTTCAACGCTAAGCAGCCCACCGACATGGCCCGGAGGCAGCAGAAGGTGAGTTGCACGCAGGACTGGCCGCCCCCGGCCACCACTTCTTACCCGGAGTTCTTTTGTAGAAGAGCTCCGGGTTGCATGCCCTCTGCCCTTCTTCAACGCGGGTACTATTTTTGTTGGTCTTTGAGTTTCAGGGGAATCTTCGGGGAGGCGGGGGAAGACCGTGCTTTAGCCCGTTGGGTATCGGGTTGCAGAGGACGCGTCCTCCCCCAGTCCCCTTTCCGGTGGCAGAAGCTGTCAGCTTGGGATCCGTGAGACTCACCGCTGGCGCCGGCTATGCGGTGGCTGCACCCGGTGGGGCTCCGCTCCGGCCAGGTTAGTACGCAACTCCCATCAACTTTAATTTCTAACAGCCGTGGTGCATTCCTGTCCACCTGGTTCAGCTGGGGCTGGGCTTCGCTGTGGGTGTAAAGGATTGTGTCGTTAGGCGAAACAGGTGAAATCTGGACATTTCTGTTACAGAAGTCTTCACTAGGGCGAGGGGGTAGAAATTTTCCTCGTGAAGAATAGTAAAAAAGTTCAGCTTCCTGTACTGCTGTAAAACTAGGACTTCAAATCCGAACCTTGGAGAAGGTACGCAGTTTCGTAGAGTTGCTGGTCTGGGCCGGCCTGATGAAACGCACTGTTGATGAAAAACAAAGAATTGGCGCATTGCCGCTTAGTAAGGAATGCGGGTTTTTTTCTATCCCAAAGTGGTAAGGAGTTTCAGGTGCAGTGTCTGCTAACTTTAGTTTTAAAATCGGATTCCACGGGTCTAATGTACTGCAACAGACGAAAGTCATGCCTCAAATTACCCTAATAGGGTAAATATTCCAAGTCATGTCTAGGAAATCTTTCTAATAGAATGCTGAACCTAAAGGTTCAGGAGTAAATCTAACCATCTCCTTAGTTGGACAATATGTGGGGACCCAGAGAGCTTGTAATTTGTCCAACGCATATCTAGATGCATAGGTGTTTTCTGAAGTAGTAAGCATTATGCCTAATACACTTCTTAATTCAGAGAGCTTTTGAATTGCCTTCTGAAACACTGCTATAGTTTTCACTAAAGGCAGGCTTCCCACCACCCTCACTTATTCAGCTTTTAAAAACACACCTAAACTAAGCATCTGTTTTGCTGGCAGTACTTACGGGATGATTCTCTGCAGCTGTGGGCTAATTACATAGATCCTTCCAGAACCTAACCCTGTAGGTAATTCAGTCAAGGCTAGAGCTGGAAAGGATGTTTGTATTCTCTAGGCAAACTCATCTTGGATGAGAGCAATACATTCAAGCATTTCCTAATTTCAAACCAGTTGGGGGTCAGGTCAGTTGTGAGTACCCCCATGGAGTTCTTGTGCACCTTCCATCCCACTCTTAGGTAAGTACTTCATTGTTGCTTGTTTTGCAGTCACCTGTTGCTTCCCCACTCCATAGGTCAAGCAGCTTTCAATTTCAGTGGTCCGTAACAGCGTAAGTATAGACCCATGTTCTATGTGGTCATATATAATGCCTCTGAACATCATCCAATCATCACTTTGATCATACAGAACTTAAGCTTATTTCTAGTGCATTAAAATACATAAGTGGTTAAACTGAGAGTATTCCTGTTCGGACTCTTGCTTCTGTAAAAAGTCACTGGTAGCTAATACTGTGCATACTTGTCGCATTTTGTTACTGAAACTTGTTCATAGCTGCGTATCTGACTCCTATTGAAAAAGTTTTTACAGAAATTGAACTTTCAAACAGGTACATTCACAATATGAAGGAAACTGTTAGGACCTTATTTGTGTTACCAAATCCAAGCAAAACTCTGCATCTGATCTCTGCAAAAATGTTTGGCATGCTTGGATACTTCAATTCTATAAATGCTGAGAGCATTGCATATGGTCGGATTAGCCTCTCCGAATTTTTATTAAAGGGGAGGCCGTATGACAGCCTAAGCATGTATTTCCCCTAATCAAAAGGCTCCACATTTTTTTTTGCTTTTTTCCCCTAACATGCTACTTAAGTGAGCTGGAACATTTCTTGGCAGTAGGTTTCCTACTAGGACAGTGAAGTGGGGATTTATATTGTGAATTTGATGCACAAGTCAATTAATGCTAAAAACTTAAGTCTTGAATTACACAGTTGGGCTGTATAAAAACAGCATGACTGCAAAATCACTAATCCATATATTTTTATTCTCTATCTTCAAGTAGTCAGATATCTAGTAAAAGGATTTAAAGGCTTAAATGTTATTGAAATGCATATTGCTGCTTATTTAAAACTTCGAGAATTTTAGAAACTCTCACATTAAGATCTGAAAGGGTCTTACCTTGACTGTCATAGCTCTGTTTAGGGCAGATGATTTAGGGTAGCTCAGTGAACTGCAGCTGAGTCCTTGGAGGGGGCGGTGGTGGTGGGGGGGGGTGTGTGTGTGTGTTTCCCTTTCTTGGCTCTACGGCCCACAAATTGAGTTAGTTTTAGCCATGAGTTACTTGAGAAAGCTTGGTAGCGTTAAACTAAGTTGACTAAAACATGCCTTTCTTTGGTCTTGCCTGGAAAACTTCAACTCGGAGGAATGAGTGATTGGTGTATGCCAGTTAGGCCCCGACTACTGATGGCTGGACCCAGGTGCTGACAGAGCTTTGTACCCGGTGGTCCTACCACCTGAGTGAATATATCCGGGGGTTCACATGTGATACAAATATGAGGTAACACTAATGGGGAAAGCACTTCAGCTGTGAGGTGCCGAAGCCTGATGCTTGTTTACCTTGACTACTTCGCCATCAGAACACTACAGCATGTATGTATGACTAAATCTTTAGCTAAAATATCTAGACTTTGCATGACTCTAGAGCTTCGGTTAAAGGTGGGATCTGTGTTGAAACTGTAGAACAATGACATAATCAAATCTGTTTCATTATAAGGCAAATTTAAGGGCAATTTGTTGAGCCTTTGGAAAACATGGGGACCCCGTAGGGGGGAAAAAAAAAAAGATGGTGTCCGTGGTGATTAGAAGGTAGGAGGAGTCAACAGACATAATGCCCCCCGCCCCCCTCCATAGCAGAGGTTAAGTGCATTCACACACACATAGGGGCTTAGACTACAGGTCTCCATTTAGAAATATATTCTAGATGTATAGAACTTAATGTGCTAATAGGGTCTGAAGGTTTCTAGTGAGTGATTGCACGGGTTTTGTTTTTATTGAATTTAGTAAAGTCACCTGTTGAAGGAGCCATCTATTTAGAAAAAAGCAGGAATTAGTTGCCTGGGTGCCTCAGTTGGTTAAGTGACTGCCTTCGGCTGTCCCAGGGTCCTGGGATTGAGCCCCACCCACATCTGGCTCCTTGCTCAGCGGGGGACCTGCCTTTCCCTCTCCCTGCTACTCTGCCTGTTTGTGCTCTGTCAAAAATTAAAAATTTTTATATAAACCATGTACTTATGCTCTTTCCATCTTATGTGCATGGCCACTGTGATCACACTAAATTGTGACTTATTAAACATTCATATAGAATAATCATTCCTACCACTTCGCATAATTTTCCTCTAATTCTAAGTTTGAGAAGTGTATGCAAATACAGTGAAATCACAGATGTGGGGGAAGTAATCTCATTAGGTAAAACTGATCAGGAAGAAGGCATTGTAGGGAAATAGTATTGAGTGGAAAAAACTAAAGTGGGCTTTCCTAGAACTGAACTCTGAATGTTTCATTACGATAAAACGGCCATTTTTATTTCTTTGGAAAGGACAGTCCCTTAGGTTTTTAACATTGACTGCCTAGATGATCCCCCAAGTTCAGGGAAAGAGGTAGTTTTCTAGGGAAAAAAAACCCCTGCAGATTGATAAAAGTTGAGAATACTTTACCTTCTGCTAGGAGTCCTTGTCCTAGTGTTGCCCCTCTTTGGTGCTAAAGCTACAGCTATGGCCTTGATGCATTTTCAGCAGAGTGTATCTTATAAAAACCTTGTCTGGATACATGGAAGTGTCTGATTTAGTCCATGTTTCAAAGAATTTAGGTATAGTTGGGGGGAAGGGAACCAAAAGTCACCTAATCTTTGGAAACCAATGTTCTTAAACATGTGTGGGGTTTGGTGGTTTTTTTTTTGTTTTGCCTTATTTTAGAGAATGAGTGTGCATGGGGAGGGCAGAGGGGAAGAGTGAATCCCAAGCAGACTCCTCCAGCTGTGGAACCTGATGGGGGGCTCAGTCTTCTGACTCTGAAACCATAACCTGAGCTGAAACCAAGGGTCAGACATTGAACCGACTGAGCCACCCAGGCGCACTCTTCCCACCCCTAACGTGCTTTTTGAGATCTCCAGGATTTCACCTCCCACTCTCTACTGCCCCATAAGGAAAGCCATAAAAACTAATATCGGTTTGTACAGAACTAAGGATTGACGAGAGAAATCTTGTTAATGCCTCTATCAAACCTGAGAGACCGTGTAGGAACCCAGTAGTACTGGGTTTCTTGCTTTCTTGTTGGCAGGCTTCTGGCAGATGTGAAAGTCTTAAAAAAAGCCACCCTCTGGGAGTTAGGATAACTCATCCCATGTGCTCCTCAGGCTTGGGTACATGATGGTGCAATTGTAGAAGGGATGTGTTATGTTGGTTTTTAATCTGAAATACATTGTCCTCTTGGGAGTGCAGTGGAAACCACACTAAAGCAACCTCAGACTGGACTTCTGCAGTATCTCAGGAAGGTGTGTATTACTTCAAATTCTTTAACCCTCCACAGGGTATCTTGAGACTGTAGCACTTAATCTAATGGAATGAGGTGTGCTATTGAGAACTCCAATGGATTAAGTGATATTGGGCTTTGCTTCTTCAAAAATGAAATTCAGCTGCAGTTGTGTTATAGTGACTGCTTATAAAGTGAAATAGAATAACGTAATCCTGTTTTTCCTTTCATTTTTTCTTTTAATGGAAACCATTCCCTTGTATACTCAATAAGATAAATAGCACAGTTTGTAAGGTCATTAAAGAACTTTAAAATGAAAGCAAATGGCCAGGTTCTGAAATACGGAAATCTGAATGGAAAATCCCACCAGTTATTTGGTAGTGAGGCAGGCCTCTTGACTGATTGTGCTATTTTATATGCATATCAAGTTGATTTAGATCTTTGGGAAGGAAGTGGTGGGTCATGTAGTCTTGTGCTTCAATTTTTGGGCTATAAAAGTCCTGATAACTGAACAGTGGATGTATCATTGGAACGAAGGACATCTTCCCAAAGTTAATGTTTAGGAATCAAATTATGAAACTGTTGTCCTAAACTGGTAACACTTCATTTTAGGACTACTGTTTTGGTCCCTTTGTTTCAAAATCAGCTAAGGAGTTTGGTGGGATTGCCTTTTTTTAAAAAAAAAAAAAAAAAACCCAAAAACCAAAAACTGGTGATTCTATCTTTAGTGTGTTAGAATTACCTGGAGAGCTCTTAATGAATCCCATCATCCAAAGTGCACCCCTAACTAATGAAATCTTTGAAGTCGTACTGTTATTTTTTTTTTTAAAGATTTTATTAGAGGAAGGAGTCGGGGAGGAAACGTAGAAGCAGGTTCTCTGCTAAGCAAGAAGCCTTATATGTGGCTTGATCCCAGGACTCGTAGATCATGACCTGAGTCGAAGGCAAACGCTTGACCAACTTAGTCGCTCTAGTACCCTGAAGTTGTAGTTTTAAAGCTTCCTAGGTGATGCCAGTATACAACCAAGGTTGAAAACGGCTGCTTGTTAAAGCTACAGGGAACTGGGCTTATTTTAACCTAGGCAAGGTGAAAGTATTTGTAGTAATGAGTGAGATTACTGTGTAGTTAAACCAGTATTCCATATTAAAGGCAGCAGGAATGCTCTAAGTGTGGAAGCAACATATCCACATAGTCTAGACTTGATTGAATCAACGTAGTGGGAGACCAGTACATATTTGACTTATAAAAGATCTTTAGGTAATATACTAGAGGCAATTAAATGGCGATTGTGTAATTCGCTGTAGAACCCACAGATCACGAAATTAGCAACAGAAAATGTAGGATGCTCAGGGTAAGCCTGAGTGTTGCCTTCCATCCCAAAATAGACTGGGAGAGTATAGTGAAATCTGAGTAGGAGTTGACACTGAGTAATGTCTAACTGAAGAGTAAATTTCACCAAGGTCTTTCAAGATCATTAGGGAGAGAAATATTTCCCCTGTGTATGTGGTAGTGCATAAAGGTCTTTCAAAATAAACTTCTAAGGCATTCCTGAATGTGTTCTAAGTGAAGTACTTAAATTTCTTGTTTAAACAGTTTTAAGTGTTTTGATATTTTCCTGTGCAGTCTTTTGGTAAAATCTTAGTATTAGATAGTATGGAAAACCTGTTTCAAATTATACTAGTGTCAGTGTTGTATACCTGAAATGAACATTATGTATCAACTATGCTTTAATAAAAAAAGAATTAATGAGTTAAGTTGGTTTGCATTTGGGAGTCTGTAAGCAACATCGATGGTCGTCTTGAAACTTGAGATCCTCACCTAGTAAACCTTATGGTTTGAATACTTTTATTTTCTAACCTTCAGGTTAGTGACGGATCTTTACAATGAAAATATTGGGGCAAAGGGTATGAATGAAATTGAGGGAAATTGAAGGGGGACATGAGCCATGAGAGACTGTGGACTCTGAGAAACAGGGTTTTGGAAGGGAGGGGGTTGGGTGAGCATGGTGGTGGGTATTGAGGAGGGCATGTATTACATGGAGCACTGGGTGTGGTATGTGAACAATGAATCTTGGAACACTGAAAAAAATAAAAAAAAGCTACCTTTCCAGTCTGGTAGCTGAGATGATAGTTGCTCTTTGCTGATTGTGAGGATGAATGTATGTGTATGGTCTAATATCCTTTTCCCATTTTTCTATTGAGATATTGGTTTTACTGATGTGAACTCTTATCAGTATGATAATAGTGTTCCTTTGTGGAGGGGTTTCTGTAATCGGTCTCTTACTCTTCTTAGGTCTACTTTGATTTTTTTTTTTTTTTCCTTCGAGGTTAGTCTCTTCAACTTCCCATCTAGAATTGTTTGAAGCAGGGCGTTGACGTGTTCCCCTAAATGGCTAAGCAGTTATTACAGTCTAATTATGCTCCACTTCCATTATGAAGCTGTAAGTCAAGTTCATATCGTTTCCTTCGTTAACTCATTGGTCAAATACTTGAGCCTCTACTTAACATTATCAGATGTTTTGGAAGTACAGTAAAGAATAAAACAAGCAAAAATCTCTTCACAGGTTAATGTTAAAGGTTGTGTATGTTTTTTACATCTTTAGGTTACTTATTTTAATCTAGCTCTTCCTATTGCTAGTATCTTATAATTTTGATTTAGGATAATCCTCTATTTTGATAACCTGATGTTTTAGGTTTAACCTGATGTTTAGTTCCCATTGGTCAAATTCTTTTCATGCCCCCCACCCCACCCGCCAGCCTGCCCTTTTTAAACTGTAGCAGTAGAGCAGCCTCTGGGAGACGATTGTCTTTGGAGGGCCTGGGCTTCATTCTTCAGTAGTATCCATGCATTGTGTGAGGAAGGCATTTCCTGTCTCTGGTCCTGGCTTTTTCACTTGTAAAATCGGGATGATGGCCCCATAGAATTCTTAATTAAATTAAATGACTTATACGAAGTGCTTAGTTTAGTGCCTACCTTTGCATATGCCCCAGGCTACATGCTAGCATTTTTTTGTTGTTAAGCCTGTTGGGGAGGAAACTATTAAACTCAATTCATTCTTCTAGCAACATAAACATCACTTCACTTAGTAAAGCCTCCTACTTAAGTCTTTGTTTTGTAGGTTTCATCATGTACGTGGAGGTTTATAACAAAGATTGTTTTTAAACATTTCACAATTTTTTTGTGGCATATCTTTTTCTATTACTAATAAATTCTAAACTAACTTTGTTATTAAAATTTTTTTAACTTAATATTCTTTAAAGATTTTAACTGATGGGGTGCCTGGGTGGCTCAGCGGGTTAAAGCCTCTGCCTTCAGCTCAGGTCATAATCCCAGGGTCCTGGGATGGAGCCCTGCATTTGGCTCTCTGCTAAGCAGGGAGCCTGCTTCCCCCTCTCCCTCTGCCTACTTGTGATCTCTCTCAAATAAATAAAATTAAAAAAAATTGGGAAAAGGGAGATAATGAGAGAAAGCACAAGCAGGGGGGTAGGGGGGAGGGCGCAGCCAGAAGGAGAAGCAGATTCCCCCGCTGAGCTTGGAGCTGGATCCCAGGACCCTGGGATCATGACCTGAGATGAAGGCAGACACTGAACCGACAGAGCCATCCAGGCACCCCTAAACTAACACCATTTTAACTGATCATGTTCCTATATACTACTGATGGTTTCAGTGATGATTACCTGATCCTTCTAGATTGTGTGCGTACTTGAATTCTCTGATAGTAATAAATTGTCCTGTTGAGGAGCTCTACCTTTTCTGTTTGATGTCACTAGTAAGAAAGTTCAAAATAGTTTTTTTTGCCATACCTTTGTGTCTATCCAGGCTTTACCGAGGAATGATTTTGGTATTATACCAAGAACTATATTAGTATTTTAGGATATTATTTGTTGCTGTCTTTTATTACATTAAAAGGATAAAGATATCAGGAGTTGACTTTGAATGTTATCAAATTACTTTGTGACTTGTTTTCAGATTGTCACACCGTATTCACATTTCTAGGATAATTGCTCCCTGATTGTGATTTTTGAAACCCTTGATTTCCAGGTCCCTAGACTTTCACTTTATTTTTTCTGCCTGTATTCAGAAAGGTGTTTCATCTTCTATGCTGGCTGTCATTGTAACAGGTTTGATTTTTAAGGAATAGTATTGAGGAATATATTAACTTTGCTCACGAATTTTTGTATGTAAGGTAGCAGATGCTTGTTAAACAGCAGAAAGAATTCACTCATGAAATTATATCTAGAATATATCTTGGATTTTTCTATTTATCCTATTCTCCTTATTCTGCATTCAAATATGAAGATTATGACTTTAGAGAATTGGCCATTTCTAGATTTTCAGGTATGTTAACATGTTGGACATATCTCTTGTTTTCTTTACAGTTTTCAGTCTTCAGATTTTATTTAAAAAATTGGCTAGCGGGGTGTCTGGGTGGCTCAGTTGGTTAAGCGTCTGCCTCGGCTCAGGTCATGATACTGGGGTCCTGGGATCAGGCCCTCAGTTGGACTCCCTGCTCAGTGGAGAGCTTATTCATCTCTTTCCCTCTGAGCCTTCCCCGTTTGTGCTCTTGCCCTGTAGCATGTGTGCACGCGCTCTAAAATGAATAAAAAAACTTGAATAAAAATTGATTGGGTAGCCCAGATAGTCTTGTTCTTATAAAAATACGTGTCAACTTCATAAACTGTTTTATAGTTCTATTGTCCTATTTCTTTTTCCCCAGGATGGGGGCTGAGTAAGGAGAGAGATGAAGGTGGTTCTTTCATCTGGTAGCTTAAGTAGGATCCTTTTCTGCCTTGTAATAAAATGAAAGTGTATGAAGCTATGAATTTACCTCTAGATACAGTTTGACATCAGCCTGTGATACTAAACTTTTGCTAAATGTTATTTTTCTTTTGATTGGTATTAAACATAGCTAACTAGAATATTAAATTTCTAATGTTAATTTTTGTTTTAATTTCTAATTTTATGCTAACTGAACTATTCCTTTGTAGCATAATTAGTATTAAGTTTTTTTTATTACTTTTTTGAGCACAAGTGAGGGCAGGGGCAAAGGGGGAGCACCTGGAGTGGATCCCGTGCTGACTGCAGAACCCCACAAAGGGCTTGATTCCATGACCTCAAGGTCATGACCCTGAAATAGTCGAATGTGTAACCAGATAAGCCACCCAAGCACCCCAAGTAGTATTGATACTTTATATTACAAATCATGAGGCAAATTTTCTGACTTTAGGATTTTTTATACTTCTAATAGCTTTATAGTAATCATTCCTATTTTATTTGTCATTTTTATAGTGACTGTTATTCTGCTTTAATTGTATCTTTATTTCCAGAAGTATTTAACTCCTGTGTTTTGATGCCAAACTTTTGATGAGAGCTTCTATTTACTGCTCAACCCAGCATCACTAATGTTAACATTCTACATGACATAATATGGTCAAACCAGAAAATTAATATTCTTCAAATTTTACCAGTTATTCTAATATCCATTTTCTGTTCTAGAAGACTCTGGGATGCCATGTTACATGTATCTTTTTTTTAATGAATAAACTTCACTTTTTAGAGAAATTTTAGGTCACAGCAAAATTACGTAAAAAAAAAAAAAAAAAAAAAAAAAGTTCCAATATACCGCTGTCCTCAGAAGTGCACAAACTTCCCCATTATCATTTCTCATTAGATTACTTCACTCATCAGATTGGCTATGATCCACGAACCTATATTAACATACCATTATCACCCAGAGTCCACAGTTTGCACTAACAGTCACGGTTGGTGTTGTACATTTTATGACTTCAACAAATATAAATGACATGTATTACCAAATAGTTTCACGGTCTTAAAAATTCTCTTTGCTCTATTTATCCCTTCTTCCTCTTCAACCCCTAACCTGTTTTGCCTCTTCCATAATGTCATATTGTTGGAATCTTACATCATGTCACTTTTCCAAATGATGCCAATTTTTTATTAACATGTATCTGTTTCAGGGGTACAGGTCTGTGACTCAGTCTTACACAATCCACAGCACTCACCATAGCACATACTCTTCCCAGTGTCCATCACCCAGCCACCCTATCCCTTCCCCCCACCCCCCCAATCCTCCAGCAACCCTGTTTGTTTCCTGAGATTCTCTTGTGGTTTGTCTCCCTCTCTGGTTTTGTCTTGTTTCATTTTTCTGTTTTGTTTCTCAGATTCTTATATCAGTGAGATCACATGATATTCATCTTTCTGACTTATTTCGCTGAGCATGTTACCCTCTAGTTCTATCCTTCTTGCAAATGGCAAGATTTCTTTAGATGGCTTCATAATATTCCATTGTGTGTATATATATATATATATATATATCATTATCCATTCATCTGTTGATGGACATCTCGGTTCTTTACATAGATTGGCTGTTGTGGACATTGTTGCTATAAACATTGGGGTGTTGTTCCCAAATTCCTAATAGTATAAAGGTAAGTATATACTTAAAGGGCATTCCTTTTCACTGATCTTGATTTAGTGTGGTAGTGGACAAGAATTCTATTTTGTCCAACTTTAAAGTTGAAATCAAACTGTTGGAGTTTCAGATACCATTATCAACTTGCTCCTGTTCACCTGTATTCACTTGTATGTACATATAAACACATAGCATCTGCATATGAATGTGTGCATACACATTTTGAGGTTACTTCATATTGAGAAAAATTAATACAATTTTTTTAAAAGATTTTATTTATTTGACACAGATCACAAGCACGCAGAGAGAGGGGGAAGCAGCCTCCCCGCTGAGCAGAGAGCCCAATGCGGGGCTCAATCCCAGGACCCTGAGATCACGATCCGAGCCGAAGGCAAAGGCTTTAAGCCACTCAGGCACCCCAATACAACAATTTTTGCCGAGTCTTTGGCAATGACTGTTTCAAGCTCTTATAAAAGCAATATATCCGTTTTTTCTGTTTTTTGTTTGCTGTGCTTTTAGTTTTGTCTTTATGGCATTTGAACTCTTCCATCGTGGAGCCAGGGACACATAGTGACAGGTTATAAATCTTAAGCCTTCCTCATGGTCGTACTTAAGGTTTTAAATCACTGAGCAAAGCATGTGTGTGTTGTGTCTTTACTTTTCTTCATGGATTATGAAGTTAGTGGACGTTCCTCTGAATGGGTTTCAGTTTTATATTCAGTTGGCAATGTTTCCTTTAAAGATACTTTTCTGTATCTGCATGAATATTGGAAGATGGGAAAATTAAATTCCTCTCTGAAACCCATATTTTTATTACTTTCATAAATTTAAGGAAATACATTCCAAATTTTATTTAAAGAGATGAGAATCTTATTTTCATCTGGTTCTCTAGAAAACAATCTAAAACTCAAAACACTGCTTTAGCCAAAAAGGCTTATGAAATGCTGAGTGTCCTCAGGAACCATTCTGAACTATAACAAGACCATTATTGTCTACATTTGTGAAGCTCTGGTTTTCCTAACCAGAAGGACATTTATGTATTCTTGAGCAGTGGGAGGTAGGGAGCTAGAAAGCAGGTTCTTGTTCTCTCAACCCTGCTTCAACTAGAAGGCCACTCTGCCGTCCATGGTAGAACAGTATCCCTAAGATGACTGGGGGAGGCCAAAATGTCCAAATAACCTTAATTTTTCATAGTTATGGTTCCAGTGTACAATCCCATAAGAATTCCTATAAATCCTAGGCTTTGGACTTTATTTCCTTTTTACTCTAACAAATATGTGCGAGAAGTGATGTGGGGATATACTGTTTAGTGTAGATCATGCCATAAGGGAGCTAAAATCTAATACGTGAGATGTTGAATTTGTGATCCTTCAAATACATAGAGATCAAAAGGACAGTTTAAGGAGAGATTTGGGTAGAAGAGGTAAATCTGAGAATTGTTTCGTGGATTGTAATAGAGGCATGGGCCTGGATGATGTGGTAGAAAAGCTAATCCAGCAAAGAGGTTTTAATGCCTTGGTCTTAGAACTTTAAGGGTTTAAGAGTGAGAGAAAGTTGAGCTGACAAAGGAAATGGAGAAGGGGCAGCCAATATAGAAAACCAGCATGGTCTAGGTCACAAACTGAGGAAGGAACTATGTAATACAATGAAGTAGAGAACAAGGACAAGTGCTCCTGGGAGGTTAAGTAAGATGGGCATTGGAAAGGGTACTTGGATTCAGCAATACAGAGCTGACACTACCAGCTCGTTTTAGGTTTAATTTCACAATCCACTTTTCATGTTATTTCTAAGCTGTAATTCATATGCTGAATTCAGCCTTTCTTACATTATCTGACGAACAGCTTGAGTTCTACATGGTAGCTTTGCCACCCAAATCTAAGCTTCAGTGCTATTCTTTGTATAGACTGTTGTGTAGAGGAACGATATAAATATAAACGTATAGATGTGCATGCATATGTATTGTGCTTCATGAAAATGAGATTAAAATGATCACAGGTTTCAAATGTGGTACAACTGAGATCCACATGAAGTATGCTACAAATAGCAGGTTTTTTGATAATTGGCATTTACTGAGTTTAGTAGTTCTTAATTTCAATTGTGTGTAAAACTACCAAAGACATTATGCAAATGCTGGAATACATAAAAGTGGAATGGAAGATGTTTAATATTCTCAGCTTGTTGGCAGTCTCTCTCCCCTCCTGTGTTGCCCCCTTCCTCTTTGCCTTTCCAACCTACACTCTTGTTTATGGGAGGCCCCTAGCTGTAACAGAACAGGGTTCTGCCCTTGACCTCTCTAGGTTGCTGTCTGATGTATAAAAGGATGGATACTTTGGGATGCTGGGAAGATCATAGAAAACTTCTGAAAAGAACCTAGCACAGTGCCTGGTAAGGAGTTGATCTTCAGTGGGTTTTTTCCACCCCCCTCATTTTCACTTAGTAAAACATTCTTTAAAGCCTATTACATTACATTTAGGCAGCAAATATTGAGGCAATATTTAGGTAGGCAGTGTGTACTAGGCTGGCTCTATCTTACGCACTGGCAGTAAAGGTGTGTACAAAGCAGCCCTCATGAAAGTTCTAGTAGAGGAGATGATTATCAGCAAGTACATATATAAGTATTGAGGGATGGTGACTGGAAGGGGGTTTGGCATCCGAGCTACTTCAGATAGGGTGTTCAGGGAAAGGCTTCCTGAGGAGCAGGATTGGTTGAATTAAGACAAAGTACTTGAGTCACTTGAAAATGGGGTATAGGGTGAGGAGAAAGACAGTTCTAGAAAGCATTAACAGCAAGTACGAAGAGCTTTGAGGTGGAATAAAATGAGAAAGAACTGCAAAGAACTTATGGTGGCTAGAGTGGGATGAGCACCCCAAAGTGGAGAAGGCATGAATCTGGGGCTGTAGGCATGGGGAAACTCCCCTATATTCTGTAAGTCCTGTTAAGATGTTCAAAATTTAAGTTTGGGAAGCCATTGAGTTTTGAGCCGATACAAGAAGTGACCAGATTAAAAATCTAAAAGGATCTTTGACCTGAAAATAACTGCAGTGGCTACCATCTACGTGGAATTTAATTCACCCCCGTAGAGTTGTATAGCATTGAATAGGCTATGGGGGCAAGAGTGGAAGTGGTAAGACCAGGTAGAAGGTTTGGGCAATGGTTCAGGTTTGAACAGGATGGTCACCTCAGAGGTGGTGTAAAATATAGGAAGTATTTACTCCATGTTATGGTGTATTTGAGCTTAATCAGTATGGTAAAATGCCACTTTGAGATTATAATATGCTGAATCTGGCTACATATATTTATGTAGTTAAACACAAACCTTGTGGACTTAGAATTAGTCTGTCCATGCCTTCCCATTGCCAGTCAGCTTCCCAAAAGGAGTCTTTTTAACTCTTCATTTTTATTTTTATTAGTTCTTCTGGGAAATGCTTCATAAACTGAAAGACCCACACCACATTCTCTCATTCTTTCTAGACTTTAGCCATTACTTTCTGTAGAACGCACAGTGGGGAGGGTCTGCTTACTTCTGTAAGGACTTGAGTTCCTTCTCCTTGAAATATGGTTCTTTACCTTTATTGGTTCTTGGTGGTTTCTTCCAATATGTTATCACTTTCTTACAAGGAATACAATTTTTAGGCACATGGTGGTCTGGCTGAAGACGACGTTTCTTATCTTGCCCTCTGCTTCCTTTCCCTCTTATCCATGGGATGGAGCATGATTGTCCAGAGTATGTGGGTCAAGAACATAGCTCTAGAGGACGCCAACTTTTTCTCCCACGGGAGAACAGGACCACATCCCGTGGGGTCATCAATCTTGATGAGGAATTACACAGGCAATCTTTGTTTTTGCACGATGCCAGAAGACTAGCTACAGACTTGAGATTTCACTGAAGAAGGCAGGAAGTGAGTCTTGCTAGAAGAAGAGCAAGGGTATGGCAAACAGGTTTTGTCCCAAATTGTTGGTGGCTGGGGAACAATCAGAATCTGATACTTTTTCCAGGTTTCGTAGTTAGCCATAGCCAGAAGACTGACTTCAGACTAGTGGGGTATGAATGGAAGTGATGTGTGCAAATGTATGGGCCATTCCCTGGACTAAGAATTAAATTTACATGAGACAGACCAACAAGAGGGAAAACATTTATTGCATGCGCATAGAGGCCCAGTAATTAGAGACATAAATGACTAAGGCAGTTTTTCATTTTTAGGCAAAGACAATAAAGTGGAGGAGTTGACAGGACAAAGAACTGAACTCGGGGAACTTCACTTAGTAAGGAATTCTAAACAGAATTTGGGCCAAGGTAGTAAATTAAAAAAAAAGGGGGGGGGTAGTTGTTTGTATAACCTTCCAGGCTCTAAATTTCCCATCTCTAATGATATGTTTACTTCCTGGTACAGGGAGGCTACATCTTGTGTGAGATATTTTCTGCTTTTGGGGGGACAGCACGGGGTCTGATTGTCCTCTTTGCAGAGGCTGTCTCAACTAACTTCTTTAAAGTAATATGCCAGGGGCACCTGGGGTGGCTCAGTTGATGAAGCATCTGACCCTTGAGTTTGACTCAGGTCATGATCTTGATCTTGTGAGATTGAGCCCCATGTGGGCCCCGTGCTCAGCGGGGAGTCTGCTTTGCTCTTTCCCTAGCCCCCTGTCCCTTAAAAAAATGCCAGAATGGCCCATCTTGGGGCAGCCTGCCTTGAGCTCTACACCTAAAATAGGAGGAGCCTGTCCCCACTGCCATCCCCCTCTGCTCTTGGCCACTGGCTGGAGGTGCTGTCTCCACCTGGCAGTTCCAGTAGCCACTTGGATGAAGACATTGCTCCCCTTGGGGGCAGCACAGCAACCATGCAGGGGGAGAGCTATCCCGCCTCTCCCGCTATTGCAGGAGTGAGAAGTGAACTTCTGTGCATGTGAATTTTTCAAGTTACTTGATTTTTAGGCTGTTCTGTCCCTACTCTCACTACAAGTAGTCTTGTATCAATTAGCTGTTCTGTTTCTTGTCCTGGTGTATGAGGCAGGAGATGCTCTTCTTGTCACCATGAGGGAAGCCTGCAGGGATTTCAGACACTGGAATTTAAAATCATTGCCAGCAGCACCTGCAGCTAGACCCTTCTGTGAGTAAAATGCCCTTCCAAAGTTAATTTTAAGAATCCTTAAGATTTTTGTATTTCGAGTAGTTGACTCTAGAACCTGAAAGATACTAAATGGAGTTTATATGAAGACTATCTTTTGCTGGGAAACTGCCTCGTATGTGTTGGTTGCACTTCTTACAATACTTGAAACTTTTTTTTTTTTGGAGTTCTTGTGTGTCTATTTTGTCTCCTTCATAGTCTCCTTAAATTGTTGTGAACTATAAACCAGCGTTTCTCAATGGGGATGATAAATATCCCCAGCGGACATCTTAAAAAAAAAAAAAAATCCTGTGAGGGTATGTTGATTTTCTCCACGATTGGGGGGTTGCTACTGGTATTCAGTGGGTGGGGTCCGGAGATTCTGAAAACTGAAATGCGCGGCAATTTGTCTTTCATTCTACATACCCTTTGAATGTCCTTTTAGGCATTTATGTAGGTAAATTTTGTCCTTATTCGAGCCTAGAGTAGAGCTTTTTATAAAATACAAAGTGTCTTTTATGTGGGTTTAATATGTACAGTCTTCCTAGAAATAAAATTTCTGGGTAAGTTCAGGGAAAGATTGAACTTTATTTTTTTAGGAACTTTCCTGAGAATTGTTCACTCTAGTGAAGAAATGTCACCAACAGCATGGTGCTTATGATTGTGTTTCTGATACAGGATGCTTGTGTCTGCTTTTATTCTGAATTGTCCCTTTCTCCTGGGTTTTTATGGATAAGTGAAATATTGAACCCTTCAAAACATCAAAGGAGTAGTGTTGACAATATTCAGTTAAATACTAGCTCGTTTACCTTAAACAGACTTCTACATTATATATGCGTATGTGTGTCTAGTTGATTTTCTTAGACCAGCTATGCCTAAGCACTTATTTTTTTTTTAAATATTTTATTTATTATTTATTTGACAGAGAGTCACAAGTAGGCAGAGGCAGGCAGAGAGAGGGGGGGAAGCAGGCTTCCTGTTGAGCAGAGAGCCCGATGCGGGGCTCGATCCCAGGACCCTGAGATCACGACCTGAGCTGAAGGCAGAGGCTTTAACCCCCTGAGCCACCCAGGCGCCCCTGCCTAAGCACTTATATCTGAAATACGTGTTATTTCCCCATCTCTTATTCTAGTTAGGATGTTGTATTTGTGAAAATATGAGCAAATTCTATAACCTAGTGATAAATTTCACTTCTGTGTAGCACTAAAACTTTTTTCTAAAAGTGGGTGGGGGAGACTTACCAGTGAGGGACTAGTTGGAAATTGCTGTCACACCAAGGGGCAACTCACAAATGAGTGGGTCAGGCAGCTTTAAGGGAACCGATGAGATGGGGAAGCCTTTTGTGTTAAGAGAGGGGAGACCTTTCTGTCGGCCTCCGTGGGCTAAAGGAGGGAACTTGGGCCTGAACTCACCAGGAGCCAAAGGAGTTGAGAGTAAGCTCTCTGTCAGAGGCTGTGGTCTCCTGGAGGAGAATGGAGTTATGGCCAAAAGGTTGCATAGTAGGGAGTGAGCCTAGAGATGGTCTCCTTTTGGTTAGTATTTCCCCCTCTGATTTTGTGCAGGTCCCTCATGAAAATGGAATCCCAAAGAGAAGCTGAAGAGCAGGCAGGCTTGGCCTAATGGTCCTGCAAGCCACAGAGCTGGGTAGATGATAGGGGAAAAGGGAAATGGAGACAAAGGGGGAATCTAGCACACGGGATGTCTGATCAGGTTTGGAGATCGTTGTTGTAGTGGCTAACGTTGACCTCTTTACTCTTTCCTGCACCCCCTACCCCCACATCTGCCCTGGAGCATTCCTCTGGTTTTCTCTAATGTGAACTCTCAGCTGAACAACAGGGTTAATTCTCTTTCCATCTTCTCTTTCCATCTTCTTGTGAGTTGAAGACCTCGTGTTCTTGTTTCCTAATACTGTTTGAACCTTTTTACATGCACCTTTGAAAGAGTATGACAAGTTTTCTGAATCTCTGTGGGCTTGAAATTTGTTTTGATAGAGAAACTGGGCCTTGAAATGTGGGTTGAAATCCTCGTTTGGAACTTTGAAGGCATTAATGCACATTCTTCCAGATTCCAGTACTGCTAATGAAAATTTTGAAGTCTGGTTTCATTTTTAAAAGACTCGTTTTTTTCCTTTCTCATGCTTTTAACTTTGGCTTTAGAGTATTCTAAAATGTTAATACCTCTTAGCTTTAAAAGTTTGTTGTGTTAGGTAGTTGTTTTATTTATTTATTCTCACCATAGCACAAACCCTCCCCAATGTCCATCACCCGGCCATGCCACTCCTCCCACCCTCCTCCCCTCCTGCAACCCTCAGCTTGCTTCCTAAGATTAACAATCTCTTACGGTTTGTCTCTCTCTCTCTCGTTTCATCTCATTTGATTTTTCTTTCCCTTCTCCTATGATCCTCTGTCTTGTTTCTCAGATTACTCCTATCAATGAGATCATATGATGATTGTCTTTCACTGATTAACTTATTTCACTCAGCATAATACCCTCTAGTTCCATCCACGTCATTGCAAATGACAAGATTTTGGTTTTCGATGGTTGTGTAGTATTCTATTTACACAAACACACACTCTCACATCTTTATCCATTCATCTGTTGATGGACATCGGTGCTAGGCACTTGTTAATTCAATCTTGCTATAGGCACTTTTTAACACAAGGAAATTCTTTTTGTGAACTTGGGGATAAAGGGTGGTGGTTGCTTTTCTTGAAGGTGAGGCAGCTCCTTGGAATCACTGTCCTAGCAAACGGAGGAATTTCACAAGGTTCTATGTGGATGAATTTTCTAATCCTGCTTTGGAGATTTTTTTTTAAAGTGTTCTTGGCCACCTCTTGGCTTTGCTTTAAGTACCAGTAATATAAAGTTAGCTTCAGAAAAACTAAGAACAGAAGAAGTGTATTCATATTGTGTGTAATTAAAATACTCCCTATCTTTTGAATTAATTTTGTATGACTTACTAGTTTTCTTTGCTTCCCATGGGGACTAATGGAACTGATAACTGGGGTAAGGCCCATAGTCTCCAGTGATGATGAAATGGAAACATTGGGTTGAGGAAGGGATTTCAAAAGAAACTTGGTCATTCAGCATTATTTTTGCATGGGGGCATTAACCAGTTGCTGCAAATGTTGAATTATGACCTAATTAACTGTTTTCAACATGTGTAGTATGATTCCCATTTTAGCCTATCAATTATGAAATGGAGTCTTTGGGGATTTTAATGTAAACTTAATATTAACCAAAAGCCAGTTTGATTATTTTTAAGCAGTCTTAAGAGCACACCAATAAGGGACTACTGAAGGGGAATCGAGTATATTCTGAAGAAGAATTTGTGGGGTATGAGCGATGGTCGAGGAAGAGACGTGAATTTTATCAGTATTTGAGAAGTTGTTTTCGTAGTGTGTGGTTTCAGGCCGTGCTCCCTGACAAGATTAATCTGCATTGGTTTCAGTAGGTAGTCACATCAGTATTTTCCCTCAAGAGCCAAGTGTGTGACAATGAAAACACTTTAACTTTTTTCATTAAACTGTGTGTGCTTAAATCCTGCCTTTTTTTACTTTTGAGGTCCCTGATGAGAAAGCACTTAAGACCCCTGTTGTTTTCAATAATTTCAGAATTACACGCTGCTGTTCAGAGGCCGGACAGCAGAAGAGCCTACCTGTCTTCACAAAAATAGTTTAAAATGTCAACTCTCTATAAGGTCCCCAAAACATTGCTTGACCAGATGCTGAAGGTGTTCTTCAGAACACGAAAGTTTAAAGATAGTGGCTTTCTGGGGCGCCTGGGTGGCTCAGTGGGTTGGGGCCTCTGCCTTCAGCTCAGGTCATGATCTCAGGGTTGTGGGATCGAGCCCCGCATCGGGCTCTCTACTCAGCGTGGAGTCTGCTCCCCGCTCTCTCTGCCTGCCTCTCTGCCTACTTGTGATCTCTCTGCCAAATAAATAAAATCTTAAAAAAAGTGGCTTTCTAAAATAAATGAGTAGGATTTAATGGCACTTTACGGTGTGCACACTAAACGTGAGACGTTTGAGCCTATCTTCTATTTCTGTATTTGCTCAGAATGTAACCAGTGTGCTTTAGGTCAGTATGTAAATGATGGTATCAGAATTCTCTACAGGTTTCCACACTCTTGGATCTTGAATTCATGGACTTCCCAACATGCCCCCCCCCCACCCTTGCAAAATGAGTTGTATTTCTGGTATAAGAGCTCTTCCCTAAAACCGGTTGACTTGCACTGAAGTCAGGAGTACATGGCTGTATCGCAGGACAAGGGACATGCCCCAGCGCATTATCATGTACAGTTACAGCCTGACCGAAAGGGACTTGAGAGTTTTTGTGATCTTCTACAGCGGCTTTATAAAGGGAATTACTTGGGGTTGTGTCGGAAACTGTTTGAGTAGGAGATCTTAAAATGTCAGGGCCTTATAATTGGAATTCAGAATTCTCATAAACTGTAATGGACTCTATCAAACTGCTAAGAGGGTTATTGATCTTGATTCCAGTGCATGCTGTACGGGCATGTGGATGGAGGGCTTCCAATTCCCTTCACCAGAGCAACACTGAATCTGGTTATGGAAAAACGGGCATCACTTAGTGGTAGCTCAACCTGGGTTGCTTGTCCTGTTGGATTTTTTTTTTTAACTATCTTTTGGGTTTTTTTCTCCTTTATCTCCAGAACTATATATTTTTCCTGAGTATAAAAATAATGTGCTTGTAGTGAAGTCAGAAACGGGAGTTAGGGGGGAAAATACTCAGGATCTGACCAGAGGTAACAGTGATGAGTGCTGACCGGTTCATGATTGTTGCTATGTCCACTTTGCCGTTGATCAGTGCTATAAACTAGTCTGTATCTTGGCTTTTTTCTCCATTCAGCTTAATATTCTGAATATTTTCCTATCAAAAAATTTTAATGGTCATGCACTCTTTCCTCCTACACACCCTGATTCAACATTTATGCCCTGATGAGCTTAGCATACCTTATAGGGATGAGGAATAGATCTCATAATATTTCTAGACTGAGTGTTACGAGTGTGCATGTTTTGGAACCTGTAATATATAGTTGACCCCTGAACAGTACAGGGTTGGGGTGCAAATCTCCTTGCACCTCATGCAATGAAATCTGTCAAGTTTGACTCCCTAAAATCTGAACTGCTAATAGTTGGGTGGTGAGTAAAAACCTTACTAAAAAAATATAGAGATAGAGATATAATATATCATAATGTATATTGTATATATAATATACATAATATATACTCTTAAGATCTTGAGGAAAAACCTTAAAATCCTAAGGAAGAAAATACACTAGCTACACTTACAGAAGGAAAAAAAAAAACCCATACAAGTGGACCCACGCAGTTCAAACTCCTTTTCAAGGAGTTTGTTGTTTCAACCGTATGTTGGATAATTATATCAATCTATACATACACACCTATGAAGAGTCTAACGATACCCATCTCACTGTCTTTGCCAACCTTGACTGTACTATTACCGATGTCTTCGTAAAGTTGGTTTCTTTTGTTTTCATAAAGACAGTCTTACTGTGCTCTATGAAGAGTTGGACATCTTTGTATGTTGAACATAAAATATTACATAAATATTAAATGTTGACATGCTGGCTTTTCACATGTCCTTGTAGGTATTGTTGGGCCCATTATTGTGAAGCATCTTGTGCGACAAGGGTTGGGGGGGACCCAAGAATCCATGTTGGTGTGCTTGGAAAGCTTGTCAGGAGAGGCGTGTGTGTGTCTTAGGGGGAGTATACTGGTGGCAGTGGGGAGCTGGGCGTTTGAGTAGGGCAGGAGGAGGAGAATGAGAAGGGCTGTAGGATGTTTAAACAATGAAAAGCAAACCAGCTGAAGTGAATGAGGATTTAATGATAGGATCTCACTGGTGCCTCTGTGGGATATTCCCGCGAGGATTTTGTTGGCTCTGAACAGTAAAGGCCGTCTAATGGCTTGAACCACTGGGCTTCACTTCTCTCCCTTTGCAAGAACACAGGGCTGGCGTGGCTGGCCTGCCCTCTCATCCCTGCCCTGAGGCTTTCGTGGTTGTGGTTGCAGTTCCCTCCCCGTGAGGCATTTATGTTCCAAGTGGAAGGAGGAGAGGAGCCATGGGCTTCATCTTAGAGAACCTTTATTCTGGAAAGGAGATTCCCCTCCCCACTTTGACTTTATCTTATTGACAAACCATAGCTGTAAGGAGGCTGGGACGTTGGGTTCTTCTTGCCAGTTTCTGTATGAGAAGGAAGCAAAGGAAGAGGGCTTTGGAAGGGCAGTTCCGCCACCAAGTATATGCCAACAAGGGGGCAGAATAGAAACTAAATTTTGGCCACGTTTATGGAGAGGGCTTCTATGCAATGGAAAACATGACCTAGAACGCAGAAGTTGTCAGGGTTTGAAATCTAAACCTAGATGCCATCTGCACTTGCTTCAAAGTTAGTCTTAAAACTAAAGGACTTGAAGGGTTTTCTGTGGCTTCTCAATTCCATTTTGTAGGTCTCCTTTCGGTTGGTTGTGTCAGGACCACACCCTGTACCTTCCAGCCGCAAGGCCGGATTCCCCACGACCTCTTATCCTGGTCCAGTGTGCTGTTATTTCCTTAATTGCCCTCCATTCTTGGTCTGTTTATAGTGTGGGTGGGAGGGTCCTTTGTCCATGGGGGGGAGTTTAAATTCCAGCCTGTAAGTTATAAGACGACAAAAACATTTTTCAACTGCTGTCCATACAGTCGACCCTTGAATAATCCACTTACATGTGGATTTTTTTACAGTACTGTAAATGCAGTTTCTCCTGTAACTGCTTTATCGTAAGCTTTATGGTAAGAATATAGTACATTATAAAGCCTATAAAATGTGTTAATTACTGGTAAAACTTCCAGTCACCAGGAAGCTGTAAGTTTTTGTGAAGTCAGGTTATACTTGGATTTTGGACTACACAGCAGTTGGTGCCCCTAACATCTGCATTGTTCAAGGGTTCACTATATACCTTCACATATCTGGGGGATTGGATTGTTCCTAGACTAAGTATGTGTAGTAACTCTAAATTCCAATGATCCTGGACTATATCTCCACCATTCTAAGGTAGGGAGAACCCACTTTCAGGCATACTGGTAAGGGATACCAAATGTAAGGAAGTGATCCTCCGAGGAAATGTGCAATCCCTTTTTATAGGATCTTGCTGGTTTTCCCCTCCATGTCCTTTCCTGACAACAGCAGATGGGGGATCAAAGTGACACTTTAAAAACGTTCAGACTACCATATACTACTATCTCTCTGGGGAGAAAGGCTTTTAAGCAATTCGAAGGTCTTATAGGTTATATTTGTATGGGTTGTGTTTTCATACATAACAAGTCAGTAAACACCTAATTTTTGAGGTCTGATGCAAATACGGCGATGTCCCTTTATACTATGACTTTCAAGGACATGATTCATTTTTGAATTAGTGGTGACTAACAGTTGTAGTGCTGACGTTTTCAGATCTGTGAGGGTACCTGTCTTCCCTGGGGTCAGTCCCACATTCCTTTTATACCAAATACTTATCCAGCACCCTATCACCTTATGTGTATTTTCTATAGAAATTGTTATTCTTGCAGGCGCTCGAAGCTAAATTTTCTATCCTTGTTTATGCATACTGTTTATCTGCAAGGATAATAGATGTTAACCTAGAGGTTTCTCGTGCAAGTCTCCCTAATCTCTGCATGTACAGAACTCCCTGTTCCAGCCCAGCTGAGCAGTGTGATGGAGGGGGTCTGGTTTGCTCATGTTCTGTAGCAAAGGTGGGCGGTACCTTTGTCCTGACACCTTAATAGTTAAGGTTTCTTTATTGACTTTGCTGTACGTAGACTTCACCTCCTTTTGCCTTTTAATAATTACATGCTGCGAGTAAGGGTAGGTGAAAGCAAGGCTCATTTCTGGCAGCTCCTAGGACATGGCCCCAGGGATGCGTGAAGCCTTGTGGTGTTGACTGATAGCAGCATGTTCTCCAGAAGGACTGAGATGAGGTTTTCTGAGCTGTATGCCATGAGCAGCCTCTGGGGCTTTGCCTATGGCTCCAGATGAAGAGTGTGTTCGTAAAGTACTGGACAGTGGTAGGCACTCCATGTCCCCTGCCTCTTCGCTTCCTCCCACAACCCACTGCCCCCTTTTCCTTCTGCTTCCCCCTTCTCTTCCATTTCCCCCTTGATATTCCTTCGGCCTGATTTCCCTGGGAAATGTGGTACATGAATAGTGTAGATCATCAACAGAGTATGTGCATACCTTCCAGATTCTAATTTAATGCAACACATAAACATTGATTTGTATCTTTTGATGGAGGCGTACATAAGGATCTAGTCAGAAAAACTATCAAAGTGGTTTAAGAGAGGGGATGTAACATAGGGAACTAATTGCAGAGGTACTCAGCCAAGAAAGCAAATAGGAATCTGTTAGGCAATACAGAGGTTACCAGCTGTACTAAGCAGCTCCCAATCCTTGGGCTAAAGTAGGGGAAGGATAGGGTTGGTGCTAGTAGTCAGGGGTGGGGCGGGCTGCCTGATGGGAGTTGAACTGTAGCAGAAGAGCTACCTGGTGAGAGCAGAACCCAGGATCTGGGGCCACCCAGTGGTAACTGCAACTGAGGAGGGGGCTGCCTTTGGGGATGTGGAACAAGGGAGATGTGACTACTGCTGGAGATGCTACCTGAAGTAGAAAAGGTTGGTTGAGAAACAACTTGACCTTCCTATTCATGATACCAGTTTCTGGCTAGCCTATCTTCAGCCAGCTGCCCAGGAAGCCTGGCCACTGAAGTCTAGGGGATTCAGTCATGTGAAGGGAAGACAGGCCAAGGACCAAGGCCAGGGTTTCCTTAAGGATGGTTCTAAAGTATGTAGTCCTGTTACTTCTCTAGCATAAGTCATGTCCTTAATGTACCTTCTCTGTCTCCACTTAAGTTTTTTTTAATTGGTGCTAGTTCTTTAACTTTGATTTTTGGAGTGGAGATTATAATGCAGGATTCCGCAGTAGCCTTTAGAATTTGTTTTCCTGCTTCTGTCCTTACCACCTCCAACTTGAAACTAATCTCTACAGTCAGTGATTCCTTTGTAACAAAAGTGTGACTGCTTCAGGATCTCTACTGGGTTCCACCATGCTCCTAGAATGCCTTCACCGTGGCCTGCAAGGCTCTGTGTGATATGCCCCCTTTATCTCTCAGACCTCCTGCTTCCTCTGCTTTGATTTTTCCGCTCTAACTAAACTACCTCCTTGCTGTTCTGGAACGTGCTGGCATGTTCTTCTGCTCCTTCGTTATTACTGTTCCCTGAACCTTGAATGCTTTTCCTCCAGATATCCTTCCCTCCCCTCCTTCACTCTGCTCAACCATCAATTCAGTAAGGCTTTTCCTGATCTCATCTTGAAACTGCCTTTTCTATCTACACAGTTCCTACTCTCTCCCCCTTCTCCATTTTAATTTTCCCTGTTGGACTGATCATCTAACACATAATACTGAGTAATCCCCCTACCTTCTCTCTCCCATAAGCTCAACGAGGACAGGGAATTTTGCCAGTTTTGTTCATAGATTGTCTGGCATGGGTAGTCTTTGAAGGAATGGCTAGAAAAATCTTAGATTGTTAAGATTTATTCTTCAGTTGTATTAACTGCATTTAATGGGACAGTACCAACTTTTAATGAGTATTTCATTGAACTTTTTAATAGAAAACTTCACTCAAACTCTCAAGGTAGTAAGCTCTTCTGGGTTCAGATCCTATTGCTGACCCTAGTTGATCGTGGTCCATTCTCTGTGTTTCTGCTTCCTTTGTAACTTACAGGGGATAGTGCCCTGCTACATGGTTGTGGCTCTTAAGGCTTAAAGTTTAGTTTACATAGTAAGTGCCTGCTAAATGTTAGGTATTTTAATGGATTTACAAGCTGGGGTGACTGGGGAAAATACCCGCCTTGGGGATCCTGCCACGGGGCATAATTGATAGCCCCCTTACTGCCCTTTTTCTTCCCTTGCACTACAAGGCCAAGTTTCCAATGGGCTTCATCTAGCCAGTTGATTGGGGACAAAAGGGATTCTAAGGAAATCCTTTAAATAATGCCACTGTGTTGTCAGGTGACTTGAGCTTGAGGACTTGCCATCAGCTTGCTGAACCTTTCTTGGACCTTTGTCATCTTCTCTTCTACCTTTGTCTTATATGAGGACATTCCCTGTCTTTTCCTACTGTCTTTTGTTATGGGATGAATATTTGTTTCCCCAAAATGCATAAGTTGAAATCGTAACCTCTGGTGATGGCATTAGGGGGTGGGGCCTTTGGGATGTGATTAGGTCATGAGGATAGAATCCTCATGTATGGGCTTAAAAGGGGACCCTTTGAGAGCTCTCACCTTTCTGCCATGTGAGGACAGAGCAAGAAGATGGCAAGAAGACTTCCTGTGAACAGAAAGTGTGGGCCATTGTTGGACACCAAATCTACCTGTGCCTTAATCAGACTTCCCAGCCTCTAGAACTATGAGAAATGCTTGTCACCCAATCTGTTCTTTGTTTATAGTGGTCTGAATGGACTGAGGCCCTACTCTAATAATCTTCTACATGTTTAATATTGGCTTCTTGATGGACACAAACTAATGCAAATGATACTGAAATAAAAACCTCACTGTTGAGCCAAAGACAAAAGGGCCAGGGGAGGGAGAGGGATCTGGAGGAAAAGCATTTAAAGATCAGGCAACAGTAAGAACAAAGGGGCAGATGGGAGAAAATGCCAGCATGTTCTAGAACACCAAAGAGGTAATCTAGCTAGTTGAAAAACAGAACCATCTCATTGTGGACTTCTAACTCGTCAGAGCCGAAATGTTTGGATGACCAGTGAGGAGCTCACTAGCTATAATATGCCCTTGGACAGACTAAGAATGTGGCCAAGGTGAATGGAGAGCATCTAATAAACTTGTCCTTGCTGGCTGTGTTGGAGCTTCTGCTAATAGTATTACCTTGTGAGCCTGTCCCCCGTTCTGTTCCCCACCCCCATCTCCTGATAATGAAATCATAGTGGTATTTCCATCTGACTCATTTCACTTAGCACAATAGCCTCTAGGTCTACCCATGTTGTCACAAATGGCAAGATTTCATTTTTTTATAACAGTAATATTCTATTGCATATATATCCCACATGTTCATCTGTTGATGGACACTTATGTTGCTTCCATAGCCAAACTACTGTAAATGATGCCGCACTGAACATAGGGGTACATGTATCTCTGAATTGGCACTTTTCTTTGGATAACTAGAAATGGGATTACTATACAATCTAGTAATTCAGTTTTTAAATTTTTGAGGGTCCTCCACCCTGCTTTCCACTGTGGCTGTGCCAATTTATATGCCCACTTATGACCACCAACAGTGCACAAGGGTTCTTTCTCCACATCTCCCAACACGTGTTGTCTTACTGAGAAGAGCCAGTCTGACAGATGTAAAGTGATAGCTCATTGTGGCTTTTTAAAAAGATTTTGTCAGAAATAGCCCAACTAGGGAAAGCAGCAGGCAGAGGGAGAGGGAGAAACAGGCTCCCCACTGAGCAGGGAGCTTAACATGGGGCTCAATCCCAGGACCCTGGGATCATGACCTGAGCCAAAGGCAGATGCTTAATGACTGAGCCACCCGGGCACCCCTCGCTGCAGCTTTGATTCATTTCCCTGATGAATGATACGGAGGATCTTTCCATGTTCCTCTTAGCCATCTGCAGGTCTTGGGAAAAATGTCTATTCATGTATTCTGCCCATCTTTTAATTGGGCTTTTTTATATTAAGCTATGTAAATTCTTCATGTATTTTGGATGTTAACCCCTTACCTGGATGTGATTGCAAATATCTTCAGTTTGTTGCCTGTTTTGTCTCCTTTGCTGTGCAAAAGCTTTCTAGTTTGATGGAACCCCATTTGTTTAGCTTCTGTTGACCTTGCCTGAGGAGACTGGTCCAAAAAAAAAATTGTCAAGACCAATGTCAAAGAGCTTATTGACTGTTTTCTTCTAGGAGGTTTATGTGACTTTTTTTTTTTTTTAGATGAATTTTGACTGAGCAGATTAAGCATAATGAAACTAAGTTTTACCCAGGCATCTTAAAGACTGAGGAGAAATTCTGAATATACCAATATTCTTCAATAGAACTCTGCAAAAACTTTGATAAACACAAATGTGATTTATTCATGTTTATCAAATAGCGGGCAACTAACAGTTATTAATCACTGATGGAACTAGGACTTTGAGTTATCTCTAGATAGCTTAGTAAGAGGGCTAAGTTGAGACTGAATTTCTTAGCCTTCAGATGAAAACCGTTAGATGCAGAAGGCTGAGAGTTTTCATAATTATTCATTAACCTGACTGGAACTTTGGAAAGCAGGTTCCATGCTCTTGCATCTATTTTCTTAATAGAACATGAAAAGCTGTTCCAAGATGCTTCAGAAACTTCTCTTCCTTGTGAAGTCTTAAAAATGTAGGGGAGAAAAAAATGACTTTGCTTTAACCTTTCTAGGTTTTTGGCTGGGACCACCCCCCTGTAATAAAAGATTAAAAGGAGAGAAACAGTGGTTTAATATTCCGTATGCCTCCTACACATGGGAAAGGCCCAGGAAGACTCAATAATTGCCTCAGTGGCGAAAGTCAGAACATTAAACGCCATCTCCAGCTAATGACAAAAGATGGTAGTCTGGACCCCTCCAGTAGGGGGGGAGGTTATGGGAGGTTATCAGGCAAAGCAGAGTAAAGAAGGACCTGTTGTCACAGATCTAAGTTAGTTGCCTTCTCCAATCATCCCCCTCTTCCTGGTACAGAGGAGATACACTTACAGATGAAGACTTTGCTTATAAATGTTTTTAACTGTCCCTTTCAGAAGAACAACTTCCACTTGGTTTTCAGAACTTCTGTGTCTGCTCTTGAAAGTCATGAGCACAAGGTAATCCTTATGCCAAAGAGGCAGAATTTGGGGTGGCAAATTTCCTTCCTGTAGCTTTTGTGTGTAAACCTTGAGGTGTCTGAAATGCAGTTTCTCTCCACTCCAGTTCTGATCTTCACTGCTTCTGAGTTTAGTATGAGATGCTTAAAGTTTTGTGTTGCCTGAGCATCCAACATTGTTGAGCGCAAAGTTAGCATTGTTACACACAGATGCGGAGTCTGTATAGTCTACTACTAACATGAAAATACTTCAATTTGCAGTGACCTCTGAGAAGAGCCATGCAGGAGGAGGAATTGGAGGTGGTGGTCTCTGCCACTTACATCTGATTTGTTGTTAGAGCCTTTGTGAGCCCTAGGCTCCTCATCCATGAGGAAAGCACTCAGTATAGACCTGGTGCGTGGCAGATGTAGATAAGTGGTCCTTTCTCTATAAGGTTGGGCGAGTGTTTGCCAATTTGAGGGGAGACTTTTCCTTTTGACTCTTCCCCTTTAAATTGAGATTCAGATTGTCCTCATTCCCGCAGTGACCCTGGTAGCTGAGGGCTCTGATTATGAGGAAGAGCTTGTCTACCTGGGAATACTGCCTTGGCAGGGACTTGGCTGTTAGTCCTAGTTACAAGGCTTGAGAATAAGAGCATTGCTTTTTTCAGGGACATTCGTAAAACTGCAGGAGCTTAGCTATCAGAAGGTATTGGCTATTCTAATGAGATCATCTCCTTAGATAGAAGTTTCGGGACTTCTGGCAAATTAACATGTAGTTCTGTAACAAATCCTCTTGTTTCCACCTAATAGTTTATGAAGGCAGGATGTCTTTTGTTGGCTTTGCTAATTGCTTTCAGTCTTAAATATTAACCATCACTATTATAATGCGTTATCACTCTTACTACTGTTAGCTGTTCTATGCCAGGAACACTTTCTCTTTTCTAGACTATGAAATAAAAATTTGCTTGAGGGAAGTTAAATAACTGATAAATGCCATCAGCTTGGCATGGTGACATCACTAATTCCTAGCAGTGTGCGCTGAAGCAGAGTAATGAAAATCAGTTTTCCCATGTGTTAAATGGGCAAAAGAATAAGATCTTGCCCACGGGGGCACTTAATGATGAAATGAAGAAAAATTTGAGTTAGACATAGAGAATGTGGAGCCTGTTGTTCAAGCAACTGTAATGACCGAAGAACAAATTCAATAAAATGAGAAAAGCTAGCGCTACACACAGTTATTGAAGAAAGCAGAAGACCCGTCAACTTATTACTGAAGACTTCTGGTAGGAGGTAACTGTTGAACTAGATCAGAAGATGAATGAGTCAAGGGCATCTGGGTAGTTGGGTGGGTTGAGCATCGCACTCTTGGTTTCAGCTCAGGGTCCTGGGATTGAGTCCTGCCTCTGGCTAGAAGTTTGCTTGAGATTCTGTCCCTCTACTTTCGCGACCCTCTATCCCCTGCTTGTGTGTGGGCATGCACTCTAAAATCTAAAAAAAAAAAAAAAGGAATAACGGACTGAAGAGACTTCAGGTTTTACTTTTTAAATTCAAGTTTTTAAAGCCATGGTTCTCAAACTGCAGCATGAGTTAGCCACCAAAACGCATCTTCCTTTCTGAGCCTACTGCCAGGCATTCTAGGTCAACAGGTGTGGGATGGGCACAGGAATCTACATTAGCAGTCTCTGGTAGAGGGATGTTGCAAGGTCATACATAGCATGGCCTACTGCTGGAAGGGAGTGGATGCCAACTTGAGGGTTGTCTCAGGATGTGAAAGTTTTAGTTGACTTTGTCACATTACTAATGAGCTGTATTAGTCAGGATTGTCCAGACAACTAGAGTCACTTTGTGGTTGAAGGGGAGAGGGGAATGCTTAGGAGAAAAATTTAATAAGGGAATTGGCTCACGTGATTATGGAGCCCAAGAAATTCTGCAGTCTGCTGTCAGCAAGCTGGGAACGAAATTTAGTCTGAGTCTAGAGGCCTGAGAATTGAAGGACCGGTGATTGAAGTTCTCATACGAGTTTGAAGATGCAAAAGCCAAGAGCACTGATGTCCAAGGACAAGAGAAGATGGGTGTTGCTATAGTTAGCAAAGAGAACCTTCCTCCTTTTTTTGTTTTAGTTGGATCCTCATGGGATTCCTGATGTCCATCAACATGGGGAAGGACAAACTTTATTCTGTCCCCTGATTCAAATGCTAATCTCTGGGGAAATACACTTATACACACCCAGAAATGTTTACCAGCTCTCTGGGCCTCCTTTTAGTTGAGTGACATTAATGCACACATCAGCTTTATTGTTTCCTGGCACTTTAGTTTTGACTGTGTTTGGGCCTATTTGAGGTTGTTGCCTACCCAGATGTAAATAACTAGTCTGTCTGCCTTCATGTTTTTGGCTGTTAGGAGAGTTAGCAACACAGACTTCTATTTCATAGCTTCTATCACAACTTTCATTTCTCTAATTATCATGCTGAATCTCTGAATATATTTCACTTTAAAATTGGGGTGGTACGTCAAATACCTCATCCTTGGCTTTAGATGTCCTATATTAGGTGACTTTTGCATCTAACTCAACTCAACCTAGAGTTTGCTTCTGAGGCTTAAGTGTATCCATAAAGATTCTCAATACCGGTTAAAAAAATTACCATAATTTTCTTGATATTTTAGAGATTTGTACCTTGTGCTTTAGGCTACAACTTAGTACACAATCTCTCTAGCATATGAAGTCATTTTTCTTGCACAGGCTTGTTAAATCAGTTTTTCATCTTTCTATTCCTTAGAGTGGAGATGAATAAACCTTGCTTACTAGGTTTTATAGTACCTTTATCACTTAATATTTGAACATCCTCAGCACTTTAATTTTAATACGACTAAATGGAATATGTAAGATGCAATACTTACCATTTAGCACCTCGCATTGTAAGAAATGTCTCAAACCTAATCGTGAAATCCCTGCAGATAAACAGCTAGAACTCAATATATTTCCTTACCCCTGGATTTTTAGGATAGAGATACAGGCACCAGTTTTCTCTCGATATTTTAACCATTGTGTTGATGTGCAAAAACTACAACTTTGTGTTTCTTCAAACGCTTATTTCCCCCCCCTTGGATGGAATCTTCAGTAGGTACTTGTAACTTTTCCTGGGCAATAACTTGGGTAATCAGTTCTGCTGCTTGCCTACAAACCTCATTTTGGTAATTAATATTCAATTTTAAGGTGTAGTCAAACCCCCAGACTTCGAGGTTTGAAGATCTTCCTCCTCCTATGTGAGGGCCGGCTTTAGGCTGAAGCTTGCAGTGGGAGAGATTGATAAATGAAGCTTCATGTGTTTAAAAACAACAACAAAAAACCCCTGGGGGAAAAACAAATCTGAAATAAACACATGGGACATTTATGCAAGAGGGCTGACTTTAATCAGGGTGATTGGAAAAGGCACCAAGGAGATGGCATTTGAATGAGGTCTTAAGGCTGAAAGGAGATGGTTTCAAAGGAATAGGAGGGTGGCAGGTAAGTTGAGCAACACTGGCGGGATTTGCAGGAAGATAGACATGGGGGAGGGTGATAAAGTTGGAAAGGTCAAATTGTGGATGTTTAAGTACCATGCAAAGAAATTGGGATTTAAGGAAGGAAAATACTCCTTAGTTATAACTCTGTACACATCCAGCCCAGCCTGAGGTCTGAGCTGGGGCAATATTGTCTTCAAGGATGTGAGAAAGGATTTACGTGATGTCACACAACAACCAATCCAGGGACTCTGAGAAAGCTCTTAACCATGTCAAGCCTTTTGTGGCCATTATCCTGCTTCTGATGGACAGTGATAAACCCCTCTGCTCCCTCATTCCTAGTATTTGTGGTAGAGAATTGAGGATATCTATTTGGCTCCGATCCTATCAGTGGGGAAATGGTGATTTAAAAAGCCTAATTTGAAGTTTTAAATCTCTCAGAACCACCTTGATCTTGCCCTGCTATGAGCTTTATGGGATAAGAAAAACTGGAGAAAACATGAATATATGTACATAAACACGCATGCATGTATATGGCCTTGGCAATGAAACCTCAGAACAAAATATTGGTACATCTTTTCATTTAAATGTTGCTTTAGGCCACATGTCTATACATCTGAGTTTTGCTCAATCTCTTGAAATTGCCTGCTGTAAATCTCTTTTTTCTTTTTTTTTTTCCTCTTTTGTCTTTTGACTCAAATAGCTGACCTTTGTAACCACATCAAACCTCTGATTTCCAGTCCTTTATTTGATGTGGCTTTGGGTAGTGTTGTCATATGACTGCATACATTATACCCGCATCTCTGTCGCCAAACTGTAATTTGAGATGCATTATTGTAGAGGTATTTTAAGAGGTATTTTCTACTTTTTTTTTTTAAAGATTTTATTTACTTGACAGACAGCGAGAGGGAATACAAGCAGGGGGAGTGGGAGAGAGGGAAGCAGGATTTTTTTTAGCTGAACTGGGAGCCCAACATGGGGCCCCATCCCAGGACCCTGGGATCACGACCGGAGCCGAAGGCAGACGCCTAAGAACTGAGTCACCTAGGCACCCCTCTTTTCTACTTAACCTGTATTTTCCATCCTAATATTTGAGTGTCAGTCTTGTAAAATGTTGCCTGTGTATAAAAAGGTTACAGGCTGTGTGGTGATAATTCATTGTTACGGCATGTTCTTTGAGAGGGGAACTCTTAGAAATGATTGCAGATACGTGTCCCTTTGGTGACCAATCTAGATAGCAGGGTTGACCAAAATTCCTATTTTATTAACTATCCCTTTTTAGACGAAAGGGCAAGCTTAGTATTTGTCATAGCTTTGAAGCTATGAAAGAATTTGCCTCTAATCTTAGAAGGTGAGTTCTAATATAAATGTGAAATCCAACTTAAATCCTGACACTTAACCCCATCTGGTAGGTTTAACCTCACCCCCTACCTCCAGGCAGGGCTAGTTTTGTCTTTAGTAGGGTCTGTATGAGAAGTTTGAAAGCAGAAAGCCTAGACTCAGTTGCTGGCCAGGTGTTCAGCCCTGTTCTCATCTTGGTGCTCTAGTTGCCTGGAAACTGAATTCCTGCCTTACTCATTTGTGATCACTTCTCTGCTGGGTGTTCTAGTTTCCTTTCAGATACAATGTACTTCTTTTGAATTCCTTGTTCCCTTTTGTATCAGGCCTATGCGCTCACAATGCCTTCTAACTTGTCCTCCACCTGGATCCTGTTTTCACTTTCAACCTTTGGCGCCCCTGCCCCCCAACCCACCTTTTCATCTTGCAGGCTCCTCTTATTTCAGATCCCTTACAAGGAGGCCCTCTTTACACTCTTCATTAACTGACTTTTTTTTTTTTTCTTGTTCTTGTACTCTGATCAGTGTGGAATTTCAACTCAGGACTTCCACAGTCTGTCTTGTCAGACTGCTTAATTTTAGGGTGAAATCATTTTTCCTTTGTCAGATGTCATAATCTGGCATGACAGCTTAACTCCCCAAGGAACTGGATTCTTCATTAGAGACCTCATCTATGCATTGCTGGCTGTGCGTTTTAAAATATTATCTTTGTATAGAAGCACCAACTTTGTTTCCTTAGGTTTCCCTCTCCAGGGTATCACTTTCCGTTCTGGTAACAACTGGTCTCGTGATTTCATATCTAGGTATATATCCATTTGCCTGATGTACAGCTGAAGGATTTAAAGCTTACGTGTTACATAGTTTATCCAGGGACACATTGGAAATGTGATGAAACCAGAACAGGACCTACCTCTTGGTGATCTTGGATTCCTGTAGCCGTCTTTAAGAAGGTTAATGCAAAATCCACTGATGTGGGGTGGTGTTTAAGCTGATCTTGATTCCCTGTCTTTTGCCGCAGGAAGATGTCTCTGTAGTTAGATAAGTCTGGACAAGATCCTCAGGATAGCTTTCTTCTATGGCCAAGAAGTGCCTTGCCTTGCCACAGGGCTAATGTAGTTACTGTTAGGAGCTTAGGGAAGCTGGGTTATAAGGAAATGAGACTTCTTGGGTCAGGAGAGTAGGAGATTTCAAATCTGTGAATGACACCCTAAATTTTCAAGGAAAGGATCTAAAAACTAATGTTGGAGAACTAGGGTACGAACTTTTAAATACTTGCATTTTAAAATTCAGTAGTGAGGACACTGAATCACTTGCTGTTAATTCTATTAGGACTAGCAATTTTTTTTAATAACCAATGATATATAATACCATTTTTTGTGTCTTAGAATTCATTGATCACATAGCTATATTTAAATGTTTATAACGCATGGATGATAGTAGAATGCCCTATCTATAACACGAAGTAAAAACTGCAGTAAACATGTAAATCAATGTGTAAATACTTGAGTACTGCTGTTGAGAATGTACCAATCACCAAGGCTGAGTCATATAAGTTTATTTGGTTGTCGATTCAAAGAATATGGCCTACAGTATGATTTTCCAAGTAGTAAATAACTTAGGATTTCTAGTAAACTGAGGGTTTTGGAGGGGTGTTAGGGGGATGGGTGAGCCTGGTGGTGGGTATTGAGGAGGGCACGACGTATTGCATCGAGCACTGGGTGTGGTACATAAACAGTGAATCTTGGAACACTGAAGAAAATAAAACTTAAGATGTTAAAATTTTTCTGGTAAAATATGGTCTTATTAGCATAGTAGTTGTATTTTTGAAAAGTTGTGTATATATTTAAAACAACACAAATACTTCTATATGAACTTAGTATTAGGCTAAAATAAATGTATGTTTCATTTATGTGGATGTCCTAGAGGATGTTTAAAGCCCCAGGACCATCCCTCCTCTAGATCATTTAGCATAACCAGAGCCTGCTCCTGTGATGCCAGCTGTGTCACTTCACTCCCATGTCATTGGGACAGAATAAATAACCCCATAGGTTTTCAAAGTTTCCCTCAATGAGGGTGGTCAGTGGCTTGCTTAGTCATTAGGCTGGCGATGCACACCTGTAGATGAGCTTCCAGATATGAGTGGGTGGAACATGTTGCCTTTGAGAGGACTGATCCAGGCACCTTGATGGGACTTTTGGCTCTTGAGCTCTTGGGAAGGTTCAGAGGCTAATAGCACTGTAAACAGATTTTGATAAGGATCGCCAGGGCGATTGATGGTGATAAGATTCTGTTTCAATAGACATAGATTTTTATCTGGTTAGAGGAGGCAATTCACGAAATCCGAGTTAGCTTGCCTAGAGGTTCCCAGTTGCTATCGTTGATAGTACAATCTCAAGTTGGTCTCTCGTTTGTGTCAATTATCCCTTCATTTTAAAGTTTGTAACTCTTTGACAGAGTTACAGAGTTTGCCACTTCAGAGGTCAAAGTACTGGTTTGAGCACGTTAGATACAGTCCTTCTAAACTTGGTACCTTGATGTCTTGGTAGCCTTTTCCATTATGGCAGATAGGCGTGTAATTCTGTGGCTTGCATTCTCCATCCTGTATTGAGGGGAACTTTCATCCTGCTTTCGGTAGGAAAGAAAATTATACCCCATTTAGTAAAGGAGAACAGGCTCTTGTTGGTGTTCTTTCAGAAATAGGCGTTATCTAGCTGTCACAGAGCACTAAGGAAGCCTTTTTTTTTTCCCAACTTCATGCCTTAGCTAGTTGTGAAAAGCAACATAATCTCTTAAATACCTTAATCATACGATATTAAAGCATTGTTTTCCTTTGTGCCTTCTTCCACATAGGTTTTTTAATTTCTGCCCTGACTAGAGTTTTTCTCCCCCCCCCCCCACCCCGAAATGTTTTAAAACCAAAAAAACTTAACGGTGTTGTGGCTGCTCAAAGGCTTAAAAGTTCTCTAATTTCCTTTAATTATCTTTAGAAAAAATCATTCTTTTCAAATGAAGCATTGCCTGGGCCCTTACTAGATGATGTAAGACACTTGTTTTTCTCATTTTCTTCCTTCCCTTTCCTACCTCTATTTTGTTAGTGGTCTTTGAATTTCTAGAATGTTATGCCATTTTCAACATGTAGATTCACATGGTTTTAACTTCAACATACAAAGGCTCTGCTTATTTTATGTCATTCTGTAAGCTCTATGTTGAACTTTATAATCCTAGTGATTTTTTTCGTATCGTCACTTTTTGGTACTTAAGATGATGGTGAATATTTTTAATAAGTGTCAGTTTGAGATGGTTGAGGAGGAATGGAGGAAGGTTGCACATGGGTTTTAGGGCATGGTCTGAAACTGCCAAGAACAAAGCTGCAAAGTAGAATTAAAGCAGAAGAGAGGTCATGAGACTAGGTTCCTCCTGTCTTATTAGATTTTTTTGGTTTGCTCCTCTAGACCCACCTTCCACACCTTCTCTGTTTTCAGCCCCAGAGGCTGACCTGTGTGGACTCTTAGCCTCAGGCTTCTGGTTAGGTTTGGCTCTGGGGAACCTAGCTGAAGCTGGAGATGTAGGCGGAAGGCAGAAGCCTGAGTATTCATCCTCCATCTCATCTCTCCATCTCATTCTTCAGATCATCTGGATTGGGCTGTGTTCCTTAGCCAGAGTGCGCTGTTCTCCGTAAAGCAACCAACTCCAGGGCTGTTTGTCAGGGTGGTGGTAACTGCTTCTTCACCTCTTTCTGGTCTAGGAGTGCTAGGAGACAGAGTGGAACTCTGGCCACTGCTGTCTAGGCCAGAGTTCCATTCCTTGGAGTTCTGTTACATCCTCACCTTGTAAATCACTCTCCTGTAAATAAATTCCTTTTATCCTGTTCTGAGTGTCCCATCTCTTCCTGGGACTCTGAGAGACTGGTTGTACTAGAGAGTTAGGTTGAAGTAGAGAACTCTGAGTACCACACTTAGGAGGAATTAGGCTCTTGAAATTTGGATTCAGTTGACTCAAACCTGATGTTCAGTTTTAAAATGGTTTTAGAAAGAATAGTTGAGAATCCAACTCAACTTTTTTTTTTTTTTTAAAGATTTTTTTATTTATTCATTTAACAGAGAGAGAACACAAGCAGGCAGAGAGGCAGGCAGAGGCAGAGAGAGGAGCAGGCTCCCTGCGGAGCAAGGAGCCCGGTGCGGTACTCGATCCCAAGATGCTGGGATCATGACCTGAGCCAAAGGCAGTTGCTTAACCAACTGAGCCACCCAGGCGTCCCCCAACTCAACTTTTTATTCCCTTTGACTATGGTAGGCAGAGGTTTTGGGTCCCCCCCCCCATAATCAGATCTTTGAATTTTTTTTTTTGATGTTTCTTTTGTAGCAAACTTTGAGAAAAAATTAATATCCCTATAGAAACCTAATAAATACTCAACTTTCATTTTCACCTCTAATTGGCTTAAAATTTGTGATTGATGTAGCATGCTTTATGCTACAAGGTAGATTTAAATGGAAAGTTTTTTTGTGGTGCTCTATTATCTAGTTTTCCTAATCCTTGAACTTGATAGTAAATTTATCATACATTCCATATTATTAGATCTTAGACTTCTAATTCTTTTTGCCTCCATCTGCTCTGATTTGTAGTGGTGTGTAATGTACAAGGTGGGGCTAAACTGCCTGTCCCTTGTCCCCCCCTCATGGTTTTCTCTTAGACATTCTTTCAAAATGAGCTTTGTCAACGAATTTCTACTCAGTTTGACTATCACTTGTATATACAAGTATGTACCATGTGCGTCTCATTTGCATACTACATTTTCTTTAGAACTGTAGATCTACTTTCCAGTTGTAATGTTGACTGTTACCCCCACAAAATCTCCACCCTAAACAGCTCAAAGAGTTTAACAGTTCAGACTCCAGTACAAGCACTAAAAAGAATTGATCTTGGGTAAAGGACTGCTAAATGATGCCCTTACATCATTACATATAACCTCTAGCATGGCAGTCTGTGAAACAGCAGTGATAGTTCAGTAGACTTTTATTTTTTGGAATATTAACTTAAAAAAAAAGACATTGTTTTGCAATACTTTGCTTTTTCATAAAGGAATAGTAATGTTACATACCTTTTATATTCAAACTTTCTACCTTTTTGGTGTATGAGCATGCAAGTTTTATTATACACATGGCTTTAGTAAAGAATCTTTTCTGTACATAGTGGATCTGCAAATAACAGCAATTTTTATAGTACTTCGCTATCCATTTCATATCACACTAAGAATTTCCAAAGGGATATTAATGATGGTAATTTTTTTTTTTTTATCTGATTTGAAGAGAAGTTCTCCAGTTTGCCTTGAAGCCTGTTCTGGCTTCTGTTTAGTGTGTGGTACATTTCATCATGTTTATCAACTTCCTGCTATTCCTAAAATGTTTTAACTCAAAAACAAAAATAGTTTTGTGATTTTTCAGATACTTGATTTATCAATTAAAGCCCTTATAAGTTGGAGGCTGCCACTATTAGGCTTTCTCAGTTTGTGGTATGTGGCTGTTTTTGGGTAATTGTTTCATCGGTTTTGGGTATGCTGGTATTAGGCTCTCAGGCTATGTTGGGGATCCTTGCTGTGGACCAGTGTGCCCCTTAAGGGGGTTTGATGTGACTCTGGCATCCTTGAGTCCACTCTCTCAGCTCTGGTATACAGTGGTACAGAAAAGACAGCAAGAAAGCCAGAAGGAATCGAGAAGTTGATGGTAGATCGTTTATTTTCCTTTCAGTGCTGTTTTGTAGACTGCCCTGCTGGAGGCTGTGTATGCATGTATGATCTAAGAGAATTGCTTAGCAGTGTTTTTTTTGTTTTGTTTTGTCTTGTTTGTTTTTAGCCAGGATAAAAAAAATCCCTTTTGATGCTTGTATTGGAGTTTAAATTGTTCAAAACTCTCCAAACGAAATGAGGATGGAGATATTTTGGGGTAATGGTTGACATTACAAACGGGGAGCAGATCTGTAGTTATAAAAGTCAATGTTATTACACACATAAGACCTTTATGGTAGACTGTATACTTGCCTATGCTTGTGATATATTCTTGGAGCTGGCAAAGTATTGTAATCATGTAAGTCAACTTAATAAAACCAAATTGTTAACTATAAAGTTCTGTTCTTAGGGATCTGAATGCTTTGAATCCTTACAACTGAGTTGTGTCAGTAAACCTGAAAAACGGAATAGTCTATATTCCATAGAAAGTAAATTGTACTACATGTTAGATTTTTTTTTTTTTTTAAGATTATGTTTGACAGATGGCGAGGGAGGGAACACAAGCAGGGGGAGAGGGAGAAGCAGGCTTCTCCCTGAGACTAGGGAGCCCGATGCAGGGCTCTGTCCCTGGACCCTGGGATCATGACCTGAGCTGAAGGCAGATGCTTAAAGACTGAGCCACTGAGGCACCCAGATTCTTAAATAACATTACCTTCTATCTAATAACTTATTTTCACATGCAATATTCACTACTTAAATGACTATTGAAAGCCATCATCGAACAGACATGGAATGCAAGGACCAAAAACTTCTACTTACGAGTAGATCTGAGTAATTGATCTAAGGCTTCAATTGCTTGTTTTTATCTTCATTTCCTATTTTGTCAAAATGTAAAACCGAAAGTAATTTGAATTCTCATACTTAAGGGATTGCTTTGCCCTATAAAAGACTTATAAAAATGTTACTTGATCATATTTTGGATTCCTGTTTGCTTAAAAAATTGTAAAGACTTTATTTTTAAGTAATCTCTATATCCAACGTGGGGCTCGAATTCCCAACCCCCAGATCGAGTCCCATGCTCCACTGACTGAGCCAGCTAGGTGCCCCTGGTTCCTTTTCATTTTAAAATTGTAACTAACTTGCTTACAAAATTAATGTTCTAAAGAAGGGCTTCCTCATTTTTTTCCCCATGTCCTGGCACACGTAGATAATGATTTTCTGGTACCTCCTGGTAACCGGGTAGGTGGCTTCCCTTGTCAGGAGTTGATGGGACCAGGTGATTCTTGCTGCCCTGGTCCCAACTTTGTTCCTGGTTGATGGCACATGTGCCACAGGGGCTCCTTGTAGAGCTCATGACAAACTTAAGTGGCACAGTGAATCCGTTCTTCAATGCTGCTGTTGCTAAACCACAGAGGACTGTAAGAAAAACTCCAGTCACTCAGGTTTGCTGTTCTTCCCATGTTTTCGGGCTCCAGGTCAGGTGGTTTTTCATTCTTCTACTCGAAACTAGTTCCCTAATTTAGAAAAGCCGAGGGTCTCCCAGTGACCTGCAAGATCTGCCCTGTCAGCCCTTTCACGTCCTATCTCACCTTCCTCGCTTCCCTGCTTCTTACTCACCAGTAGCCGCTTTGCACTGCCTTCTGCAGGTTAAGCATGTTCTCGGTGCTATTTGCCCTGAAATGTTCTTCCCCAGAGACATATATGACCTTGCCTGAGACCAACTTGACCATTCTTTAAAAAATGGGTTGGATTTTCAGTTTCCCTAGGCATTATCGACTTAGCTAACAAGGAAACTAGGGTTTGTGCTGTCTTTCTGGAAAAGGTAAACTGCACAATCTGGAAGGTCTCTCTGCTTGTTCTTCCCGTCCAAACTGAATTGTTGAATGTCTTCACCACTGAATCCATTGGCCTCTTCAGCTGGTTTCCTGCTCCCTCTGTAGCATGGGATGTTGCCCTGCTTCTTAAAACTGTCTCCTCACTGAATTTTGGTAATTCTGCCCTTAGCCTAAGTTTGTAATGCTTTGGTGGTTTTTCAGGTTTTTTTTTTTTTTTTTTTTTGTATTGGGGATTTTTTTTTCAACTCTTTGAGGGTAACTTCCCAAGCATTAGACCTTGATTTTCAGTTCTTACCTGTTTAGTCTGCCTTAACTATTGGACCTATTCCCATGATGTTAGCTGTCACCTCTGCTCTCTCAGGCCTGTCTTGATCGTTATCTTTGAGCCTCCTTACTGAACAGCTTGTAAGTTCATTGTAGCCAGATGTGTTTAAGGTGTTCTCTGGTTCCTGGCTGTCATTTTTCCCTAATAGGTCAAACCTTACTTGTCTAAGAAGTAGCTCAAATCTATTTCCCATCTGAAACCTTTGCAGAGCACTCAATCTAATATTTCCTGAATTGGTACATTCTTAGTCCATAAATAAATCAAGGACTTTATTGTTAAATTGAATGAATTTTCATTAAAAAAACCTTCAAGTTCTTGAAATAAAAAGTTTTAAAGGAAATGTCTTTTGGATGTAAATTCTTAAAACCATTTCCTCATGGTTAGTATCTACAGATAAAGAATGATACATGTACATTTTATTGAACTGGTTAACAAAATTTTTATTGGATGGAAAGGCCAATTTCATTAGGAATTAAAACAGTACAAACCATTAGATACTCATTTCATCAATACAAGATTTTGAATCCTGCCATGGCCTGTAAAAAAAAAAAAAAAATACTATGTCATATGATCACACTTAGGTCACAATTAGGTAAAATAGAAGAAATGTAATGGACAGAGCAAAGGCTAGAAGGAAATAAAATGTTAGCCTCACTATCCATGCACAACTGCCCTCCCTAGGTAATTTCCCCCAATTTTTTTGATACAAATAGGTGTCTAAGTACCATATTGTCATTTTGTACTTAGAGGAGGAGTTGTATTCATATGAGCTAAGGAAAAAGGTGAGAAATGGTTTATTTCATCAGGAAACCTTTTTTTTTTTTTTCTTTAAAGTAGACTCCATGCACAGTGTGGAGCCCAAAGCAGGACTTGAACTCACGACGCTGAGATCATGACCTGAACTGAGATCGAGTTGGACGCTTAACCAACAGAGTCTGGCGCCCCATGAAACGACTTTTCTATTAAAAATTAAGACTTCGGGCGCCTGGGTGGCGCAGTTGGTTAAGCAACTGCCTTCGGCTCAGGTCATGATCCCGGAGTCCCGGGATCGAGTCCCACATCGGGCTCCCAGCTCCATGGGGAGTCCGCTTCTCACTCTGACCTCCTCCCTTCTCATGCTCTCTCTCACTCTCTCCCTTTCCTAATAAATAAATAAATAAATAAATAAATAAATAAATAAAATCTTAAAAAAAAATTAAGACTTCAATTTTTCAATAGCAATGTTAGCTTCACAAAACTAAGGGAAAGCTATAGAGCTTGCCCATACACATATATAACGTCGCCATTATCAGCATCCCCACCAATTGGTACATCTGTTACCATTGATGAACCTATGTTGGCATATCATAATCACACAAAGCCCATAGTTAACCCTAGGGTTCACTCTTGGTGTTGTACATTCTAAGGGTCTGGACAAATGTATAATATGTATCTACCATTGTGGTATGATACTTAGTTTGGTTGCCCAAACTGTCTTTTTATAATCCAGTAGTTTCTTATTCTCCATATCAAAATGGCTTGGTTTCTTAAAAAAAAACAACAAAAAAACACAACCAAAAAAACCCAAAATGGCTTGGTTTCTTGACAAAGGAAGATTTAGGTAGTGCTCATGTAGAGGTCACTATGTTGTGGCAGTTTCCATGTTGTAACTGTGATTCCTTGGCATCTGTAGGATAGCCAGCTATGGTTTTGAATTACTAGTTCATATAGTGGCCTTTTTACATAAGTGGTGTTAAGTTTGGTTTCCTTTCAGTGGTAGGTAGAACCTGATGACAATGTGCCATGTATTCCCATGGATACACCGGTGGGTTTCTGGTTACACGGGCAGAGATCATCTATACACATTCCCTTCTCCCTACTGCAGATGGAAGATCAGACCTGAGAAAAGAAGCCCTTTTAATTCTAAACAACTTCTGATCAGGCATGACAGGATAAGATTTACCTGAGGATAAATAAACTTTAAAAATTTGTATGTCACATCACATTTTTCGCGAACAAATATTAATGAAGAGCCACCTACAAAACTATAATGTTGAAGATTCCTTTGAGAGTTCACACTTTAAGTATGCGTGTGTACATGCATATGTGTTTTAACACGCTTTTTATATTTTACTGCTTTAAGACTAAGATTTTGCAAACTGGAAACTTAGAAGAACCTGGTGTTTTTGAGGGAATCACATGTTCTCCACTGGACTAGACTAGAATTCCTTAAGGATAGGACTTGTATTTCATATAGAAATAGAATATATTTCATATATTTTTCTTTTGTATAGAAATATATTTCATATATTCAGTATCTGGATGCTGGGCATACAGTGAGATATTTTTGAATGATTTTTAGAGTGAAATATACACGTGCACATAAACATTTCTGTACACAAAATGACAGCAATTTATAGCATGATTTGTGTTGCATTCATAGTCTCTAAGCAGAATGGACTATTCCTTTATGGAATGCTGACCTAGAGCTTTTGCCTTTTTCTAGACAGATTTTCAAAGGGCTAAGATACCCTAATTTGTAACAAACTTCAGTCTCTTGTATTTGAGAGTAGAGCTACGGTGGCAATCTCCATGTATGCTTTGTGGGGTTGGGGGGCTGAGGTGTGTGTGGGGTACTTCTTACCAGCCTCTTCCTCTAGCACTAACAATGGAAAGGGCTTTCTAATTTCTTGCAAAACTGTTTTAGTATGAGGGTGAGGAGTTTATCAGTTGAGGCTTTAGCCCCTGCTGAGGTGGAGTGTTAGTTTATGATTTGAAATTTTTTTTTTTATGATTAGAAATTTTAACAGCAGTAATTCTAGGGACTTCATCTAGAATCCCTCTGCCCGCACCCCCCTTTGCCCCCTGACATACATACGCGTATACACATTCCAACAGGAATCTAAGTAGTTCCTCTTTTGGGAAATAACTTGCAGATCTCAGGTCATCTTACTTAAAAGATTTATTCTATATAATTCTCATGGAAATATAAATGTGATCATAGGCTGTGATAAAAATCCATAATTAAAGATGCTGATTACTTTCGAAAACTGGAATGCTTTGTTCTGTTTTTTGGAATGCAGGGTCACCTTCATGTTTTACTGGAAACCCCAAGATAACATCAACTAGGGTATAATATTGCTTGATGTGATGATGTAATAGAGGTCTGAGCCCCTTACATGTTGATAGTGTAATGTTGGACTTGGTTTTGTTATAAGAACTTCTGAATAATAGCCCCATTGATAATGTGCAAGGGGGAAGAGAGAAAAGGAGGCAGCCTACCTCCTAGTATGTCACTGAATTTTTTGTGGTAGTACTGCTTCCTCCAGCATAGGATCTAAATTTCTCCTAGAAAAGCCTAATATGTCCCTCAAATGTTTTTATCATTTAAAAGGTTCTGGGGGTTCCTTGCTGACTTAATCCATAGAACATGAGATTCTTGATCTCAGGGTTGTGAGTTCAAGCCCCATGTTGGGTGTGGAGCCACTTACATCCCCTGGTTCCTTCTTTCTTTCTTTGTTAATCATAAACTCAGTTCATTGGGAGTTGTGACTGTGTTCATTTCATGATACTTTTGTAAGTATCTTTTGAATTCCATGGTGTTTTAGCTGGAATTTATAAATGGAAAACATGAAACATTTTTTTCTTACAGAATGAAGTTATTTTATAGCTGAGGGGGGATATTTAATTAATGGAATGGGAACTGTCTTTAACCTCTTATTTTTACAGTTAACAACTTGCTCCACGATCTTTTTGGCAGTTTTCTGAAAAACCTAAACAGAAATTGAAGATCCCCTAGTGTTTAGATGCAACTTTTTGCAGTTATTACAAACTAAAAAATGGAAATTATTGAAAAAATATCTACTGAATCTGTTTATCCTCTTCTAATGCACAGTATGGGAGCAGTTAAAATTCTTATTTTGGTACTTACTGCTTATTTTTAAGTTGTTGCATATTCAGAATAGTTTCTTTGCAGATCTTTTACCGGTGGGATTTTTATCCTTTGATTTTTAGCAACATTCTGAGTCTAAGAAACATTCATTGATTACATGCTATTTCTATAGCACTGTCAATGAATGGAATGCCATTTTTTGTCCTCATTTAAAATAGAATCTCCGTTCTGTAGATTTTACACTTACTTTGCCTTTCTTTTAATTTTGCAGTAGACACGCTTTCGGTGATTTCTTAGGACTGGAATCTCTGTAGTGTAGTGTTGGGTTAATGGCAGGGACTGTGGAGGCAAACTGTCCGCATTTTCTATGATGGGTCGTTGTCTTCCTGGTTGTGTGACCTTGGGCAAGCTAGTTAACCTTTCTGTGTCTAAAGTAGTCTCACTGTGAATTGGGGAGAAGAGTTTTTTTCTCTTGTACTTCTTTATACTGTGATCACTGCTGTGAAGTATAATGGATAGTGTGTGTGTGTGTATATATATATATATATATATATATAGTTGTGTGCCTCATTCTGTGATTTACAAGGGCTTTTGTTTTACTGCATATTACAATACTTGAAAAGGTAGCTGTTCTTGTGCTGTTTTGAATGAGCTTATTGTCGACTTCTGAGATATTAAATCCAGCTTTAAGATTTTTGTTGAAGGGGCGCCTGGGTGACTCACTCAGTGGGTTAAAGCCTCTGCCTTCAGCTCTGGTCATGATCTCAGGGTCCTGGGATTGAGACCCGCATCAGGCTCTCTGCTCAGCGGGGAGCCTGCTTCCCCCTCTCTCTCTGCCTGTCTCTCTGCCTACTTGTGATTTCTCTGTCAAATAAATAAAATCTTAAAAAAAATTTTTTTGTTTAAGATTTTTGAACAATTTTTAAAAAGGCATCTTTTCTGCAGGGTTAAGGCTTCCATATATATATATATATATATATATATATATATATATATATATATATATATAAATTTTTTTTTTAAGATTTTATTTGACAGAGACAGCCAGAGAGAGGGAACACAAGCAGGGTGAGAAGGAGAAGCAGGCTTCTTGCAGAGCAGTGAGCCGGATGTGGGGCTCAATCCCAGGACCTTGGGATCATGACCTGAGCCGAAGGCAGACGCTTAATGCCTGAGCCCCCAGGTGCCCCTCAAGTTATATTTTTTAAACACTTCTAAAATACATTTCCTATATGAAATGTTAAGAGGTAAAGGCTTAAGGTTACTTAAGAGTGAAGTATACTATTTATCAATTTAACTATATTGTAAGCTTTTCCTACAAAACTTAAGCTTTCTTTACGTGATATAAAAGAAGGTTGACTCCATCTACCAATTTAACATTAATGTTCCTTCATAGGGTAACTGAAAAAATTGGATGTGGTTTTTGCATGCTGCAAGGGCAGGAATGTGGGACGTTGACCTTGTAACGCTGTTTACAAAGGTTTTTTCTTGTAAAACACATTTAACAAAATTGATGTATCTCTTCAAAGTGTGGAGGGAAGAAAATTTCTAAGTTTTGCTTTTGGATTCTCTGCTTTCCCCTTTTGTTGAAGGAAAATAGAACACATTAGAATTGGGGCAGGTAGTATAAACTTCACCTTAAAATTTGGTGGGTAGAATGGGTTGGATTGGAGAGTGGAGAACAGTGCTTTTTGACTACAAAAGAATATTTGGGTGTTTTCATGGCAGACCTTGGTTCGTGAACTTACGGTCATTCTTGAGGGAAGGATAGGACCATCATATTCTTGTTTGACTTTTAAAATGGTGATTTGGAGACGAACAGACTTTTTATACAAAAAGTGTTCAATAAAACATTTACACACTTAAGTTCTAGGAAAAGATGGCATCGGAGACAGAACTGTAAAGTGGGAAGATGAGCTAGGTTGGACCAGCACTGTGTTTCACTGTTTCCCCCACAGAAGACCAGCCACACCCAGCATCTCCTGACTTGCAGCCTGGAATATGCTCAAGTGTTAAAAGAACAGAACTAAAAGTTTTATATGCAGAGGAGCTATCCTTAAGTAAAAAGGGGGAATAAAAACACTTTCCTTCAGGAAAATAACTTGGTGCCAAATGGACTTTTGGTTAAAGGACTGGCTGAATTTCTTCAAAAAGAAAACTTGGTATATCAGGAAGGAAAAAGCAATGGAACATAATTACGAGCATATACAAGAGACTAAACTTTTTTGCTCATGACTTTCATGACCAGTATTTGATGAGCACAAATCATAACACCCATGTAATAGTCAAAACCATACCAAAAAAAAGTTGGGGTGGTAAAAGGATTAAGTGAAAGTGAGAGTTCCACACTTTACTGGAGGTGATAAAATACTGATATCCAGAAGTTGCTTTAAGTTCTTATACTCAGAGCACCCCATAAAGAACTATGCGAGAGATACATGAAAACAATCAGGATGGAGTTCTAAAATGTTCAAGTAACCTGAAGGAAGATAAGAGAAACAGGATAAAAGCCAAAGGAACAAAAAACAGACTTGAGCACTAACATCTCAATTACCTTTTTTTTTTTGAGAAGGAGATGGGGGTGGGGAAGGGTAGGGGTAGCGGAAAAGGGGGAAAGAACCTCAAGCAGGCTCCACGCACAGTGTGGAGCCAGATGTAGGGCCCTGTTGCCGGCCAGGTCTCACGACCCTGGGATCATCACCTGAGCAGAAATCAAGTCTGAGGTTCAACCAACTTAAGCCACCCAGGTGTTCCTTACCTTAATTAAAAGAATTCTAAGTGCATCAACCAACAGATTAGCATATTAGCTAAAAATACCCTGATTGTATTCTGCTTATAAGAAACCTGACATTCAATGCTATTGGTAAGTTGAAAGTAACAGGATAGAAAAATTAGAGCCTAGCGTTAATAAACAATAGAAGCAGGGCCCCTGGGTGGCCCAGTTGATTAAGCATCTGCTTTGGGCTCAGGTCATGATCTCGGGGTGCTTGGATCCAGCTCTGTTTTGGGCTCCCTGCTCAACAGGGAGTCTGCTTCTCCCTATCCCTCTGCCCTTCTTCCTGCTCCCATGCACGTGCACTCGCATAACATCTTAGTAGCAAAAAAACCCCGGTAGGAGTGACTGTCAATATCTGATAAGTTACATGTTAGAGCAAAGAAAATTGTTGCAAAAGGGGACACTATCTAATGTGAAAGGGTAATTCCAACAGAAAGACCGGACTTTCAAATACGTACATACCAAACAGTGCCTTAAAAAAGCAAAAATTGGCAGAACTGAAACAGATCCCCTCATTTTAGTTGAACATGAACACATCACTCCTAGACATTGATAGAACACCTAGACAGAAGTCAAAAAGGTTTCAGAAAAGCTAAACACAAGCCACCACTAAATGTCACAGGGCTTATGTCCTTGAAATGAACTCTGATCGTACTAGAGAGTTCTTTGTATTGCTGAGTTATATTGCTTAATACTTTGAAGTTTTTTTGCGTCTGGTAATTGTTTTTCGTGGTCTGTGTTATCCTGGTATCAGGGTAATGACAGGTTTATAAAAGGGGGAATACTTCTGTTTTTTAGAAGAGATTATATAGAACTGTGGTTAATTCTTTAAACATGAACTAGAATTGTCCAGTGAAATGATATAGGTTGGAACACTTTTTTCGTGTGGTTTTAAATTGAAAATTCAAGCTTCTTAATTACAGACTTATTCAGATTATTGGTTTCCTCCTAGATGACTTGTAGTAAGTTGTTTTTTGAGGAATTGATGCATTGTTTTGGTAAGCTGTCAAATTTATGAGCATAGAGTTTATAGTATTCACTCATAACTTTTAATAGATACAGCACCTATAGTATTTTGTTCCTGATAATGGTGATGTGTGTCTTTATCTATGGTTATTTCTAGAAGTTTTAACTTATTTTTGTCCAAGAATCAGCTTTTTGCTCCATTGGTGTGTTTCCTCCCCACCCTCCGTTGATGTCCTATTTTCAATTTCTTTTTGCTTAAATTGGGTTTATCTTGTTCTTTTTCTACGTTCCTGATCTGAGAGCTTAATGTTCTACAAAGTTAGATACATTACGTATTCATGTTTATTTAATTTAATGTTTCACAAAAAAATTCTCTTGAGATCCTCTGACCCACTAATTATTTAGAAGTGCATTGGTTAGTTCTCAGATGTTTGGAAATTTTCCTGTTGTCTTTGTTACTGATTTCTAGTTTGGTCCCATTGTAGTCAGGTAACATACTGTATCCGTTAAATTTTTTTTTTGAAGTTCGTGGTCTAGAATATGGTCTATCTTGGTATCTTCTCTCATGGCACTTGAATGTATTCTGCTGGGCAGAGTGGTAACATTAGATTGTTAGTTGAAGGTGTTGAATTCTGTCATTGATGATGGTCTTTCCTAGTAATATGAAATGTTGAAGTTTCTAACTATAGTATATTTTCAGTTTTATGAGTTTTGCTTTACATAGCTTGCAGCCTTGTGTTTTTGGTGCGTACACATTTAGGTTAGTGATGTCATCTTGGTGGATTGACTTATGTAATATCTGTTAACTAATTTTTTTTGTTCTGAAGTCTGTTTTATCTTAGAGTCCTGATTTCCTTTCGTCAGTGTTTGAAAGGTATCTTTTTCCTTATATTTACTTTCAGTTGTCCTATTTGAAGTGAGTTTATTTTAAGCAGTATGGTCATGGTTAGGTCATGGTTTTTAATGTGCTGTCCATCTATCTTTAATTGGTCTGTATAAGCCATTTGTATTTAATATAACTTTCTGTGTTAGGGTGTAAGTCTGCCATTTCATTGTGTTTCCTCATTTTCACTTCCTTCTTGGACTGGCCTTCCTATGAATTACTTTAATATATCTTAAAGTCATGCTATACTTACATCTAAGTCTTTTTTTTTTTCCCCACAAATATATTTAATTTTTCAGTGTTACAAGATTGATTGTTCAGGCACCACACCCAGTGCTCCATGCAATACGTGCCCTTCTCAATACCCACCACCCGGGTCGCCCACCTTCCCCACCCCCTCCCCTCCAAAACCCTCAAGTTTGTTGCTCAGAGTCCACAGTCTCTCCTGGTTCATCACCCCCTCCGATTTCCCCCCATTCATCCTTCCCTTCCTTCTCACAATGCCCTCCATAATTTTCTTTATACTCCACACGTAAGTGAGACCATAAGATAATTGACTCTCTCCGCTTGACTTATTTCACTCCGCATAATCTCTTCCAGTCCCGTCCATGTTGCTACGAAAGTTGGATATTCATCCTTTCTGATGGAGGCATAATATTCCATTGTATAGATGT
>CM052806.1:68250529-68288704 GCA_028533885.1 Nasua narica | reverse complement strand
CTTCGGCTAGTTTTTTTGTTAGCGGGAGAAGCCTTATATTTGGCTTTTTGTTGTTTGGGCCCATTGTTGTTTCTGGGTGTCCTATGTCTTCAGCTCCAAATCTGGAATATATGAGGCAGAACCAACCAGTGTTTCTTGGTTCCCAGCCTTTTTCTCTTTAATACTCTGGTCCTTATCTTATAGATGACACCCATGATTTTTGGTTCTACTTAATGGGAGGAATAGGAAAAGTGCATCTACTCAATCTTCCCAGAAGCAAAAGTGTACTATACAACACTTCTTAAAGGACAAAATTCTGGAAATCAAAGATCAATTTTCACCAGGGGTTCAGGACCAGGTGTTGGGGATGTTTTACACAGTCAATATGAAGAATTCTTAATGTTCTGTATCGATGGTGTTGAATTACAGGAACCATCACTAGTAAGAAAATGATTTATAACCTAATGTGCATATACAAGGAACACAAAGCTAGAGAAACCTAAGCTAGATAGATTGTGTCAGTGTCAATATACTGACTTCAGTATTACTCTTGTTTTGCAAATTATTACCATGGAACAAACTAGACATTGGACCTCTTAATTTCAGCTGTGTGTGATCCTGCAATTATCTCAGTAAAAATCTTAATTGAAAATAAATTCAAAAACAGAAAATTTTGTTTCCAAAACTGAAACTATAGGGTAAGGTATATTCACAAAGTTGTCTTTTAGTGGCAGTCTCCTCCCTCTTTCCTGAAGTAACCATGTCAGTGTTTTTTGTTTGTTGTTGCTGTTGTTCTATTGCTTTGGAAATATGTTTTATGTCCATTTTAACTTTGCTCCCTTGCTGTTTCCACTCAGAAAGAATCGTATTGAAAGACTGTCATGCTTTTTCACTTAATTTTCCTTGATCGCTCTATGTAGATCGATCTGTATACTGGTTTCTTAGAGCTCTTTATCATTGCATGGGTAAATCATAGTTTATTTGTTCTTATAGATAATGACACGATTTCTGAGCTGTGGTTATTTTGTAATTTTGTATTCATGAGTGTATTTTGGAATACACCAGAGATGGGATTCCTTTATTAATTGTAAATATTGGCCAATTAATGGGAACTTTTAATTCTAGAGAATTGATAATACTAGGGTGGGATAATCCTCCCCTTCATCTAATCACTGTACTTTTCTAGCTATTCTTGCTATTTTTCTACTTTGAACTTTTCAATGAATAATTGAAGGGCCCCTGCATTATTTGTTCACTCTTGGATTTATATCTGTATTTCATAAAATATAGACATAAGTCATAAAACTTAGTATAGGAAAAGGAGGGCATATCAACTCGGTGAGGAAAAAAATGGACTCACTAATAGTTTTGAAACAACTTGATAGCCAGATAGAAAAAGGTTACCTTAGATTTGTTCCTCACATAATGCACAGGAATAAATTCCAGACCCAGAGAAAATTCCAAACACAAAAAATGAAATAGTACAAGCAGTGAGGAGTGGAGAAAAAATTCCTATACAAGATTCAAACCCAGAGGCAGTTAAGACATTAGTACATTTGCCAGAAATTAGAAGCAAGGTTGAAATAATTGGAAGAACTAGAAATCTTAACCACGTGTCACACAGAATAAGGACTACTCTTGATTTGTAAGGAGCTACTAAAAACTGAAAGTAGTAATCTAAAAGAAAGGGTAAGAGAAAATAGGTGCAAGTGGCCCTTAAACATAGGAAAGTATAAAACTAATTGTTAGGGAAGAAATGAGCTCTTTGTTTTAACCATCAGAGTGGCTGAATTCTACATGTTTATCTTTTTGCTGGCAAAGCACTGAGAAAACACACTCACATTGCATAGTAGTTCAAATTCAGTGCTGGTGCAGAAGTTTTTTCAAGGTGTGGTTAAGAGCATGAACACTCACTAGATGTTATACTCCTTTAGCTACATATCCTTGCACAAATTTCTTGAGTTGCCATTTTTCATCTTGATGCACTAGATGGTAAAAAAAAAAATTGATTTCTGTGAGGATACATTAAAAGAAAATACAGGATTTGTTTTCCCCCATTACTTGTATTATCACTGATTCCCCATTTTAGTTAAATGACTGTTATAGTACCTCATTAAGCTGAAGATCTAGGAGTACAAGAAGGTACTTGTAGGTTGGGACGGAGCAGTTGCAAACCAGTGCCTTTTGCCTGTACAGGTCACAGTGTTTGGGAAGATCAGGTGTGGACTGGAGGTCTGGGAGAGGGAAGGTACAGCAGAACCTCGAGAGTGCTTTTTTTTGAAAACTCTGAACCACCTCTACCCCTTCTAAGGATAGCTGTTCACCCAGCAGAGTAGATGGTGAGGGACCTGGGTAGAAAGAAAGGATAGAACCTGGTGCAAAGTGGGCAAGAGACTTTTTCAGAGACCCAGCTCCAAAGGTTAAGTCTGTCACAGTTTATGTTTTATTAAAATTACTGAGTGAACGTACTTGGTAGAGTCCATATCTTGCAATGAAATTAATTTTTTGAATTGCAGCTGATCTCCATCCATAGTTAGAAAGTCCTGCTACTCAGACTGTGTACACGTAGGACAGGGACTTATAGAAATTCTGAATCTCTAGCCCCACCCTAAGCCTATTAAATTAGACTCTGCATTTCAGGAGGATCTCCAGGGGATTTGTATGCGTATCTCAAAATCAGAAGCACTGTGTACTTGAGACTCTTAGAGGAAAGCTATCTAAGAGTGGGAGAAAGGGACTATATTGATAACTTAAAACTTAATTACTTGACTGGTTTCCTTTTTCATTCCCAGTATTGAGACATCATGCTTGCATCCAAATTTATTAATCATTGGTTAAGATGGTGTTTAAACAAGGTACATCCTTGTCATTTAATACCTCGAGCTTAGGAGTTAGGTTCTAGTCTACTCGTTTTACAGTGGGGGAAGGAAACTGAGACAAGGGTAGCTTTTTTTTTTTTTTCCTCCCCCCCTCTTCCCTGAAATAGAGCATTGTGATTTAAGGCCTCACTGTGAGATGAGCATCAGGTGTTTCTCACCTGAAAAGCATTGAGTAGTCTGGAGCACACTCCTTGATTTTAAAAAACAAAAAACAACAAAAAACCAAAACCTAAATAAAATTTAAAAATATAGGAAGTAGAACTTCATTTTGAGACATAGAATTCATCTAACAATAGCTAGGTTAATTCCTAAGCAGGATGATTGCAATTAGAACTGCTGTCTGAGAGTTGAAAGGAGACTGCCATCAGTGACTGGTGGGTTAGAGGGGGTTATTTATTTTTATTTTTATTTTTATTTTTTTTTTATGAGAGCGAGAGACTGAGAATGAGAGGGGAGAAAGTCAGAGGGAGAAGCAGACTTCCCGCAGAGCCGGGAGTCCGATATGGGACTCGATCCCGGGACTCCAGGATCATGACCTGAGCCAAAGGCAGTTGCTCAACCAACTGAGCCACCCAGGCGCCCCTAGAGGTGGTTATTGATGTAGTTTCATAATCATGTAGGAGCTGGTGAGTTTATTCTGTATTTGCCTTGTCAAGTTTTAATGATGCTCTGGAATATACTATGAATTATCATTTTTCATTATTAGCTATGGCAGGTTTTTTGTTTTTTTTCCCTTTTGAGGTCTCTTTCTGTTTCATTGCTCCATGCTCTGACCTGCCTAGAGCATTCCTTGTTTATGCTGCAGCTAGGGAATAACTTCTAGAAGTACATGTTTTACTTCTAAATGAGGGTTAACGTTTTGATCTTTTGTTAAAAATTGTAGAGGAACTTTGCTAGGGTATAGCTTTGTGAAATCAGTTTCTCTAGATGCGAGGTCAAAGCATAATCATTTGAAGATTTTTCTTGAACATTATATGGGACCTTGAGCACACTCCTTTCTAGAAGCAAATTCGCATTTTGGGTTAGTTTATCAGTACATCTCTAGTAGGTGTGCTTTGTAGATACTCTTAGCACTTTTGATTAAGGAATGCATACATGTGTAGAATAGCTTAATGAGTTGCAGAAGTAACATCGAAACCATTTTATTGTAGCTATGTTGCAAAGTCTATGCAGGGTGTTTTTTTGTTTTAAGCCTTCCTTACATCTTAAATACATCTTGGCTTTTCCCTATAAAAACCGCCTGGTTCGGTTTTATTTTCCTTCATGCTTTCTAACTTGAGTGTTAAGCTTTGTGCAAAAGCTCTGTGGGACCGACCTATGAATAATTCCCGCTCAGATCGTTATAGTACACAGACCCTGAATCAAATGTGTAAAGGAGGTTTTCATTAACCAAAATACAATCAGTTTAATAAAATGACAACTATATGTGAACAGTTTGATTCATAAGAGCTTATAATAAAAATAGTGAAATGTTGACTATCTTTAAAACCATACAATAAAATAACTTAAAGGGGTGCCTGGGTTGCTCAGTGGGTTAAATCCTCTGCCTTCGGCTCAGGTCGTGATCTCAGGGTCCTCTGCTTAGCAGGGAGCCTGCTTCCCCCTCTCTCTGTCTGCCTCTCTGCCTACTTGTGATCTGTCAAATAAATAAATAAAATCTTAAAAATTAAAAATCTCAATTTGTATTTATGGTATAAAAACTAAATATTTTTGGCTCTGTGGGCCATAGTGTCTCTGTATAAACTCTTGCAGTGCAAAAGCAGTCCTGGTAGCAAATGAATAGACAAGGCTGTAGCCCAACAAAACTGTGGACACAAGTTTTAACTTCATAAAATTTTTGCTATGTGGTGAATCATATACTTGATTTAAAAAAAAAAATTAACACTAGAATACCATTTTGGTAGGACCTACAAAGCTTGCTAAGCCCCATAATAGAGATTTTCTAGTTTTTATTGACGCTGTTATGGCTACAGAGGTGCAGTTAAGATGCACTTAGAGTATTTCATTTGGTATTTCAAAATTGTACATTTCAGTCGTCACTAAATTGAGAAGATTGCCTGTCATTTTGCTTATGTGATAGGCTTCGTATATCTTCTGTCCCTTAAGGATTTTGCTGATACTGTCACCCAGAATATTCTCTGCTTGTTTTTTAAAACCTTAGCAGCATATCAGTTGGCAAATAGCTTGATGTAGTTGGACCTTGTAATCAGGTTCCACATGCTAGCTATGCATGATTTGGACTCACTATTCCTCGGCCTCATTTTACTAAGATTTAAAATGGGTGTAATAGGACTAGCTTTGCCCTCATGTCCCTATACACACATGAGTGAAGTAATTTTAAAACTGAAGCTGGGGGAAATGCAAATTAAAACCAGGAGCTCCTGCCACAAACCTACCAGAATGGCCCAAACTTGAAACATTGACAACACCACATACTGATGGGGAATAGTAAGAACTCTCCTAACTGGTGAGAATATAAAACGGAACAGCTGTTTTGGAAGATGATTTGATGGCTTCTTAGAAAAAGGACCTACTCTCACCATACAGTCCAGTATTTCTCCTCATCAGTGTTTGCCCAGAGTACTTGAAAACTTATGCTCACACTGGCAGCTTTATTCATAATTTCCAAAACATGGATACAACCACGGTGGCGGGCAGTAGGTGAGTGGATAAGTAAGCTGGTATGTTTAGTCGGTGGAATGTTATTCAGTGCTCAAAGGAACTATCAAACCATAAAAAATGTGGAGGAGGCTTAAATGCGTATTGCTAAGTGAAGGAACCAGTTTGGAAAGCCTTCTGTATGGTTCCAGTTACTATCTAGAGAAGGCAAAACTAGAGAGAAAGTAAATAAATGGTTGTTGAGGGATTGGAAAGGGAGGGATGAAGAGGCAGAGCACAGGACTTCGAGGGCAATGAAAATACACCATAATACGGGTACACGTTATTAGTATACATTTGTCCAAAATGATAAGTTGGATAATACCAAACATGAATTTTCACGTAAATGAAGGCCTTTGGATGATTATGATTTCAGTGTAGGTTTATCAGTTATAGCAAATACACTAATCTGGAGGGTTTTGATAATGAGGCAGGCTGTGCATTTATTGGGGTAGGGGGATTTCTGTGGGAAATCTCTATACCTTTATTTTGTAAACCTAAAAGTGCTCTAAAAAATAGTTTATTAAAAGCTAGCACAGATAGGGTGCCTGGGTGGCTCAGTGGGTTAAAGCCTCTGCCTTCAGCTCAGGTCATGATCTCAGGGTCCTGGGATAGAGGCCTACATCGGGCTTTCTGCTCAGCAGGGAGCCTGCTTCCTCCTCTCTCTCTCTGCCTGCCTCTCTTCCTACTTGTCATCTCTGTGTCAAATAAAATCTTTTTAAAAAAAAAAAAAAAGCTAGCACAGATAACATTACTTTTAAAACTTTAAGAAACAAAACAAGATCATACGGGAAAGAGGAAAAAAAATAGGACAATCAGAGGGAGGCAAACTGTAAGAGACTCGTAATTGTAGGAAATTGAGGGTGCTGGAGAGGAGGAGAGGGATTGGATGGGGTAACTGAGTGGACATCGCGAGGAGGGTATGTGATGTAATGAGCACTGAGTATTTTAGAAGACTGATGAATCCCTCAACTCTACCTCTGAAACCAGTAATACATTATACATTAATCGAATTTAAGTAAAAATTAAAACTTTAAGTCAGACCTCCCTTCTCCCTGGGGAACTTTTTCCTTTTTTTTTTTTTTTTTTTTAAAGATTTTATTTGCAAGAGACAGAGTGGGGAGAGAGAAGCAGGCTTTCACGCGAGCAGGAAGCCCACTGTGGGGATTGATTCCAGGACCCTGGAATCATGGCCTGAGTCGAAGGCAGACGCTTAACGACTGAGCCACCCAGGCGTCCCAAACTTTTTTTCCTTTATAAAGTTTAAAATTTAACATACAGTACACTATTGGTTTCAGGAGTAGAAACAATGATTCATCACTTAAAACACCCAATGCTGCTCATAACAAGTGTCTTCCTTAATACCCTGCTTCCCATTTTTATGGGACAGCCTCCTTTTTCAATGTTTAAAGGGGGTGGCCTTTGTGGGGGGTTAGAGGGGAGTGGAAAGGGAAAGCTAGTACATCTGTAACTTCAAAAGGATCCTCAATTATGTATTTCCCAGTATTACCCACTTTGCCCAGCTTGTGTTTTTTTGTCTTAGTTTGTTTTGTATTTTGTGCAGTACTAAAAATGTTATTACCAAATCCCTGAAAAGTAACTGAGACAAAGTTCTTTAGAACTGTACAGGTTAATGCAGTGGGACTGTCAGAATACCCCATTATAGCCTACATGTATTTCCAGGCAAGTCAAAACTTCTTGATGTTAAAGTTCATTTTTTGTTTTTTTAAAATTTTTTTATATAAAGTTCAGTTTTTAAGAGAATTTCTGAACTTAAAAGGTTTTTAACCTAAAAGTAATTTACAAGTGATGGTGATTTTTTTTTTTTTTAACTAGAGAAGTATAAACACTCCATTTGTGGTTAACAAACAGCTAGAGATGATGAGTTATATAACAGTAACATTTTAGCAAAAAGACTTAAATGTAATCATCACAAATTAGCGTAATTAAGCAATATAATTATTATAGGCTGTTGATATAATTTGGAGTTTGGACTTGAATAGAAAATGAAAGTGTTCTTATTCATGATTATACTTTGTTTTTTAATTGTGAGTAGGAAGAGAAGAAAAACCCTATAAGTGGAGGTATTGATTTACATCTTGCAGGGAAGGTCAAAAGGGACTTAGTACAGATAAAGACATAATTAGCTTGTGCTTTTCTCCAAGATAATGTTGACTTTGAAAAAGTCTTTCCTCCTACCTGCTGCTTTAAAATCTGAGTGGAAGATAAACGGGAAGTGGTAGGACCTTCATCTTTTTTCATAGCTTTTCCTGCTGTGTTCCATACTGGATGTAAGATCAGAAGGTTTGATTCCTAGCTTTATGAGGTTCGAGGAGCAGTTGACAAAGAGTAGATTGAGCCGAAAATAACCCCTAGGTTTTCACTATGAATTAAATGGTGCCCTGCATCTGGTTCCCTGCGTAGTGGGAAGCTTGCTTCTCTCTCCCCCAACTCCCCCTGCTTGTGTTCCCTCTCTCACTGTCAAATAAATAAAATCTTAAAAAAAAAAATCGACCATAATTTAAAATAAAGCTTGATTCCAGGACCCCAGGATCACTACTTGAGCCGAAGGCAGCTGCCCAATTGACTGAGGCACCCTGGAACTAGATATTTTTAGCCTCTAACCTGTAATAACTGGAAGATACTAAGGTCTGAATGGATTCATTCAGATTGAATGAATAAATACTATGTGCTGGGTACTGTGGAGAGATCCTAAAGACAATAAGGTATTGGATCTAGCATAAAGATGATGCCCTCCACACCCATTCCCTTGGACTGTTAATACTTAAATTCTCATATTAAAAAGTTCTTCTACATGCTTTCTTTTTTCCTACAACATTTACCATCTGAGAGACCTTTTTAGCTTTTAGCATTTGTTCAGAGTTTTAGATCTATAACTGACTAGAAGTAAATGCTGCTTCCTTTTTTTTTTTTTTTTTTTGAAGTTCTATTTTCTGTCAATATATCATGAAAATTCTTTAGAATAACTCATGGAACCAAGTCCTAATTCATGGATGTATGACATACAGATGGGGAATTGATGTATTACTAGAAATCACTGAACAAGATACTGGTACAAGTAGGGTGTTTAGTCTTTGGGGACTTTACTTCCTTTCATGAATTGGGAAGCCTAGATAGGAGGGGAAGAAATAAGTGAAGTGCCCAACTAGCTGAGGACCTAGAATACTAGAATCTTAAAAGAGGAAGAAGCAACAACAAATGATATAAATGGTTGAATAAATAAGAGTGCTCAGTTTAGCAAATAATTTCCCTAATGAATAGTCTTGCGTAGCAGTGGGTAATGTAATAAAACTATTTCCAAGGATGTTTCATGTCCATGTATAAAAACACCACTTAGGGGGCGCCTGGGTGGCTCAGTCGTTAAGCGTCTGCCTTTGGCTGGATCCCAGGGTCCTGGGATTGAGCCCTGCATTGGGCTCCCTGCTCTGCAGGAAGCCTGCTTCTCCCTCTCCCACTCCCCCTGCTTGTGTTCCCTTTCTCGCCGTGTCTTTGTCAAATAAATAAAAATCTTAAAACACCACTTAGTACTATGCTTTTAAAAGTCCTTCATGTCTTTTCATGACTTGATAGTTGATATTTGTAGGTATTTTAAAATACATTACAAAACTATTTCGTATTGAGACATGAGGAAGCATTTCTTAGGCACTTGCCATCTTTTGAAGTTTTTAGTTAAAATGTTTTTGTGATATGAACAATACAACATACATGCAGAAACCATGTGAAACAGCTTAATGACTTATTAAAGGGACATAGTCTTGTTTTGGTAGCAAGGTGGTAGAGTCTTGCCAAGTACTCCAGAAGTCCATCAGCGTTCTCTCTAAGGATGTAAGTAACCAGAGGTCCTAAACTTAAATTGGAGTTAGCGGTCTGAAGTTCTGTATGTACGGATGCATGCCTGTATCAAAATCCATTCTCTGTGTAAAGTTAAAGGTAAACCGAGCTTTCCCTTTTACTGAAAATACATAGGAACAATAATCTAGGACTAATGAGCATCCCTAGTGCCAAGACTGAGTTCTTGAAATACGGCTTTCCATAAATTTATCTTTATCTTAGTTTTACTGAAATAGAACATTTTTGTGACAGATTCTGGGGCTTCAGAAAATGTTAGGTGGGTAGTATGCCTGTGTTTGTTCAGAGCTATGTGAATTTGGTTTGTTTCAGTTACAATGAGAACTTCAGTTTCGATCTAAGAAATTTAACCTCGAACTCCATATCCCTCAAGGCAGTGCTCAGGTATCTGCATTGATCTTGTCCAATATCAAGGAAGCAGTTAGGTTTTGTCACTTTAGCAGTAGCTGAAGCTGCTGCCACTCAGTTTCGTGATGTTATACTCTAGGACCTTGATCAGTAAAGTTGTCCTGATGGTTAAGAACGAGTGGCAGAGAATTCAACAGAACAATAGTAGAATTCTGTAAAACTATATTTAATTCTAAACCAGAAAGGTGTGTAACCATAGGAATGGTGAAGTCAAACATGAACATAGAATGTAGGGCTTCCAGTCCAAACATGACTGCACCATCAAAGGGTTCAATCTGGAGGCAGAAACTTGGAAAGTGATTTGAACAAGAAAAACTTAGGTTTACATTCTACCACAAAAGGAGAAAACAGAACTTTAAATGATATTTTTTATTTTTAAATTTTTTTTTAAGATTTTATGTATTTGAGAGACAGAGAAAGAGCATGAGAGGAGAGAAAGTTAGAGGAAGAAGCAGACTCCCCGTGAACCTGGGAGCCCGATGTGGGACTCGATCCTGGAACTCAAGGATCATGACCTGAGCCGAAGGCAGTCGCTCAACCAACTGAGTCACCCAGGCGCCCTTTAAATGATATCTTAATGGGATACACGAACTCATCCAAGTCTCATGGGCTAAACTATGCCCCCTCAGAATTCGAATGGTGAAATCTTAATCCCCCCAGGATGTCAGAATGTCATCTTATTTAGAGATGAGGTCTTTAAAGATGTTCCCAAGTTAAAATGAGGTTGTTACAGTGGGCCTTCATCCAGTCTGATTGGTGTCCTTACAAGTAGAGGGATGAGGACATCCGAGACACCAGGGATGCATGCACATGGAAGAAAGACTATGTGAAGACCCAGCAAGAAGGCGACCATCTGTAAGGCAAGGAGAAGGGCCTCAGAAGAAACCGAACCTGCTGACTCTTTGACCTTGAACTTCTGCCTCCAGAATTAGGAGAAAACAAATTCCTATTGTTCAAGGCACTTAATCTATGGTATTGCTGTGGCAGCTTTAGCAACCTAATAAGCCAAGGAAGCCACAAACTTAGGAGGGGAGCCCCCGTCCAAGGCTGGAATTGAGAGCTCACTGTAGGAAGTGTGGTTATAGCCCACAGTAGATGAAAAGTTTATGGAGTTGTCCACGCCAGCGCTGGTCCATGGTTGCCAGGCAAGCAGGTTTACTACTCCAGATTAGAAACAGCTTGAGTCTGGTAGGCAGGGAATGCTTCTTAAGGGTTCAGATGGGCCCAGACGGTAGGAGGAGGTAGAAGGATTCTAGCAGTGGAAGCATCCCCACTGGCCAAGTGGAGTGAGGCCTACGGTGTACCATGTCCAGGGCTGAGGACTATAGTAGAGTATTCATTGGGCCGAGGTTTGGGGCTGTGACCTCATTGAGAGTCTGGCTTGGGGCACGCAACCGGGGTGGAGCACTGTGTGTCTCCCGTTTGCACTGCTTACAGCTGGGGAATAGGACCAAGAAGCTGCGAACCACAGGCACGTTGGAACCAGGGAAGAATGCCCCTTCCTCTCGCAATGTCCCACCAGCATCTTCCACTGATCATTTAGCACCATGTTCACTGCAAAGGAGGAATACTTCTCCATGTTCAGCTCTCTGAGAGTAGGCAAAAGGTGGATTTGGAGCCAAGGGGCAGTAGAATGTCAGCTGTCCTACGTGTTCTCGCCCTTTACCATAAATGAACGGTTTTTAACCTTGTTTGGGAATTAAAAAATTTCCAACTGATTTTACTTGTTAAAATTGCCTATCTTTATATAAACCTATAAAACAGACTCTTCTCTGTAGACAATGGTTACCAGGGTGAAGTAGGTGAAGGGGATTGAGTCCACTTCTGATGAGCCTTCAGGAATGTATAGTAATGTATAGAATGTATACCTAAAACATAACACTGAAGGTTAACTACCCTGGCATAAAAATTTAAAGATGGGCAATTTTTAAGTAACAGGCCAAACAGATTGCTAGACTCAAGTGTAGCTATGATAGCCGTTGAGGAAGAGATAATTTAAGTGATAGTTTTGGCAAAAGTGCTTTGTGCTGACCTAAGGAACTCATGGCTGATATGTATTATATTCACTGAAATTGCTATATTAGATATGTTTGTCAGACTGTGGTAAGCTGCAAGAGAAAGAAATGATTAGTGTTGCTGTAAATGCATGAAAGGAATCAGGATGAAAACTTGCTATATAGACCCATGAAGTTATTTAAGTCAGTGTTAAAGCAGCACTTATGTTATTTTATTTTTTTGCAGCATTTGTTATAAATCCATTAACCGTTCTTGCCAGTATAGTGAAGTCACTAGGGGGAACTAGGCAATAAATTCTAGATTCTGGCCTTTATTTCCCAATCAGAACACTTAGTTAGATGTGTTTTCTTTTAGTTTGGGTGCAGTAGTAGGAAAAGAAATGACAGGTCAAATTTGTATTGCCAGTTCTAAGCAAATATATTTCAGTGTAGAACTGAGATGGTCACAAAAGTGATTGATTTACTCAGAGGGGAATGCTAATCTACGTCCTCAGAAACAATTGCGTAGAACAAATATTTGCAGCTTTGATTTATAAATCTTTAAATGACCTACATTGAGTAGATTCTGAAAATGCAAGTCTTCCACCTCCTGGTTCTGCCACAATAAAAATATCTAAAAACCTGAAGTCAGCGGGGTTAGTAGCTCTTAATTATACTATCAGAAAAGGTCCTATGACAATGGTTGGCAAAGCCAGTGCTCAGACATAAATACTGCAGAGAAAAAGGCATGCTTCTCCTTAAGAAAGTACTGCTTTGTTGGAGAGTTCATATTTAAAAGCCATAAAAAAACCTCCGTAAAGAGCTAGTGTTCTGGGCCATTGTGCCTGTGTCCTTTATCCCACTATTCAAGTTTAAGCCTGGGAAGGGCTCCAGGAAATGTGTAGTTATGATGTACATTCTTTTTCCTTTTCCTTTTTTGTGTGTTTGGGGAAGGAGTGTTTAGGATGAGAGGTGCATTGTAACTTGCAACTCTGTTGTTCCTTGTAACTCTGGAGAGTGTAATGTTGCCACTTGTCAGTGTTGGCTTTCACCAGCCCTTGACAGTTCTGAGACCTTTCTTTGTGGCTTCTCCTGATACCTGTCCTGATAATTCTAATTGCTTGAATCATAACCAGGGAAGAAGTTTAATTGCTTGAATCATAACCAGGATAAAAGATTTGGAAGACTCTACTTGCAGATAAGTATGGAGGGTTTTGATGTCTGGCTCCACTGTTTAAAATTAGTTGTACATAAATTCTCTTACTACTGAAGGTACGAAAGAAGAAGAAAAAAACCAAAGAAATTCTCCTATACTTAGCAAGTCCCTGTGCTGGGTCTTAGCTATGGAAAAACAAGGAAGAATCATGTAGCTTCTGCCCTCAAGAAACTGGTCCTGGATGTTCCATTGTTAACTACAATTAATACTAAACGGATAACCATTACTAAATAGATAAAACATAACATTGCTAATAGATAAGTACAGAAGCTTTTGATAAGAATGCCCCTTACCAGTCCCTGGGGTTTACTTGCTGTTTCACATAAGGTTCTATGATATTTCTCTAGCTTAAGTGTATTAGAAATAGTAAATAAGTGACAAGAACTTCTAGAAGTAGCATAGGGATTACAGGGTGGGAAAAGGATAGTTGACTTCAAGGCAAGAACTAGAAAAATCCTATCAGGTGTATAATAATTGCAGGTATGTCAGTTCAGTCATTAAATACAGGGAAACTGACCATCCATGGTACACGGTGTCCTGAGGACAGTGTTGTCCAGTCATAATAATTTAGAGGTTTAAGAAAAGCTTATGTGTTTTCTGCTTCATGGACTCAATACCATATACTCTAGTTAGACCAAAAATGCTTGGCATTTTCTTAAAATGTCATTGGAAGAAATCTATGAAAATGATAAATTGATATCTTGGGTTTAACTGAAACTATGAACCCCCCCCCCCCCAAACCCCCCTGAAACTATCAGTGATGGTAAAACTGTCAGCCATTCATTTGCACAGGATTTCAGAGCAGATATTCTGTTACATCAAAAATATTTTCCTGGGGGGCACCTGGGTGGCTCAATGGGATACAGCCTCTGCCATGACCTCAGGGTCCTTGGATCGAGCCCCCTCCCCTACCTCGGGCTCTCTGCTCAGCAGGGAGCTTGCTTCCCCTTCTCTCTGCCTGCCTTTCTGCCTGCTTGTTATCTCTGTCAAATAAGTAAATCTTTTAAAAAAAAATCATTCTAAAAAAATATTTTCCTGAAAGATAATTTATATCTGTGGCTATTAAAAAAAAAAGTCTCCAATGGTTGTGAACGTTTATATTTCAACTCATGGGGGGTGTGTGTGTGTGTATATATAAATATCTAAAGATATGCCTTGTTTTGGCTTACAAGAAGTCATTTTAGGGTACCTGGGTGACTCAGTTGGTTAAGTGCGTTCAGCTTAGGTCATGATCACAGAGTCCCAGGATTGAGTCTCACATCGGGCTGTCTGCTAAGTGGGGGAGTCTGCTTCTCCCTCTGGTGCCTTTTCTCATGCTTTCTCTCTCTCCTCTCCAATCTTTAAAAAAAAAAAAAATGTGTGGGTTTTTTTTTTTTTTCTTCCCTTTAAGGAACTTATTCCTGGGGAGCCTGGGTGGCTCAGTGGATTAAAGCCTCTGCCTTTGGCTCAGGTCATGATCTCAGGGTCCTGGGATGGAGGGTTCTCTGCTCAGCAGGGAGCCTGCTTCGCTCGCCTGCCTCTCTGCTTACATGTGATCTCTCTCTGTCAAATAAAATCTTTTAAAAAATAAATTTCTCAAAAAAAAAAGTTGTTTTATAAAATCCTTTATTTTTACAGCTTGAGCTGGGGGTGGGGTGGGTGGAGAGAATCTTAGACTACATGCCCCGTGAGAGCAGGACGCAGGGCTCAATCTTAGGACCCCGAGATCGTGACTTGAGCTGAAAATGAGTCAGATGCTTAACCACTGAGCCACCCAGGTGCCTCACATAAAAAGCCATTTCAAAGGGAAGTTGAAAAGTTTAAAAGAAGTTCACTGTTTCTTCTCTTCTAGAGAAATACCGGTTATGCTGGTGCTGTGCACTGATGGGAGGAAAGGAAGTGCCGGGGTCAGGATTAAAGCTTTGCCTTAGACTTTTCCAAGCAAACTTGTTCGGGTCCAGTCTCATCCTCAGTCAGGGGCAGGCAAGAGCATTGTGGTGGCTGAGACAGGGGGCTCAGTGCATTGATGACCCTTTCCCACCATTTGGCTTGGGTTACAGCTATTAGTTACTTGAAGCAAAAGACCAAATGTGAGCAGGGTATAGTGGTTTTTTTTTCCCCTATTCAAGACTGGTTAAAAAAACAAACCTGGTTTAAAAGAACAGGTGGGAGTTCAAAAGCTGAAAGCCTAAGGCTAGGAATTGTCATTTTAAGTAACCCAACCCCCCCTACCTCAGTTAAACTTGACTATAACGTACTAGAAGCACCAGGACTTAAGCATTCATCTTGGTTATTTAAAACTGCGTCAATAGCTCTGTTTGAAGTGCATAATGCTCAGTTGACAGTTTCTGGTTTTCTTAATTAAAACAACTCTCAAAGATGAACTTGAGTATCTTTATCCAACATTTTATCCTTGAAGAGACCACTGATGTCAGAGGCCTGAACCGTGAAGCCACAAGATCACCATCTAGTGGTCGAAAGTTACTGTGATGAAGGGTTTGTTTCGGATTATCATACCTGGTTCTGATACAGCTGGTCCTTTTCCACGATGTTCTGTGTCACAGTGGTAGCAATCCAGCAATCTTGCAGATCCCCAGGTGAGACTCCGCAATAAAGTGATTGCTTCCCTACTCTTCCCCTGACATTACCAGGGCAGGAATTGAGAGAGGTAGTTATTGTTGCTACCTTGCAAAGAAAGAAATGGATCTTCCCGGATTGTGTTTACTCTTCACAAAAATACTGGCAATATGTTTATTTTCCTGAAGACTTATATTTGTTTAAAGCAACAAGATAAGGGATTAAGTGGATTTCTACAGACAGCACTGAGCTGTATGACTTGTTCACTGGTGAACATTTGTAGTGTATGAGTTCATAGACAGTACAGTAAGGTAATGAGGGAATTGGGGAAGTGAAGAGGTCTATATCTTTAAGATATACGCACCTAATAACACCTGTATTGGGTTTTTCTTATTGAAAACCATGGTTAGAGAAATAAAAAAATGAAAACATTAAAAATATGAAAATGTTCGTCAAAGGTAGTCATGGTAAGAACTGCATCCTTTTGTGTATATAAATTTGATTACAATATGGGGATTGTGGTCTGCATTGTCTCCAGTTTACCAGCTATCCTTAACTACTCACCGAGCGATGTTACTTTAATGGTGTATGTTATTCCATTGTAAGGATGTGTTACTATTTAACCAACCACTTAGACTTTTGGATGGTTGATAGTAAAAAAAAAAAAAAAAAAAAAAGTTTTTGAAGAACATGTTCTTCTAAGAACAAACCTCCGTGCCAGACATGGTGCCATCCCTTGGAGATGAGATGTGATTTCTTCAGTGATAGAGCTTATGTTCTGATGGAAGTGCTAAAAAGTATGCAGGTGGATGGGAACAAGATCCTTACGATTTGAGATTTATAATGGGCTAGACCTACACCTGGGGTGTGCATATCCACATTAGATGACCTCAGGAAAGGAAGTTTTGGAGCTGAGGTCCAACCAGGGAGACTGGGCCAGCTGTTAGAGAGATGAAGTAGAGCATCTGAGGCAGAATAGGAAGTGCTAAGTCTCTGAGGCAGCAATGGCCTCAGCTTGTTGTAAAAAGGAGATGTTTGAGCATCTATTTCTTTCTCCTCTTTGAAGATGAATTACAAATTCAGCATTAATTTAAAGTTAGCCTCTTCTTTTTCCATATATAGGGAAATTTCAGGGGGATATTTGGCATTCATAGTATAGATTCTTCCATAATAGAAACATTACTCAGGTTATTAAGTCTGAACTTTGAAGATTTTACCCATATTGACACTTAGACATTTTAAGTTTTTTCTATTATGAGACTTAAGTTTTGTTGTAAGTCTATATATTTAAATCCCTCCTAAAGTCTAATAGTTCTAAAAAAAAATTCTCTTGGCTCTTCCATGTAAATCTATGCTTTCCAGTAAAGACAAACCTTTTCTAAAAATGCATATTTTTTTTCAAATATTTTATTTATTTGACAGAGAGATCACAAGTAGTCAAAGAGGCAGGCAGAGAGAGAGGGAAGCAGGCTCCCTGCTGAGCAGAGAGCCCGATGCGGGGCTCGATCCCAGGATCCTGAGATCATGACCCGAGCCGAAGGCAGAGGCTTCAACCCACTGAGGCACCCAGGCGCCCCTAAAAATGCATATTTTTGATTAGTAGTATTGCATTGACTAAAATCTCTGGTATATAAGTAGTGTCATTGGTACTAGGCATCCTTGTCTTTTTCCTGATCTAAATGGGAGCTTAACTAATATATCAATTAAGTATTGTACAGGAGTTTGTGCTAGATCCACTTTGATACCCTTTACTAAATTAAGAGACTCGAAAATTGTTCTTTGCTTGCTAAACATTTTATTAGCAAAAGATGACTTAGATCCTTTTAAACATTAATATGATCACATGGCTTTTATTCTGTTAATGTAACAGATTTCATTAGGATATTTCTTTCATATTGAACCATCAGTGCATTCCTGGCATAAATCTTAGTGGGTTTAGGCACATTGTTATCTAGGTGCTTGATAGAAATGCAGGTTCTCAGGCCTTTTCTGGCTACTGAACCAGAATCCCAGGTGGGGCACCTGGGTGACTCAGTTGGTTAAGCATCTGCGTTCATTCAGGTCATGACCTCAGGTCCTGGGATGGAGCCCCCCATCTCCCTGTCCTTCTGCCCCTCCCCCTGCTTCTATACACACATGCTCTTGCTCTCAAAAAACAAAAACAAACTCCCAGGTGACTTACGTGAATGTTGAAGAATCATTTTTCTGTAATTTGATTGTAAAGGTTACATATTTTAAAATACTAAACTGGGGGGTAAAAACTTTTCACTTATTCTGACAAGTTAGATTTGAGCACTGTGCTTGGAGATGTTAAACTTTCCAACATGACTGCATTTATCAAAGTATCTCTTACACTGTGAATCAAATGTTTAATAAAAATAGAACTGGTATCATGGCTCTGGATGTATCTGTTCATTTACTGTGTGTGATATATTCCAGGTATTGAACTAGACTGTAGACAGTGAAATAATCTATATGTAAATGGTACTTACGGGGCACTGTTTACATGTGATAGTATTTACTTCCCAAGATGAGGGAATGTTAGGTGTTTTGTATTTACTGTGGAGAAGCCAGAGGCAGCGTTTTTCAAGGTTCATTAGCTTGTAGTTGGCACAGCCAGGAAATGTAGATTTATCTCCCCTGATTTTGAGGTTCAGTGACTTTTCTGCTGCACCAGTAAATGTATTAACTGGGGGACAAGTGAATTTTGGGTATCAAACCAAATCCTCTAGAAGAGGAAGTGAGTAATTGAACATTCTTAGAGTTGGATTGTTAGGTATATGTTACTAATTTAAGTGCCACTATTAATTTTATCTTCTTCAGTATTTTTGATGAAAAGATTTTTCTCTGGTTCCATTTTAGTTCTTTAGGTTAATTGTGTGTTATGCATTTACTTAATGAGCTATACTCAAAATATTTTTGTCTTATCTAAAAAGTTTCTTGAATTATTTGGTCAGTATTTTATAGTTGATATTTTCAGATAAATGGGCAGTATCTCTGGGTTGGTATTTAAAGTGCTAAATTGTCAAATGGTAGGAAGATGTCAAACTTGAATCTGATTTAGTTTACAAAGCCATTAGATTTATCATATGACTGAAAACGTGACTAGCATTTTCACAATGGAAGACCATTTTTCTAACTGTGGGTTACACCTGAACAGATGATAGATAGCTCTAATACTCTTTGCCTTTGAGAGAGGGCTTTTTCTTGGGGGGGGGGGGGTGGAGGGACACTTAGCTGTCCAAAGTAACTGTTAAGTACTTTCTGCAAAGGGGAGACTTCTCTTCCCTGTCTTATCTGCTGCTTGATTTTTCTAACACAAGTTTATATAAATATCTTTGAGCTCCAGAAATCTCAAATATTCCTCCCATAATGTAGCTCTTTTATTTTCCTCCTGGAACAAGAGTTTGATGAAGTTTCATGAAGTAGAGTTTAAAATAAATGGAATTCTCTAGAAGTCCAGTACAGTTGGGTCTACAAAAAACTTGTGATGGAGGCTGTGGTAGAATTTCTTAGGATTTTGAAGGAAATCCTTGTCAAACCTTTGATTTGAAAGGTTATTTTGTAATATTTTGCATTGACCAAAGCTTTGTGAAGACTAACCTTTGATTGACTTTGTAGGATTTGGGATAATAAAGGATATGTGTCTGGTTGATGTAGAGACAGAGGCTATACGTATCATCTAGGTAGCTGTGCCTCTACTTTAAAGAGTTGATCCTTGTTTCAGCTAGTAATTTCTATCTTAGATAACTTTGGGGGAAGTTTATATGCTTATTTTGTCTTTCCATTAAGGAAAGAGCATATTACCTTGCTCCCAGGGGCTGAGTGAACTGAAGCCTTGAGTAAGCAATGATGGTTAAGTTGAGGAGGATGGTGTGTTCAGGGAGGTTCATAGTACCTTCTGACCTTATTTGCTCTTGATAGTTAAAATGAGGAGTTAGGGAAGGAAAGAATTCATTTGTTAATGCTTTACTGTGGAGTTAAAGTGCTTTTATAGATGTTCTTGAAGGAGTTGTGAAGATAAGGATTCCACGTCTGAACTTAAGTCAGAATAATTCAAAGTTTAGGGGTTGGAGGGATGGACCAAAGAGTTTTAAATAGCGGGAGTGGAAAGATATGGGAAATCATAAAGGGCCTGCGTGCGTGGTCGTTTTAGACCCTTGGCACCATGACACCATGAATCTCTGCTGCTTTTAGGCAAGCTTTTAGTGTGTGTATGTGGTATGGCTAAAGAGTACGACTTTTAGGTTTCTTCCTTTGCACTCAGTACTCTTGGGATGAACTAAAGTATTCATATTGGATTGTTCAGACATGCAGTCAAGAATCACATTGGAAGTATACAAATCTTATCCATCCTGTACTGACTAGAGGTTGACATAAGACAAACATAGTGCTATTAGGGTGATCCGATGATCTTGAGAGATGAGATGCTTTCCTGTTAGTCTTTTGGTTTGGGATGAACCTTTACTTGTTCACTCCATTTATGTTTAAATGGAGCATCTTGTAATTCTGTTTCATTACTTTATAAAATAAGCTGTTTGAAAGATCAGCTGTAGTTTCCTTGAAATCCATAATTTCATGCTACTAAATACCTTTGAGAATCTAATGGGTGCTTCTGTAAAAGGTATTGAATTTTTAACAAAGGTAGTTTAAAATGATACATTTCCTGGATTATCCTTGTTACAGTTTGTTACCAGAGGAATTGTGATCTCTGTTCAACATAAGATATACTTGCAAATACATTTCACTGGATACAAGATTGTGATTTGATAGACACTGAGTCTGCCTTTTTTTTTTAAGGTTTATTTCTTTTTAATAATTCAGTGTAAGAAAGCAAATGTGATACATGGGATTTGGTCTGTTGCTTACAGACTGAGCCACTTGATTTAGTTCCCTTAAGGCATCAGATGTGAAAATGTATTTTCTTCATCAGATTTTGAGAAATAATTAGATTTATATAAATCATTTAATGATAACATTGAGATAAAGAAGAATTTATTTGTTTTAATCAACCCATTTGGTAATTTCTAAAGCTTAAATACATTTAATTCTGAACACACGCTTTAGACTATGGTTTATAATTAGGTTGAGTTCATTTTTTTAATTTAAAAATTTACTCAAACTGAAAATTTTCCATTTTTAGATAGCCCGTTTTTATAAAAATTCTTTGTCTTGCTATGCTGAGAATAATTAGCAGTAAAATATGTTGATAAAGTTGGTAAATCACAACTATACTATAGTTATATAGTTGTATAGTATAGTTGTATAGTTATATACTATACTATATAGTATAGTATATAACTATACTATATAGTATAGTTATATACCAACTATACTTGGTAATGGCATCCTGTATAATCTTTAGATTGTGTTTGAAAAGCTGTTGTTAATCTGGCAGATGCTGTTAATTACTATGCTGATATAGTTCACTGTGTCTCACTCTTTTGCCCAATTCAGAACATTTAGTTGACATTGAGTATCAAATCACCCAAAAAAGACTAACAGTGTTCAAAAGAAGAACCAAGAATGGTAAGGTTTGAGAATTCGTGTTTATCTCTGAAAAGAACACTGTTGCATTCCATCTCTGGTTTCCCCAGTATGTTTCTATAATATTTAAAAGTTGGGTAATATTTTAAACCAAAATAGAAAAATAATTTCTTATGTCAGAGTGTGATGTAAAAGTGAGAATTCCAGCATCTGAACTTCCTGTATTTCAAATTGGTCATTTGTACCCCTTTCTTATCCCATCAACAAAGCCTTATATAGCATACTTAATTCTGCTCTGGTCAAAATGGTCTACAGTGTTTAAGAACAGTAATTCAGACAACTAGTAGAATGGAGGCACCTTTGCCTTCACTGTGGGCACCCTGCATATGGAATTTAAAGTGATTTGTACCTTTTTCTGTTTTATTTCAGGGGCTACCATTTACTTTTGTACTTGCTTATAGTTGATTTTTCTAAATCCTTTAGTGTTAAGACTTGATAGCCAGGAAAAGTTAGCGATGGGCTCTTGAGAGACTTTGCTTCTATAGAAGGCTTAGATTTTTTTCTGCCTGTGAATTTTCAAGTAGGAGCTCAATTAAAGCAGAACTAGTCATGCATTGGAGTATCTTTTAAGAGCTATCTTTAAACAGATTTTAGGCCTATCTGGTATTCATGAACTGTAATTTCCAGAATGAAGGACAGAGTACTAGATGTAGATACTTAAAAAAAAAAATCAATTTCATGTGGATTAAGTTAAAGGTTTCCTGAGAGTTCATTTGATCTTTATGTCTTGATATTTTAAAGTGCTGTATTTCCTGCATTTTTGCACTCATTTCTACAGTCTTTATTTTAAAAAACTAGATGGGGGGGGTGATTAGGAGCATTTTCTTGAGTTAGAGAAGAACTTTAATAAAATTGCATGTAAAAAAAATAAAATTGCATTTAAGGAAAAAAACTCATCTACTCTTGAGAGTTTTTCTGTTTTGGATCCACAATCGTATTGCAAGTTTTGAAACTGGGACCTGTGTTTCTTGGAAAAAACGGAACAGCCCAAAACCTGCATGATGGGATTCTTTATTCTTACGTGAATACTTAGGACCTCCTCCATTCAGCACCCTACCTTTTTGTTTTCAAAGATTGACTTTAACGAAGCGCAAGAGTGTGTGCACCAGCACGGGAGGGAAGAGCGCATCTCAAGCAGACTCTAGACTCTGTGCTGAGCATGGAGTCTGAGCCTGGGCTCGTTCTCACCACCCTGACTGAGCTCATGACCTGAGCCGGAACCAAGAGTTGGGCGCTTTACTGACGGCACCACGCAGATACCGCTTTAGCACCCTACCTTTACAGTTGATTTTTCTAAGAAAATGGGTTATGTGCCATTTTTATTTTCTAGGAATTCTGTATTCAAGTCCATGCTCTGTTAAGGAAACGAGCTCTGTCGCTCTTAGTGTTGCCAATATTTCCTTCCTAAAGGGTGGTGGTCTCTGTTTTATTTGGTTTTGTTTTTGTTGTGTGTTTCCATGCACAAGTTTTAAAAATTTTAGGTTGTCAAATTACCAATGTTTTCCTTTTGGCCTCTGGGTATTATGTATAAAAAATCTTGAAAAGGATTTATGGAATATACACATTTATCTATGGACATTTTTAACTCTAAGTTAAAGCATTGCTTCTCTGGAAGTCGGAGAATTTATATTAATGTTCTCTGGGTTTGGGGACCAAGGATGTTTTGGGGTTAGGTTGTAATGCTTGTATAGTAAGTGGTTGAGCATTTTATATTCCTTTGCAGTTATCCCCTGTAAGACCTTTCTTTCTGAGTGCTTTCTCAAGCAAGATAAAGTGGTTGAGGCAATGAAGAGCTCTCACTACTAATTACTGGGACTTTGGAGTAAATGAACCAATTAGAGACTAACCCTTCCTTGAAATGTATTGGCCTTAGGGGACATGGGCTAGTAAAGCAGTAAGACAGCCTTTCTGCCAGAAAAGGGGTTATAAAAACATGAAGTCCTGAGTAGACTCTCAATGCTAGAGCTGGCATTCTGCATCCTTCCAGCCCAAATGACACCCTAATACTGAAATCTTGTCCTTTGAGGACATTCCCTTCAACACTCTCATCCTTCTTTCCATCTCTGAGGACATGTGGATTTGGGAGTATCTTAAAACCTGGGACACAGGCAAGTACTGCTTCCTCCTTCGTGGTCAATGACGACAGCCAGGGTGCTTTGAGCCATCAGACGAAGGGCTAGTGAAATTACAGGATTGTTTGTACTGCTGAGCAGGCAACGCCTTAATTGTGATGGTTTGCGGACTTAAACACTGGGGAGAACAAGTCCACCTAAGTGAGATTGAATACAAGCGACAAAGTGGAGCCCTGTGTCCTCAGGGAGACCAGACTTCATATGATTTTGCTCGAATCTAAACTCAGTCATGGAAAGGGTGGTTACCTAAAATCTTTCCGAGGGTCTTGGCATTGCCGAATCAGCCTTAAACCATCAGGGACAAAGCTGTTGTACAACAAAGTCATGTTTATTCTTTGCAACAAGGGAGATGACACAGCAGAGGAGCCACTCAGTTTCTTACCAGTAAAGGGAAAATACAGAGTTATTAGAGGATTTTGGAGAAGAGTGACGTTTAGGTGAAATGTAAATAAACTTTGTGATAGGTTTAGAGCATGACGATGTGTAAATAGGTTAACATCACTGCAGAGTGGACCAAGGTCCTGTTTTCTTGTAAACTACAAAGTCGAGTGCTGTGAAATGTTGTATCCATAAACCTTTCTGAAGTTCTGCACCTGTGTTGTAAATCAAGTTTACTTCTTTCTCCAAGTGACTTAGATCCTCTAGGCAAAAATGAAATAAACGCTTCATTCTAATCACTAGGGTTTCAAACAGCAAAATTTTTGATAGTCTGATTTTAGAGAACTAGGTTTTGTCATGAGTAAGAATGTACACTCAAAGGGGGTTATTGTGGCACTTTACAGTAGGGGTCATTGAGGAAAATTATACTTCCTGTTAACTTAGAAAGTGGCTCTATCCATGTCTGTTGCTCCAGCCTGATGAATGGCTGGGCAGATTTTTACTTCAAGTTAATTTGTACTTTTATATTCTTGAGTAGTGTGCACTCAGTCTCAAAGGACATTTGTCATCCAGTGTGAGTGCTGTACGTCATGGACTCCTTGTCCTCCTTGGGCCAACCATACTTGTATACATACCTTTCCAGTTTTTTTGGCTGGTTCTTGGACCTTGAGAGGTGTCTAGTGAGGGTTAGGGGGGCACACATATTCAGTACTGCTTTGCCTCATCCCCAGACTAACATGAATTTTTGTGAGTGGTGGAAGATAATCCTGTTAATGTCAGATTTCCTAGAATGCAATTACTTAGGTTTGAATTTACTCCCCTGTTGCTGCCCCAGACACAGTTGGGAGCTACAATGGACTGTGTAATGCACTAGCACTTACTGTTAATACAGTGTGTGCTTTTGCCCTTTGGGAGCTCTGTTGGGGGAGATAGATATGGAAGCAAGTGATTGCAGTACTATGATAGTGTTAGAGTACAGATGGACTGTTGGATATAGAGTTGGTGTTGATGAAATGCCCATTTCCAGCTGCTGTTTGAACTTACACGACTTTGATATACCTGGAATTTGGGCCTTGTGTTGGAATATATCTGGGCATGGAGTCCAACAGTTTGGAGAACACATCATTTAGAGGTTTTGTAATAAAATAGATTGTGGTTTTTGTAGACCCTTCTGTGGTGCCCCAAGAAAGGGTAAGCATAAGTTCATGATAACTTGACGCTGCTGTCAAATGGCATGAAAAATGAGTGATTAAACTTCTGGCTTTTCTTTCCGAGTGGGGAGAGACACCTTGTGAAACTTTTATGAGATGCAAGGAGGTTGACTATCTTGTCTCAGATCACTCAACTAGTAAAAGCAGGAGCTATTCCTGGTGCTTAGTTTTATATTAGGAATGACTTGCCCAGAGAATATTTAGAGGAATTAGGAATTGTTTCCAAATAGCCTGTGTATTAAGGGAGTCACTTCCTATATGCCAGTCATATAGGCAGCCTTACCTAGCATTTTCTAGCACTGGGGATGTGGCCGTGAGAAACACCAACACCTCATTCTCCTGCAACCTGGTTTTTAGCTGAGAGAATGATTTGCGCTGGGAAGATGGAGTCATAGACAGTCTTGATTCTCCTTTCAGCTGTTTTCCAGGGTGAGCTTTCATTTCAAATTTGTTTTCTTTTGAATAGAGGGTAGCCAAAATAAATTTGAAAACAAAACCACTTTTATAGAAAAAAGTGGAATCTGGTGATGCTTTATTGCTCTTGACTTCTCATGGCATAAAGATCTGAAAATACTAGTTGCAATCCTGTCTCAAACCTGGGATTCACAACATGAGTAAAAACATTTACACCTGAAGATTAGAAGGCAAAATTATTCATAAAAGTTGTGCTGTATATATATGTCATTACTGAGTACCACACACACTGCTAAATCCATAAATATCAAAATTAAATTCTTACAAGCAAAATTCTCAACATTGACAAATGCTAGAAGAGCTACAAGAATGTCCATTCCCTGTTCACCCACTTTCAGCTACACATCCTTGTTTTACACATGTAACCTATAAAAGTGCTGCTTATCTATTTGGAAATCATTTTGACTTTGCTTCAGGCATTCTGATTAGTCCTCTTCTCCTAGTTTCTTGATTGCTTAATCATCCTCCCTCCCCTTTGAAATTTGCTGTTGGCATTCTAGTGTTCATCATTAGCTAACTTATCATTCTGCCTGGCCTCTAACCCATATTTCCCCAATGCTGCTAATTGACTGCCTAAATGAACAAAACCTATATGGAGAACTTGACTATAACATGGGAAATGTAAAAGATGAAAGTCTATATGATCCTTTTTCAGAGGGTATAGTTTAAAGGTCTGGGTATTTCTGGATATGTTTTCTTTCCCTTAGAACCCTGTTACCTGGGTCTTTGAGCTACAAGAACCTATAGGCCACAAGTTTAAGGGTGGGGCTTCAAGGAAAAGAACTGACAGAGGCTTTCTCTAAATAGTCTGAGCCTTGCCGTGAGAGTATGAGAGTAGTATTGGTACTACAGGATAAAGAGCTTCAAAGAGATCCTGGAAAAATCTGGCCTTCAGAGATTTGAAGGTTATTAGGAGTAGGGGAATGAAAATGTGCTGGATGTCTGACCCCCAAAAGCCCAACAGGAAACTGAATAACTAGACTGGGTCATCCATGCTTTTGAACCTGAAAGGATGATAGGCTTGGGAGCAGAGAGGCTTGCTCTTGGCAAGTGGTTGATAACCTCTTCAGAGCTCACATGGGTGTGATTTAGAGCCAAGTTGGAGCTCCAGTTGTCAAACTTAACTGGGGAGTTGACCTAAGTACTGATACCTGAGTACCTACTCCAGGGATTATTTTATAGGCCCTAGCCTTTAGGAATTTTAAACTCCCTGACCACCCAAGTGAATCTAATGTGCACACAGATCAGAGAACCACCAGACTGGAACCAACAAAGATAACAATCCATGTAAGAGAACCTGCAGCCAGGAAAAGGGAAATCAAAACAAATTGGGAGTGAAGTATTTTACTGCAGGAGATCTGTTAAATACTTGAAAAAATAGAAGGAAAAAAATAGACCTAGGGTGATTCATTTACGGCACCTAAAAATCTTAAGTGTGATTCTCAATTACTTAGTTCATGAATAAAAAAGAAGTTGGTGACTGCTGAGACCTGAGTTAGTGTTCTGGAAGAACAAGTACAAAAATATTTCAAATTACAGAAGTATGAGAAGACGATAAAAATCATGAGGGGACAAAAGGAGAATGGGAGAGTAGATTCCCAGAGGTCTGAAGTGAAAGTAACAAGTTTAGTGAGGTGAAAAAAGAAAAATAGTAAAGCTGAGAATTATATAATTGTAAACAGTCTTCCTGATCTGAGCATAGGAAAGATCTGGGCCAGCAAATACAAATGGCTTACTAAGGTTTAGGTTCACCTGATAAAGACCTATGGTCTAGACCTATTCTGGTAAAAAATTTGTTCTCTAAGTCTATAGATGGTTCCTGGGAGGAAAAAAAAATCCACTTACTTTAGAAAACAGTGGGAGGTGGGAACCAGCCTGGCATTGGCTTTCTCATCTGCAAGTCAGGAAGAGAGGAGATGGGGATAACCACACACTACTAAGAGAAATGGACCATAATCCAAGAATCCTATTACCAATTTATTTAACTTGACTGCTTACATGAAAGATGTTTGAGGATATGCATCAATTCAGAGAATGACCCTACATACATAACCTAGGTGCTAACCAAATCCTAAATGAACCTGAACAGGAAGGTCAAGATGATAAGTGAAAGCAAATATTGACCATAAATCTTAACACATTTGTGTGTAGATAATTGGAAAGTAAACCTAAATGGACGGAGGTAGCTGTGTGTGGGAATTCGTAACTTAAGTGCAAAATAGGGACACATGAAGTTTTCCTGGAAAACCTAAAAGTAAACTATATTGGGCAACTTAAAAGTTGAGAATGGTGGGCAGAGAAGTGGAAGCATTCTAAAAAGATCATAGTAATGTTGAGGGGAAGTTAAAACACACTCAGCTTATCCGGGGCATGAAAGGGTAAATAGAAGGATATAGAGGGAAAACTCTGTTTATCTTCATGGAAGTAGTTGTAATTTTGTTTTCAAAGAATGGAGCCCTATCATCTGATGAGAACAGGGAAAAGGAAAGTGGGCTAATGGAAGAATGTAGAATGTCCAGATCAATAAGGGGTGGTAAATAAGAAATTGCTAAGTCCTTCGAAATAAAATACAACATAAAATGACTAAAAAGGAATAAAGGACTAAAATATTAATCATTATATTAAATGTGAACAGAATAATTACAAAACTAAAGCCAGATATGAGACTAATTAGAAGAGTAAAACCAAGCAAGATCCTGTTTATGGCTTATTGCCTTTGTCATTAGTAGTTATAAGAACTTTTGAATGAGAGGCATTAAAATGAAGTATCATTGTTACCATTTAGAAAGTCCAAAATAAGTCAGATGAGTATTAATGGAAAAGGCGAATAGGATTGAGGACAGGAAAGAATAGATATTGATTAAAAAAGACACTTTTGACAAGCTAAAAACAGACACAAAACAGCACTTAAGCTATAAAGCACACACACGCAAAAATGAATACAACGGAAAATCCATACGTGTAATCCATGACATCCTCACGTTTGGGGTAGAGGACCAAATACTACTTAGCATGTACTGATGTGCTAGAACTTCATAAGTCCTTTCCAATGAGAACTAATCTAAAGGCACTAGGTAAAATTTTAGAATAAATGTTTACTAATACAGTTTCAGTAACAACCAGGTTATCTAATACTTTTTGAACATCTTAGTAAATAAACAGCAAAGACGTTGAAAGAGGTTACCCGTTACTGAGAGATGCAATTTTAAACCTAGAAAACTCAGTCTAGTGAAAAATAGAAGATAAGGTTGCTAGGTACACAGGAAATAACCAAGTATCAATGGTTTACACTACACACTAAGCATCTAGAAATAAAAATAACTTAGAGTGACAGAACCATATACTTAGTGACAAATTCCAGATAAGCATAAGACCTACATTTGTGAAAATAAACCAAAGTTTTTCCCAACATAAAATCAAATCTGAACAAATGAACTTGTCCAAAGATGGAAGATTCAATATCAATAAATGTCAAGTTGCTCAGTGTACACATTTAAAGCCTTTTCAGATCCCAACATGGTTTTTTTTTAATTGGAAGAAGTAGTTTATGGAGAACAAGTGCTTGGATAGAAAATTTACCAATTGGGAAATTGGCTCACTCAGAGTATTCTTTAAATACAGTACTACAAACTCCGTATAATCAATATAGTATTGTGCTAAGAACAGTTTACGTGAGTGGAATAACAGTAAAAATTACTAGGGTAGAAAGGAATTTAACACGTGATAATTTTTTATGGGAAGGATATTCTTTACTGAATGGTACTGACATAATTGAAGGAAATGAGAATTTTTGCATTAGGATAAAATAATGACATAAAGTCCGGAGTAGGAGAGAACTTTATAATCAATACTAGAAGCACAAACCATAAGAGAAAAATGACTTGAAAAGATAGATTCTCTCAATAGCAGAAGAGACCATAGTGAAAAGCACTCCCATTCCCCACCTTGCAAATATAGTACAAATGATGTATTTATTGCAATTATGTGGAAGGACCTGGTAATAGACAAGAACAGAGTAATGAGTAAGGAAATAATTTAGAGAAGAGCAAATTCAAATGATCAACAAATTGATGAAAAGATGCAAATTAAAATACTGATTTCTACTTATCAGAATAATTTTTGATGGAGTGCAAATAAGGAGTGGGGTTGAGAGTGGGGGAAGAGGGAGAAAGAATCTCAAGCAGGCTCCACACTCAAAACGAAGCCTGACTTAGGGCTCGATGTCATGACCTTGAGATCATGACCTGAGCTAAAATCAAGAGTCAGCCACTGAACCAACTGAGCCATCCAGGTGCCCCTCAGACTACTAGCTTTAAAATCCCTTATCATGGATATGGTAGGAAAGGTATTCTTGTAACATCGTAGAGTGATCTATTGATTAAAATTTAATATATTCTTTAATTCAGTATTTCCACATGTGGGGCTACCCTATAGGAAAACACCCTTAAGTAAGGATACATGTGTGAGAAAGGTTATTGGTACATTGCAGAGATATAAAAGTGAAAACAACCTGAGTGCTGGCAGAAGCGGAATGGCCATATGAATTGTGGCACAGCCAAGTATCATGTAGTAGTCTGCACGTCCTAAGAGAAGGGCTCAGAGCTAGATTACTTGGGAGGGGAGGTTTCTCTGGAGGTGTACTGGTTGAGAGAGAAATGTAGGCTACCAAAAGCTGTAATTTCCCATTCTCATAAAACAATTACGATTTAAAATAGCTGTGTATTTTATGTAGTTGTGTGCATGTTTGTATCTACATAATTGAATATGGAGAAAATAGTCAAAGCTGTATCAATTTTTAGTCCTTGTGGTAGAAGGGTTCTGAGTTTCTTTGTAAGACTAAATGAAGATTAGTGAGGAAGAGTATGGACTCAAGCAGGAAAGAAAAAAAGATTGTGTGATATGTGGGGGTTTATTTACAACTCTGTATATGTAGATAGTTTTAAAAATCAGTCTTTGGGTATTTGACCTCAAGTTGAGCCAACCTACCTCTTTTCTCCTAAAAATATGGAAAGGACGAACAAATGACAACAAAACATGAAGGATGCCACTGAGTAGTCTAAGCCATTGAATTTCTAGCAGTTCTGTAGCAGACAGGATGAGGTAAGGAGAAAAGTCCAGTAATGCTGACTAGCCCCTGATTCAGCATGGAACAGCAGGACTTCCCGGGAAGGGACTAGTCAGTGGGTGGGTTTCAACCAAAAGGCTTCAGTAAGTCGGTAGTTTCAGAGTAGCAGGATAGTGAGACATGATGGGTGGGTGAGGGAGTACAGGGTAACAAAATGATCATGTATCAATTAATGCTACCTGTGGACTCCTGACTTTTTCACTGAAGACTGTTCTGAAAAACAAACGGGACCCTTGCTGCCATGGGTTTTGTGTGGACACTCAGTTGAAGACCTAGAAGGGTGGTGGAGGGTAGGGGATGTGAGCCAAGGTCCAGGCTCCATTGTATATTGTGGACCAGTGTCCTAGTTCAGCTTGTCTAGCAAATGCTTGCTCTTCTTTCTCATTCTAGGCAGTTTACTCTCCTGCCCCTTTGCTTTGAGCTTGGCTTTTGACTTCAGCAAATGCAGCGTTTGTGGGTGTTACTTGAGCAGAGGTTTGAAATGTGCTACCTAGTTGGGGTTGGACTCTTGAGCGCTACCAACCTCCCCTCGGAGAAGAACGTCTTGGTGTACCTCGTGTTCCTCAGCCCGGTCCCAGAGTGAGACCAGTAGAACAGTCACCTGGTTGACCAGTGTTTGGAAGCAGAGCTACCCCAGCTGAAGACCAGTGAGAACAAATGCTTCTTGTTGTGTGTGCTGGTATTCTGCGGTTGGTTGTGGCCGTAGCCGAATGAAACCATTTGTAGAGAGGAAAAACCAGTTGTTGTTGTACAGGTCCAAGAACTATAATCTCCTCCAACTTTACTAGGAAAAAAATTTTTTTTGACCTTGAGAAAAAGTATTCCACCCAAATGGAAAAGGAATCCTAACGGGAACTCGGAGGTGGAGTGGAAGAATAAGCGGTGAACACCGGAATTAGTAAAATTTACCGTAAAAGTTGAAATACTACTTCATAAGAAGGCTGTGAATCTTAATACAGTTGTGAGGAAAGGGTTTTCAAAATTCAAGAGCTCTTCTGTTGAAAAAAGTATCAGGAGTAAGCTCGGTAAATTTCGGGAGGCTGGCCGAGAAGGGAAATTAAAACCTTGTTTACAGTCATATTTTACTATTTTACAGAGTTGATTCTGGATGGTGATAAGCAAATATAGGTGCAATAGGCGAAATTACACACACACACACACACACACACACACACACACACACTGTGTTAAAAAACAATACATGAGGGGCGCCTGGGTGGTTCAGTGAGTTAAAGCCTCTGCCTTCGGTTTGGGTCATGATCTCAGGGTCCTGGGATCAAACCCCACATCGGGCTCTCTGCTCGGCGGGGAGCCTGCTTCCCCCTCTGTCTCTGCCTGCCTCTCTGCCTACTTGTGATCTCTCTCTCTGTCAAATAAATAAATAAAATCTTTTAAAAAATACTTGAAATAGTTATATATAGTGTAGCCTTCCAAAAAAAGTTGAATTAATATTAAAAAGTAGGAACAATTCAGTCTTTACTTTCCCAAATCCCTTTAAACTAGAAGCTTGAAACAACCAAAAATCCTAACCACACGAGAATGAAACATTATTCTAAATAATTTCAGGATCAAAGAGGATATCAAATGTGAAATTGCACTGCAGGATTGATAAGAGACGTATTCTATAGCAAAGGTAATGGTAAGTGGTTAAACCATAGTTGGTAGAAAATTCATAACCTTATGCTTTGATTAAACAAAGAGATATGAAAATAAATGAAAAATTCAGACCTAGAAACTAGGGAGTCTTAACTTTTTCTTGGAAATGGTTCTGGTTCTTACTGCTAAATATAAGCTTGTGCTAACACATTGTTCCATTTTTAGAAAAGAAAATAGCATTTTAGCTTTGAAAGAAATTGGCTTCAGAAGTCTTTTTTGTCAGCTAGTATGTTTCCAGGGTGTGTATTTTTATTTTTATAGGAAGACTTGAATAAATTTCAGCAAATTTTTTATATTCAAAAACAGTTTTCAATAATTTACGCCTACCTTTTAGAGATTAATACCTAGGACAACATGTAGTGCTTGAAATTTAAATGAAATTGAAGAGTTATTTTCTTAAATCCAAAATGCTTGCAAGACTTTAATTCAGCATCTGAACTACATTGATTTTCCTGGCTATTTGATTTTTTTTTTTTTACAGCCTGTCAATAAAAAATTTGACCTATAATACACGAAGTTTGTACAAGACAGAACTAAGCAAACATAAGATTACAATCCATAGAGCATGCAGAACAAACAAGGTGAAGGAAAATATGAATGCCAAACATCAGAGACCAAAACTGTTGATCTGTCTTCATTCCTTTAAAATGTAAAAGGTGATTTAAGGAAAGTCCCCTTCAGAAGGGAAGTGGACTGAGAATTTGAAATGCTGTCACAGAGAAGTAGCTTGCTACAGTAGTAAAGATTAAAAAGTATTCTGTATGCCAACCTTTTTTCTGATGTTAAAGCAATGCCAGAAAAAGACTTGTTCATTTTCTAACACTTAGGATGTGTAAACATAAAAAGAATCAGTATGAATCCTACGTTTCTTTTGTGAAGCGTCTTCCAGGTCTCTGGGCTGGATTCAGTTCTTTGTGTGTCCCAGGTTCACCCTCTAGCCCCTCTTTCCATGGTGTTTCATGCACCATGGTACAGCTAGGTTTATTAGTGTAGGTAGCATTGAAGTTTAAACAGTGTTGAACATCAGTAATTTGGTCTATCACTAATAGCAGCGCTCAGTAAATGAATGCCGATTTTGAACCAATTATTAGGATTGATTACAGAATTGCTTAAGCAGAAAACACAAAATGTAGGTCTTAGGCCAACTAGCGTTTCAGAATTGCCAGCTGCCAATTTTGGTGCTCATTTAGGTTTAAAAGTTCCCACAGTACCAAGTCCTTTCCAGCACTGGAAACTTTATTAGTTAATAACATGTATTCAGTGTGCTCTCTTTATTCCTAGAGCAATTGGACATTTTAAAAGTATTTAAGTCCTATGAATTACTCATGTCTTCTCTCTTCTACTTGATCTAATAAAGTTAACATTTTGCTTATTTCATACGGGGAATCTAGGACGTACAAAAGTTTTATGTATTTAAGATCGTGGATTCTTTGTCTTTTCCTTGCCTTGGAAAGTCATATCAAGAGGGTACATATTCACCTTTATTTTCTTGTAGTTTTACATGGTTTAAGTATCTCATCTAGATGTAGAAGAGTGCTTTGTAGCTACTGGACTTGTATTAAGTAAGCATGTGGATTTATGAAGAGCTGATGTCTAACTTTCCAGAAATGTATGGTAGGTTTTTTCAAGTATTTACACTTTAAATCTCTCAGTATAAGATTTTCCTTTGTATGGACTCTGAATCTTACATACCCTATCCTGTGTTTTACTCTGGGATTGTTTTTGCCACTGGATGTTTCCATGACATCAAAATGATTTTACTACTCAGGAATTTGTTGCTCACAAGTGCAGCTCTATCTGTTGAACTTTCTGAACTCCCTTATGTACCAGATGCTCCTGAATTCAGGTTTTCAAGATAGTAGTACCCAAGGGTAAGGTGATATTCTTGGTTGGGATTGTCCTCAGTCTTCCACCCATTAAGAATGTTGCTCGTTATTTTGAGATACAGGTTGTAGTGTTCTTCTCAAGATTTACTTAAGTTTTAAAATTCAGAATCCATATAGAATCTGACAGATTCTTCTTGACACATATTAAGATCATTAAATGGTGTTGGAGAGTTTGATCTGTTGAAGTAACCTACTAGTCAAATTTGTATTTTAAACCGTTCTTGAAGAAATCTGACCTAGTCTTGATGGATTATTATGTTAACATAAGAATGAAATTGATCCACTTTTATTTTCCCAAATACTTGAAATCACATTTTTCAGGAATGCTTCATGTGCTTCCCATGCTCCATTTGCTTGTTCTGTTCTCCTTTAGTGCCTTCAGATATTTTTACTCCTCTGTGGTGAATTGATCAGCGCAGTTCTACCCTTAAAGTAGTGGACTCTGCCTTCAGTCACGTCAGTTCAATTTTTAAAGTCCGCCTGTCCCATTACCTTCCTTGTAAAACTGAAGCTCTTCAGTGGAGTCACTTCTAGCTTTGACGACCTTTAGGTGCCCACAGTGGCCCTTGTTCCAGTCTTCGCTGCATCACTTTACAGATGCAGGATATGAGGTTCTCGCAGCCTGGAATGACCTGTTGCCTGGTTGGCTTGGCGACTACTGCAGCTTCCGTCGTAGGCTCAGAATCCTCTTCATCTTGGAAGTGTTAGGATCCCTTAGCTGTGCACACTAAACTTAGGGGTCATTCTTCTCTCCTCCCATTATACCCTTCACATTTATATTCTACTTATTGCAAGTATTTTAATTATTTTTCTGGCCTTTCCATCACTACACAGGAGAGCTAGCATGTTTGGCCTTACTCATCTGACTGTGCCTCCTAAATTATAAAGGCTCAGTATTTATCTGTAAATGGATGGGAAGACTAGCCAGAGCCGGCATTATAGTAGACTTTCTAGAAGATAAATCCAATTCCTTTATAACAGCATTGTAAATCCATTAATGACTCTCAACACCCACATGATAAAGGACCGGAAGCAGAGTTTCTCCAGACTTCAATAGCCTAAGGCTGTGGTTCTCAACGCCTGACTGTTAGAACCTTCCGGGGAGGTTTGAAAAACAATGGGGATGTCTACACCCTGCCCCAGATGAGTTACATTAATCCCTGGGGTTTGGGTCTCAGAGTGGATATTTTCTCAAGCTCCCTCGATTCTAATATGCAACAAGATGAAACTTGCTCAGCTCACAGCTTGAGAATTTGCAGCTGCCTCCAGGCAGGTCCCTCAATTCATTTGGAAGGACCTGCGTCAAGGCCTGAAGGAGCACAGAGAATTCTTCCTGGCTCTGGTTGACTTCTCTGCTGAGCCCTGCTTTCTCGCTCTGAGACTGGCTCCTCAAGTCCTCAATGCTCCAGTTGTCTGCAAGCCAACTCGAGCACCCTGCTGCCTCACCGTGTGGCAGGCTTGCTGTCAGGACTGCCCCGTGGGTGCGGCTGTACACACGGCAGGCATCTCACGTCCTCCGTGTGCAGAAGTTGGACCCTGTTCTTTGTAGCCCTCCTGAGTTTACCTTTCTGTGTTTGCTCTACCTGACCTGTATTGGGCCCTGAAAAGGTGGGGGAAGATCTTGTCATTCTCCCTTATTAAATGGCCACCAAAGGAAGTGAAGCTACCTTAAGCCCAGTGGGTACTAGGTTTGTGGGATGTCTTAGCTGAGACTGCTGTAACCGTATACTTACCATAACCTGGGTGACTTAAACATTTCTCACTTCTGGAGGTCTGGGAAGTCCATGATCAGAGAGTAGGCAGAACCGCTGTATTGTGAGCGTGCCCCCTGGTTCATAGACAGCTGTCCTCTCACTGTCTTCACATGGCACAGAGAAGGAGCTTTTGTCTCCTCCCTTTTCTATCAGGACACTAATCCCATCTTGAAGGACTTGCTCTAATCACTCAGTCTAACCCTAATTGCCTTCTCAGTGCTCAACCTCCAGGTACCATCACAGTGGGGGTGAGGGTTTCTAAATACTAATTTTGAGGGGAGGGACACAAACTTTTTCTAACATGGGACCAGTGGCACTTGAGTTGCAGATGCTGTGTGTGTCCATTAAACTCTCAGAAAGTTACTTTGTCACTTAACAAAATAGTCTGCCATACTCCTTAAAGGGAGCTCTTGTTTTCTTAACACGGGGGACCCTGTTAATCCCTCATATTCTTAACCTTTTTTTTTTTCTGAGTTTTCTTAAGGTATTGAGTTTACTATCCGCATGATATAGGGCGGAGTGTGGATGGGATAGGAAACCGTTTGTGTGGTCGGTACTATGAACAGACTGATGACACAGTGTTCTTACTCAGTGAGGCAAGATGTCCTGAAGGGCAAGGAGTTCTATAGACACACCGGGGTTCCATTTTTTTTAAGGGTTTATTTTAGAGCACGAGTTGGGGGAGGGCCAGAGGGGAAGAGGGAATATCTCCAGCAGTCTCTGCTGAGCACGGAGCTGACGCAGAGCTCAGTCTCAAGACCATTAGATCATGACCTGAGCCAAGACCAAGAGTTGGATGCTTAACCGACTGTGCCACCCAGGCACCCTCAGGTTCTAGTTTTTAACCCATCCATTATAGTTGGTGTCCTTGGGTAGCCACTTAACCTCTTCATGCCTCAGTTTCCCTATTTGTAAAACAAATCCTAGTTCTTATCTCATGGATGGTTGTATGGATTGAGTTAATGTCATAAAGTGCTTACAATAATACTCGACACAGAACTAACATGTATTAAACACTTCTGTAATTATGGACTATAACCCTCACAGCTGCCGTTTGAGGTTTCTCTTACTGTTTCTGTTTTGAAGGGGGAAAAAACCAGCTTGAGAGACGTTCACTGAATATCCCAAGACCTGTGATTTAACAATGGACAGATTCAAATCCATATATGTCTCAGCTTGAAGCCTCTACTTTGGGTTACAGCATATCGCTCCTGAAATAGAGGAAGGTATCTAAACCACGCATATGTAGTTAGCAGTCTTTAATTAGGAAGTGTACAGTTTTTACTTGATCTGAGAACCACTGAGAATATTGACCTTTGGCAAAGGGATTGGTGTCATTCCAGAAGATTGTGTTGCATGGAGGGAATGATTTGGAGAAGAGGGGGTCTTTGGGTGAAGATCTGGTAACGTAAGGTGACAAAGTCTGAACGGAAGCGGAGTCAGGGAGTACTGCTGGCGGTGTGGCCTGCGGGACTCCGGGTCCTCAGTTGTGCTGCTTACAGCAGCCTGTGGATCCCAGCCGCTGCTTTCTCAAAGAACAGAGAAGTCTGCCACATTAGGAATCTGGAGGGAAGGAAATGCTGCCAAGGCCCTTTCCAAAGGGGGAGCATGAGATTTGGACTTGAATGTTTGAGTTGTAAAAGCACGTGTTGGCAGAGGAATAAGAGGGGTCTTGTCCAATCATAAGACTTAACTGGAATTTATCTGGAAAAAAATTAGTCTTCTATGACTGCGTTTTAAAGATCACTACTGAACGACCAGTGGGTAGGGTAAGGTGACCTTTTGGAAAGAATTTGAGGGGGTTCTTTTACTTGATCTAAGATTGACTAGTCCTCTTTTTGCCTTCTATATTTGCTTTAAAATTTTCTAATAGGGTGGTCTTACTTAGATTCATATATGCCTTTATATATTTCTCATGATACTAACCAAATTTCATGTTCCCTTCATGCTTTCTACCCAAGCCCTCGAGTAGTAGCTGGGAAATGAAAGTCATAAACCCGAATCTAGGCTTAGTAATATTCGCAGGTTTTCTATGATTGTCAGGTTCTTGTCTCACTTAGCCAGATTGGTGATTAGACATTTGAAGGTTCCTGCTGTAAGCCTTCCTTTATTAAGGGACAGTTTGGCTTTATTTATTATTTTTTTATTTTTTTAATAAATTTTTTATTAACATATAATGTATTATTTGCCCCAGGGTGCATGTCTGTGAATCATCAGGCTTACACATTTCACAGCATTTGCCATAGCACATACCCTCCCCCATGTCCATATCCCTACACCCCCACCTCCCAGCAACCTTTAGTTTGTTGCATGAGTTTAGGAGTCTCTTATGGATTGTCTCCTTCCCCATCCCATCTTGTTTCATTTCTCTTCCCCACCCCCCCCCCCAGAACCCCCTGCCCTGCCTCTCAAATTCTTCATATCAGAGCGATCATGTGATAATTGTCTTTCT
>CM052806.1:68204454-68250029 GCA_028533885.1 Nasua narica | reverse complement strand
CATGGAACGTTTTTCCATTTCTTTGTGTCTTCCTCAATTTCTTTCATGAGCACTTTGTAGTTTTCTGAGTACAGATTCTTTGCCTCTTTGGTTAGGTTTATTCCTAGGTATCTTACGGTTTTGGGTGCAATTGTAAATGGAACCGACTCCTTAATTTCTCTTTCTTCTGTTTTGCTGTTGGTGTATAGGAATGCAACTGATTTCTGTGCATTAATTTTATATCCTGAGACTTGACTGAATTCCTGTATGAGTTCTAGCAGTCTTGGAGTGGAGTCTTTTGGGTTTTCCACATAAAGTATCATATCATTTGCAAAGAGTGAGAGTTTGACTTCTTCTTTGCCAATTTGGATGCCTTTTATTTCTTTTTGTTGTCTGATTGCTGAGGCTAGGACTTCTAGGACTATGTTGAACAGCAGTGGAGATAGTGGGCATCCCTGCCGTGTTCCTGATCTCAGGAACTCAGGAAAGCTCTCAGGAAAGCTGAGAGCTTTTCCCCATTGAGAATGATATTCACTGAGTTTTTCATAGATGGCTTTGATGATGTTGAGGAATGTGCCCTCTATGCCGACACTGTGAAGAGTTTTGATCAGGAAAGGATGTTGTACTTTGTCAACTGCTTTTTCAGCATCAGTTGAGAGTATCGTATGGTTCTTGTTCTTTCTTTTATTAATGTATTGTATTACGTTGATTGATTTGCGAATGTTGAACCAACCTTGCATCCCCGGAATAAATCCCACGTGGTAGTGGTGAATAATCCTTTTAATGTACTGTTGGATCAGTTTGGCTTTAATTATCACATTTCCCTTTGTTAATTTGTGATTGATATCTGGCTATAGACTATAATAAAAGCTGTATATATAAGACCAGAAACTCATTTTAGCCATAACTGCCACCTGACCTTATTTTTCTAGAATTGTGTAAAAAAAAAAATGCAAACTTATTGTCTACTCTGTGAAATAACAAATAAGAGGCAGATCAGTCACAGTGAGGAAACCAGAATTCTAGAAGCCTAATTTTTCAACATTATCTAAATTCTATTATGAAACATTTTTTTCACCCTTTTTAACTATAATCTCATGAAATGATTGAAAATCTGGGAGTTCTTCCAATCACTGATAGTCTCCTTCACCATATTTACTAAAAATGCTTGGAGTTAAATAATTTGGGATATTAGTTAGTGACTAATTTACAGTTACTAAAATCATTTACACACTGCCACACTGGAGGGGTAAGGCAAAGGGAGTAAGTCACAGGCACAATGGGTGTGCCAGCTGTAGGGTATTAGGGCCTTTGTGGGTCTCCCTGCATGGTTTTGAAGGTCTTCTCATCTATTGACTTTTCCTTATAGAAATAATTCCTCTCCAACTGGGAAGTTTAGGTTTCTCGAAAAGCACAGTTGGTGGCACTTCTGGTGGTTTCTGAGGAAAAAAAGAGGCAGGGTGGCATATAGTGTTCAAAAGTGTAGGTTTTGGAATTAACAGACCTGTCTATGGCCATACCACCCTGAAAGTGCCCGATCTAGTCTGGAATTAACAGACCCGGGTTTGGAATCCTGGCTCTATCAACTCCAGGCTCTGCATCATTGAATGCATGAGTTTATTATCTAAAACCTAGGAAGCGTTCAATACAGGAAGATCTTGTAACTATCTAGCAAAAAATTAAAATGACATTACATGCACACTTAAAAACTCATTAACGTTTCTGAGAGTGTTTGCTTGGAAGCGTTCTAAATTTGATAGCATTGAAAACACGATTTGGCAGGTGACCTTCTCCTGAATCTTTGCTTATATTATTTAGGGGAGTGACTTTTTATTAAGTAACTACTAAGGGTTAGATGCTTGTCTTTTGTATTTGGTTTTTGTATTTTGTAGGTATTAGTCATCTCATTCTTAGGTCAGTCCTGTGAAGGAAGTACTATTATTATCCCCACTTTACAGATGAGAAACAGAGCTCTGAAGAGTGAGTTGCTTTCCCAATAACATGCAAATGGTGAAGCTGGCATTTAACGTGAGTTCCATCAACAGGGCCTGAGTGATTGCTTGTCACTCCTTATCCTGTTTTGCTAGTGTGTCGTCACCTGCTGAAATACATTCTCCCACACTTCGGTGCCACAAAGTCCTTTTAAAAGCTTTTGAAATAGACCTTACATAGTTGAGGTTTACTGCCTTTTGCCCTGACATATACTCTTGCTTACACCTCGTCTTAGGTGTTAGCAAGATTTTCAAAATGATCTTGGTGTTGGTTTCTTTTCTGAACCACATCTATATATTGAAAAGGAAAGAACACTTCTGTTCTCTCCCTGCCCCATGGTTCAAAGGACCCAGACTGTAGGACATGGAACAGTGACTTTTGGGTTTGTTTTGAAGAGTGTGAATGAAAATGGGTAAAAGGATCACAGATGCAAAAAATACTCCTAAATCAGTATAAAACATTTCTAAAAATACAGCTGGCTAGCCATCACTCTATGTTAACTTTACATGACCATGGCTCAAATAATTGGAAAACTGGTATTTACCTTCATGAGAGAAACTGAGCCCAGAAATCAAACACAGCTGAGGATTGGTATACTAGCTCGACAAACCGCTAGCTCTTGAGTGACCTTGGGAACATGGCCTATCTGGAGTATTTCTTCCCAACTGTAAGTGTAGACAACAACACGTTTGTTTAGATGATTCAATGGGTTTACATTCCAGGCAGCATAGTTAAATAAGAAACGCTTTCAATTATTGACGGCTGCCCCTTCAACTGATTTTTAATGCTTCTACATAAAGGACTTGATGTCCCTAACAAAGACTGCACTTGAGTTTTAGCAATATTACAGGCAGCTTTATTTTGAATAGACATTGTAATACTGTTAGTGAAGTGGGTGCGGTAGGAAGCTGAGGAAAAAGTTGATAATGATGGTCCTTCAGGCGCACAGCCTGGGAACTAGTGATTCATGAATTCCTGACGGCTGATGCCGTCTCCCAGTGACTCTCTGGTCAGTCATTGGTCCATGCACTTAGCAAAGAATAATTTCTAACGGTACTCTGGGTATTCTTCTGGGTGCTCGTTAAACACTGTTAGCTTCCAGGGTTTGTTAATCTCCGCCCCCCCCTCCCCAAAGGCCAATAGTAAGCAGTAGAAAGGGACTGGATTTTCTATGGCCATTTTAATCCCTTCTGATAGGGAGAATTAAATATACTATTGGACTTCAGCTTAAAAATTCTTGGTGTAGAGATAGACCCTCCAATTGAGACCCTGTTTGATGTCATTGTTACATGAACCCTGACTTTCTGCTGGAGTAAAATCCAGCTGTGAGCCTTGTTCTGGCCAATGCATCTTTTGGAGCCCCTGAACTCTGCTACACGCCAGAACGTGTACAGTTCAATCAATATGATCCATCCCAGTGTCTGAGGAGCCCCTGCAGTGGGACTGGATTGATGAGCATACGAGTCAGGGAGTGTGACCCTTTGTATATCTGAGAGCCAGCTGACCTGGCCCGCCGTCCACCCGGAGCAGAGGTGAGTGGGAGGGGGCACAGGAGCAGGGAAGGCAGATGTAGCAGGATGCCTGGGCTGCAAGTCTTGCCTTCAGTGTAACAATTTCTGGGTTTTGTCGATGGAGAAATGAGGCTTAGAGGGGTGAAATGATTTCCTGCCAATTATTTTTAATCGGTTAGTGGCACACTTGTCTTGAACGTACTCGATACTGTCTCTTCTCTGGGCTTTGGTATTTGGCTCTTACCTCTCTCTACCTGGAACAGACTTCCCACTGAAACTTCTATGACTTACTCTCTCACTGAGGTCTCCATTCTTAAATGCTTAGAGTTCTTCCCTCCCTTGGCATCTTGTCTAAAATAGCACTCCTCCTTATCCTTCTCTGCTTTGTTCTGCTTTATAACATTCAGCCCATCTTACACAATTATATATATTTATTTGCATCTTTGTCTTTCCATCTAGGATATAAGTACCACAAGGGCCGACTATTGGTAGTCTGCACAGTTTTATTCTCAATGTCTAGGAAATGCCTGGCACATAGTAGGTGCTAGATATTACTTAAGGAACAGACTTGTTAATCAGGCACTTATGTGTCTACAATCACCAAGTATTATGCTGGTTGCCGAGGATACAGTTATAAATAGGATAGTCACTCTGTCAAGATCCTACTCTTTAGTGGAAGGGAGATGAAACAAATTTAGTGTGTGTGATATTCTGTGATAGGGATATTGATAGGGTGATAAGAGAACAGGTCGGATAGGAGGGTCTCCAGGCTTAGAGATCAGAGAGGGTATCCCGAAAACGTGATCATAAGAGTCTTAGAAGCAGCTTGAGTGGAGCAGAAGGTGTGGGAGTGTTGGGCTGGGGGGGAGTGGATACCAGGCAGAGGGAGCTCCAAATGGAAATGTGTAGAGAAATAGGGGACCTAAGAGCATTTTAGGAGTTAGGTTGCTTGGATGAGGAGATATGGAAAAGTTCTTTACCCAGTCGAATATATAAGCTTGTAGATATACTAGTGAAATAGTTAAATACATGTACTTATAATATTGGTACATTAAATCTTACATCCTAGGGAAATAAAAATCCTGCCTTTTTCAAATAATAATTTGAAATGTCTCAAACTTTTAACATGTATCTTCCATGTTAGTGTTGTCCTATATAGAACCCCTTTGGGGTTACCTAACAAAGTCTTCCAGAGCTGTTTGTTTTTACTTTGATAAAGTCATTATTCATACAGTGATAAACTGTAGAACAACTCCTCCGTGCCAGGCACAGTGACTGAAAATGGACAAAATCCCTTACTCTCGAGGATGCAGTTTACATTTGGGGAGTTTGTGATAGTGCTTTTTGAGTGTAGACTTGGTGTTGAACAATGTTAAGAAATCATCTCTGCTTTCTTTTTCTTAGAATTACACATGGCCATATTAATGCCTGTATATTGATGGGATCCATTTAGCTATTGTCGGCTGACTTCCTGTCATTGTGGTTTAGGATTTAGTGCTTTTGTCCTACATCCTATCCTGTATTCCCTTTGCTTCCCTTTCTCATTACTGGTATAGGGTGATATTTTTCTTATATCACTATTTGTTATCTTTTGCATAGGTGATATTCAAAACTGGGAATTGTAATAGTTGTCCTTTTGGTATTCCTGAAGCTAATGACGACTTATTTCCTTACTTAAAACTTATTACAAACTTCCCTCACTATCTAAAAGCCTCTCAACACAGCTCTCCACAAGTTGGTCATCTTGAGGAAAGAAAACCTTTTCTCTGATACTTACTATTTTGTGGTCCCATCTTTGTGGAGACCTCCCATTGATTATGTGGACTGGGTGCTCTGTAGGCTGCTTTTAGGTTTTGTTGGAATTTCCTTTTGCTGTTATCCTAAGGATTCCTTTTTTAAAATTTATTTAATATTTTATTTGTGTATTTGACAGAGACAGTGGGAGAGGGAACACAAGCAGGGGGAGTGGGAGAGGGAGAAGCAGGCTTCCCATTGAACAGGGAGCCCAATTCGGACACGATCCCAGGACACTGGGATCATGACCCAAGCTGAAGGCAGACGCTTAATGACCGAGCCACCCAGGTGCCCCATAGGGAGTCCTTTTTAAGACAGGAATATTAGAAGTTAAAACTACAGTGTACAAGCCCACAGAGTTTTGGGGTACTAGGTAGAAAACTAATGTCTATTAGAGGGTTGACGAAGAAACAGCATGCCTTGATGTAGTCATCATTTGACTGTCTTAGGAACTAGAAACAGAAGGTTTGAACCAAAAGCAAAAGCAACTGTTTTTGGAGGGGAGAAAAGTAAATAAGATGTTGAAGAAGTTTTAAATCTATATTTAAAAAAAACAACAAGGATTAAAATCGATGTCTAATTAGTAAAGCTACACTTAACCACATAGGTTTGGCATTTTAGAGCTCACTTGTAGTGAGATTGCAAATCAGTCATTAGCTGATTTTTTTTCCCCCTATGTGTCCTATGTTGAAAGTTTTTGGGCCAACTAAAGCACAGGTGGTAAAGATGCTTTGATTAGGTAACCAATGACTACCAAGATACAGATAATCCCCTCTTACAGCATAGCTTAGAAACTTTTCCATTGCTTGCTTTGCCCGTGTATGCATGTCAGTGTTACTATTCTACTAAAAGACAGTGGGAAAGTAATCTTTTTGATAGACCCTTCTTTCTTGCCCTTATGTCTTTGTTAACTGGTTTGTTTAGTGACCTGTACATGTAATCAGAAAATGTAAATGGATGGACAGACCAACTAATACACAACAGGGCATGGTGAAAAGTATGGGTAGTTCAAGAATATGTGTCCTATGAAGGAGTCCATTACTTCTCAGTTGCAGCTAGTAGTTATGATCCCAGTATAGTAAAATTGTCCTCTTCCCTCCTTTTTCCCTTTGTCATTTTCCTTCATTCTCCAGAAGTTCTATGTGTAATGTCACTTTGAAAATAACCTTTGTCGTTTGGGTTGGTTCAGAGCTTGGTCCAGTAACCACCAGCTAAGTTTTGTTTTCTCAGTCTTGAGAGAGCATACCTGTGCTGCTTCTGGCTTCTTGGGTAAAGTTGACTTAGGTCAACTGCTTCTCAGGGCCTCTTGATTACTTCTCAGGCAGATGGCTCTGATGCTCCCAGTCCTGTGGTTATTCTTCTGGAGGGCTGCGTCTCCCTGAGGGATTTTTTTTTAACATATTACAGGGGTTCCCCCATTTGCTTTCACAAAAAGAGTTCTTTTGTTAGTAATCTCTACACCCAACGAGGGGCTCAAGCTCTCAACCCCAAGATCAAGTATCACATGCTCCACCAATGGAACCAGCCAGGCGCCCACCCTTTGTCTTTTGAATCCTTTTCCCTCTTACCAAGATCTCTTGCTTTGGCTGAACATGTTCTCTAATAGCTTCATCAGGTTAATAAAAACAAACCCAAAAATGTACAGCTGCAAAGTGCACTGTGATGACAGTCCCTAATAAATCTGCCTTTTGAGTCACAGCCCTCCCAATTTGGACAGCGTTGCCCTTTGTGGCTGGTGCATACCTTTCATCCTGTGATCTCCGCCATCTTGGGAATTCCAACTGCCTAGCTCCTTGGTTGAAACTTCTCTTCTCTTGGAGGATGCCCTCTTCCTTGGGAGAGCATCTCATTTTGATGAATTACATCCTTCCTGTAATTCCCTGAGAGATGGTGGTTCATGGGAGGAATATTTTTTTTAAATTGTTGAAATTTTCACTGATCCACTCAATTGATAGTTGGACTAGGTGAAGAATTTTAAGTAGAAATCCATTTCCCTCAATTTTTTAAAGACTTTGCTCCACTGTCTTAGTTCCTGGTGCATGTGAAGCCATTCGAACTCATCTTTTTATTACAGTTGATGTGCTTGGATTTATAATTCAGAAACACTATCTCTAACCACCTTGTTTTATTGCATGGTGATTCACATGATAAAATATACCAAAGTAGTAATTTTTCTCTTTGTACTTCTGAAAAATCAGAAATGTAACTTCATGAAGTTTTTTTTTATTCTCACCTTGAATTTCAATCCACCCCTTGTCACATGTCTTAATCCTTTTTGTCTACTGACATCTGCTTCATTACTCTTCAGAGAATCTTTTTTGGTAGAAGAATGGCTACTCAGCACCATAATAATCTTAATGGTTTTGGCAATATCTCCTGAGACTGTGGTTATCCATTTAGTGAGGAAATAGTGAATTTTTTGTCCTATTTAGCTTCATAAAAATATGATTTACTGCTCTGAAACTACATGGATTCTTTGGTCTCTTCTTTTTCCTTTAAGGACTTTGATCCCCCCCCTCTCCTGAAATAAGAAAGCCCTTAGACATTATTTTTAGTTTCTGCTAAGTAAAGTTTTCCTTTCTAAACAAATGCACTGTTTGAAATGTATTAACCTTAAACTGTTTCTTTTCTAGTCATTTTCCCCTTGAACTTTCTTAAAGATTGGTTTAAGAAACATTGTTGGTTGGTAGCTATCACTGTTTTTTGTTTGGTTTTTGTTTTCAAATCCCAAAGGCTTTCATGGTAGAAGAAATAATTTAACTTGATCCTTTCTAATTCTGAAAGGTGGTTTAGCCTCAGCTCTGAGGACTGCTTAGAGAAAGGTCGGTAAACATACACAAATCACATCTTCCTTTGGTTTTAAGTAGCTTCTGCCCCTATGTCCCTGCAAGTCTGATTTCCTCTTTTAAGAATGATACAGATGATTTGATGTGTGCCTGTTTAAAAAGTGGCAAAAACTTAGTATATCTTGAATAGGAAACCTAAGAAGTATAGGTGCTAATATTTGTGGTGTTAATACCCAAATCAGGCTCTTAATTTGTCTCAAAATAATTACATTATACATTCATTATATTTTATATCCAGTAGAGACTTTCAAAATAAAACACAGGATGTATTTGCTTCTTCTGTGTCGTCACTACAGTATGTATGAGAATGTGAAGGATCAAAGATTTTAGAGGTTGAAGTAAAATATAGTGAAAAGTTGGCTTTATTTGCAGCTTATCCATTTTCTTGCTGTGCTGAGGTTGAGTGCATGACACCAAAGGAGTTAGAACTTACCCTGAGAACCTAAAGGCATTATAAAAATAAGATCTGACAATTTTTTTTTGCTACTTTTGAATTATAATTGACACAATATTTTTAGGTTCAGGTGTACAAGGTAGTGATTAACTATTTTTGTACATTTGGAGATATCACCATGATAGGTCCAATTACTGTTTACTATACAAAGTTATTAGAGTATTATGGATTATACTGTCTGTATTGTACATGTCTTCCCTGGGACTTTATTTTTTATTTTTTTTTAAAGATTTTTTTTATTTGACAGAGATCACAAGTAGGCAGAGAGGCAGGCAGAAGGAGAGGGGGGAAGCAGGCTCCCTGCTGAGCAGAGAGCCCGATACGGGGCTTGATCCCAGGACCCTGAGATCATGACCTGAGCCGAAGGCAGAGGCCATGATCCCAGGACCCTGAGATCATGACCTGAGCCGAAGGCAGAGGCTTTAACCCACTGAGCCACCCAGGCACCCCTGTGAGTTACTTTATAACTGGAAGTGTGTGCCTGTTAATCTCCTTCACTTCACCCCTTGTCCCCCTTCTCTGGGGCACCTCCTGGTTCCCTGTATCTGAGTCTGTTGCTGTTAGTGATGGTTTAAAATTCCACCTACAAGAAATCACAGTATTTTTCTTTGACTTATTTTACTTAGCCTAATACCCTGTAGGTCCACCCATGTTGTCATAAATGTCTAGATTTCATTTTTCTTAAAACTGAGTAATACAGTATTGTGTGTATATACCACATATTCTTTTTTTTTTTTTTAAGATTTTATTTATTTATTTGACAGAGAGGTCACAAGTAGGCAGAGAGGCAGGCAGAGGGAGAGGGGGAAGCAGGCTCCCCGCTGAGCAGAGAGCCCGATGCCGGGGCTCGATCCCATGACCCTGAGATCTTGACCCGAGCCGAACGCAGAGGCTTAACCCTCTGAGCCACCCAGGCGCCCCCCACATATTCTTGATCCATCTACCAAAAGGACAGTGAGGTCGCTTCCATACCTCGACTATTGTAAATAGTGCTGTAGTGAACATAGGGGTAAACATATCTTTTTGAATTAGTATTTTCTTTTTTGTCAGATAAATACCTGGAAGTAAAATTGCTGGATCATATAATTGTTCTGCTCTTAATGTTTTGAGAAACCTCTATAATGTTTCCTACAGTGGCTATACCCACTTACATTTTCACCATTAGTGCTTAAGGGTTCCCTTTTCTCCATATCCTCATCAACACTCGTCGTTTCTCCTACTTCTGATCCTAGTTATTCTGACTGCTGGGAGGGGATAGCTTATTGTGGTTTAGGTTTGCATTTTCCTGATTTGTGATGTTGAGCATCTTTTCACGTGTTTATTGGCCATCTGGATGTGTTAGGAAAAATGTCTAAATAGGTTCTCTGCTCATTTTTAATGCCATTGTTTTTTTGTTACTGAGGTTTTTGAGTTCTTGACGTATTTTGAGATTCAACTCCTGGTAAATTATTGCAGTTATCTTCCTATTAAATAGGTTGCCCTTTCATTTTATTGGTTTCCTTTGCTATATAAAAACTTTTCAGTTTGATTCTGTCTTGTTTTTTGGTTGTCCTTGCCTGAGGAGATCTATTAAAAAATGCTAAGAGTAGTGTCAAAGAGCTACTGCTTATGTTTTCTTGGAGTTTAATGGTGTCATGTTTTACATTTTTTAGCGCATTTTGAGTTGATTTTTCTGTGTTGTATAATGGCCAAGTTTCATTCTTTTGCGTGTAGCTACAGCTTTTTTGGAGCCATTTATTGAAGATTGTCTTTTCCTCATTGTTTTCTTGCCTCTTTTGTCATAGTTAAATTAACCATATGAGCTTGGGTTTGTTTCCGGGCTTTCTGTTCTCTTCCATTGATCTGTGTGTCTATTTTTGTGTCAGTACCATACCATATTAATAACGATAGCTCTGTAATATAGCTTGAAATCAGGAAGTGTGATACCTCTAGCTTTCTTGTTAAGATTGCTTTGGCTGTTTGCAGTCTTCTGTGGTTCCATAATAAGTTTCGAATTTTTCTAGTTCTGTATAAAATGCCATTAGTTATTTTGATGGGGATTATATTGAATCTGTAGATTGCCTTGAATAAAATGGACATTTTAATAATCCAGTTTCTCAGCACAGTGAGTCTTTCCATTTATTTGTGTCATTTTCATTTTGTTTTATCGATGTCATAGAGCTTTCAGAATACAAGTCTTTAACCTCCTTGGTTAAATTTATTTCCGGGTGTTCTTGCTGCAATTATAAATGGGATTTGTTAAAAATTCTTTTAGTTATTAGTATATATAAATGCAACAGATTTCTATATATATTCTATCCTGCAACTTTGCTTAATTCTAATTTTTGGGTGGAGTCTTCAGAGTTTTCTATCTATAGTGTCATGTCATCTGCAGCTTAGTGACAGTTTACTATCCAATTTGGATGACCTTTATTATTTTTTTTCTTGCCTAGTTGTTGTGGCTAAGATTTCTAGTCCTGTTGAATAAAAGTGGTGAGAGTGGGCATCCTTGTTGCTGATTGTAGGGGAAAAGTTTTCAGTTTTTCACCATTGAGTATGATGTTAGCTGTGGGCTTGCCATATGGCCTTTATTACACTGAGGTATATTTTGTTAGTGCCCACTGAATTTTTAGCATAAATGCATGTTGAATTTTGTCGAATACTGCTTCTACATGTATTGAAATAATCATGACTTTAATCATTCATTTTGTGAGTGTGGTATATCACGTTGATTTGTCGGTGTTACACTGTCCTTACATCCTTGGAATGCATCCTACTTGGTCATTGTGTATGATCCTTTTGATGTATTATTGAATTTAGTTCACTGATAGAATTTTTGCATATATATTCATCAGGGATACTAGCTTATAATTTTTTTTGCACTGTGTGGTTTTGGTATCAGGGTCATGCTGGTCTCATAAAACAAGTTAGGAAGTATGTGTGTGTTTTTTATTTTTTTTCCCAGGTTTTTGGAATAAGTTGAGGATGATAGGTATTCACTCTTTAAAAGTTTGGAATTACTTGTGAAGCCATCTTGACCTGGTGTGTGTTTGTTGATTACTGATACCTTTTTGTTACTAGTAATCCGTCTATTCAGAGTTCCTGTTTCTTCATGATTCAGTCTTGTAATATTGTTTCTAGGAACTTATCCATTCTTCTAAATTGTCTAATTTGCTGGCAGTTATCAACCAAAAAAGAAGTCATAGTAAGTAAAAAAATAATAATAATAATACAAGATGTAAAAACTACGAGGAAGTTTTTAACAAAGCATAGAGGGAAGCAAGCTTATTTGTTTCATTTGCTTCTAATAGAGTTGATGCCTCTCTGTTAAGAAGTACTAGGTAGTGAATGTTACTGTCAAATGATTTTTAAATTTTATCATTTTATGTAGGAAGAAAATTATTCTAGGAAATCTTAGCTATATTTGTATGGTTATCTTATACTTCTGATCTTAATTTTTTCCTTGAACTATGTGGATATACTCATGAAGACACCCAAGGGTTTGATGTAGAAAAGCTTTTTAGAACTTTAAAATGAACTCTTAAACAGTATCATGTGGGGAATGACCAACTCCTTTTGTTGGGTCTAAAATTATAATTTTTCTTCCTGTATGTAATTGCTGCTAGGCAGTTTTTAAAATTTTATTTAAGGTCATTTAGCCAACATGTAGTACATCATTAGCTTAGATGTAATTTCAATAATTTATCAGTTGCATATAACACCCAGTGCTCATCATATCACTTGCCCTCCTTAATGCCTGTTACCTAGTTATCCCATCCCCCACTTTCCTCCCTTCCAGCAACCCTCAGCTTGTTTCTTAGACTTGAGTCTTAGGGTGCCTGGGTGGCTCAGTTGGTTAAGCATCTACCTTCAGCTCTGGTCATTATCCCAGGGTCCTGGAATTGAGCCCCACATCAGGCTCCTTGCTCACTGAGTAGCTTGTTTCTCCCTCTCCTTCTCTTGCTCCCGCTGCTTGTGCACACACTCTGTCAAATAAATAAAATCTTAAAAAAGAGGAAAAAGTCTCTTAGGGTTTCTCTCCCTCTGATGACTTCCCCTTCAGTTTTCCTGCCCTTTCCCTATGATCCTTTGTGCTATTTCTTATATTCCACATGAGTGAAACAATGATAATTGTCTTTCTCTGATTTATTTTGCTCAGCATAATCCCCTTCGGTTCCATCCACGTCGGTGTATATCGTAAATACTCATCCTTTCTGATGGCTGAGTAGTATTCCGTTTGTGTGTATAAAATCCACATCCTGTTTATCCATTCATCTGTCAGTGGACATCTCGGCTCTTTGCACAGTTTGGCTATTGTGGAAACAGCTATTATGAACATTGGGGTACAGGTGCCTCTTTGGATCATTACTAGATATTTACCCCAAAGATTAGAAATGTGTAGTGATCTGCTAGGCTTTTAATTGAATGAGAGATCGAATGTCCAAGAAGGGAATGTTAGGCCAGAGGATCGTTCAGTATTCCAAATTTCAGCCAATATTCAGGAACTGAATATCAGGACCGTCTACATTTGTAACATAAATGACTACAAAGGGTCTAGATCAGGAGCCTAGGATTTTGATTTGGGCCAAATGAGCCTCAACCAAAGGTATTTCCATCCTCTATTGCTACACTTATAGTAAGGAGCACTTTGAAAAATATGCCCACCCTAACAGAAGCTGATCAGTAGTGTTTTAAAACATTGCCTTTTGGCCATATTTCAGAGATTTCTCTCTTATATGCTGGAATACACTAACAGTGGTCATCATGTGTATGACCGCGGGCTGCCTTGTTAGAATTTTAGGAAGTACCATTCACATTTACTCAACATAAAAGATATCCCCTCTGGAGTTTTGCAGTATAGCAGTTCTGTATGCTGCATTGTGGGGTGCAAACTAGAGGGTATAAGGACATTTGTAAGGGTTTGAAACCGTTCAGGGCATTTTCTTATGATTGACAATGACATGGGAAAACATCAAAGTATTTGAAAGTCAATTATTAAGGGTATAGATACTCTTTAAATGTAACATCCCTTAATAAATATAGGTATAGGGGTGCCTGGGTGGCTCAGTCGGTGAAGCATCTGCCTTCGGCTCAGGTCGTGATCCCGGGGTCCTGGGATTGAGCCCCGTGTTGGGCTTCCTGCTCAGTGGGGAGTCTGCTTCTCCCTCTCCCTTTCTATCTGCCCCTTCCCCCTGCTCATGCTTTCTATCTCCCTCAAATAAAGTTTTTTTAAAAAAAATAAATGCAGGTGTACTTATGTAATACAAATTTCAAATTGAACTTATATCAAGAATTTCAAAATGACTGCATAATTAGATGATCTGTAGAATTAGGATATAAATGATAATACCAACTAAACAGTGCTAGTGACTTGTTTTAACCTCACTTCTCTGAAGTTGAATTGTTTTGAATCTATCAGCTTTGTCAGTACATATGAATGTATATGTTCATCCAGTCCGTGTAATTTTCGATTAGTTCATTCTGGTGCTCCAGTGTCAGCCACCTTTTGAAGCCAGTAACTACCCAACAACAAATCTGCAAGGTGAGAATAAAGCATTGACAGTCCTCTTTAAAGTGGAAACTAAAAGGTGATTTTTTTTTTTTTTTAAAGACTTCTCTGTGCCATCAGGTCGGAGCCAATACTGTGGTCGGAAACAATAACAAATGATGTTCTGATCCTGCTGGTTCACATAAAAGCTGAAAACAGATGGGACAGTAGCAGCTTGGATTATCTTTTGTTAACATAATTTTGTTAACATAATTTAATGTAGAATCTAGGCAAACTTCTATAGGAAGTATTCTTTGGAAGAAAATAATGGGTTAATTAAACTGCAGTGTTTTCAGGATAAACGCTTGATGTTGAAGCCTTTACATATTCCTGTCAGTGCAGAGCATAAACACTGGCCTTGTTTGTGTAATGTCTTCTTTGTTTCTTGGTTTTCTTCTGCCACAGAGGATATTTCCTTAGTAGTTCATTAGGGGATTTCTCTACAAAACAAATAGTGTCCTCCTAACCATGACTGTTCTGGAATTTTAGGTAAATAATAGACCATTTAAACAGCTGCAGATTCATTAATACATAGTGAAAATTCTCTTCAGCTTTGTTTTTTAAAAGATTTTATTTTTGGGCACCTGGATGGCTCAGTGGGTTAAAGCCTCTGCCTCTGGCTTTAGTCATGATCTCAGGGTCCTGGGATCGAGCCCCACATTGGGCTCTCTGCTCAGCAGGGAGTCTTCTTCCCCCTCTCTCTGCCTACTTGTCATCTCTGTCAAATAAATAAAATCTTAAAAAAAAAAAAAAAGAAGAAATAAAAGATTTTATTTGACAAAGCGAGAGCACAAGCAGGGGGAACCGCAGGCAGAGAGAGAAGGAAAAGCAGGCTCCCCACTAAGCAGGGAGCCTGATGTGGGACTTGATCCCAGGACCCCGGGATCATGACCTGAGCCAAAGGAAGACGATTAACCGATTGAGCCACCCAGGCACCCCTGAAAATTCTTTTTAATTATCTTTGGAATTGTGTCTATTTTCTGACCTCTTCATTGCTAAGAATTTGGACAAGTGACACCTTTTCAATATCCTTTGCTTTACTCATCCCAAGTGCAGTCTAATGTTAACGTGTTTAACTGATTTTGCCGTTTATGTACGATACTTTGGCTTTAGCTTTTAATTGCATGACCTTGAATTCTAGAGTCCAGTTTGGTACATATGTCAACTAGCTCATAAAATTTTCAAAGATCATAAAATCCTTCACTTCCAATGTTTAATGTGGATGTATTATGGGAAGATACCTGCATGATTTATGTAGTACTTTTGCTTAACTTGCTAATGTTTACAATGAAATAAGACATTTAGACTACAGAAAAGAATTACTGGAGAACACAAATCTAGATCTAGCATGAGTCTCATACTGCCTAGTTAGTGCCAAACCTTTTTACTCATCACTATTATCTGAAGGTATTCTAAATTAAAAGGGAAAAAAAGTTGCCCGTTTTAGTGGAAAGACATCTGTAAAAAAATATTTAGATCTAAAGGAAACTGAGCTATTAGGGTGGAGACTTGATCCAAAAAAAAAGTAAGTTTGCCTGTTTAAAGAATGTTAAATAAGATTACACAAAAATTTAAAAATAGGTTTAGAAAATACTGAGACACAAATGTCCTTTAACTCAATTAAAATTTAAGAATTCACACAAATAGGGGCGCCTGGGTGGCTCAGTTGTTGGGGAACTGCCTTCGGCTCAGGTCGTGATCCCGGAGTCCCGGGATCGAGTCCCGCATCGTGCTCCCTCCTCACTGGGGAGTCTGCTTCTCCATCTGACAGTTCTCTCTCTCTCATTCTCTCTCTCTCAAATAAATAAATAAAATCTTTAAAAAAAAAGAATTCACACAAATATTCATTAAATATTCATTAAATAAAGAATTAGAAAAAAATACCTATTTTTGAAACTCTACAGGCCCTTAATTCTTTTAATCACATTGCATGATTCGAGGAGCAAACATTTTTCCAAATCATCAAATTCCTTCAAGAGTCAGACTTTGGTTAACTACTAAAACAAAAGCAATAATAGATAAATTTATAAACGGTTGATCAAGTTCACACAAAGACAGCAATAGGAGTGGTAGTAGTAATGATCACCCGTGCTACTTTCTGGGTTAGTAGGAAAAATTGTGAAATACAAAAGCGAATTAAACAGAATGAAAACTAAACATCTTGCAGGTGTATGCGAAACCAAACTCTAGTTTTGTTTTGTTTTTTTTTAAAGATTTTATTTATTTGACAGAAAAAGAGAGAGAGAGAGCTCACAAGTAGGCAGAGAGGCAGGCAGAGAGAGAGGGGGAAGCAGGCTCCTGCCGAGTAGAGAGCCCGATGCGGGGCTCGATTCCAGGACCCCGAGACCATGACCCGAGCTGAAGGCAGAGGCTTTAACCCACTGAGCCACCCAGGTGCCCCACCAAACTCTAGTTTTAAACTGAGGATGATAATCCTACTGATTGAGTGATTTAGCTGGAATTCGGGGGAGGGGGAGAGAGTGGGTGCAATTGGAGGGGGACTGCACCGGTGCTTCTTGGCGGGGAGTGCTCTGCATCAAGGCTTACTTACCAAAATGACCAAGACATCACCAAGACAGTTGATGGAAAGAGCCACATAAACAATGTTCAAATAGGTCTCAGTTGTTTAAAGTTTTTGAGTAGTAGTTTGAAAAGTTAAACTTTTCTTTTTGGTGACCTTGCAGCACTTAGTTGGAAAGCTCGGCTCTATAAACTTATTAACCACAGCTCTCCCTCCTGTGAGTGAGTAGGAGAATATGTGTATATTCAGCATGTATGCGTATGCATTTGTGCGTTAATATGTATACATTACATAATAATATGTATAATTGACCGTGCTCTAAATTGCTCCTATTTTTGGCAGTCATAGCTGTTAACTAAAGTGTACTTTTTACAAACCAAGATCACAGGAAGAAAAACTCTTAACTCGCAACTGTATTTCAAATATCATAGCTTATTTTACAGAATATTGGGAAAAGATTATTTTTCTTAAAATATCACTAAACTCTTTGAAGGTAGGTTTATTTCTCCTTTTTACCTATCTTCATCACAGTACTTGGTATGCAACAAGTTCTTGAATATCTGTTGAACTGAATTACTGAATATTTGAAGAAACATTAAATACTAAGAGCCTTTTTATTTTTTATTTTTATTTTTTTTAAGATTTTATTTATTTATTTGATGGGGAGGAAAGAGATCACAAGTAGGCAGAGAGGCAGGCAGAGAGAGAGGGGGAAGCAGGCTCCCCACTGAGCGGGGAGCCCAATGTGGGACTCAATCCCAGGACCCTGAGATCATGACCTGAGCCAAAGGCAGAAGCTTTAACCCACTGAGCCACCCAGGCACCCCCTAAGAGCCTTTATAACTAAAAGTTGAAGCAGTTATTGCTTTAAATTTCCTGTTTGTGTGCATTTAGAAAATGGTAGGGCAATATAGTAATTGAGAAGTGATATATATGACTTTAGGCTTAAACAGTAATGTGAGAATGAATTTTTATGCTTTATATGTATGTAGCATAAAATGCATCTCCATTCTCTAGAAAAGTCAGCTTTGACTTAATTATACCCTCCAAGATTGTATTTTAAAAATGTGCTTTTAAGCTATATATTAAGAGACTAATGTCTAGGTACCAGTTGATTGCAATGACAAGTAACTTTTTTCCTGAGGACTGTTGACTAAGTGATCAACTACCAGAACACTCATTGGGCACTTTGTTCCGACGACTCCCTTTGGGGAGTAGAAGTTGCAATTTCAGGGCCGCCTGGGTGGTTCAGTGGGTTAAAGCCTCTGCCTTCGGCTCAGGTCATGATCTCAGGGTCCTGGGATCGAGCCCCGCATGGGGCTCTCTGCTCAGCAGGGAGCCTACTTCCCTCTCTCTCTCTCTCTCTCTGCCTCCTTGTGATCTCTCTCTTTCTGCCAAATAAATAAATAAAATCTTTTTTAAAAAAGTTGCATTTTCAGTATCACATTATGCTCTACTGTTCATCCCTCTTTCCCTTCCTTCCCACAGCCTTCTGTCTACTCTCTCTTCCTTCTTCCTTCTCCTTTTCCTCTGCTGGCTCATTTCCTAATCAGGAGGGAAAATTATTTGTGCCCTATCCTTTCAAAGGCTGTTGGCTTAGTGAACAAATGTTAAGCTGCCATGCATTTTAAAGAACTCATGGGTCTAAATACTAACTTACTGCAGGAACTTTTGACAAGGCAGCAGTTCTGGAAGTGATACTATAACCCCAAGAATTTGTCATTAGAGAATGCCAGACATATTAGTAGGCAAAGGTAGAGTATGTGAGTAATGTTTAAGAAGATGTGACAAATCACAGGACTGTCACATGGAAGCCTTTTGAATTGTATAAAACTTATCCTATGTTTTTTTTCATTTTAGCTGCTTTATGTAATTCCTTGCAATATACTAATGGCTGTAATGCTAAATTATATCTTAAACTGTTAATGTTTTAATTTCTTTATTGATTATAATTCTGTCTTGTTGACAAATTTTGCTGTGATATCCAGGAACATTTCAAGAATTTATACTACTCAGGCCTTCAGAAAACTGTTTCAGAAAGCATGAGAATGTGCTATTCTTAGCTACGAAAGTAATTTGGATGGTATTGTAATTTAGCAAAGTCAATAGATATTTTATAGGATAAGTAGGGTTTGTTCATAGAATTTTTGGTGAGAAACTAAACAGAAACTAACACTGGAATGTCTTCCAATATGGAAAAAAATTTAAATGTACTTTAGCACAAAATATTTAAGTTTTCTGTTCTATATATTCACATCCTAGATTATCTTTCAGTTTTTAGCATCTCAACTCCCTTTTGAGTTATCTTGAGTTTTCTTGGACATCTGTTTTGTGAATCTAAATATTCTCCTGTAAAATGGAACTGGTAATAGTCCTAAACATTAATGAAGAGTAAATAAGGACTCTCTAGTTGCCTTGGCTCTAGCTCTTTAGGTGGGCAGTAAATGGAGCAGAGACAAAGGCAGTCCTAAGAGACAGTTTTAGGACCAAAATGCAAATGCTATGGCCTGAATTACATGGTACTTCACTGTTCAGCAGCCTTTATTTTCATGCCTTAGCTAGAGTGTAGGTTTTCTCTTGAGACAAATGTATTATGTGGCAATATATAGGACATGTGTTCATTAATGAAAGGTACTACACAGTGACCCCTCTCCATCCCTGTGGATTTTGTTGTATTTGGAAGTTCTGTGTGGCCAAAGTCTTTCCATGTTTATTTTAATTAATTTCTTACAGTATGTCTGGCATTCTGCGTCACATGTTAACTTGTAGGTGCAGTGTATAAAGTCACCACCTCCTGTAAGATTCAGGCATGTTTAAGTTACATTGTATGTGAGGACTAAATTTTCTGGGCAGGCTTCTAACTTCTACCACACTAGGCGTGCTCAGGCTTCTGCCTCGGTAGAATAGGTGGCTGAACCTCATGGGTTCTGTATGTTAATTCTCCATGCCCTGCAAATATCCTGTGTCGTTTCTTTTTTTTTTTTAAGATTTTATTTATTTGATAGAGATCACAAGTAGGCAGAAAGGTAGGCAGAGAGAGAGGGGGAAGCAGGCTCCCTGCCGAGCAGAGAGCCTGATGCAGGGCTCGATCCCAGGACCCTGAGATCATGACCTGAGCTGAAGGCAGAGGCTTTAACCCACTGAGCCACCCAGGCGCCCCATCCTGTGTCATTTCTAATGAGAAATGCCCTTTATAGGTAAGTATTTTTATGTTATGTACGCTCCAAGCAGACAAGATTTCAGACCTAAGGAGTTTGTATATCTTAAAATATGAGTCATAATTACACTAACCAGAAGACAGAAGACTCCTATTTCTTTGTCATGAGCAAAAATCTAAGTTGCTGTTAGTTCTGTGGATCAGGCTTCTGTTTCTCCATTTTATGCTGCTAGTTTCAGCTCTACAATTTGGATTTTTGACTCATTAGTATGCTCTGTAAACCAAAATCAGTTCTCTGATGCCTCTCTACATTTGGTTTCGTTGGGTTGATGTCTTAATTCGTGGATACCAGGTCCAGCAATTCTCTAACCTAGCTGAACATCAAACCCTGCAGAATTTAATTGACTAGCTTTCTAGCTTACTGTATTTAGAACTCCAGCATAGTAGGTCTTTAGTATCTGCATTTCTGGAAAAGTTTCAAAGATTGTGATGAGCCAGGTTTGAGAAACTCACTGTTTTTTTTTCATTTAAACTTTTTTTTTTTTTTTTTTATTAGAGAGAAAGAGACTGAGAATGAGAGGGGAGAAGGTCAGAGGGAGAAGCAGACCTCCCGCCCAGCCGGGAGTCCGATATGGGACTCGATCCCGGGACTCCGGGATCATAACCTGAGCCGAAGGCAGTCGCCCCACCAACTGAGCCACCCAGGCGCCCCTTCATTCTTTTAAAAGTGATCACACTTACCCCTTAGTTGTATCTCCTCTATTTGTCCAGTCTTTTGTCTTGCACAGCATATTGAGTTGTGTCACGAAAAATTTCCTTCTGAGCTTCCTTTTCAGATAGCACTGAAAAGATAAAGGAGTTGGAAGTGACTGTAACTGTGACACATTGTCAGGTCCTAAGAGGCAGAGAAACACAAGGCAATGCAGAGAACAAAGAGAAGATGTTATCAAAGCCTCAGTTAGAAGGTAGGATACAAATACAAGTGTGTAGGATACCCTAGGATACCTAAATTACATTAGAATTTTAGGTAAACATAATATTTAGCATAAGTATATCCCAAGTATTTCATAGGACATGTTTACACTAAAAACTACCCCAAATGCATGGTTAGCGTAAGTATTTTATCATCATCTATTGCTTATCTGAAATTCAAATTCAAACCTATGTTTGGCAGCTTTAGCTGGAAGCCCACTGTTGTAAAAGGAGGTCATGGTGTGCTTAGACTCAGAAGTGTAGCAAAAACTAGCCATTTGACTGAGTTAGCTCTAGAAGCAGGCTGTGTTTTAAAATACCTTATTTTGTTGGTTTCAGTTACTTGAAAGCTAGCTTTGTAGTTGACAGAATAAACTATTTGCTTTTTCTCAGTTGGTAAATGTTTCTATAGTCTGGTTTGACCTCACTTTCCGGACAAGTGTACTACACATTTGCCTTTACTTACCAGCAGTATTGTGTACAGGAATTGGGCATTTCTTTTAGAATCTCAAAATCTAAAGCAAATATTTATGTCATTCTAGTCTAGGTATTCACTTCTTTTAATGTTAATCTTGAAGAACTTTTATCTGTTTAATCCTCATAGATCCTTGTATTTTTGTTGATACGAATGTTATGCCATGGCATTGTGGAGGTATCGTAGCATTTTTTGCTGAATAAAATTTTGTTAGGTTAAAGGAGGAAATATTTCCCTTTAAAGGGATGATGTGATTTTTGCGATAATAAACATGAATTGATTCATTTGAATTAAAGTTGTTGCAGCTAAGATTTGTTTTAGGTACAGGTTTGAATTTGTTAGGGAAATTCTGTTAGGCATGGGGAAACATTAGTCTTTATCTCCTCGTTGCAGTTTTCCAGTTCAAACTGCAAACTCCTTATTGGAAAGGTCAGGACAGAATAGCAGTGCTGGTTTGCCTACATAATAGTCCTTCTCCTTAACCAGACCCTTGTATTTATTCAGATACCAGACCACCATTGTGCAAGAGTGGCTGGATTTCTCTTAAATCCCCACAGTGACTCTTGATTAGTCAGTCACGAGACTCTCTTTTCTTGACTTCAGGGATTTCTTTGGGAATGGACCCACGAATCCTTTCTGGATAGTAGCATGTAGGGAGAGATCCTACATGTAGGAGTGTGTTGATTCTGGGGAGGTTTTCTCATTCTACACCTTTTCCTGAGTAAAAATGCTTTAATCTTTGGTTTTTGTGATGGGAGGATGCTTTGATAGAGTTAATATGGGTTTCTTTGGAGGCAAGGATACTGAGGACAAACCAGTACATGGAGGATATTGACAGATGGAAAAAGCCTGGGTACTTGATAACTTCATGAGCACCTGAAATAACTGATCTGGAACCTTCTTTTCTTGAATGTGCCAATCAACCTCTTGATTGTTTAATAGGCCTTTTTGAGTTGGACTTCTGTAACTTTCAGTCCAATGCACTGGAACCAAATTAAAGGAGTGAGGTAGATTCAATCTCACACCACTGTGTGTGTCAGAGGGATGGGTTGACAAAGATGGCAAGCTGAAATTTCCTTTCCCCTTTTTACAGATAACCATTTCTCATCCATGATGTATCTGCTTTAGAAGGAAAGCAAAACCAGAAAACATTTCTGAAGAAAGCAAATAGAGATCCTATTTTCTTGCAGAAGCAATCCCAGGGCACTTATTAGCTACTGGTAAAGGCCATTGGGTGGCTTGGAGCTGGTCAGCATGTTTAAGCTTTTAGACAAGTACACAGTTGTCTGTTGCCGAGTCTGTCCAAGTTCTTTGTGACGAATATAAAAATCACTGTTTCTTCAGCAGACGGAACTTTGCCATGAAATACCAGATGGTCCCGAGGCACAAAGTTCTTTCTGCTGGAGAACAATATCATCTGCAGAACACAACTAACTACTCACACAGCAGCTCAGCAAGGAAATCTTTACTGTTTCTTAGGTCTCCCCGGGTCTGGTCATGAACCTACTTAGACAACAGACAATGTATCTTGGAATTTTAAGACTGTTTCTTCCCAACTCCTCACTCAGTTATGTTACTACTAGTGTCTTTTGGCATTGGTTAGGACAGGATGCATGTCCAGAAAAGCAATAGTGCATGATGATATCCTCTTCCACTCTAGATTTTCTTCCACTGTAGATGAATTCCTTTCAGCAAATACTAAGTGGGAGTGAGGATATATAGATGACTGGCATCCCTGTGTAAGGAACACGTACATTAGTAAGGAAAAAGTCCTGTTATGCAAGTGATAGGGTACATAGGAGGTGTACAAGTGACACAGAGGATGGGATGACTTCATTTGAGGGGGCAGGAGGAAGGAGGTTTCTTGGAGGTTTCATTTGGGTTACTTTCTAAAGGAAGGAAGGAAATCTAGGGAGAGAGAATTAACATGAGTTGAACAAGCACGATGGGGTAAGGATTTGGAAGGAAAGAGAAGAGCTTTTACTTACCTAGTCAGGCTGATCAAATCATGTGAAAGCTTTGCTAGGCTCTGATGGTCCTGCGTCTTGAGCTGGGTGTGAACAATGATTTGCTCAAGAAGAAACCCCAAAGGTAGCCAGTGGCTAATAAGACTGTGCTCGTCAGATGTACCTGGGTCTGCCTCCAAGTTAGGTGACTCAGACCACTTTTTTACGTGGGTCTTAGCTTCATATTTGACATAAGGAAACTACCTCATGGGGGCTTAGAATAATCCTTGTAAAGAGGTTAGAAAGGTTCTTCCTATGCGGTAAGTGGTCAATTAGTATTACCTATTACTAGGTATTATATGTTTATTAAGGGTAGTCAAGGGAAAGTCCTATTGTTTCAAAAGGGCAAGCCTCTTACCTACCTTGACTTGGTCTACCAGATTTGTAGGAAGCTGGGACTAGAACCTTTGGCTTATGACTGACTGCTTCTTCTGATTTTGCAAGTGGCGAGGTGGCAGAATGTGTGCTGCTTCCTATTTCCTGCTTTTTTTTTTTTTTTTTTAACATCATTTGTCTCCAAGATGACTTTTTGGGGGAAAGATCTGATTTTTGTCAGATCTTAATCGAGGAGAGGGTGACTCTTGATAGCATTAAGAACATCTCAGAATGCCTCATAAGGTTTGTATACCCATAATCCTCTCTGACTTGCTCGATGGTAACATATTGCTAAGACTGTTGTATATGATCACTGGTGTATTCATCAGGGTTCTCCCGAGGAAAATGAACCAATAGGATACAGATACAGAAGTGAGATTTATTATAGGAGTTGCTTCACATGGTTAGGGAGCCTGAGAAGTCCCATAATCTTCCCTCTACAAGCTGGAGAATCCAGAAAGCTAGTATAATTCAGTCTGAGTCCAGAGGCCCAAGAACCAGGAGCTCTGATGTCCAAGGGTAGGAAAAGATGAATGTCACAGATCAAGGAGAGAGAGAATTTACCTTTGATCAGCTTTTTTCTGTTGGGGCCCTCAATGAGTTAGATGATTCCTGCCCATATCGGTGAGTGTGGATCTCTCTATACAGTCGACCGAATAAAGTGCTAATCGCTTCTAGAAACACTTCCACAGAACTACTGAGAAACAGTGTTTTACCAGCTCTAGCAAGTGGACAGATGCAAACCAAGTGTGATAATTTTTATTTGCTTTTGATGGGCTTATCAAGTGGGACCATTAAAGGCATTCATAGGTCCTTCTCCTTCTGATTAGTGGATGAAGCCGATGCTGGAATGAACAAGGCGGGCTTGAAGCAGATTGTTGGAGGAGTAATGACAAGATTTGCCAGTTTGCTCTCAACCTGCCAGTGTGCTCTCAGAACACAAACACAGTCTTACTGAATAACGGCTCTGCACTTGACCGGATTGTCTTTTGTAAGATTAAACCCAATGAAGACTGTCAAATAAGAACATGCCAGTGGGATAGACAGCAAGTAATGATCGGGTAAAAGCCATGGCCTTGGATTGAGGATGCCTAGGTTAGGGTCTTGGTCCTATGACCTAACTGGTTTTGTACCTTAACCTCTGAGCCTGTTTTCTCCTCCCAGATGTGAGACCAAGAATACCCACTTCACTCTCTGGCAGTGGAAAACACCAGGTAAATACTTAGGTATTGCCTTTTGGCTCTTGTTCAGTTTCTCCTGAATCAGTCCTACCCCAGGACTTGGCTACAAGCTATAGACCGTGGGTCCGGTTGCTGTGAGTGAGGCCACACCTGTTGGGCAGGACGTAGCATGGCCCTGGTGGTCTGCCTTCAATGGCCAATTGACCATCACACACATCTCTCTCTGCTGCTGCCAGCCAACTGAAATAAAATGTGAGCCATGTAAGTGATTGAACATTTTCTAGTGACCCTTTAAAAACTGAAGAAAGTCATTTTAATAACTTACCCCATATATATATAAAATGTTTTTCAATATATAACCGATATGTAAGTATTAGTGAGAGGCTGCATATTACTATATTGAGTATTTGAAATTTGGTATGTTAGACTTTGGGCACATGTCCCCTTGGACGAGCCACGTTTCAAGGGCTTGGTGGTCAGGCATGGTTATGCACCGGACAGTATAGCTCTGGGCAGACCGTCGTTAATTGTCCATCTGCAACCATCTTAAGATTGGTTTTTGTCTCTGACTTCTGCAATTTCAGAAATCATTTTTTTGTTTCACCATGTGTTACTAAAATAGCAGTTAAAGCATTTAATGCTCCCCCTCTTACTGACAACAGCCTTATTAAATTATATGTTATTACTATCATCACTGTTTATATAAGGAACTGGAGACACGGAGGTTAAGTGACCTGAAGACCCAACAAATTGTCGGGGAATTCTGGAAACTGACAAAGGTGGTCTGACACCAGAGGCTGTGTTCTTCATCACTGCCCCATTTGTCACCTATAACCTTGTTAATGAGATAGGTGAACATCTCTGATAGCTGTTTGCTGATAGAGTGTGGTAGATTGAGGTAGTCTTGAGGTTTTATAATTGCATGCTAGACTAACTTTTTTGTGGGGGTCGGTGAGTGTGAGTGGAAGATGTGGCTGTACTAAGGAATAGTTTCATAGCAACTGGCCTTCGTTTTTTCCTTTGTTCACTTTTTCATCCTTTAAAAAAACTGAGCATATTCTAGGAGCTAGAAATCATGTTCATATCCTGATGCAAATTTTATTCTAGTGGGGACATGTAAAAAGCAAAATATACATGCTATATCTATGACACATCGGATGGTGACAGACAGCTCTTACTGGTGCATGGTGGGGGGAAGTGACCATAAAGGACACAGAATAGTATGGTGAGGAGAAAGGATATAGGCTTTAGATCAGGATACTGGTTTAGAATCTTTCCCTGGCTCTTACCAGATGTGAAGTGATGCAAGGTGCCTAACTTCTTGGAGCTTAATTTCTTCATTTATAAAATGAAGATAATCTGTAGCAGAATAAGGAAGATTTAATGGACACATACGGAGTATGTTTAGTACAGTGTGGCAAGAGAATTGGTAGAATTCATGGATTGAACGTTCCTAGTCGCAGTATTCCCCAGCAGCTTTCCTCTCCCACCCACGAATCACATAATGGCATATAATCTTGCTGAGGCTTGAATTTGACTAGGAGGCCATTGAAAATATGGATAGAAGTAGTTTCTGTGCTCATCACAGTATATATTTCATTGCAAAATGTTCAAATAGTACTTGGAAATTGGGGGCTTTTTCATCCCCACTTTGAATACTGTGGGACAAGAAGAATTCAGTCTGCCAAAATAATTTTTACTCTGCCTCAGGCACTTAAACTCTGGTGTTCACTGTTCTTTGGGGCAAGTTTACTGGATAAGGAGTTTTTCATATAAAGTAACCTATGGAATGAATGTTTTATCTCAGGATTAAGGTGACCTTACCAGTAAGAGATGGTAGTAACGTACGGCATTTTCTCCTTGGTTGGCTACCTCATTGGGATATGTATGCATTAGGGATTCGGTTTGGTCAGTAATAGGCTCCAATTAAGAGTGATGTATACATAGGTTTATTTCTCTTTCTCTGTAAAGGAAATTAGGGGGGAGGTAGCTCAAGGTTACAATGGCTGCTCTCCATTGGAAAGGACATCAGGCTCCATCTTACACCATCATTATGGGTCAACCGCAGCAGTCCAGCAAACACCTCCAATTCCAGCTAGTAGAAGAGGAGAGAGTTAAAAGTGTTGGATTTTCAGCTACCTTTTAGGGTTTCCTACAAGCCACACACACTTACGCTTTTACTGCCTAGGCTCTAACTTAGAAATACCAAGTAAGGCTGTTATCTGTAGTCTTAGATAGACATATCCCAGATATCTGCTTACAGAAAAGTGCAAGAAAAGTTGCTTGGGTAGGAAACTATTAATAGCAGTGCCTCCAACAGGATTTATAATGTATGAGACATGGTCACAGCCCCTTTGTTATTCTTTTCTGGTGGGCAGTTTGGAGAAGTTTGTTGGTTTGGATACATGGAAAGCACTGACAATTTGGCCCCGATGGTTTTGTGTAGATCTTCTTGACAGAGTGTTAAGGAGGGAAAATGGAAATAGCGCCTATACTTTAGTCTTGCCCTGTTAATAGCTTAAACTATATCTTATGAATGGGCATTAAAGCTATACTTGTGCATTTCAGAGACCATCTGTGCCTTGAGTAGGTCCTTTTACTTGAGAAACAGTTGTCAGTATCTCTTTGAGGTATAGGCACATACCATTACCCACTCTCCAAACCTGGAGGTACCATACCCGCTAGTCCCCTGCCACTCCACTGTGGAAGCTGTGATTGATCGCCTTTACTTCCTGGGGTGTCACACAGCCCCACCATAAGTGTGAAGACTTGGGATGGGGGAGCACAAGTCAGGGCAGGCTTTGCACAACAGTGCTTGCTGGTTTCCTGAGTTCCCTACTATAATAAGTGGCTGGTCTCCTGCTAGTTGAGATACTGGCCTAAGTCTTCAGGTGATTGTGACTGAGAAGAAAAAGGCTAGAATCTAACTTGAACACACACACACACACACACACACCCCTAAGAAACCTAAAACATCTCTGAACTTTGAAAATCAAGTGTTTTTCCTCTGGCACTTATTATGGGTAAATTATCCCTGCCAGCCAAGATGCATAAAACTTAGCTTTCACTGTCAGTGTTTGAAGTATTTTGTTTATAAGACTAATCTCTTGGCTGTATTTAGATATTTGCAAGGATATTTATGTTCAAGTTTCTGCAATTTAGTTGCATATTAAAAGCTCTCTAAAAATTCCCATTGGATAATTTTCACATTAAAATTTTCTCTGTATTTGAAAAATGTTACACATTCATTGGTAAACATACTAGTGTGGAGACAGTATATGGGGGAAAACGAAAATACAGGATAAATCATGATAAAGTCAACTGCCCCAAAGAGTGTCAAACTGGACGAACCATGCAATAACAGGTTTCCTCTTTTCTTTCTTCCTTCTTTCCTTTCCTTTCCTTTCTTGATTTTATTTATTTGACAGAGAAAGAGATCACAGGTAGGCAGAGAGGCAGGCAGAGAGAGAGGGGGAAGCAGGCTCCCTGCTGAGCAGAGAGCCTGATGCGGGGCTCAATCCCAGGACCCTGGGATCATGACCCGAGCTGAAGGCATGAGGCTTTAACCCACTGAGCCACCTAGGTGCCCCTCTTTCTTTCTTTTTAAGATTTTATTTATTTGAGAGAGAGAGCGAGAGCACTAGAGGGGAGAGGGTCAGAGGGAGAAGCAGACTCCCTGTGGAGTTGGGAGCCCCATGTGGGACTCCATCCTGGTACTCCGGGATCATGACCTGAGCCAAAGGCAGTTGCTTAACCAACTGAGCCACCCAGGTGCCCATGTTTCCTGTTTCTTAATCTGAACTGAAGGTTTCTTATAATGACCTGGACAAAGACCTATGGATAACACTTTATGTTAGTGGACATAAAGCAAGGAGAGTTCCTCAGTTATTAGGTGAAGGAATTAGAATTCTCCCAAAATATTAATCAACCGGAACAATAGACCAAATCTAGCAAGATGAAATGCAGCTTAATGAAACATAGAATGTTTTAGAAATTTTTGTTGATAAGGATGATGTGAGTCAGTTGATGTGACTGCCAAGAAGAGTTAATTTGTTTTTGGTGTGAATTAATAGTGCTTAGAATGTGGGAAGCGGCCCTCCCACTTGTCTGTGTTGGCCACACTATCTTAGGAGAATCAGGATGGGTCTACCCCGCACATTTTATGAAGGACATTCCTATTGTAATGGTTTTCATTTGTATGTTACAGTTTTCAGTGTGCTTTCTTTGTACTTAAATGTAACTAAGTTTTACTTAACAGTTGAATGCCTAATTTATGAACAAAGTAGTACCCTTGGATGTTGGGGAACTGGCAGAGTTTATCCTGGGAAGGAGAAGACTCACAAACAAGCCAGCCCCTATTGTCCGGTCTCTGAACTGCTTTGTGGAAGAAGGAAAGTAACGTTTTTGTCTGTTTTGTCTTGGTGTTAGAACTAAGATTGTGGGGATGTCCTAGGGGCAACAGGTTTCAATTCCTGAAAATTAGTATAGGCTTTATTGTGAGGTAATGAAGGTGCGTGTTAGATTTAATAGGCTCAAAGGAAGGCCGAGAGAGGACATCATCGGGATTTTGTAAAGATTAATGTGTTGGTGAGAATATTGGATAGGATTACTCATATACCAAAATTAGTCTAAATATCAAAGAAATTTATCGATGTTGAAATGTTAAAAAGTAAAAAAAAGTGGGGACTGTCAAGTTCAAATCTTGAAAGGAGAATTAAAAAGTCAGTTCATCTGTTGTCCGGTCTCCCTGCAGCATGATGAGCTCTAACCTCTATGCGATGGATCGTAATTGTTCTGAGGTAAACGATTGGCAAGGTTGCTATCATAGCTTATTTTAAATCTAAATTAAAATTTGAGTGCAGAGTCCTGTGATATGAAATTCTAAAATGAATATAGCAGTATAGGTTGAGAAAGCTTTGACTTATTTTCTGTCTGTCCAGTGTCCGCAGCCATCCTCCTTCCATGGTTTCCATCTGCATGTGGAAACAAGTTCACCTACATGTGTTGTTGTGCCCCTTTGTTATGGGAGCGGTGGCTTATTTTTACCCAGTGTTCTGTAACTAGCTTTCTTCCCCCCAGATGTTTTGAAGATGTTTTCATATTCATACAGAAGGGAACCTGTTGGTTCTTTTTATGGAGCTAATAGTATTGCCACTACTTGAATGTAGCGTTATTAGCCCTCTGTATATGAAAATTTAGGCTGTGAGCCTTTTTTTCTTTTTCCTGCCACTGAGCTTAGGGGTGGGGGATGACTAGCCGCTACTGTGCTAGGAGCTGGAATGGAACCAAATTAACCGCCATTTACATTCAAGGCTTCCCCTGTAAGTTGCAAGCCTTTAATAGACTCCAGAATTCCAAAATATTTACATCAGACAGAAGCTGCCAGTGCAGTTGTAGTCTAGGTACGAGAGAGAGTTCTGGTGCTTCCTACTCCACCATCTTCCTAGAATCTTTCCTCTGTCATGTAGGTTTAATTTGCATTTTACTTATTATGAATGAAGTTAGGCATGCTATCCTAGCTTCAATATATCCATTACGTCCATTTTTCTATTGGCTTACTGGTCAGATTCCTAATAGTTTCTGGGATCTTTGTTTGGAAATTAGCTCTTAAAGATGGAAGTTACACACATGTTTTTTTTCCTCATTAGTCTTTTTTCTGATGATTTTGCCTATGATATGTTTTCCATGCACAATTTATTTTTAATGTTTAAATTTATGACTTGGAGATTTGGGTTCATGGCTAGAAAGGTGTTTTACATACTACTGTTAAAAGGAAACTTTTTCTTCATGTACCTTTATGTTTTCATCTTTTATCGTTCCAGTGAATTAAAAACTTCTAATGTAACAATATGTGTCATGGTACAATTTAATTTTTTTCTGCTGGGCTACCCAGTTACTTTAACACCCATTGATTGAATAGACCATCTCTTACTACTGACTTGAGGTGCTATAAAAGTATTTTCTAGTACATTTCTGAGTGCATTTCGATCTAATTCTTGGGTCTATTCCATTAGTCTCTCTGTTGATGTATAATATGGTTTATTTTGATAATGCAAATAGAATTTAGGGAGCTCTGCATTCTAAACAGCTGTATCTAGATTTAAAATTTAAATTTTTCCTCCCAATCTTTTGTGGAAATACATCTCTACTTAAAAAGTACTTACTGATTGACTGCTATTACTATAATATTGGCTGACGTTTTAGGTCTTAAATGTAACTGCAGTAATTGTTCATAAAAATATCAAAGTCTGACACATTTGTGAACTGTATTAACATTGTTGGAGTTTCCAAGAAGATAGATTGCTCAGATCTCCTTTCCTTGATTGTCATTCATCAATTTCCCATGCCATAATCCCCAAAAAGTAACTCCTTGGTACAGTGGTGAAACAAACACGATAAAGAACAGAATGCATCTGATGAAAGAAAATTGAGGTTTTCAGGTTTTGAAAGCTATTTACATTTTTTGTTCTGATCAAATGACGGAGATGGGGCAAAGGCTCAGTAAGTCCCCTCCAGTCCATTATTTCTACATTTTTCCACGTCCATTATGTTACCTGGGCACTTGGTTTGCAAGTTGAAGCCTTTCCTAGCAGCTCCTGGGCTTGGCAGCTAAAGCGTTCTCAGCTGTCTTGCTCTCAGCAACTGCTGTCCTGTTTCCATCTGGTCCTTTCCTGAGCCATGCTTAGCGAGCTGAAGTTGTGGACTTAATTGACCTTGCCAGTACACACACACACACAAAAGGTTCCTGCTTCGGTGCTCTCCGTATCCACAGAAGTGGAAAGTGTAATATAATGGCAATGGCTCTGCATTTGAGCTTGGTTTAGCTTTCTCTAAAATGAAGGAGATAACCTTAAAGAAACGGAGTGGTCTTTTTCCTTCAGTGCACAGGGGAAGAGGTTTCCTACACGGGGTACAATAGGACAGTTCTCTACCAGTCTGTTACTACCAGCAGCGGTTTCTCTACAAACTGTCTTGTTAGATTCCTGGATCTAACAAAAATGGGTTTTTTTTTTTTTTTTGAAAGCACTTGTCTCTCCTCTTTGAATGGCATTTCTTTTTGAACGGCATTTTAATAAGCCTTTTGAACAGATTTAAACGGAGGTCGCATCAGCCTTCACTTTGAAGCCAAATTCTACCAGTTTGTCTTCCTTCCCAATCTTTTCATCATTTTCTCCTCAGTGTATTTCCAAATGCTTCGCATCTCTCTGTAAAATCCAGAACTGGACTGAGTTCTTCAGTAGTGGAATAAGGATCAAATGAAATGGAGAGTTCACTCCTTTCCTGTTCCTTATGGTATTTTGGGGTTGTGTTGTTTTATCCGCAAGACTGCTCTGAGCAGGTGAGCATTTTAAACTGGTGCCTGACCTCCCGTGGCCCACCTCCGCTGAAGTCTGTGCCCATGGTCAGGGCTGACTTCAGGGACAGTTGCGCAGGGCTCCGTGCTTAGAAGGGCTCATGCTTGGTGTAAAGCTCTGTTTCTACCATCCTGAAATTCTTAATTTTTTTAGTAAGGGGCTGCTTGTTCTCACCGAGCCCTACAAATTAAGTAGCTGACACTGCTGGTTGCTGATGACCAGAGGACCTGGTTGGTAACTCATGGTTCATGTCCCACCCACCTTCAGTAATAATGATGGCAGTCAGACCTAGAGTGAGGCAATCTGGTTGTGCACTTGAAGTCCCCTCCCCCGGTGTACAGCTCTTCCCTTGGTGTGCTTAATGTTCACTCCCTGTCTGCCTGTTGCGTCTCTGTTCTCAGAATTTGTCTCATCCGTGCTCTGTCTCACCTCAAGCATTGAGGTCCGTATACAGAATCCAATCTTTGGGCAGCAAAAGATGTTCTTTCCAGAGGTTTCTTTTCTCAGGGTCCCTCTGTACTCTTTCTTCCTATTATCCTTTATCTACGGCAGCTGTTGTTCACTCATCTCCAAGGATACGTGTCCTTTCTGCTTTCCTGTTCAGGACAGCTGGCAATTTTGCACAACAGTTCATTTCTCATCCAAATTTTTGATTTTACCTGCTTCTATAAAGAGACTGGGGTAGTAAACACAGGAACTCCATCTGGTGTAGAAATTTATATTGCATTGCAATATTAGTATTCCGGAGTATAAGAAGTGAATTGGAAACGTTTTAAAATTGAGCCATAGTGCAAGTAGTTTTTTGGCGTTTTTTTTTTTTCTTTAACATAAATCTAGTTCTAGGTGTTTAACTTTCAGCAGTCATGATTTTTAAGAATCGTTGCATTTCTCTGAATGGCTAATGTTTCAGCTAATTCCCTCTTTTTCTTACAGCTTAACAAGCAACAATTGCAGTTACTGAAAGAAAGGTTCCAGGCCTTCCTCAATGGAGAAACCCAAATTGTGGCTGATGAAGCATTTTGCAATGCAGTTCGGAGTTACTACGAGGTAAGTTAAAGAGTTTTATTTTTGATATTTTAATTTTTTTTTAAAGATTTTATTTATTTATTAGAGAGAGAGACTGAGAATGAGAGGGGAGAAGGTCAGAGGGAGAAGCAGACTTCCCGCAGAGCCGGGAGCCCGATATGGGACTCGATCCCGGGACTCCGGGATCATGACCTGAGCCGAAGGCAGTCGCTTAACCAACTGAGCCACCAGGCGCCCGATATTTTAATGCTTTTTAAAAGTTTTAAAAAATGTCTTTCTCATTTTAAGGAACTCAGTAGTATGATAGGAAGGTTATGAGTTTGCAGCCTTCCTGAAAGCATTGTCAATTTTATTTTGTAATTTAAAAACTCTAATTCCACGACCTGGTTTCCAGAGATAAACAGAATTGGAAATTATTGACATCTTTTGAGGAGAAGTAAAGTGTTCAGAAAAAAATCTTCTGGCAGTGATTGATATAGTTGAGTAAAGCTATCTTTTGGGACCATATGTCTAAATTATCCTCTTTAATCAGGATTTCAATAGTAAATTGCTATCTTGTGCCATTTTCCATAAGTCTTGTAATTGGGACAAGTGCTAATTTCAGTAGGATAAATCGAATTCTCTTTTCTTCCTAGAGGAATAATACTACCAATACCACCTTGCTATTTGCTGTGGCTTTAGTTTGTGATTCATCAGGAATTCTCTGTGGATTACCCATGAGCACCAGTGTCCACACATGGTCATTAACTGCTTCAGTGAGTTGCCAGTGGATTTAGAAATTAAAGTTAAATCTGGAAAATTTAAATTAAATCCAGTTAAATTTAGAAAATTTCCTTTTTCTGCTAAGCGTTTCAGAGTCATTGGGGGGAATGCATTCCTTTTTATTGTGTAGACAATCTAAATCTTTACCTGTAGAAGCAGAGCATGCAGACCTATTAGACTAGTAAAAAGAAAATGTGGAGAATGGAGTAGGTCAGATATTCCCTGACACATGGAATATCTTGGCATGAAGAATAACTGGATATACAGAAATTGGTTGGATTTGTAATTCATTGATGATATGCCTTAGGACTTATTTCATGCAACCCAAGGGGCTTTATGTTACCCCAAGAGTTGGCCCGTTGAATTGTATAAAAGCCCGGAAGTCTTGCTTACCAAGTATGTGTATGGCATGAGCATTACGACCCTAGTGATGTTGTCTAACTGGATCTTGACTCAAGAACCTAAAGTATAGGGTCTTAAAAATCTTAAGTATAGGACATTTTATTTCATCTTGAGTCAGTCTTGCAAGGTGAAATCCTGCCCTGAATCTTACAAGTTGAAATATAAGGGCCTATACTAGTGTCATGTAATAAAAGAAAAGCTAAAAGTCTGTGTTCAGGAAGAAGGAAATGGGTTGAGGAAAGTAATTTGTAAAAAGATGTAATTTTAAAAATTAAACAGCTTGTTTGGGTTTGGGTAAATATATTATGGCCACTGGGCACGTTAAGATTAGGAAAACTTGAAACTGGATGAGGGGAATGTGTGGGAGCTTGTGTGGGAGTAATATATCTGCCACTTGAGTATAGATATAAAATTATTCCCAAACATTCCAAACTTTTTTAATATGCTTATTAAATAACTTAATGTGGGGCACCTGGGTGGCTCAATTGGTTAAGCTTCTGACTCTTGATTTTTGGCTCAGATCATGATCTCAAGGTCATAATAGTGAGCCCCACATCAGGCTCCACACTGAGCATTGGAGCTTCCTTAAGATTCTCTCCCTCATTCTCTCTCCATCCCCTAACCCCTGCTCTGGCTTGCTCACTCCTCTCTTTAAAAAAAACACAAAACAAAACCATAAAGCACGAAATGCGACAAGCCTACTCTTTTGTGAAAGGCCCACTGAATCTGTGTTGTTGAAAAGATTGTAACTTTATTGAGAGAGTGTCCCCACTGTATTCTACACGAGGATTGTGTTCTCTTCTGGGTGCCATATATAAAGTGTGGACAAACATTAACTAGGGTTAATCTGGTTTGGAACATATCATATGTAGGTTATTTGAAAGAACAGATGTTTAATTTGGAGATGGATTAGGTTGTGTTGTATTTGGAACCTACAGTAAAAGCTAGGACTAAGATGGAAATTGAAGTGGGAAGTTTGCAATCCAACATCAGAGTTTGGTTGCGCTGTCCAAATGCAAAATGGGCTGGTAAGGGCAGCATCCCTGGAGGCTAGATTCTGGGTTCACTTCACATTCACTTGGAAGGCATATTGCCCGAACAGGTCCTGAAACTCTCCCCTGGACTTAGTGAATCAGAATTTCAAATTTATACTTATCAAAGCTCCTCAGATTGTTCTATAATTGGTAGGTTTCTAACGAGTGGAATTAGAGGATTATTTGTTGGGATTGTTACAGAAAGAGTTGTAAGAATAAAGAGGTGATTGGATTGGATGATCTAGTCTTTCTGCCCAGTGTTTACTTCTGAGACTATATCCACCTTGTCTTTGTGCAACCCTCAAAGCAGTGTTAAGATTGGTGATATTAATAATGTGTTTATGTAGATAGACTTCTGGTTGACATTTGAGAGTTATTCTCTAGGTGGCATACAGTTGGTACTTAAACTCTTGAATAAGGACATTTTGTTGGATAAATATGGTAAAAAAAATTTTTTTTTCTTCTCAATTTTTTTCCGCATCAGTTTTTTTCCTTTATTTTAGGATTACAGTTTTGTATACTTTGCTGTAACTAACAATGCCGGTAGCCTCTCCTTATGTGGTCTCTTTTTATGGCCTAATAAAAATACCCAAGTTTTTTCTTCCAGCATCTCTGGTAAAGAGTACAAGTATTACCCACAAATTGCAGAGGCAGAAACTAAAACTCACAGATGTTAAATGACTTGTCTGGTGCTATAAAGCATCTGAGTTAAATATGAATCTGCATTTCAGACTCATTCTCATGTAGCTGTTTCATAGTTGCCTTTTTGAATACATCTGTGTCAGGTAGTGTGTACCAAGCAGGCTGAAAAATATTTTATTCTTTAGAATAAACCCTTCAAACAGACTCGTCTATTTCATCTCTAAAATAAGAGTGCTAAAATCTGTATAGCTAATTAATAGAGCTAAAAGTTCTGTTTCCACTAGAGCTATTGAAAAGTAGATTCTTGGGTTCCACCCGAGACTTGCTGAGTCAATTCCTGAGGTTAGAGCATCTGAATTTTGAACTCGGATCTAGATGATTTCGATTCGCCCTCTTTTGAGAAACTTCTTGAACTAGATCTTACAACTACTAGAATAGGTGTTCCCTGAAGGAGCCGTTTTTGTCCTGATAGTTATTATATCCCTAGTGCATAGCCCACAAATGCATTCAGCAAATATTTGTTGACTAAGTGAGGATTGTAGCACTTATTTCTCTATGTAGAAATTGTGTATTTTGTTTATTCCCCCCCCCCTTTTTCTAAAGGTATTGTTTGTAAAAGTATGGTATTTGTTTTGATTGTAACTGTTCTCATTCATGGTTTGTTTCTTCAAAGATTGCAAATATTTCAGAAGCATGGTTAAGCTTTTGTGTTCTTTGTAACTTAGTATTCTATGATTTTATGATCTTTTTGGCTCCTTACATCCTTTGAGGTCTATTTTTTTCAGGGATATTTTGTTTGCTATATACAACTGTTTTCAACCACTAATAATCTTATCAGTAGTAATTTTCCCTTTTATTAGGTTTTGTAGCCTTTAGCTGTGATGGCCATTTCTAACTGTAATGATAGACGTGAAAGACCGGAGTAAGTGTGTATTTACCGATAGAACAATATATATTCATACTTTAGGAATACAAGTTCTCCCAAAGTCTGTAGGCTACTGTTTTTTTTTTTTTTTGGTTTGTTTCATAAATGCTATTTAATGATTTTATCACACCTTTCCCAGCTCAGTTGAATGTCTATATTCTAAAGACAATTAAAAGTTACTGGTGTGTTTATTGGTTGTAATTTCAGATACTTGGTTTATGTTACTTTACACCTGGGATCTTAATTATAGCACTTAAAATATTGTTTTCCTCCATGTTATTTGACCTAAAACATTTCTTCAAGGTACATTCATTCTTTAAAAGATGGTATCTTTCAACTAGATCATGACAGGATTGGATTTTGGTATTATGTGGTGCCCTCTTGGGGGTGCATTCATGTGTCTTTGTTTTAATATTTACCATGAATACTATGCAGAATGCTCTATGTATTGTGACAGTGATTTTTATTTGACAATTTAATTCTTATCACATGCATTTTGGTAAGATGTCGTAAGTTTGGCTTCAATATCAGCCTATAGAGTACTAAGAATAAGAAGTCTGTTTTTGGTGGAATTTCACCAGTCTTTGTCCCCATAAAGTTAAGTGTAATTAGAGAAAAAAATGGACCCAAGAATGTAAACCACCTAACAAGGCAGCCACAGTGGTACAGAGGGACCAGAACAGGAAAAGAAGAAAGGGCAGGTAGTATACATAGCTACCTAATAAAAGTTAACAGTAATAATCTTGATAATTTTGTGATTACTAATGGTTGTTAGATTCTGCTGTACTTTTCTTTTTTTTTTTTTTAAAGATTTTATTTATTTATTAGAGAGACAGAAAGTGAGAGAGAGCGTCAGAGGAGAGAAGGTTAGAGGAAGAAGCAGACTCCCCACGGAGCTGGGAGCCTGATGTGGGACTCGATCCCGGAACTCAAGGATCATGACCTGAGCCAAAGGCAGTTGCTCAACCAACCGAGCCACCCAGGGCCCCTGCTGTACTTTCTTTTTAATTGAAAATTTTCTCCGTGTGTGTGTGTGTGTGTGTGTGTTCTGTAAGTAACTGTCAGGAGGAAGGCACAAAGTGGACATTAATTTGCAAGTATTTGCTTTTTTGTTTTTCAATGTAGGAAACTTGAGCAGATTCTGGGAATGGGGAGACATACATCTTACTGCAACCTAATACTCTCCAACTTGTTATTGCCATCATGTACCTGCTCATTTCACAAAAATCAGGGTGGGGTTCACCCAAATATAAACAATGACAGTGCGATTTATAACAGATATGTGGGAAAGTGGCCTTTTTCAGAGATTTCCAAAAGAATATACGATTGCTTAGTGGTTGCTTTCAGCATAACAATTTGTCTTTTTTTTTTTTTTAAAGATTTTATTTATTTGGCAGAGAGAGAGACAGTGAAAGAGGGAACACAAGCAGGGGGAGTGGGAGAGGGAGGGGCAGACCTCCTGCCAAGCAGGGAGTCCGATGCGAAGCTCTATCCCAGGGCCCTGGGATCATGACCTGAGCCGAAGGTAGACATTTAACGACTGAGCCGAAGGTAGACATTTAACGACTGAGCCACCCAGGTGCCCCCAAAACTGCTGGTGGTGGTGGGTTGGCTTTGTTCACAACTACCGAGACAAAGGGCGTGATTTTCTTAAATTCCACTTGTTTATATTCTTCTGGTTCTGAAGACTAGATGAGGGTTATAGTGGTGTTTAAGGTTCAAAAAACTGCCAAAAATGTATTGTCATTAGTCTCACCCCCACTATCACCATTTGCTTTTCAGATTTTCTACCTGCTAAGAAGACAGAATGAGTGTTAAGACTAAATTAAATTGAAATTAAAAATGTTTTCAGTGTTTTTCAAATTACACATAAAATGAAAAACTGAATCTTAAAATATTTTGAACTCTAATTTAGGCCCCTTTATTACATACTTAAAATTCATTCTTAAGTTCTGGGTTTCAGAAGATTTTTGTTTTATTAAAGAACAGTTTTAAATAGAATTAATACATACTTATGTTAGGGAATTGAAGAATAAAGAGGAAAACTTGCTATACTAAAGCTGTTGTTAAAAAAAAAAAGTATTAAAAAAAAAAAAAAGAAAAAACCAATATCCCCTATGATTCCAAAACTTGTAAACAACACTTTTTAAACATGAAACTGGAATCATTTGAATTTTTTTTTTACATACTATGTCATGAGCATTCTTTAATAGCAAATGTTCTCCATAAACATGGTTTCGAATAGCTGCATGATAAACCATCGATAAAAAACACACACCTAATTCTACTTAATTTCCTTGTTAGACATTTAAACTTTTTCCATTTTTAGCTATGAAAGTGCTGAAATGGTCATTCATGTACTTCTGCAAGTGATGTTACCAGTTGATCTGAAATGAGCATTGTTTACTCTTTATACAGGTTACTAAATTGCCCTTGAGAAAGATAGTAACAGTTTATGGTACTAAAACAATGAGAGTGCCATTTTTCCCCCTTCCACATTGGTACTATCATAAAATAAATCCCAACTCTTTGGTTCACTCGTTCCTGCTTTTTGGGACGTTTTAATACTCCATATTGGTCATTCTTGTTTCTTTATGAATTATCTGTTCATATCCTTTGTCCATTTTTCCATTTGAATCTTCTTTTAAACACTGATTTATGGGTAGCTTAGTTAAGCATCTGGCTCTTGATTTCAGCTCAGGTCATGATCCTAGGGTCATGAGATGCAGCCTTGCATGGGGCTCCTGCTCAGCAAGGAGTCTGCTTGAGATTCTCTCCCTACACTGGCTCAATCTCTTGCTCTCTCAAATATCTTAACACACACACACACACGCTGATTTATAAGTGTTCTTTATAGACCAAGAGACTGTGTTATGCTGTGGTTACTTATTTTGGACATTTCCTTACCCCCAATACTGCATTTCCTATTCCGGTGGAATGAAAGGCACACTCACATCCCAAATAGAGACTGCACCCCATTTTGTCTGCTTTGGATTTTCTTGTTCAAAAACGATTTGTAAGCATGCTTTCCCACTGTGTTTCCACCCTTCCAGCTACCAACCTTCTTGGATTAGTAGCTCTGTGAGTAGATAGCTAATGGTTGGTATAACTCATGTCATAGCTGTGAGCCTGTTTCTTCATCTGCTGAAGGGGGAGATCTCAGACTGCCTCTAATTGCACAAGTCTCTGAAAGATAGTTTGTGTCTTGTTACTTTTCCTTTCTTTGTCTTGTATACATTCACATCTTGAAGATGAAAAGAACAGAGGAGCGTGACTTGGTACTGCGGTTCTGGGACAAATTTCTGGGCCATAGTTTTGATTTTATACACAACATGTTAGAAGAAAGCAACACTGTATCTTCCTAATCCAGAACACCACGGAAATTCAGGCTGCTTCTCCCATGGAAAGTGGGATATCCATTCCAGCTTCCCGGGACCAGCAATCACTTTGGTATCCTTCCTTTTACCTACTTTCTTTCTGGGACATTATAACCTAACTCTTAGTATTTACTTAAAAAATAAGTGCAGGGGTGCCTCGCTGGCTCAGTCAGTAGAGTATGTGACCCTTAATCTCATGGTTGTTGAGTTCAAGCCCCACATTGAGTGTAGAGCTTACTTAAAAAGAGCTCACCTCAAGAGTTGGCCTACTCTGGTGGTCCAGGTGACAGTGACATATGGCTTAGAATGAGAACCCTGGAAATAAAGATCAGTGGGATGACTGGGATATATCTGGAGGATAGTGATTAGTCTCTGATCTTGATCTTGATTCTCCTCTACCTTTGTTAACCTTAATAAAACTGTCAGTTAATTAAAAAAGTTCAGTTGTTTGGTTTGTGGAAACTGAGAACCTTTTAATGCATTTTTGTTTTGCTTTATGTAGTTACTCTTTTAGAATTAACAGGCACTATCCGAATGTTACTTTGTCTTGTGTGTGCCAGCTAGAGGGAGAGAGGCTGAGCAGGTCTGCATTTAAATATTTTGATGAAAATTTCTGTATCATTTTACTTTGGGATAGAAAGATTTACTTTTCATATTCCAAGGGATGTTTGACCTGTCAAAATCGTTTAAAATTTGAAATAATGCCATGGAAAAGGCCTATTTTTTCATAGTGAATTGATGAATGCTGAGTAAACCAAGATTGGCAGCCTGTAGCAGGAGGGTATCAAAAAAGGTCAGCACATTCATAGATGAAATCCCAGTAACCAGTAATGAAAAGTGAGGTTTTACATTTGCATTGAGCTCTGCAGATCACATTGTATTTGTTATTTTTGATATTAGTGGTTTTATTTCACATCACATTTTCTTAAATTCTAAGGATGGCATTTTCAATTAAGCATTCTGTCAGAATCTGGAAAATGTGTTTTTATGTCTGAGATTCCTATTTCTGTTTAGGGGAGCTTGCTGTATGCTGTCAGTGTTTTGTAGACTTGCCTGCCTTACTTGGTGGCATCCATTTTGTGGTGAGGAAGGCGTAGTCCACAGGTGGTAGGATTTTGTTGCTTAAAGGCAGCTGAGGAAATCAGTTGGAGCATTTTCCTCCTTCTCGCATATTTTTAGAAGAATTCGTGATTGAGTCTTTCAGGTTTACGTGACATATTTGTGGCAGTGGGCATGTTTAGACCTTTCTCTCTTAACTGTTCGTCTTCATCTCCAGTCTTCTCCATCTACGTTCTCTTACGAAGGGTAGCGTATCTTACAGTAGGTTGTGGGTTAGTACATCTAGTGCAGTGTTCCAGTTTGGCCAGGGATTTGGAAATTTAACCCAAGCCAGGTAGCCACAAAGAACAGAAGCACGTATGGCTTTACTCAGTTCAGCGTTCTCTAATTCCCACACCCAGTGTGCATGTTCTCCTGGCTGGGTTACCATGCTGCAAAGGAAGGCCTTTGTCATATCTCAGATGCTTATTTTTGAGTGGTGCCACAGTCTTGTTACCCTTTGGCTTGACGTGATTCACGGAGAATTGAGACCTATCTTGGGTCTAACTACGATGCTCTCTATCGGGCACTCTCGGATTTTTAGCTAAAATTCCAGTCAGCAAAGCCATATCCTTCTTCCGGAAAAAATACCACATTAGTGTTTAGAGAATCTGAGTGGTCGCCCTGCCACAGCGCCACAGCTTTCTGATGGGCGAGCTTTTGGGTCGCAGGTCACGTTTTATAAGTTTACTCCTTCATTAATAAGGGAAATGCTCTTTAAGTGTCTTTCTTTGAGAACTTGCTTAGTTTCATTTCTGTTACTTTGTCATCTTAAGGGTAACATTTATTTGAAAAACCATAGTCATTTAATTTACCTCCTGAGGCAAGTTGTATATTATACATGGATTGTTTTTTGTATCGAAGTTCTTCCTAATTTTACAGTTAATTTCTTCGACTGCCTGGAGCATTTTTCAATTTCTAAGGTTTCAGAGGGAAATAGTTTCCCTGAGGCTTTATGACCCTGAAAGTGTCATGACTTTGAATATCACTCTTAATTCAAATGTGTTTCCTTTGCTTGTCTCCTGTCAGGTTTACTCAGTAGTCTTTCATCGAGCTTCTATTTTTAAAGCTTTTTGTCTGTTCACTGGTTTCAGGGGTGAGATTTTGAGGAGAATCACAGGTACCCTTGTTAGCCTAGTCCCAGCGGATGCTTGTCTCACCTTGATGTCTAAATTTTTCTCTCCCATAGTCCTAAAAAATAGTGAAAGTTCTTAAAGCCTAAGGTATTAAACAGGTAAAATATGCAATACAATGACTAGCTAAGTTATTGATCATCTGTTTCTTATTACATTTTTGGTATAGCTTATAGAACTTAATTACCTTTGTTAGTTGTTTTCAAAGTGCTTATGGAAAGGCCTCTTTTCATCTGGTACCCCCCAAAACTCACTAGAGACATAGTCCCTACTCTTCCACACTTCACAGTTGAAGAAACTGTTTTGTTCGTGAAGGTACCTCTAGGATGGAGAATCTTATTTTCAGAAGATCACTGGGAGGAACATATTTTTGCATACAAATCTAGGTTTGTATTGGGGGATTTTACCTTGTTAGGTAGTTGAGCTGGTGAAATAACATTTATTGTCTTGATAAAGGACAGCTACTAGGGAAAAAAAATTTGAAGCTGCTTAGGAAGTACCTACTGTTAGCCAAAGGGATACTATAGAAGCTATTAGCATTTATCCCGTAATCCTTCAACCATCCACTGTGAGGGGCTGTGCGGGTGCCCTCCAGATGCTTAGCTTCTATGTTGCTCTAAAGTACTAGCTTTTGAGGGTAAAGACACATTCCCAAACATTCCTAGCTGGGATGAGAGGAAGGACCATGAAGAATGCCGAAAGAGATGATTTCAGAGAGAAACGGATTAGTTGTAATTTACAGTTGAGGTTCTTAATCTGGATAGAATTCAGAGAATCTGTGAGCGCAGATGGGAAAATATTACACCTTTATTTTCTCTAACCTCTGATTGAAATTTAGCGTTTACTTAATGTACACAAAAAGTACAGTAGTACCAAAAAAAGTGGCTAAAAAAAGTACTAAAAAAAGTTAAGCGGCTGCCTTCAGCTTGGGTCATGATCCCAGGGTCCTGGGATCGAGCTCCGCCTCAGGCTCCCTCCTTGGTAGAAAGCCTGTTCTCCTTCTCCCTCTGCCTGTACAGTAGTTCCAGCCATATCTGTGGCTTTATCCCCAATCAAAATAAATGTATTTTCTCTTTTTAAGATTTAAATTCTAGTTAACATACAGTGCAACATGGGTTTCAGAAGTCGAATTCAGAGATTCAAAAGTATTTGTATTTTCATAGCACATAGTTTATTGCAGCTATCTTGGAAATACTGGGTAAGTTCATGAGCTACACTGAAATTATAGTACTTTTAAATCCTTTAGTACATCTTGTTAATGAGTTATTAAAGATGCACATAAATTGCTATAGCACAATTTGTTCTTAAAAATATTTTCACAATTGTATTTCAGTAAAACTGCTTTCCTTTGTAATCCTATGAACTTGTGTTTAAAGGCATTATTCTGGGAAGGGATTCAGAGGCTATGCCAGACTGCCAAAAGGTTCCTGAAACCAAAATGGTTAGAAATCTGACTTAGAGGACTTTTGAAGGCTTCACCACAGAGGGAATAGTTTAAAGCAAAAGGGGTAATAGCAGGCAGAGGAAATGTTTTTTTTCTGTGTTGGAATTGCAGATTTAACACCTTTTATCTATGTGACTGCTGGAACTGAACCTTGCTACTTCATTTTCTTCATCTGTAAAATAGTGATAAATGCACCTACCTCCCAGGATTGTTGATGATTAAACCAATTAATGAATTTAAATTGCTAAGCATGGTGCTAAATGTGAGCTATTATTATTACCTGGAGCATTGCTTTCCCAAAAGTACTTGGCTTTTTTTTTTTTTTTTTTTTTGCGCCCAGTTCAGCACTTAATTCATATTATCATGTGTATTCCTTCCTAATTGAAAGCTCTTTAGAGCAGGAAACCATGGCTTATATGCTGCTGAATATTTAGACACTAATCAATTTTGAATTAAATAGCTCATCTAATAAACATTTATTGAAGTGCTAATCAGGTACTGTCTTAAGCTCCGGAAATAAAAGATGAATAAGGCAAGGTTCTTTGACCTCAAAGAGTCCAGTTTGTTAGGAGAGAGGGATGCAGGAGCAGTTGATGATGAAAATAGTCCTAGCCAACTTCACTAGCATGGGTAGGGATGATTGAAACCACATCATTCTAAAATTTTCCCTCTCTGTTGAGCAAACCCAGGAAGATTTGAATGTGCTGGCCCTACCTCGACATGAGAATATTATGTATATGGAAGTTGACATTTTGTAGATATCTTTTGAAGCTGTGAAGATTAGATTATGCCTGCTCATTTACTACAGGGTGTGGCACATAATGCATTTCAAATGGTAACTTTTCAGTTGAACCACAGGAAACTGCCTATATCTGTTTTTGATGTACTAAAAAAGAACTTCCTATGGATATACCTAACAGTATTTAAAGTTGCAATAATTCTACTTGCTATTTGTGTGGCAATAATCTTAGAAACATCTAGTTCTGGGTCAAGAATCAAATGTGGTTCACTTTTTTTTTCTCCCCAAATATGTTTATTTTAATTTTTCAGTGTTACAAGATTGATTGTTCATGCACCACATCCAGTGCTCCATGCAATACGTGCCCTTCTCAATACCCACCACCAGGCTTGCCCACCCCCGCCACCTCCTCCCCTCCAAAACCCTCATTTTGTTGCTCAGAGTCCACAGTCTCTCCTGGTTTATCACCCCCTCCTATTTCTCCCCATTCACCCTTCCCTTCCTTCTCATGATGCCCTCCATGATTTTCTTTATACTCCACATGTAAGTGAGACCATAAGATAATTGACTCTCTCTGCTTGACTTATTTCACTCCGCATAATCTCTTCTAGTCCTGTCCATGTTGATACAAAAGTTGGATATTCATCCTTTCTGATAGAGGCATAATATTCCATTGTATAGATGTACCACATCTTCCTTATCCATTCGTCTGTTGAAGGGCATTTTGGTTCTTTCTACAGTTTGGCTATTGTGGCTATTGCTGCTATGAACATTGGGGTACATGTGGCCCTTCTTTGTACTGCATCTGCTTCTTTGGAGTAAACACCGAGTAGTGCAATTGCTGGGTC
>CM052806.1:68129917-68203954 GCA_028533885.1 Nasua narica | reverse complement strand
AGTACCATGCTGTCTTGGTGATCACAGCTTTGTAGTAAAGCTTGAAATTAGGCAATGTGATGCCCCCAGCTTTGTTTTTCTTTTTCAACATTTCCTTAGTAATTCAGGGTCTTTTCTGGTTCCATACAAATTTTAGGATTGTTTGCTCCAGCCCTTTGAAAAATGCCAGTGGAATTTTGATCGGGATGGCATTGAAAGTATAGATTGCTCTGGGCAGTATAGACATTTTAACAATGTTTATTCTTCTGACCCATGAGCATGGAATGCTTTTCCACCTTTTTGTGTCTTCTTCAATTTCTTTCATGAGTGTTCTATAGTTCCTCGAGTACAGATCCTTTACCTCTTTGGTCAGTTTTATTCCCAGGTATCTTACGGTTCCTGGTGCTATAGTAAGTGGAATCGATTCTCTAATTTCCCTTTCCATATTTTCATTGTTAGTGTATAAGAAAGCAACTATTTCCTGTGCATTGATTTTGTATCTTGCCACATTACTGAATTGCTGTATGAGTTCTAGAAGTTTGGGGGTGGATTCTCTTGGGTTTTCCATATAAAGTATCATATCATTTCTGAAGAGAGAGAGTTCGACTTCTTTGCCAATTTGAATACCTTTTATTTTATTTTTTTGTTGTTGTTGTCTGATTGCTGTCACTAGGACATCTAGTATTATGTTGAACAAGAGTGGCGAGAGTGGGCATCCTTGTTGTTTTCCTTATCTCAAAGGGAAGGCTGTCAGCTTTTCCCCATTGAGAATGATACTTGCTGTGGGCTTTTCATAGATTTATGAAGTTGAGGAATATTCCTTCTATCCCTATACTTTGAAGGGTTTTAATCAGGAATGGATGCTGTATTTTGTCAAATGCTTTCCATGTGGTTCTTCTCTTCTCTCCACTGCCTTTTTTTTTTTTTTTTAAAGATTTTATTTATTTATTTTAACAGAGAACACAAGAAGGCAGAGAGGCAGGCAGAGGCAGAGAGAGGAGCAGGGTCCCTGCCGAGCAAGGAGCCCGATGCGGGACTCGATCCCAGGATGCTGGGATCATGACTGAGCCGAAGGCAGTTGCCCAACCAACTGAGCCACCCAGGCGTCCCTCTCCACTGCCTTTAAAGAGCTCTCTGTATACTGAGTACTGCCACCTCCTTGGCCTCTAAAGTGACTGTTGGCCCTGTCTCTTCCCACACTCAGATCCTGGTTTGCCCATTGCTATCACCAAGTATACAAAGGAGGCTGAGTTCTTAGATCAGAGGGATTTGGGTCTTGGCTAAGGCTGCTCTTTCTTTTCTTTTTTTTTTCTTTCTTTTTCGTTTCTTTCTTTTCTTTTTTCTTTCTTTTTATTTTTTTAAAGATTATTTATTTATTTATTTATTTATTTGACAGGAGAGAGATCACAAATAGGCAGAGAGGCAGGCAGAGAGAGAGGGGGAAGCAGGCTCCCCGCTGAGCAGAGAGCCCGATGCGGGGTTTGATCCCAGGACCCTGAGATCATGACCCGAGCCCAAGGCAGAGGGTTTAACCCACTGAGCCACCCAGGCGCCCCACTTTTTTCTTTCTTTCTCTTTCTTCACCTCTTCAAAATTGTTACACTTAGGATTGTTTCACTATGGAAACAATAAATGGCAAGTGATTAAAAATGCAGCAGGTCGCAGGTAAAAGCAAGATCAAATGCTCGATGACTTTAGATTCCTGGTGGAATTGTGTGTGAGAAAGGGGCTTATTTGCCTCTCTTCACTGCTCTATCGAACTACTAGTGGGCTGTCCGGTTCCTTGGCTCCCCGCATTGTCTCTAAGTGGTAGTCTGTAGTTCTTGTTGCTCTTCTCTGCTCCATAGTGTTTTTTCATTCTTTTCAATGTCATGTTGTAATGCTTGCATGTTTGATCAGTTCGTTGACAGTTTTTATCTTTGTCTTGTTCTAGCAGCCTGAATGGACTAAAACACCGTACACTGGGTGACTTACAACAACAGAAACTTATTTCTCAAAGTTGTGTAGACTGGGAAGTCCACGATATGGTTCTAGCGGACTCAGTGCGGTGGCTGGCAAGGAACTACTTCTCAGTTCATAGATGGTGCTTTCTTGCTATGTCCTCAGGGTGGAGGGGGCTCAGGAGCTCCATGGAGTCTTTTATAAGAGCACTAATCTCATTATTGAGGGCCCTACACTCAGGACTTAAGGATCTTCCAAAGGCCCCACCTCCTGATACCATCACATTGGGTGCTAGGATTTCAACTTAGGAATTTGGTGGGACACAAGCCTTCAAGTCATAGTGCCTCATGTCACTAAGTTGCCTCTTACAGACTTGACTAGTCATTGATGGGGAGAGAAACAGCAGTTGCTGAAGATAACATGTGCATCTTGCTTTTCATTATGTGCCCTGTTGGCTCTTGCCACCTTCCTCTCTCCAGACAACACTACCTGTCCTGTGGGACTGTGCTCCCTGCTTACATCCTGTAACCTTCCTCTCTCCTTCCTCCTCCCACTTCTCTCCTCCCTTTTTTTTTCTTCTCTCCTTATCCTTACATGATGTTTTCATGTCAGAAGATTTACAGATATGTAGGAATATAATGGAGAACATGGAGTGTGAAGTTGCTGGAGTTGTCAGATTAAGATGTAATGATCAAATTGCATAGTGACCATCACATAAAGTACTCAGTTTCTACCTTAATAAACCTTAAATGTGTATTTGAAAATATGGAATATACTAGAGATAAGTATTTCATTATTTTCTGCTCAGTAATTTTTTTTTTTTTTTTGGCTCGGTAATTTTACTACATGAATAAAATGGTTCTTTCCTGGGTGCATTCTTAAATTTAAGGCTCTTGAGCTAAAAGACGGTAAGATTTCACTTGCTAAATGTTGTAAGATTTCCTCAGCAGAGTGTTGTTTACTCCTTATTTTAAAGCTACTTCATTATTACTATTAACGTTAGGGTATGAAAATTACTTTTTCATATATAAGATAACTTCCACGTGGAAAATCTAAGTATTACCTGTAAGCCAATTTTTGTAGTCCCATTGGGGAAAAAAGTCTCTGCCACTTTTTTGTCATGTTGTTTATAATTTGTGTAGAAAACTTTTATGTAGTCTTACCCATATAATGTTTTCATTTAAATATTAAAACTTATCCATAAGAATCTGTCTATTTAAAAATGTCTTTGTACCTTCGGGATGACTGCGTGGTTCTGTTGGTTAAGCACGGGACTCTGGATTTAGGCTCAGGTTGTGATCTCGGGGTCATGAGATCGAGCCCCCCATGAGATCCTCCGCTCTGCCGGGAGCAGAGCCTGCTGAAGACTCTCTCTCCCTCTGCCCCTTCCCATCCTCGTGTGCGTGCTCTCTAAAAGAAAAATTATGTACCTTCAATTTACACATTTTTGAAGCTATCAGACTATTTCAGCATCGCTACTAGATACTCATCCTGTTTTGCTTGTTTGGTGGGACCAAACTGAGAAGAGGAGAAAACTTCTTAATTGGGTTCTTGACAAGCTATTTGGAAAATTAATGCAAAGTGGTAAAAAGCGATAGATAATGCCAGACATGAAAATAAGCTGGGAATCTGTCATAGCTTGAATTCAAAAATATTGAAATGTGCAGAACAGTTAATATTAGGGAAGATAACTTGCACTATAAAATCATCTTTGTTTTGTCATTTTAGTTCATTAAAAATTTCCCTTAGGTGGCAAATTTTGTTGGTATATAAAAAAAATCAGAACACATGTGTTAGATTGTCAAATTTAAAGGTTTCCTGGTAGAATGAGAAGCATGTTCACATTCCATGTAGAAACTAAACATTTTCTTCAGCATGGAGTGGCTATAAATAGACTCACAATACTTGATCAGATTTTCTCCAAATGGGTTTAATTGTAAACTTTTGAAGAAAAGAATGTAATTTTTCCTGTTGAAATGTATGTGGAAGATAAGGCCTTTATTAAAATCTGGGGAAACACGATCATGTTGTTCTTCATGTTTCTGTTAGGGTCACAGGGATGAATTTAAGCTTCGATGGTCCATTACTAAGTAGACCATTGAGATTTTTACTTCAGAGTTGTGTGCTGTTTGGTGTTATAGTTATAGAAGCTGTTTCTTTTTCTCACAGATCGTGTGAAAGTTTTAAACCTTATACTATGGAGGATTTTTTGACTGTGGCAGATGAGCGTATCTGGCTTTGTCCATGGAAAGCAACTCTTTATTTAGAGGCAAGGCTATATTTACACTCTAGACCCTACTCAGAGGAGCATACACTCAGTTTGAACTGCAAATGGGCCACACAGGTGGCCCTGGTACACAGGCCTAGAAGAGGGCTGATGTTTTCCTAGGTATAGGTATGTGAAAGAAAGTCTTTTCATGTCTTTTAGGTATAGGCAGAACATCATCTGCTTATCCTTAATTGCAGGGCAAAGAAATCCTGTGTGGCTTATAGAGGAGCCAAATTTGGATTCATGCACTTAGTCCACAGGCTCAGGTTCCATACCCCACCAGTTTGGCTGTGAGGAGAGAAACTTTCTCTAGGAGGCAGAATTATAAGGCCTAATTAATCCTAACTAGTAACAGTAGACAGTCCAATAATATTTGCTTAATAAAAGGTAATGTCATGTCACTGTAGAGAACACTCATGCTCTTTAGTACTGGGAGGGGGGTAAAGGGTATATGCAAGTTAACAGGTTTTGTATACGATGGAAGGACTCAAGAATCTTGAAACCTGCTAACAGGCGTTCATCATTCCTAAGAAGGAAGCAGTGTCTTTGGCGGCATTCTCAAAGTGAAGATGGGTTCTTCCACCGGCCAGTTAGTAAGTTCATAGTGTTCACATCAGCCTTGAAATGGGAGTGTCTAGGTTCACAGGTCAGAGTCCGAACACCTGCCACGGACTGGATAGCATCTTGGGAACACTAAAACCAAGACTTTTTTGTTGTTGTTTCCTTAAGCCTTTAAGTTTTACTTTTCTATCTCTGCTACAGTCTTTGCTAAATATACCGTTGCCTCAGGTAATTGCTGAATGGCTGAGTCTGGGTATTTAATTCTGTACATAATAGCCACAAAGAATAAACTTGAAAGTAGTAAACATGATAAAAATAAAAATAGTAAAACTAACACTAAAGTCTAGTTATAGAACACTCATAAGACAAATCTTATCAAGATTAATGAAAAAAAAATGCCTGAAGAAGAACAATTAGATGAGCACAGATAGCCGTTATAGTTACATTGCGTTTTAACTACTTTGAACGGTTCTATGCCAGTAAATTTGGAAACTTCTTTGAAGTGATTATTCGAAAAGATTGACTCAAGAAGAAATAGAAAACCTGAATGATCTGTTAAGATAGTGAAGTGATATCTATTGTGCCAAGACACTGGGCTCAAATAATTTTACCAAACCTTCAAGGAAAAATAATTTCTAATTGTTAAGAACTCTTCTGGAAATTAGAAGGAATATTTTTTCTGATAAGGCTGGTATGTTTGTACAAACCAAATTTGGAAAATGTAAGAATAAACATCAGTCTTTTTACATGGATACAAAAATTCTCAGTAAAATACTAGAAAATAAATTTCAGTTGTATATCATTAAGTATGTTGTGAGTGGGTGATTGAGTCATTATTAGAACTATTAATATCATTGAGATAAGAGAAAGATCATGATTAACATAACAAATGGCATTAATACAGTTCAACATATGTTCAAGATAAAAATATTCAAGATTAAAATGGGCACTAAAAAGAAGATTCTTGAATATCAGTAATTTGCAGAAAGTATCAATGAAGACTTGAAGCTTTCAAAAGAAAATCAGGAATAAGACAAGGAAGGCTACCCTCCCTTACTTTCCTCCCTTACTATAATGCACTCCTAGTCACTACAACTAGGAAAGAGTCCTTAAACTTGTAAACTAGCCATAGTTTTGGCTGCTGTGTTTTCTTCCTAGATCATTTCAGGATGAGCTATTGAGAAATTACTAAAACTAATAACTTCAAGTTTGCTGAATGAAAACTAGACAGACATATAGAAACCTGTAGCACTTTATTAAGTAACCTAGTAGGAGATGGCAGTAAGAAAAAATAATTCTGAAAAGCATTAAAACAACGTACCTTTTAGGTATAAATCTGACTGCAAGGCCCCAGGGGAGAAATACTATGAAATATTACTGAACATATAGAGCCTGTTTCTGAATAGGAAGATTTGATGTCCTAACTTGTCAGTTAACCTCAGTGTAATGAGGAAGTCATTGCAATTATAATCTTCAACAGGATTGTTCTTTGTCGTACGTTACTTGGTAAGCTGAGACTGAAATTTAGATGGAAAAGCCAAAGGATCAAGAACAGCCAAGATTATGCAGAAGAGGGGAAAGGACATGAGGAGATTTGCTCTACCAAGGACAAGTGTTTGTAATTGAAATGCCTTATTTACCTCCCCTCACTACTAATACTGTCATAATAGGTTATAAATAAACCCATGCATAGATATAAACAGGTTTCACAAGTGGGATTACAAACTCTTAATGAAATGACGGACTGATGGATAAACATTACTAGGTTAATTGGCTACTCATAGGAAGTAAAAGATAATACTGGATTCTGCCCTCACAGTCTGCACAAATACATTCTACACATTCTGTAGGGAAATGCGCAAGAACTTTGGGGAAAATGAGAAAGAAATCACAGAATGACAGGATTTTTAAGGCAAAGAAGGCACAAACTATAAGTGATTGAAATTCTAAAACCTGAGCTATTTCACAGGACAAAACAAAGGGGGGATGGAACAGATGGTATTATGATCAGCAAGCCAATAATCATAGGCTTAATACCTAAAATATATGTAACTCCTGTACATCTGTGTGAAAAGGCAAACACTGTTTAGTCCCTAAACAGAATGAATCAAGAATATGAATAATAATTCAAAGAATAGGAAAGCTAAGTGGTTAATAAACTGTAACAGTTTCATGTAGCTGCTGTTAACAGTTGCCACAAACTGGCTTACATTTAATGTCCTTGTTTGGGAGGTTAGACATCCAAAGTCAAGATGTAAGCAAGGCTCTCACAAGTGTCTGGGGAGACTCCTTCAAAGCTGCTTCCTGCTTTTGGTGTCTTTTTGGCATTGTCTTCCTTTGCCTTCTGATCCTGTCACTCCAGAGTCTACCTTCCTCTTAATATTGCCGCTTTCCTTTTGATCTGCCAAATCTTCCTTGTGTCTCGTAAGGACTCTTGTCATTGGATTTGGACCCACCTGGTAATCAAAGATGATTTCTTCATTTCAAGAACCTTAAATTCATCTGCAAAGACTTTTTTTTTTTTTTCCAACAAAAGTAACATTAACAAGCTCCAGAGATTTGACAGGGATGTCAACTATATCTTGGCGTAATTCAACTCCCTACGAAATCAAGAGATGATTAACATCCCTAGTAATCAAGGATATTCAGATTAAAATGAGCTGCCATTTGTTTTTCAGTTTGGCGAATTTGGAAAAATGAAACTTTAATAAGGGTATGGGAGAATGAGTACTTACATACTCCTGGCTTAGGTTGTCAATCTTTGTAAACATTTTGTCCAATTTCTGGAATAGCTTAGTGCTATACCTTAATGACCTGGAAATTGAACTCCCAGGATATACTTTAAAGAAAATGAAGCACAAGGAAATCCATACAGGAAGGCCCCTTGTGACGTTGTTTGCCATGTTAAAGAAGTGAAAACAGCTCAAATATTTAAATTTGGTTTCCCTTGCCTCGGGACACCTATCCAGAAAAAAGTTGCTGTGGCTGATATCAGACAAGTTATTGCTTGTGCTCTTTTCTAGGATATTTATGGTTTTATGTTTCATCTAGGTTTATAATCCATTTGGGGTTTATTTTTGTGTATTATGTAAGAAAGTGGTCCAATTTCATCTTTCTGCCTGTAGCTGTCCAATTTTCCCAATATTCAAGAAGCTTTTTCCCATTGGATATTGTTTCTTGCTTTGTTAAAGATTAATTGACCACGTAATTATGGATTTATTTTTGGATTTTCTATTCTGTGTCTTTTTGTGCCAGTACCATACTGTTTTGGTCACTACAGCGTTGTAATATAACTTGAAGTCTGGAATTATGATGCCTCTTGCTTTGCTTTTTCAAGATTGCTTTGGGTATTCATGGTCTTTTGTGGTTCCATACAAATTTTAGGATTATTTGTTCCAGTTCTGTGACAAATGCTGTTGGTATTTTGATAGGGTTTTGTCAAATGTGTAGACTGCTGTGGGTAGTGTAGCCATTTTAACAATACGTGTTCTTCCACTCCATGAGCATCAAATGTCTTTCCATTTCTTTGTATTGTGTTTAGTTTCTTTAATCAGCGTTTTATAGTTTTCAGAGTACGGGTCCTACATTGCTTTATTTAGGCTTATTCCTAGGTATTATTTTAGGTGCAATTATAAATAGGATTGTTTTCTTAATTTCTTGCTTCATTATTGATGCAGAGAAGTACAACAGATTTCTGTAGATTGATTTTATGCTCTGCAACTTTATTGAATTTGCTTATCAGTTGAAGCAGTGTTTTGGTGGAGTCCTCTGGGTTTTCTGTAGATAGTATCATGTCATCTGCAAAGAGTGAAAGTTTAACTTTGCCCTTGCTGATTTGGATGCCTTTTATTTCTTGTCTAATTGCTATGGCTAGGACTTCCAGTACTATGTTGAATAAATGTGAGGGAGGGGCACCTGGCTGGCTCAGTGTTTAGAGCATGTGACCCTTGATCTCAAGATTGTGAGTTTGAGCCCCACACTAGGTGTGAAGTTAATTTAAGAAAAATCTTAAAAAAAAAAAAAATCCAAAAACAGAACCAAACAAAAAAAGGTGGTGAGAGTGGACATTCTTTTCTTGTTCCTGACCTTAAGGAACATTGAGGATGATAGCTCTAGGTTTTTCATAGATGGCTGTTATTATGTTGTGGTATGTTCCCTCTAAACTGACTTTGCTGAGGGTTTTTAATCGTGAATAGATGAGTACTTTTTCAAATGCTTTCTCTGTGTCTATTGAAATGATCATGCAGTTTTTATCCTTTCTTATTGATGTGTTACATTGATTTGTGAGTATTGAACCACCCTTACAATCCAAGAATAAATCTCACTTGATCATGGTGAATATTTTTTCAATGTATTGTTGGATTCACTTTGCTAGTATTTTGTTGAGGATTTCTGCATCTACATTTATCATACATACTAGCCTTTAGTTCTCTTTTTTTGATGTCTCTAATTTTGGTATCATGGTAATGCCTCAGAATGAAGCTTGAAGTTTCCCTTCCTTTTCTATTTTTTGGAATAGTTTGAGAAGGATAGGTATTAACAATTCTTTAAATGTTTAGTGGAATTAGCCTGTGAACCTGTTGGATCCTGGACTTCTGTTTACTGAGAGTTTGATTACTGATTCAATTTCTTTGCTTGTAATTGGTCTGTTCAAATATTTGATTTCTTCTTTTTCAGTTTTGTGAGGCTTCTAGAGATCTATCCATTTCTTTTAGATTGTTTAATTTGTTGGCATACAGTCTTTCATAATATTACAATCGTATAATATTTCTCTTTCATTTGTGATTTTATTTGGGTACTTTGTCTTTTTTTTTTTTTTACTTGATAAGTTTGTCTAGAGGGTTATCAGCTGATTCCCCACCCACCCCCCCACCCCAAGAACAAGCTACTGATTTCATTGATCTCTATTGTTATTGTTGTCGTTGTTTTCCATTTGTGCTCCAAACAATCTTTTCCTTCCTTCTGCTGGTTTTATTTGTTCTTTTTCTAGCTCCTTTAGATGTAAGGTTAGGTGGTGTGTTTGAGATTTTTCTTTTTGACATAGACCTGTATTGCTATAAATTTACCTTGTAGAACTCCTTTTGCTGCATCCCAAAAGGTTTATTTTATTTTAATTTTTTAAATTTCAAGTTACTTAACAATATAGTGTAGTACTGGTTTCAGGAGTATAATTTAGTGATTCATTACTTACATCCCACTGCTTATCCCAATAAGTGCCGTCCTTAATGCCCATTACCTAGTTAGCCCATCCTCCCACCCTTCTCCCCTCCAGCAACCCTCAGTTCTCTAGTTGAGTCTCTTATGGTTTGCCTCTCTCACTTTTTTTTTCTAATTTATTTTTTTATTAGAGAGTGTGCAAGAGAGGGACAGCCACTGGGGTAAGAAAGAAGCAGACTCCGCTGAGCGGCCAATCAAAGACCCTAGGATTGTGACTTGAGCTGAAGGCAGATGCTTAACCCCAGGCACCCTATCCCTCTGTTTTTATCTTATTTTTATTTCCCTTTCCCTGTGTTCAACTGTTTTGTTTCTTAAATTCCACATATGAATGAAATTGTTTGTCTTTCTGACTTACCATGCTGAGCATAATACACTCTAGTTCCACCCACATTGTTGCAAATGGCAAGATTTGATTCTTTATTGAATGCCAGATAGTGTGTGTGTACCTCCATTGAATGTATGTATATACACATACTATATAAATATATATACCCATTCAACTTCTTTTATCCATTCATCAGTCAATGGACATGGACATTTGGGTTCTTTTCATAATTTGACTATTGATGGTGCTGCATCGAGGTACATGTGCTCTATTGAATCACTATTTTTTTATCCTTTGGATGAACACCTAGGAGTGCAATTGCTAAGTCATAGGGTAGTTCTGTTTTTAACTTTTTGAGGAAACTCCATACTGTTTTCCAGAGTGGCCGCCCCAGTTTACATTCCTACCAACAGTGCAAAAGTTTCCCCTTCCACATCATCACAAACATCTGTAGTTTCCTGAGTTGTTAATATTAGCCATTGACAGGTGTGAGGTGGTATCTCATTGTGGTTTTGATTTTATTTCCCTGATGATGAGTAATGTTAAGCATCTTTTCATGTGTCTATTAGCCATCTTGATTTTTTTTTTTTAAGATTTTATTTATTTGAGAGAGCATGAGAGGGGAGAACCAGACTCCCCATGGAGCTGGGAGCCCAATGTGGGACTCGATCCTGGGACTCCAGGATCATGACCTGAGCCAAAGGTAGTTGCTTAACCAACTGAGCCACCCAGGTGCCCCATCTGGATATTTTCTTTGGAAGTGTCTATTCAGATCTTCTGCCCATTTCTTGATTGGATTATTTGTTTTTTTGGGTGTTGAGTTGTGTAAGTTCTTTATAGATTTTTGGATACTAACCTTTATCCAATATATAATTTGTAAATGTTTTCTCCCATTCTGTCAGTTGACTTTTAGTTTTTTTTTTTTTTTTTTAAGATTTCATTTAATTTTTTGACAGAGAGAGAGATCACAAGTAGGCAGAGAGGCAGGCAGAGAGAGAGGGGGAAGCAGGCTCCCCGCCAAGCAGAGAGCCCGATGTGGGGCTCGATCCCAGGACCCTGAGATCATGACCTGAGCTGAAGGCAGAGGCTTTAACCCACTGAGCCACCCAGGCGCCCCGACTTTTAGTTTTGTTGATTGTTTCATTTGTTGTGCAGAAGCTTTTTATCTTGATGTCCTTGTAGTTCATTTTTGCTTTTGTTTCCCTTGGTTTTGAAGATGTCCGGTAAGATGTTGCTGTGGCTAAGGTCAGAGAGGCTGCTACTGTGTTCCCTGCTAGGATTTTGATGTTTTCCTACCTTACATTTAGGTGTTTCATCCATTTTGAACTTACTTTGTGTATGATCTAAGAAAATGGTCCAGTTTCATTCTTCTGCATGTGACTATCCAGTTTTCTCAACATCATTTATTAAAGATACTGTTCCCGCCCTCACATTGGATATTCCTTCTACTTTGTCGAAGATTAGTTGACCATACAGTTCTGTTTCCATTTCTGGGTTATGTATTCTCGTCCATTGATATGTTTGTTTTTTGTGCCAGTACCATACTGTTTTGATTATGATAGCTTTGTAATAGAGCTTGAAGTCTGGAATTGAGTTGCCTCTAGCTTTACTTTTCTTTTTCAGCTATTAGGAGTCTTTTCTGGTTCCACACACATTTTAGAATTATTCTAGCTCTGTGAGAAATGCTGGTGTTATTTTGATAGGGATTACATTGAATGTGTAGATTACTTTATGTATTATATGTACATATATGTACTATAAATGTTTTAACAATATTCTCCAATCCATGAGCATGGAATGTTTTTCCATTTCTTTGTGTATTCAATTTCTTAAGTGTTTTCAGCTTACAGATCTTATACCTCTTTGGTTAGGTTTATTCCTAGGCATTTTACGGGTTTTGGTTTTTGGGCAATTGCAAATGAGATCAATTCCTTGATTGCTCTTTCTGCTGCTTCATTATTGGTGTATAGAAATGCAAAGACTTCTGTATGTTTTTATATCTTGTACTTTGCTGAATTCATATATCAGTTCTAGCAATTTTTTTGATGAAGTCTTTCAGGTTTTCTACATAGAGTATTGTGTCATCCACAAAGAGTGAAAGTTTTACTTCTTCCTTGCTGATTTGGATACCTTTTATTTCTTTTTGTTGTCTGATTGCTGAGGCTAGGACTTCCCAGTCCTATGTTGAACAACATTGTTCAAGTTGTGAGGGCATCTCACAATTGTGGTCAAGTTGAGAGGGCACCTCTGTCATATTCCTGACCTTAGGAGAAAAGCTCTATTTTCCTCTATTTAGGATATTACTAGCTGTGGGTCGTTCGCATTTGACTTTGACGTAGAGGTATGTGCCCTCCATCCCTACATTGTGAAGGGTACTTATCAAGAAAGGGTGCTGTTTTGTGAATTGCTTCTTCATCTTTCGAGAGGATTGTGTCGTTCTTATCCTTTATTTTGTTAATGTAGTGCATTACATTGATTTGTGGATGTTGAACCACCCCTGCAACCCAGGAATAAATACCACTTGATCATGATGAATAAACCTTTTAATGTACTGTTGGATTTGATTAGCTAGTATCTTGAGAATGTGTGTATTCATGTTCATCAGGGTATTGGCCTTTAATTCTCCTTTTTAGTGGAGTCTTTGGTTTTGGAAGCAAGGCAATGCCGGCCTCAGAGAATGAGTTTGGAAATTTTCCTTCCATTTCTGTTTTTTTGGAAAAGCTTCAGAAGAATAGGTATTCTTCTTTAAATGTTTGGTAGAAGTCCCCCTGAAAAGCCATGTGGCCCTCAACTTTTGTTGGGAGATTTTTGATTACTGATTCAATTTCTTTGTTGGTTGTGGGTCTGTTCAAATTTTGTATTTCTTCCTATTTCACTTTTGCTAGTTTATGTATTTCTAGGAATTCATTTCTTCCAGTTTGTTGGTGTATAATTGCTCATAATGTTCTCTTATAATTTCTTTCTGAGGTGTTGATTGTAATACCCTTTTTCACTCAAGATTTTATTTATTAGGATCCTTTCTCTTTTCAGTAAGTATGGCTGGGGGTTACCAATTTTGTTAATTCTTTCAGTGAGCCAACTACTAATCTTGATCTGTTCCACTTTTTTTTTATTTCTGCATTTATTTATGCTGCAATCTTATTTTCCTTATGCTGGTTTTGGACTTTTCCAGCTTCTTTCGGCTTAAGGTTAGGTTGTATAATTGAGACATTTTGTGCTTCTTGAGAAAGGCATTTATTACAATAGGACTGCTTTTCTGTGTCCCAAAGGTTTTAGACTGTTGTGTTTTCATTTCCTTTGCTTTGATGTATTTTTAAAATTTCCTTAATTTCCTGGTTAACCCATTCATTATTTAGTAGGATATTCTTTAATTTCCATATATTTGTGATTTTTTCAAATTCTTTTGTGTGGTTGACTTGAAGTTTCATAGCATTGTGATCAGAAAATATGTATTGTATGATCTGTCTTTTTGTACTGGTTGAGGCCTGATTTTTGACCCCAGTATGTGATCTGTTCTGGAGAATGTTCCATGTGCACTGGAGAAAAATGTGTATTCTGCTCCTTGAGGATGAAATCTTCTGAATCCCTGTTAAGTTCATCCAGTACAGGGTGTCATTCAAAGCCATTGTTTCCATGTTGATTTTCTGCTTAGATGATTTGTTCATTGCTGTGAGTGGGGTGTTAAAGTCCCCTACTATTACTATATTATCAGCAATGAGGTTTTGTTGTTATCATTATTAATTGATTTATATATTTGGCTGCTCCCAAGTTGGCACAAATATTTACAATGTTTAGATCTTCTTATTGGATAGACCCATTTATTATGATATAGTGCCCTCCTTCATCTCTTATTACAGTCTTTGGTTTAAAATCTAGTTTTATATAAGGATGGCTACACCAGCTTTCTTTTGGTGTCCATTAGCATGATAGATGGCTCAGTCCCTCACTTTCAATCTAGAGGTGTTTTGGGTTTAAAATGTCTCTTTTAAGAAGCATATTGGTGGGTCTTATTTTTGTTTTTGTTTTAAATCCATTCTGATACTCTAGGTCTTTTGACTGAAGCATTGACTCCATTTACATCAGAGTAATTATTAATAGATTTGAATTTAGTGTCATTGTATTACCTGTAAAGTTGCTGTTCCTATAGATTGTGTCTGTTCCTTTCTAGACTTTGTTACTTTTTCTTTTCAGTTCAAATGGTCCCCTTTACTATTTCTTGCAGAGCTGGTTTAGTATTTATTTATGAACTCCTTTAGTTTTTGTTTATCTTGGAAACTCTTTATCTCTCCTTTTATTCTAAATGATAGAATTTAGCTTCCTTGGATGAAGTATTCTTGGGTGTGTATTTTCCTCATTTTTTTGCATTGAATATATGATGCCACTCTTTTCTGGCCTGTCAAGTGTCTGTGGACAGGTCTGTTGCTAACCTTATGAGCCTACCCTTGTTAGGTTAAGGACCTTTGGTCCCTGGCTGTTTTTAGAATTCTCTTTCTTTGTATTTTTCAAGCTTCACTATGAAATGTCTTCATGTTGACCAGTTTTATTGATTTTTGAGGGGAGTTTTCTGTGTCTCTTGGACTCAAATGACGGTTTCCCTCCCCAGATTTGGAAAGTTCTCAGCTATAATTTGCTCCAGTATACCTTCTAACCGTTTTACCCCTTACTCCTCTTCTGGGACTCCTATGATATGGATATTATTGTGCTTTGTGGGATCTCTGAGTTCCCTAAGTCTATATTTGTGATCTAATAGTCTTCTTTTCCTGTTCTTTTCAGCTTTATTTTCTCTAATTTTAACTTACGTATCACCTATTCAATCCTCTGCTTCTTCCATCCTTGTTGTGACTACATCAGTCAGTTTTGCATCTCAGAGCATTTTCTATTTCCACCAGACTAGTTTTTAGGTCTTTTATCTCTGCAGCCAGTATTTGGTGTCTTCTATGCTTCTTTCAAGCCAGCTAGTATTCTTATGACTGTTGTTCTAATCTTGTTCAGATACATTGCTTACATCTATTTCGAGAAAAATTCCTGGTTGTGATTTCTTCTTGATCTGAATTTTGTGGGGGAATTCCTCTGTCTTGTCATTATGTTTCTTGCTCTGGAGAGTAATGTATATTAAAAAGGGATCATTCACTGTCCAGAGCCTGGTGCTTCAGGAAGTATTTCTGGTTTATGCTCTGTTCATTCTGTTGTTTTAACTGTTCTTTCCCACATGTCCATCCTCTACAGAGTTCCTCCTTGCTTGCAGTGGGAATTGTTTGGACCTTCAACTAGGTGTGCTTTGATTTCTTTTCTTTTTTTTTTTTTTTTTAAGATTTTGTTTATTTATTTGACAGAGAGGAGAGAGATCACAAGCAGGCAGAGAGAGAGGGGGAAGCAGGCTCCCCGCTGAGCAGAGAGCCAGATGCGGGCCTTGATCCCAGGACTCTGAGATCGTGACCTGAGCCGAAGGCAGGGGTTTTAACCCACTGAGCCACCCAGGTGCCTGTGATTTCTTTAAGATATGCCTGACTTTAAAAAGAGGGGTGAATAAGATACCTGGGTGGTTCAGCCAGTTATGATCTCAGGTCATGATCTTAGGGTCCTGGGATTGAGCCCCATGTCTGGCTCCCTGGTTCAGTGAGATTGGCTGGGCAGTCTGCTTCTCCCTCTCCTCTGCCCCTCTCACTGCTCATGTGCACATACCCTCTCTCTCAAGTGAAATCTTTAAAAGGAAAAAAAAAGGTGGTGGACACCTGATAAAAGAAAAAAGAAAAAAAAATATATATATATATGCACCTGATTCCAAAGAAAAATAAAGAAGGAAAAAAGGAAGCTGATCTAAAATATAAGAAAGGGAAACAAACCAACACATGAACAAAAAAACTAGACATCTGATCCCAAAGAAGAAATACAAAAAATAAAAAAAATGTAAAATAAAACTTAAAGGAAGAGGAAAGCCTGATCCTATTCCCACCAGAACTGAAGCTAATGCTTTGGAGCACTCTGTGATCCGTAGACTTGGTACATGTTGGGGGGTGGGGGCGGCTGTGTTGGACTGCTGGGGGAAAGGCCTGCTGCACTGGCTCACAATCAGACCTGTTTTTGTATGCCCCTGTTGGGGGGTGCAGCGGGGGAGGGGATGGAGCCCGCAGGGTTTAGTATAAGTGATTCTAGCCTGGAGGCACTGCGTTTGTCTGTGAAGTCTGACTTTGATGGTGGGCAGGAGAGTGAAAAATGATGTCACTCTTCTTTCTCCTTCCTGGAAAGGAGGGGGAGTTCCCGACCACTGCTGTTCAGAAGTCCTTCACGGAAAAGCAAACCATCTCCACTCTTGTGTCCCGGGCTTTCATCAGATCTCTGCCTTCAACATGTCTGTGCCCAGCCATTGGCTTGCCTCGCGCCACAGCCACAGTCCTGTGTTTTGTCTGTAGCCAGGAGCTGGAATTCAAAATTCCAGGCCCAGCACAGAGCCTAATGTTGGGCTTGATCTCACAACCCCAAGATCATGACCTGAGCAGAATTCAGAAGTTGGACCCTTGACCAACTGAGCCACGCAGGAACTCCTCAAAACCCCAAATCTTAAATCTTAAAGGACTTAAAGCAAATCTTAAAGGACTCAGGTGTGGATCCATGCCCCTCCCTCGGAGGAGAGACTCGCAGCACTGTGCCTGGTGCCCTTCTGTCCGAGAAAAGCAGTTGCCTGCTTGCGAGAGTGCCTGAAGGCTATAAGGAAGCACAGCAAAAATCTGCAACTGGGTTATCTGCCCTCTGCACGCGTCTGTCTCCTGCTTTTGAGCGGCTGCTCCGTGGTGCCCAGCAGGCCTGTTGTACTTGGAGGGGGAAAATATCCTCTTCCAAATGTAGTCCAAGAAAGGGAGCTTTCCCTCCCGCTGTGACCCGGGGGAGCCCTGTGCCCTGCTCTCCCCGACTTCTTTAAACAAAAGGGACTCCCTCCCCTTCACAGCACTGTGGCTTTTCTCTCCCCCAATTTGTAATTGTTTTTTTTTTTTTTTTAATCCTCTGATCATTTTCCTAGTAGTTCAAAATAGTTCGATGCTGATCTAGCTGTGTTCAAGGGATGAGGCAAGCTCAGGGTCCCTCTGCTACTTCCACCATCTTATCTCCTCCTTTTGTATATGTCTGCATCCCAAAGGGTTTGGGCCATTGTTTTCATTTGTTTCCTTGTACTTTTTAATTTTATTTCCTGGTTGCCCCATTCATTGTTTAGTAGTAAGTTATTTAACACTCCCCGCCTCCCCCCTTTTTTTTGTGGTCTTTCCGGATTTTTTTTTCCTGTGGATGATCTCTAGTTTCATAGCCCTTGTGGTCGGAAAAGATGCATGCTATCACTTGCATCTTTTTCAATTTGTTGAGACTTGTTTTGTGGTCTAATACGTGATCTATTCTGGAGAATATTCTGTGTGCATTTGGAAAAAAAAATGTGTATTCTGTTGTTTTAGGATGGAATGTTCTGAATATATCTGTTAAATCCATCTGGTCCAGTGTGTCATTCAAAGTCAATTTTTCCTTGATTTTTTTGGTTTTCATGATCTGTCTGTTGATGTGTTAAAGTCCCCTATTTCTATATTATTAGGGATTAGTCCTTTTATGTAATTAACTCTTAATTATTTTAGTGCTTCCATGTTGGGTGCCTAAATATTTATAACTGTTATATCTTCTTCTTGAATTGTCCTTTATTACGTGGTGTCCTCCTTTGTCTTTTGTTACAGTCTTTGTTTTAAAGTCTATTTTGTTTAAGTATTGCTACTTCAGGTTCCTTTTGACATCCATTTCATGATAAATGCTTCTCTATCCCCCTCACTTTTTTTTTTTAAGATTTTATTTTACAGCCTAAGCAGGGGGAAGGGGCAGAAGGAAAGGGAGAAGCAAACTCCCTGCTGAGCAGGGAGCCAAACACAGGGCTTGATCCCAGGACCCTGGGATCATCACCTAAGCCAAAGGCAGATGATGCTTAACTACCTGAGTCACCCAGACCTCCCTCCATCCCCTCATTTCCATCCTGCACGTGTCTTTAGGTCTGAAATGAGTCTCTTGTAAGCAGCATATAGATAGTCCTATTTTTTCTTTTTTTATCTGTTCCATCACCCTGTGTCATCTTGATTGGAGCTTTTAGTCCATTTACATTCAAAGTAATTATTGAGATATATATATATATGAATTGCCATTTTATTTTCTCTTTTGTTGTTTGCTGGTTTTGATATATTTGGGGTTCTTTTTATTCTTTGCATATTAGTGATTTTTGATTTGTGGTTATCATGAGGTTGATATATAGTGTCTGCGTATAGCAGTATATATTAAGTTGATGGTTGTTTAAATTTGAATCTATTTTTTACTCCCCACATTTTAGGTATACAGAAATACTAATTTTTACTGCCTTTGTTTCCTCCCTTTACACTGTCCTTTGGTCTTCCTTTCCGCTCAGAGTCCCCTTTAATATTTCTTGCAGAGCTGCTTTAGTGGGCATGAACTCCATTAGTTTTTGTTTAGGAAACTTTATCTTGTTCTGAATGATAACCTTGCTGGTTAATACTCTAGTATTCTTGACTTTAGGTTTTCCCCATTTAGCACTTTGAATATATCCTCCCACTCCTGTCTAGCTTGGAACTTTCTGCTGAAAAATCTGATCATCTTATGGGGTTTCCTTTGTATATAATGGGTCATCTTTGGTCTTGCTGCTTTTAGTAGTTTTTCTGTATCACTATATTTTGACATATTTAATTACAATACATCTTGGTGTGAATCTGCTTTTGTTAATTTTGTTGGGGGTCTCTGTGCCTCCTGGATCTGGCTATGTGTTTCCTTCTCCAGATTAGGGAACTTTGCAGCTGTTATTTCTTCAAATAGTTTCTCTGTTCCCTTTTCTCCATCCTTTTTTTTGGGGTCTCCTATAAGATGAATGTTACTATGTTTGATGGAATCACCGAATTCCTTAAATCTATTCTCATTTTGTGTAATTCCACTTCTCTTTCGTTAGGCATGATTTCTTTTCATTACTTTGTGTCCTAGGTTATTAATTTGTTCCTCTGCTTCTTCTAGACTGCTGTTTAGTCCATCAAGTGTGTTTCTCATTTTGTTTTGAACCCTTTGTTATTCTTTATCTCTGTGTTAAAGGTTTCACTCATGTCTTCCACTCTTTTCTCAAGTCCAGTTAGTATCCTTATGATCATTCTTTTAAATTCCCCATCAGGCATCTTACTTATATCTGTTGTGCTTAGATCTCCTGCCGTGGCCTTGTCCTGCTCTTTCATTTGGGATGTTTCTCTGTCTTATTTTGTCGAAGTCTCTGTGCCTGCTTCTGTGTGTTAGCAAAGTCAGTCGCTTCTCCTGTTCTTGAGAGTAAAAGCCTTATGAAGAAGAGATCTCCGGTAGTGCCCTGCAGTTCCGTGTCCTCTCTTCCCCAGGGCCTGATACTTCTGTGGTTGTCTTCAATGTGTGCTGCATGCACTCTGCTGTCGTGTCCTGACTGCTTTTTCCTTCAGGCCAGTCTTGGGGCAGAGGCTCTCTTTGTGTGTTGTGGGCAGTGTTTAGTCCCTGTTCTGAATGTCGCACGTTTTAACTAGATATGATCCGATCTGCTTGAGAAATGAGATCTGTCTCTGCTGCCACCAGAACAGAGGACTTGCAGGACTTGCAAAAATTCCTGGGTTGGGAGTTGCAGTGTGGGCAGGTGGGTTAGGCCAGTCTTCTGAGAGAGGGGTCCTGCCAGGGCCAAGACTGAAGCAAGTGTGACAAGAGGGTAGTTCCACCAAATTGTGGGGGCAGGGCTTGGTGTAAGCAATTTGATAGCGAATGTGGGTGCTGGGTGGTTCCTGAAGGTGGCCCTGTGAGGTGCTGAAGGGTTGGGAGGGAAATAGTCCCTGCTGGTTCCTTTGTTCCTGGAGGGGTCTTTCCCTTCATGCTTTCTCTCTGGGACATCCTCTGAGATGAGCAACTAACATCTCCCATGGTATGATCCAGGTGCTCTTCAGGTTGCCATTTCTACCTTGTATGTCTGTGGACTGTTTACCTTTCCTTCTTGCTAATAGAAATCTCAATATCCTCTGAGCTCTCCCAGAGCCAAGCATGCTTGGCCTTTAAAACTCCAGGCTTTTAGCCCTGCTGGTTGCAAGAACTCAAGAAATTTGGACTATGTCGCTTTCCAAGACAATTTCCATAGAGGTTCATTTTTCTCCATTTGTCCCTCTCTGTGCTTAGCCTGTCTCTCACCCTTCTGTGCAAGTGCAACTCCCTCCCCATTATAGTGTCCATGATCTTTTTCTTCCAAGTTGTGTCTCTGCACTTCCCATTTTCTTTGCTGTGGCTTCTTCTGTCTTCAGTGGTGGAGGTTGTCCTGCCAGTCTTCAGATCGATTTCTGGGGGTATTTAGTATGATTTCATAGATATCTAGTTGTATTCCTAGGACAAGGCAAGCCTAAGGTCATTCGGCTCTGTTGCCATCTTCCCACAGTCTACTTTCCCTCTTGATTTATATGGAATGTCAATCATTTATTGGGCAGGTGTCAAACCACTTGCATAATTTTAGTGTCATCACAATAAAAATAGTGGAACATAAGTAATTCATCTCTGTATCTTGCATAGAATGAATTCTTTATGTGGATTTCACAAACCCTTTGTTTCCTTAAATCTCAAATTAAGTTTTGAGTCATCGATGACCTGAACGATGTTCTTGGAATTTGGTATGGGTTAGTAATGTAACAATTAATTGGTAAAATAAGATACCTTTTCATTGTACTGACCAATACTATTGCAGGAGAGTTTATCAAAAAGTTTACTACTTTATTTTGTTTTTATGGGAGGTTCCTGGGTATCAGGGAACAAAAAAGACTTTTTGTTTGAAGTTTGTCATGTACACTAGGACAATAATAATCATAATAAGCAAACTCTATTTTCTTGTCCCCTTTGTGAATCTCCAAATACTTAGTCTAATGGACAATCATATTAGCTGTTTGGTTGGAGCTGATGGTAAGAGGCGTTTATGTAATAGCTCTCTAGTCTTCTGAGTGAGTGTTATATGTGGAAAAGGGATACCAGATGTTCTGTGTCAATATAGAGACTTAGAATTCTAGGATTTTAATCAGAAGGTTTCTAGGGATTGCAGGACTTGACTGCATTTTGCCTGGAGATATAATAGAGGGCCTTCTGGGTTGCTGGAAAGGTGGTTTCATTTAGAACTTTGTGTTTTCAGTACTACTACTGATATGATATAGGGCTTCGAGGTGCTGAAATGCTACAAAATCTGATAGTTTTCTTATAACCGTTTGATGTATGACTTGAGATATATAGATATGTTGATACACAGACCTAAAGGATTTTTAATTCAGTAGAGTCTACTGACACATTAGAAAGTATTGTTACTTTATGGCTGTATATTATTCCATTTTTCAAATAGAGATGTGGATGGATTTCTTTTGGAGAGAAAATGTAAGACAGCTGGCCTCTGATCCTGTGGTATTAAATAAGTGTTTTCTGGACAACTGTTGTCAAAGTCATTCTTAGCGGAGGAAAGACTTGTCAGATCATCGCCTGTTCATGTATTTTTTTTTTTAAGGGGTGGCTTTACAAAGCAGAGGTTGCTGAAGCTGATGGCATGTTTTAATCCTTTGAAGAATAAATGCTTGAAAAGTCAAACATTTGCCAGACACCCTGAGTACTAACTAGCCCCTGTGCTAATATAGCAGCAAGGAGGGGAGAAAACAGGTTTTACAAAAATAAGTGGACACTGCTCCTCACAAGACATTTTAAGTCAAGCAAAAGTATGAACAGACACAAACCTCAAACTACATGCCCTCTATGGCAAGATTACTGTCAAATAGATGCAAAAACAACGTGTCATAGGAGTGGGTAATTTGAGGAGATTGCAAAGGGAAGACAGACAAGTTGTGACGGTTGAGAAGAACTTCATTTAGTGGCAAATGGAGGGAAATAGGCTGTAGAGAACTGGAAAGGGGAAGGAGGGCCCATTTAGTGAGCCCCTGCCACGGCAGCAGTGTACTTGGTGATTTACAAATAATGTAGAAGTGGTCATCTGATACTCCTCCATGGTGCTGGGAGACCAATGGTACTTCTCCACCTTACAAATGAAGGAGGCTCAGTGTGGCTCAGCTCAGTCAGCTAGGGCGAGGTCAGGACTGGGTTTCCCAGCAGGTCTGTCACGCAGCTGGGGGCGTCAGCACAGTTGCTGCAGGTATGAGGACTCCGCCCTCCTGTTTTTGATCATCTGCTGTCTCCCAGGAGGGATCAATTAGCTCATAAATGAAGAAGGGTTTTGTGACCTGTGAATTGGAAAAATACAATCGATCTAAGTGGGAAAATCTTCTTAATCACCTCGACCCTACTATTTCTGACTGCTAAGAGCTTACTCAGAGTTAACTGTGCTCAGTGGGACTGGTCTTAGGAAGGCAAAACATAGAAACCTTCGATGACTGACTTCGGCTTAGGAGGGTGTAGAAACTACTGTAGGGTGTTTAGAACAACTTTAAAATGGCAGAGCCTCAAAAGGAGCCTTCATATGTATTTGGTCCTCATTGTTGACTCTTGTTAACTACAGGAGCAAAACAGTCTATTTAGAGAACAGGACAAGTTTTGGTGGTTATTCAAAAGATTCTGCTTTGGTATTCCTCCCCCCCTTTTATTGAGTTTATTGCCTATTCTCCAGCTTTTTAAGCAAAAATTCGGTCTAAATGATTGCATTAATATTAAGATGTCTTTTGTCCGGGATCAGAATAAGAAGAGCATACCATCAAATATTGCCCCTAATCTTGTGTTTACTTGAGGGACCTTCATCTCCTCCTTCTGTCCTTCATGCAAAGGTTATAGTGTAAAGGTTTTCCCCAATTACTTCTCAGATTTGTTAGTAATGTGTTCCTCCTCTGTTAATTACTGTTCTATGTTGTAATTAGGTGGATTGAGAAGAAAAAAATTGTCCTTCAATTTAATGTTAGTTATGTGAACCTTGACTTGAATTCTGAATGAAGAACAGAATATAATTAGATTTATACCCATTACAATTTGAAGGGATTTGTCACATCCTAAATGCTCATTGATCTTTGTGTTCAAGTATGGCTATCGGAAATCCAGTTTGGATTGTTAAGTCTACAAAATAATTAAAGATTGAACTCACGATGCATATTCTAACTATGTTGTACTCTAAAATGATCACCCTTATAAAGATAAAACTAAATATTATTGCAGGAGGAATAGTGTAGGTTAGAATATGGAGGATAATGACACTAACAATTTATTCAACTTTCACTGAGAACTTTTGATGTGCTAGATATTGTGGTAGAGGATGAGTACTGAAAAAAAAATAAGATTGAGTCCCTGCCCTCAAGGAGGTTAATATAAATTTTGTAGAGGGAGCTGTATCAGCTGCTACATAATAAACCACCCCAAAACTCTATATATGAGAGCAATTTTTTTCATAAACTTGAAAATGAGAGCCAGTATCTGTACTGCTCAGAAGTCTAGGGTTGACTAGGTGAATCTTCAAGTCTTGCTTAGACTCAGCCTTTATGGTTGCACAGACATCTTGACTCATCTTGGGCTCTTGCTCATGTTGGGCCATTTGTAAATTGATCTAGGGTAGGCTCAGCTAGGATACCTAGGCTCTCCTCCAAGTAGTTTCTTCTCATCTATTAGGCTTGTCTTCTTTACTTGAGGGTGGTGGGGTAGGGTTCCAAGAGATGGGGAACAGGGAAGAGTATAAGGCCTCCTGATGCTTAGGTTCAGAACCGACACATTAGTACTTCTAGTCTCTCCACCTTTGTAAGTCACCAGTCCCTCAGATTCAAGGGGTATAGAAATAAATCCCACCTCCTGATGGAAGGACCTGCAAGTGGTGTCACTAGAGGGAGGGAAGTAATTGGTGTCATTTGCAATCAGCGTACCTGTCATAGAAACAGTTTTGCATAAGGAATAAAGCCTGTGTAAGGTCTTATATAGTGACTGCTGCAAGAGGAGTTTAGGAAACTATAAGCTATTTGAATCGAGGAAGCATAAATTTCAGGATTGATAACAGTAGAAAATGAGGCTCTATCAAAGGAAAGAGGACCAGGCTGGAGAGGCTTATATTCCATTCTTAGATGCTTGGTTATTGTCCTTTGGATAGAGTAACCCATCTAAGGTTTTCAGCAAATATGAATGCCATTGTAAACTTCATTTTTGTCTATAGGTTGCTCTGGCAACAGAATGAATCCAAGGTGAGCAAAACAGTGATGGGAGATTAGATAAGATGCTATTGCAGAACTGTACACTGTGGGAATGATTTTGAAGGCTAAACTAAAGCAGTGGGAAAATAATTCAAGTGTGGTGAACCTGATCAATGTTAATCATTCATTCAAACAAGCTCTTTTGAGCCAGTGCTCTTAAGTGTTTGAGAAATGTGAGTATTCCCCTGGCTTCTTGGAGCTTTGGAGCTTTTACACAAGTTAAGCTTTCGTCATGCATCTGACTGTTAGGCACGCAGTAAATAGAAATAGTAATCCTGGCTCACATTAGTGAAGAAATCATGGTTAGTGATGTGGTGATTTAGTGTGTCTGCTTTGGCTGTTTGTTTTCTCTAATATACTTAATTACCAGAGCCTTTAATGATATTGAAAGTCATTATGTTGGTTAATATAAAGAATAATGAAGAACCTGAGTAAGTGTTGTGGTTTTCATACATCTGGACCTGCCCTAGGACATAGTATGTGACTTTCAAGGTAATTCAGAAACTGATGTTATTTTAAAACTTTATTGTATTTCACTTTGTTGTACTCAGAACTCTTCTGGTTTCAGAAATATTAAGAGGAGAAGGTCCATTTATATGTTAAAGAATTTTTTCTTGCATGTATCTGAAAATATGTGAGAGTAATGATTAACTTAGGGGGAAATTGAGAAAATAAATTGTTTATGAGAACTTACCAGTTTACAATCAAAAATAAAATGTTAAGCTAAGATTGTTTTATTTTTAAACATTTTTAAAGGTAACTACTTTCAGAAAATATCAGCATTATTTGCTTTTTGGTGGTTCTCTGTGAACTACTTTGAGTCAGTAATCTGTTCCTGCCAAATCCTATTATGATGCATTTCATTACTTGCAGAAAACCTACGTAGTTTTCAAACTTAAATGCAAATCCATTGTGTTTTGTGGATTCCTGGAGATCTCTAATATAGCCCTGGATACTGTGACTTGTGAAATAATTCATTGAACAATGTTTCTTCAAGATTCTCTGTGTCTTAAAGATACTATCTGGGCAATGCATTTTGAATATATTTGGCTATTTCTCTCATCAAAATAGAGATTTCTAGAAGTTTGAGCATTAACAGAATTGATGAAGAGCAGAGGGATAGATAGAGGTCACCTGCTTTACACCCCCCCAACTTAATGGAAATTATAGCCTTTCTTGAAATTTTAGTTGGGACCTGGAAGTTAAGATACATACATGCACTTTCCTAATTTGTATATAACTCCTTTCTTTGGCCTAGATGATGACCTCCTTAATATAGGAGCCATGTTGTGTTCCTTGTACTGTAGTCTCTGGTTCCTGTCAGTACAGAGTATAGAGTATGTATTACGTATTTGTTGTGGTTAATGATTATTTAAGTATTGTTCCTTTGGGTAAAACTCAGGAATTTAGAGCTTGTAGCTGTTTTGTTTACCTACTCACATTCCAGTTTATACCTTTTTCCCTTGGTGGCAGAGCACCAGTTAGGTTTACTGTTACCCTGACCACATTCTCTGCTAGGGGATAGGTTCTCCCCAACAGGGTAAACCGTGACTAACCCGAGTTTGTGATGATAATTCTATGATTTCTACGGGTTCCATTAGGCATTAGTTTGTGAAGCAGTGCTAGCCAGAGTGACATCAGGTTTCTTTAGAGATGTGGCAGAAGGAAAGTCTCTTAGTTCTTCTGGAAGGTCTACCATTCTGCCTATTGATATGTGGGACAGGAGTAGCTGCCTTGGGGGATCATGATGTGAGCCTATGTAAGATGAAAAGCAGTTTATGTAGGGAGAACAACAAAATGGAAGGAGAGGGGAGTTTTGAACCCTTGGATCAGCCAACGATAGGAGTATATGTCAGTTCTCTTTAGTTGTCCTGCAAAGTTCAGAGTGAAAACCTTTTCACCTTGCTGTTAAAAAGAAAGGAAGTCTATAGATTGAATAAATGGTCTAAAAGGAACAGATTAGAGTAGCATCAGTCATTCAGCCCAAGTGCCTGTCCCCTTTTCTATTCAACTCTCCTGGCCCCAGGATAGAAGAGTCTTGGGTCTGGTCCTGATAAAATGGATGCAGTTTGTCATGAAGCTTCATGGGCTAATAGGTTGCTTGTGCAGGTCTCCATTGTTTCTATTCCAAGGAAAATGGGAAATGGTGATAGGATGAGGGCATCATATTTGATAGCTGTATTGTCAATTATAAAAGCTTACTCCTTGATAAGAGCTCAGATGTGGTTATTTTTCATGGAGAAGTGAGTTTTGGGGTAGTTCCTTCCTCCCAAGCCTGTTCCATTAGTTTCTTAGCCTTACTTTTGATATTTTAGGACCAGCTAATTAATTGACAGGGCTATCATATGCATTTTGGGATGTTTGAAAGCATCCCTGGCCTCCACCCAGTAGATGCCAATAGTACTGTCTATTGTGATAGTCAAAAATAGCTCCAGAAATAGCCAAGTGTCCCTCAGAAGGGAAAGTTGTCCCCCATTTGGAAACCACCGTGTTGAAGGCAAAGGATTGTTTCTTATGGTTGCATTTGTTCTAAGACTCAGGCAGAAGACGGGGAAGTTCTGTCATTGCCTTAATCAGTTCACCTTATGCTAAGAAAAATACAAGAGATTAGTAAGTTTTTCAAATCTTTTCAAACAGTGTGTTTTGAGCCAAAATATAGTTATTGTTTAAGCTCTTAATCCTTGGGCGCCTGGGTAGCTCAGTGGGTTAAAGCCTCTGCCTTTGGCTCAGGTTATGATCTCAGGGTCCTGGGATGGGGCCCGAGCCCTGTATCGAGCTCTCTGCTCAGCGGGGAGCCTGCTTCCCCCCCTCTCTCTGCCTGCCTCTCTGCCTACCTATCTGTCAAATAAATAAATCTTAAAAAAAATTAAACTCTTTACCCTTAAAAATTGGCAAACTGAAAGTTACAGTTATTTTTTATATCAGCTTTACTGAGGCATAATTTGACAAAAATTGTATATATTTAAGATATACAATGTGATGTTTTGATATATGTATACATTTTGATAGAGCAATTAAGCTAGTTAAGCTATCCATCCCCTCACATAGTTACCATTTGTGTGAGAGAGGAGGACACTTGAGTTCTACTCTTAGCAAATTTTGAGTATACATGATTATTTCCTACAGTCACCATGCTGTACATTAGGTCTCTAAAATTTAGTGATTTGTTTTTTTTTAATAAACTCATTTGGAAGGAGATAATTCCAGTGTTTTAATTTGTATTCCAGTGGTGTTTTATCCTCAAGTGTAGCCGACACACCTTGTTATATTACTTCCAGGCGGACACATAATGTTTGGACCAGTTTATACATGATGCTCTGCTCACAAGCGTAGCTACCATCTGTCACTGCACAATGCTCTTCCAATACCATTTACTATTTTCCTTATGCTGTGCTGTTTATTCCCATGACTTAAAAAATGACTTCTTAAAATCCTACCCCCAAATGTTAAATAATCACAGATGTAAACAGCCTCCAATGTGATGATGTAAACTGTTGTCTTAGCAAGGCTTCACTTCGTCCACGTGAATAGAATGGGCCAGGGATTCACTGGGTTTGAAGCTGGGAAAAGTCTACCTTTTATCTGCTTTACGACATGATGCTCAAAGAAAATGGTGTGAATGATAGAAATTTGTTTCCAATTTTATTTTTAAAAGTGAGTATTAAATATGGGCAAGGGAGTACAATTAAATGTTTTTATCAAAATAAAAAAATTCTTTCAACATGCCTCTGGTTTCTTTGTCTTTTTGTCTGTTGTTGTTGTTGTATCTCCAGTGTGTTAGAGCATGCCTGGGGACATAGGCTATGTCCTATATAAAGTAAATAAGAAATGTTTTGAGTGTTGCCAATTTGTTGAAGCCTTCAAACAAACTTCAGGTGAAGATTTAAAATAGGAACAAACCAGCATTAAAGGATCTTTAAAGCCGTAAAGATACCATGGTTTGCAACAATAAAGTAATATAGAAATTGGCGAGAGTTGTGGTCATCCTTTCCTCAATCCGCTGTTACCCTTCCAGTTATCACATGTGTTAATTCGACCTTGGAAGTGACTAGCGGACTTGTCTGTGCCTCTGCTTCTCTACTCCGCTCTTTCAGGAGTACAAGCCGTTGTCTGCTTAAGCTCATCTCCCCGCTCTACTCTCCTCCTCCAAATTCACTTCCCACATAGGGCAGCCAAAGTGCACTTGTTAATAAGTCAACATTTTGAAATGCTTATAAGTTGCCTCCCCAGCTTGGAACCCTCTAGCATGGTTCTCTTGTCCTTGGGACCTAATCCAAAATCCTTGGTTGTAACATTTACTACCCTGTACACTGACTGCTACTTGCTTTCCTCTCTCTTAACTTTCGCACTCTTTTCTCTCATCTCGTCAAACATGTATTGCTTCAGATCGTTTCACTTGCTATGTTCTCTCCTGTGTTGGGGTCTTGAAAACGGCCATTTCCTCTCCCTGAGATGGTCGTCTTTTCTTGGGTAATTCTGATTTGTCTTCCAAGTCTTAGACTAAGTACCACTTCCTGAGGGGAGCAATGCTTTGGACCTCTAATCAGTCTGACTCCTTTTATATTATTCTTGATACTCCTGCTTTCCTTTCAGAACCATATTATCACAACTTGCAGCTATGCATTTGCTTGTGTTTAAAATCTGCACTCGCCAGATAGTAAGCTCCAGTAGGTGTGTATGCGTTTGCTTCTCCAGTGTAGGAACCATGCTCAGTGTTTGCCTAACACATAAGTTCTTAGTAACTATTTTAGTGAAATGTTGAAGTTGCCTTGCAGGTTGGCAGTGTATCAATCTTACAGCATGTTTATTATCCTCATGTTGAATCTGGGATAAGCATGTAATGTTGGAAGAGAGTGGGAATGATTTGTTCCTACTGTCCACAGATTAGCATATTGGGTAGCATAGAACCATGCATGAGAACTGGTGACTTGCCAACCACATGCACTAATACCTAAGTGATTTATACTTTGTTTAAGAGAAAAACAATGAATATAAAGTGTGTTTAGGCAGCTTCTCACTTTATCCAGAACTGGGGAAGAAACTCAAGGTTTAAAAATAGTAAATTTCCCTGTTTATTGCTTTAGGGTTTATTCTAATTGTTATACACCATGAGTCCTAGCTTAGTAGCTTTTTGGCCAATAGGATTTTAGCATGCAATGCACTAATATAAACAACTGGATTGGCTTAACTACCTCTGATGTCACAATTTCCCCATTAGGAAGTCATAATTTTCTTGAAATCACATTGTAGTAATAACAGCTCTTGTTATTCTGTTTCATTGTAAGAAAGATAATCTACCAAAAATAAAAATGCTGGAAGGAGCAGCATACCTTTGATCGACGCAGACCTTTTTCCATTGATGCGCTTTGTTACCTACTGCCAACAATTGGAGTTAGCTTCTTTGTTTTACAATTGATGTTTCGTTTTTTGTCAGTTAATAGGCAAATGGAGGAATGAGCCTACTTCAAATTACTCCTTCAACTCATAATTCTGTTTCATCGCGACTGTTGAGGCTGAGCATCTTTCTACTACTTAGCCTTCCTGCCTCGAAAGGAAAAGCCATTTGGACAGCCCACCTGAATATAACCTTTCAGGTGGGAAATCGGATAATATCAGAATTAGGAGAGAGTGGAGTTTTTGGAAATCATTCCCCTTTGGAAAGGGTGTCTGGTGCGGTGGTACTTCCTGAAGGATGGAATCAGAATGCCTGTAATCCTATGACCAACTTCAGCAGGCCTGAACAGGCGGACTCTTGGTTGGCCCTCATTGAACGGGGAGGCTGTACTTTTACACATAAGATCAATGTGGCAGCAGAGAAGGGAGCAAATGGGGTGATCATCTATAACTACCCAGGTACGGGCAACAAAGTGTTTCCCATGTCTCACCAGGGAACAGAAAACATAGTCGCGGTGATGATAGGCAACTTGAAAGGCATGGAACTTTTGCACTTGATTCAGAAGGGGGTCTATGTGACGATCATCATTGAAGTGGGGAGAATGCACATGCCATGGCTGAGCCATTATGTCATGTCTCTGTTCACCTTCCTGGCTGCCACAGTTGCCTACCTGTTCTTGTACTGTGCATGGAGACCTAGGGTGCCCAATTCTTCCACCAGGAGGCGAAGACAGATAAAAGCAGATGTGAAGAAAGCTATTGGTCAGCTTCAACTGCGAGTGCTCAAGGAAGGGGATAAGGAACTAGATCCAAATGAAGACAGTTGTGTTGTTTGCTTTGACATATACAAACCCCAAGACGTAGTACGTATTTTAACTTGCAAACATTTTTTCCATAAGGCATGCATTGACCCCTGGCTTTTAGCCCATAGGACATGCCCCATGTGCAAGTGTGATATTCTGAAAAATTAAACCTGGAGAAGCTTCTGAAGATGTAACCAAGTCTTTCCAAAGATAAAAAATTAAATGAATTCTCTTTTAGCACTTCATGTAGAGAAAAAACTCAACTTCATCTTCTCTACCTAAGTACTAAAGAGGATGACATTTGTGTGTTTTAAAAATAAAACTCCATATCATGCCCAGCTATTTGAACTTGTTGTTTTTCTGTTAGGTTGCTACTTTTTTGCCCTTATCCAAATAAGAATATTAGTATATGTTAAAAGCAAATTAGTCTTCAGGTTAAAATGATTGTGACATTGAGACCACAGAGAATCATGATACTTGAACGTTTTTTTTATATTTCATTTCCGTATTTAAGATCTCTAATATCGCTGATAAGTAAGTTTCATAATAAGATCTTTATTTAATTCTCCTTGGTTAATTAATATCAGGAAATCTGGTTTCCAGAGTTATTGAGTAAGTAATGTGTTCTCACATGGTAGATGGTAGCACCTCTGGTTATATAACTAAAATATTTTAAATTATTATAGGCCTCATTTAGGGTAGCATCACACACACAAAAAAATCACTTTGCCACAGCCCTTTAAATCCTAGCATAGTGAATTGTGGTAGCAGATTTCCTTTCTAGAACTGACCGTAGTAAATTATTTTGTTTTCTTAAAATGGTGGTGAGTGTGTCTCTGGGCATTTTGATATAGATCTAGAGTGGAACTGAAATTTTAATAACCTTTACAAATTGTATCTTTTGCCTTATTTTGTTTCTCTTTTTGAGTAGATAACACACCTGTGTGTAACAATAAGCGGCTGAAAGTTTTGAGTTCTGATTTTGACTAAAATATTTTTAGGTGAAATGCTAAATAAACCATTGTTATCCAACTTGGATGGCTCTTTGGGTCTACATACTGTGTACTACACACTTAATGGATTGTATGGAAATAAAATCAGATTAATGGCCTTTTGGAAAGAAAATGGATCATTGTGAGCTATAGTTTACACAGTAATATTTTCTTTTTATGCTGCTTTGATGGCCTATAGGGCCTTTTTATTCTCCTTTCCTGCCTCAAATTATTTTGATTCACATTTTATAAAAAGAACTAGCTTCCTTAGTCCTGGCAAGACCTCCCCAAAACGGTCTCTTAGCATCCTGTGTGTAACGGTCAGACCTTTGTGTTCAAGGTCAAAATTCTTGGTTTCCTAGCTAGTGGATAAGAACCACGGAGATACCTTCAAGAAAGTGTATGGTAGCACCAGGGGCTGGCCACGTTTGTTAGTTCACAAGTTGCTTCATAAATTGCTCGAGTCATTTGTGCCACTAATATAAGTGTAGCAAAAATAAAGGCAGAGCTGATGACGGGGTGTGTGTGTGTGTATAGAGGGTGGGTTTACCAGGTATGTTTGTTGATTTTGGCAAAGGTTTTGCTCAGAGCATCTATGACCTTTAACAGTGCCATTGGTGGTTAACTCTAAATGGGGACCTTGACGTTTTTCTTTTTAAAATCAATAGCTGCCTTTTTGTTTAAAATAATTATGCTATACTAAGACTGCTACATATAATTTTTTTTCCTTCTATTCTTTCTTCCTTCAAAATACTGTTAGATCAGTAGCAGATGCCAAGATCTGCAGAGACAAGCGATTATGTTCTTTATGGCTGTCGTCCCTATGGAGAATCAATGTAAGAGTGAAGAAGTGAAGCTGAAGTAATCTAACAGGATTTAGAAATCAAAATCCTCCTTTTAAAAATCAGAATCAAAACCAAACTGAACCAACAAACCTGAGCAAGCAACTATTAAATAACTTTAGTACAATAGTTTACATAATTAGCACTGTGACCAAATGTGAGTTAAAAGTGGTATTAGAGTTGACTGCTTTTTACCACATAATTATTCGTAATACTAATTTCTAATTACTTAAAACTTGCTATTTTGTTATATGTTTCTTTGATTTATTGTCAAGGAAAAATGGTAATCCTCCAGCTTTCTTGCATATGCTTTCAAGTTTCGTATGTGCATGTGTTGTATGAACTTGATATTTAATTTTTTTAAGTGATACCTATTAACGTGTAGCTCAAGGATTGAATTGATTTTACAACCTAGAAATCACCCATTACAGTATTTGAAGCATTCAGGCTAGTAAGTTTCCAGCAGGCTCAAAGCTCTCCTCTAATTGGCTGTGTTGCCTTTTATGTCATAATCACATTACCCAACTGTAAACAGTATCTGGAGTTACATTAGTGAGACTGGGATTTTTTTTTTCAATCTAAAGTGTTTCTCTTTCTCTCTCTAATAAAACATCTGAACCTCATAAGACATCTTAAGAATTTCTTACAGAAACATGCTGGAAGACTGTGAAACTTGTTTTCACCTAGAAGATTTTTCTCATGTTGTTATTCTCCATTGATTGTCGACAGATGTGGAAGCCACTTTTTGTTGGGTTGGTACTTCAGTCTCTAGGTGAAAAGAGAGATGAATCTACTCAGGATTGGCACTCACGGAAACAACACTGCATCTTCCTGGCTTATGAAACTCAGTTTTCTTTGGCTTCTTAGTCAGAACTGTTGCAGAGCTAGTGCTGTTTGGACTGCTTACATGAACATATCATTTCACGTTGGGAATCGCATGTTGTCAGAGTTGGGGGAAACTGGAGTATTTGGAAGAAGCTCCACTTTGAAGAGAGTGGCAGGAGTTATCGTGCCACCAGAGGGGAAAACTCAAAATGCATGTAACCCCAATACCAGTTTCAGAAGATCAAAGAACTCCGAGACCTGGCTCGCACTTGTTGAGCGGGGGGGTTGTACCTTCACGCAGAAAGTTAAGGTAGCCGTTGAGAAGGGAGCCAGTGGCGTGATCATCTACAACTTTCCGGGAACTGGTAATCAGGTTTTTCCCATGTCTCATCAGGCGTTTGAAGACACCGTTGTGGTGATGATTGGTAACCTCAAGGGCATGGAGATTTTGCACTTAATTCAGAAGGGAGTTCATGTCACAGCCATAGTTGAGGTGGGGAGAAAACACATCATCTGGATGAATCACTATTTTGTGTCTTTTGTGATTGTCACAACTGCTACTTTAGCATATTTCATCTTTTATCATATTTGGAGACTTTGGGTAGCAAGGATTCAGAACCGGAGGTGGCAGCGGTTAACAACCGATCTCAAGAAAGCCTTTGGCCAGCTCCAGCTTCGGGTCCTGAAGGAGGGGGATGCGGAAATCAGTCCCAACGGAGATAGCTGCGTAGTTTGCTTCGAACTCTATAAGCCTAATGATACAGTTCGTATTCTTACTTGTAAACACTTCTTTCACAAGAATTGCATCGACCCCTGGATTTTGGCCCATGGGACATGTCCTATGTGCAAATGTGACATTCTTAAAGCTTTGGGCATTCAGGTGGATGTTGAAGATGGGACAGAATCTTTGCAAGTTCTCATGTCGAATGAATTGTCTGGTAACCTCCCTAGTGAAGAGGGGACAAACAGCGAACTTCTTCCTTCAAGAGGATCCGACAAAGTGACCCCTGTGGCGGAGGAGGAGGAGCCCTCTGCTCCTCAGAATGACAGCCAATCTCCTGTAGTAGCGGAAGATGTTCATCCTTCACCTTGACAGCGTGGCCTTTGAGGAAGTGGATTAAACCTGTTTGTCAACTCAAGTCCTAATACTGACAAGCAGTTGATTTGTTTGAGGTGTGGTTCTTGTGTCCCTTGCTATTACTTTGGTAACTTTCTCCATTCTTTGTCAAGCAGAAAAAGGGCCTAGCAGGGTTTTTTTTGTTTCCTTTTTTTGCCTTTGCTAAATGTTAACCTTTTGTCAGTGTCTTGTCACTCCTGTGAGTATGTAGGTTTGTTTCTACATACAGGTACATGTAAAAATCAAGGATAAACTTTTGCCCCCTAAATGTTTGTACATATATTGGGCTCTATTTTGGTAAGAAAATTAATATATTTGCATGTTCCTCATTCAGAAACCATGAATTAAGCTTGGAAAAGAAAAATTCTTTTATATGCTAGGAAGAGTAATATCCTTTGAGACTATATATAGTACAATATACTACTTTTGAAGTCATTGTGCTGTGTTTTTTCATTCTTAGCATGAAAATTTTGCTGTACGGAGTCTTATTACTGTCACTTTTGACAAGCAGTTCTTTTCAAGCTATTAGGACCTTTTATGTGATTTGTATATGCATAGTGATAGCAATTTTAAAAGCAAAACATTAGCTCTTTTAAATAATTCCATGTCCAACATTGTTTATAATGAACACAAGCTCATAATTTGTAGAAAGATTTAAGTGGTAAGTCCTCTGATGTTTAGTTTTCTCATGTGTTCCACTATACTACCCAGTTTGTTTTGTCATTAAATATTTAAAATCTCCTAGGTTATTTTGGAGAGATAGATATCACAATGTAGATGTTATTATGACATCTTGGGATTGTGTGTAATGTATTGTGTTTACTTGGGATTTGTTTGCTGTATTCCCAGGATCTAGCACAGTGCTGGGCACTCAAATACTTTTGGAGTGAAGGAATGAATGAGTATTTTATTCATAATGTAAATATGTGTTAATATGAAAAACTGGTGCAGTTTATCCCAATCATACACAATAATGGGAAGTTAATCCTGAAAATTTTCACCCTAAATCACCTTGACAAAACGGAAAACTATGATTTTTAGCCCAAAATCCATTATTTCAACTTAGCATGCGTAATTTTATTTATTTTATCACGTTAGCCACCATATAGTACATCATTAGTTTTTGATGCAGTGTTCCATGATTCATTATTTGTGTGTAATACCCGGTGCTCTATAGCATGCTTAATTTTAGGGGGACCTTTGAACTCTCCTGGGCTGATAGTGAGATTTTAGTTCTTGTGCAACATGAGAGATCTGTTAGGAGTGATTGTTGAATTTAGGGCTAACACCAGAATTCAAAGAAAGGTGGATGGGCAATAGTTGATTCTAACTCTAACACCAAACAAGACTGAAAGAGGGAGAATCAATCTTCTAAGGCTGGGGAGAATCAGCAAACAGCAAAATGCGTCCAAGATGACCAAGTAGGGGGGCGAAACCTGACTGGGTACACACAGGCTTTTTTTTAATACCCAATCCTGGAGAGCTTGGACTAAGTTAATCAAAGGAGATGCTCTTTAAAGAACTGTAGAGCACCCATACTGTGGAGGATTTAGCAGGACCATGGTTTTGAGGATCTTTCTCAGTTTACCTGGGAGAATAAAGTTAAATTCTGAGGTACTAAGCATCACATTGAAAAGATAGAACCCTGAGGATGCTCTGAGGGGCCACACCTAGTAGGATCTGAGGCTAAACCAAGATAAGTTGACTTTAGTAGACTGGCCACTATTGGCATCTCTGCCCCCAGGGCTAGCAGCTCATGGGGATGGCTAGGGTGGCTTCCACCAGCTAGCTGTCCAAGAGATTGATGGGAGCTATGAAAGTGAAGGCATCTAGCAGTGCTGGCAGCCCCCAAATCCAAGTTCTAGAGTCATTACTATTCTTTGGTCATCCTAGCAAATTAACCTGGGCTGCATGTTCTATGACAGATCAAGAACTTGAAGGATTTGTTGTTTGCTCTTCACGCTAACCCTGCTCTTGCCTTATCTTTCAGTCCTTCTCTGCACCCTCATTGGTTTCTTTCCTTGGTTCCTCATTGTCAACCTAAAACCTGACTTAGCTTGTGTATGAAATTAACATTGACTTTAATAGTTTAGTGTCTTGTTAATAGGGACATTTAATCCAGTGTGTGCTTGTCTCCATTTGAGAATTTTCAGTAGATGCCCTTTGAAGGGTGTTAGAACTTACATTTGGGTCAGTGAGCTCGGGAACTGTCATTGCTGAGTGCCTCTCATGTAGCAGGTGGTGGACTGAATGCTTTCCATTGCTTTTTCTTATGTCAGAACAAAACAGCTTTCGTTTTTGTCTTTAGAGTGTTGTAAACAGATCAATAAACCACTTTTAGTCTGAGTTTAATAACTAGGACCTGGAAATAAGACTGCTATGTGCGATGTAAGGTATTCATTGTAGTAGATTTTTACCTACTTTGGGGTTACATCATTTTCTCTTGTGCATAATGATGTAAATAAATTGTCATAATGGCATGGGACCATAATGTGAAGTATTTTGCCCCAATACCGGTGTCATGATGGATTTCCCTTGCATTTCTTCTTTATATGTATTTTTGTGTTCTCTAGTAGTTTGATTCCCCACACTCACCTCTAATAAGGGGTTGATATTCCCTATAAAAATGCAACTTTTTTTTTAATTACTGGAACTACTAAGGCAATTGTACTATAGAGAGATGTTGGTCAGCCATAATATTTACCATAGTGTGAGTACTTCAGAGGGTTTAGTGGGCTTGGGATATGACGTTTTTAATGGTATTCTAGTGTATAGTTAGTGTTTGCTCCTTTTACAGACTTACTGGTTTTTGAACTACACACAGTAATCGAGTGGGGAGGGGATCAGAATTTGGAGAAACACTGATGTAAAGGTTAAGCTTTTACATATTGCTACTGTATGAAGGAGTCATGGCGACTCCATGTTCTTGCTCCACCACTATGGGCACCAGTTTCTGGATTTTAGAATTTATTTGGCTTTGTACTTAGTGCTTCGTTTTAAATGTTTAGTGCTTAGTGATGAAGACTAAGGATTATGAGTTATTAACAATTACCAACACAGAAATATCTTAATATATGCCTGTTTTTCTAAACTACAAGACCTTTTTTCAGCGGAGGAGGGAGTGATGCGCCTGACATGAGTAGATCCCTATGCACACAGGTGTCAAAGCTTTTGCTCACCTCTCTCCACAAAAACCTCCCTTTTTCATAGATGGACCACCTATAAGCATCACACATGTCTTCACAATTGTGCTGTCATCTTAGACCTCCAAGATACAGTGCTCCTTGATGACTTCAGCTGCTGACATGAATTTTCCTCATTGTTGATGACCATGGTAGTCCTGATTTCAAAACTTGTCTACATGAGAATGCTCCCCTGCCCATCTCCCCTCCAGCAACCCAGTTTGTTCTCTATGGTTAAGAGTCTTTTCTAACAACAGGGTTTTGTCAGGAAGTTAGTGTCCTATAGAATTTTGGTTAAGGGAACTTGAAGACCAGAAATTCCAGAGGCTGTTGTAATAATTCAGGACTGATAAAGAGAAACTATAAATAAAAGCAATGGTAGGTGAATCAGGTGAGATGAGTACAACATGGGTCACCTTCAAGATAATGTTCTTTGATTTCATTTGCTAATTTTTATTTTCTACCTCACATTTTAATTACCAGGGTGTCACTGATTTCAAAAACTGTCTATATCCATAAACTTCACCATCTGTTTGTCTCCAGTTTAGTGACACCGTGGATACAGAATGGAAGGGTTGGGGTCAGGAAGGGTCAAGAATGACTCCTGGGTTTCTGGTTAGAGCACTAGGTGATGATGATGCCATTCAGTGAGGTAGCAAATAGGCAAAACAGGTTTAGGGTGGAAGGGGGGTTCAGATTTTGAGTATGCTGGAATTGAGGAATGCAAAGAATTTGTGGTAATTCTTTTTCACTACACATCTGAAAGTGTAGTTCCATACAAATGAAATGCATGAAAGCATAGCAAAATGAAAGGTGTGTGAAAACGTAGCAAAAGGCATGATGTGTATGCGCAGTATTCAAATTGTGATTTACTAGCAAAACAACCCACCGTTGACTTCTATATTAGTAGTGACTTACTGAAATGTAAAATATATTTCAAATTCCTTTCTTTTATAGTGTCCCCATGTACAGTGCTATATGACTTTTTCTCTCCAAAAGGGATGGTGAGGGTGGTAGTGGTAAGTAATACCAACTTTAGTATAACAGGGTGCTGTTGCAGGCATTGAACCCATCAATAACTGAGGTAGGCACTATTAGTATCCCATTCTTTAGATGAGAAAATTAGAGATCCACTGAGGCTAAGCAATTTGTGGCAGGATCTGTGTTTGACCTTGATCTGGTTTCACAGCTCCTGGTCTTCACCACTACCTTACAATTAGCTTGAAAAACTAGTGTTTAAGGAGAGTGTTGAGAGAAGTCCTATTTAGAGGACTTTAGGGGTTGGGCGTTAGAAGAAAACCCCTATATGAAAGATACGTATTAGGAATGCTAATGGGAGGGTAGAAGAAGTGGTAACTGGTGAAAGCTCCATGTAATTATTGATAAAGGAGTGTGGGTGGGTGAGGGTGTGGGCAGGATGTATCCGAGAAGGGAAAGTTGAGCTCCAGGGGAAAGCCTGTTTACAATTAGGAACTCCTGATTCTGGAATTGATCTCTTGTGTAAAAAGTGAATTATTTGGGGGGAGGGGTTCTGTGTAGCCTTTTCTCCTTTGCAGTTTGAGAGGGCTAAAAATAATTTTTATAATCCCTCCCCAATAGATATCTTTCCATTTGAAAGTTCAGTGATAAGCATGGTTGCCTATGGAAAAAGACCACCATGCTTTTACATCAGATGACCTGTACTGTGTCCTTTCCCCAAGGCAGAGGATCTCAGAACAGTGGTCCTCAGGCCAGTAGTGGCAGCATCCCTCAAAATTGTTGGAAATGCAGAGTCTCAGGCCCCCACTGCAGAATTTATGGAGTCAGAAAATTGGAGACCTGGGGGACATGGGCAGATACCTGTTTTAACAAGTCTGCCAGCTGATTTTGATGAACATTCAAGGTTAGGGACCTCTAATGGGTCTCAAAGTCAGTTTATGTTCAAAAAAGAATGCATCACACGATGTAATCAGAATGGAAAGGTGTAAATGAAGATAATTGTGCATCTTAAAGCACTACACAGATCAAAGTTGCTATTGTTACATTAAAAGACACATTTAGGCATATTTCATGTGCCCAGCTTCTCTGATTTATGCATGACTTGTGCATATAAATACTTACTCCTTTCCTCTCCCAGTTCTGGTTTCTCTATTACCACTATCACACTGCCACAATGGGTAAAGATGGTTTCTAATGCCAGCTGTTTAGTAAAGGTCTGAAAGATAATTGGAAATGCAGAAGGGAATTATATAAATTCCTAGGTTTGGGTTCATAAACTCAGCTTCACAAATACTGGAGGGAGACCTAGTGTCCATAACAATGTAGCTGAAATACGTCTAAGCAGGCCACCCGACGCCGCATGGCATGTTCTGTGTTAATAGCACCACCGCTTCTGTAACTACAATTACTCCTTTTCCTGTTAACGGGGAGATCTTACCCCTCTGGCAAATTCATTGATAATTTCATTCATTCAACAAATACTGGAAGTACAGGGCTGAACCATACAGATCCCATTGCCCTACTGGAATTTGCTTTCTAGTGGGATTAAGTTACAGTGAAAACGTAATACTTTAAATGGTTGTAAGTTGCTGTGGAGAAAAATAAAACTGAAAACAGGGCAGGGAACGGTCAGAGGCAGGGTTGCAGTTTTAAATGGAGGAGGCTTCCCTAAGAAGATGAACAGCTGAACCAAAGACCTGGAAAGAATACAGGCTCTGCGCTGCAACACATGCGTGGGAAGTGCAGCATGTGTGGAGAGCCACCAGCTTAGTGAGGGGGGCCTGTCCCTCGAGCAGTGGTTAACCTAGAAGATTGAACACCATGTTCGCTGCCACTAAAAATGTGAAGGATGACCTTGGGAAGAACTTAACGTTTTCTTTGCTCTTACGGGGGATAGGAGTCTGTGAGAGAATGACTGCTATAGGGGAAGAGTGTTGCCACCGGGAAACAAGGGACAAGGCAGAGGGAAGGAAGCCCCAGACTCCCATCCGAGCGCGAGCCCAACACAAAACTCAGTTCCATGACCTTGAGATCATGACCTGAGCCCAAATCGGGAGTTAGACCCTTAACCGATTGAGCCACCCAGGAGCCCCAGGGGTATCCAAGTTCTGAAAGGGCTCTTGGGTTTGTACCTTTGAAGTCCCTTAACTATCATGAAAACCCAATCCTGGGATTAAAAACCAGCATTGTTTTTCCATGCATAGTTGCCATCTGGTGGAAAAACAAATAACTGCAAGGTATAAACTACAGAAATTGATTCAACAAATATTTATCGAGAGCCAGTAAATGCCAGAGAAATTGTAGTTCAGTGATTTTGGGGTTCATTTTTCTTAGCAGAATGTTTGCTTTAAAGATTGACTTTCCAGAATTTTTTTTTTTTTCATTTTCATTTTGGAACTTCATTTCTCTGCTGTAGGCTCCTGGCTTATCAAGAGTAAATAACTTGTATCCTTATGATTCATGTTTTAGAAACCTAGAATATGAAAGGGTAGTACCTCATTCTCTGGTATCCTGATAGTATTGTAGAAAATAAAGTGATTTGGTTTTTAGAAATATATTTTTTTAAGGTTTTATTAGAGAGCAACAGCAGGGTAAGGGGCAGAGGGAGAATCGGACTCCCCGCTGAGCAGGAAGCCTGAGACAGGGCTCAGTGCCTGGACTCCAGGATCATGACCTGAGCCGAAGGCAGATGCTTAACTGACTGAGCCACCTATGTGCCTGGTTTTTATAAATACTGTTTCTCAATTTCTGTGTCAACATTAGTGTATCACCCGTCTTCTCAAAAGTTTCCTGAGATGTTGAATCTGCAACAAAGGGACCACTGTTGGTTTTCCAATCCATCGTGGATTGTTTTGTAAAATAAAAGTCCTGTGTTTGACTTATTCTGAGTTGCATAACAAAAATAATTTGAATTGATGGAGGCGTAGATGGATATGTGAGAGAAACGCCAGACTCAAATGTCATTTGTAGCATCTAGGCTGGAGGTATATATCAGAACAAAGGCAGTTATATGTTTTAACTCATAATTTCTTCATATTTGATAAAGGAATGAGATTGGTTAAATGATTTTTCAAACCACTATAAACCTTTTAGTTTTTCTGTGTGGATGTGTGGACACTTTGACAACCAAATGTTGGTGTAAAATTCTGCTTTTGGATGTCAGGGCAATGTCACATCACTATAAGTTTCTAAAAATTCTTTGTAATGGATTGATAACTTGGGTACTGGCATTGGTTCACAGCTCACACTTCCCATAGCACTGATTAAACTCTTAATTTATTCTATAATACTAAAAAAGTTGTGTTAAGAAAGTTATCCCTCTTCCACCAGTGAGGAAACTAAACCAGGATGCTGCAGGGTATCTCAGCTTGGATCACGCCCTGAGCTCAGGTCTGATTCCCCTCCAGTGTGTGGTACATAATTTTGGCACTGACAAAAGGGGAGTGGCACAGAAGTGAGGGTGAGGTGAACAGAATTACAGAATTGATTTTGGAATATTGTAAAGCTGGAAGACCGAGCAGATTTTCTTTGTTGTGTATAATAAAGGATTTATTGAACATTAGATACTGTGAGACTACAGAAGTAATATACTAAATTAAAATTTTTTCTGTGTCATCGTGAGGGGAAAAAACTCTAGGTAGAACAAAATAGCTCAACCCAGGGACTTAGTGTTTGCTTTTTTTTTTCCTTTGGTTTTTTCTAAGATTTTATTTGTTAGAGAAAGCATGAGCACAGGGGAGGGGCTGAGCAGGGAGCCTGAAAATGGGACTCCACTGATCCCAGGACTCTGGGATCATGACCTGGGCTAAAGGCAGACAGTTAAACAACTGAGCCACTCAGGCACCCCTTAATGTTTTCAATGGTACCATGAAATGTGGAATGAAATAAGAGGGTTGAGAGAGGGTAGCCTCTTTTTTCACTTTATATATTCATGTAGAAATTTACAGTAGAAATTCACATCTGCTATGTCCTAGCTTCCTTTTCCACTGTGAAATGATTTTTTTTTTTTTTTAACCCTAAATGATCCTAGTCTCAGAATTGAAAACCTAGCTGGTGCCCAGTGATCTTGCTTCTCTGTGTAGGTTTGTCCTTAGAGTGAGTGGCTTGGTAACTTTTTCAGTTTCAGGTTCCATTGTTACAGGGTTAAGGAAAGTGTGCCATTGGCTTAGGGAATTTTAAGGAAATCATTGTGTTAGAAAATACCTATTAAGAAATCTAAGGGATCTGCTATTAGCTGATGTTAGATTTTTTTAAAAAAGCTTTCTAAAAACTCTAATACTGATCTGGTAGGAATAGCATGCATATCTTTTTCAGGGTTTCATGTTTCAGGTCACATTTATGTTTATTTGGATATAAACTTCTCAGTCAAACCACAAGACAATGCAAGAAGTTTTTTGTTATTTAGAGGGTTTAGATTTTATAAGGGCATTAGATTAGTTATAAGGAAGGGTCATTTGAGAGCACTTGTTTTCTAGTTTAAAGCTAGAGGTTTAAAGGTATCACTTACTTGATTTGTTTTTCAAATAAGAGATTGTTTGCTATCAGTTTTGCTATTTTATTTTCTTTCTCTTACATTTGATAAGGGAATGGGACTGGTTGAATAATTGATTTCCAAACCTTTGGAATTCATGGATCAGTGAACACCAAGGTCAAGTGTAGTAGCCTTTGTATTTTTTGCCAAGAAAGATCATTAACCACAATAAGAAAAAACCCCACAATTTATTAACATTGCACTATAAATAGATGGCTTGTTGAACCTATGATTTCTATTATAATATTGAATAAATTTAGCTTTACTAAAATTACATTGCCATCTACATTAATTTACACTGAATTGGGGATAACTGCATCCAACAAGGGATCAAAACAGTACCTTTTGGATTCAGTAGCTTTTCAAAGTCCATTACTACTAAAAGGGTCTCATGATTTCCTTGAAAGTTTGAGTATTGAATGATATGAGACCTTACAGAAGCCTTAAAGGTGCAGGTCTAATGAAATTCACAATCTAAGCAAGGGAGAAATACAGTGATGCTGGACAGAATTTGCCGCAGCGTGAGGACAGGTGTGTTTGATCCCTTCAGAGAGGATGGGGAGCTCCTCCCTGAAGCTCGGAATAAAGCAATGATATCAAGCACTGAGAGGTTTCGCAAAAGACAGAGTGTAACAGGAGAAAGTTCTACCTCCTGTTTTTCTTCATCCACTCAAATCTGTTGCTCAGTTTAATGAACCACAAGTTGGTAAATCCCCAACTTGATTGCATGGTAGGTCTCAAGTGAGACCACCTGGGCTTAAATTTTCACTTTTCTACTCTTCTGCTCCTGGCTATGTGATCCTTAGCATGTTTCTTTTCCCCCCAATATGTTGTTTTGTTGTTGTTTTTAAAGACTTTGTGTTGTGAAGGTTAATATATGTAAAACCCTAGAATATAGTCTAGCTTTTTTCAAAATGCTATTTTTAATCACATGACTCCCTGACTTTGTTGGGAAGGCATTCCATGTTCTTGAGATAAAAACCAAGTACCTTCCAAGGCTTATGAATCCTGTCCTTCCTCTATCATCTTCTCATTCCACTAGATCCTTAATCCCTTCGCTGAAGTCCAAGGACCTTTTCAAACCCATTTAGACCAGCCGTTTTCCCCCATTCACACTATTCCTTGGTCTCCCCACGCTCCCAAAGGAATTCTTTTTCATTTTCATATCTCCACTCACCACCTCAGGGAATCCTCTGTGACCTCCGCAAATGGGTTCAGAACTTGGTTACAGACTCTCATGGCTCCAGAAATTCCCAATGGTATTCACTAAGCTGCAGTCAGTTTAGTTGGTGTAATTATTTGTTTTCCTCCAGTGTAAGGTCTGTGAAGGTTGCAAACTCATGTCTTTGGCTCACTAGTACATCCCAACACTGAGCACATAGCCTAGCACATAGTATGTTTTGATAACATATTTATGGAACAAAGGGGTGAAGTATGGGGGAGGAAACTTGTCAAGTATTATGCTAAACAAGTGTGCCCCTTTATTGGAACAGAAAATATGTTCTCTAGAGAGGTGGAAGGGAAGACTGGAAAGGCAACTTGAAAGAGCCCCGGATGGATGAAGAGACTGACACAATACAGTCCTGAAAGGGAACCTAACTAATGACTGGCTTTGGGTATATGAAGTGAGCCGATAAATAATGGTGTTGATAGTGGAAAATGAGAAATTGACATGTAGTGGGACTAAATTCATCACTGTTAGAAAGGCTTCATGAGTTGGTAACACCTGAAAAATCGTTTTAAAAACAGTCATTGTTTCTCTGCACAGCATACATTAGGGGAATTATTAGTAGTTGGCATTATTAAGGAAAAAAGGTATCTGTTATAAGCGGGGCTCTTGTACTTTCTCTGTGTTTTTTCGGGCTGAACGCAGGCTGGCAACCTTCCCGAGAACCATCTCCTGGGTAGCCACAATGATGTGCAAGCAGATAATGTTTTTCTTGTCATTATACAGTCCTTCTTAAGCAAAGAAGCAATGCACGGATCAGATCAAAAGTAATGTGTGAACAATAAGGGCTTCTTTGGAAAAGTGTACTTGAAGTTTTATTTGGACAGCTGAGCAGACTTACCTTCTGCAGATGCAGTTTTCTGTTGTCATCACATTTCAGTTTTGTTACTCACCGTGATTTTAAGATATTCAATAACGTTTTTAGTATGTAGACTGCTCGGGTGGATGGAAAACACCATTGGTGGTACTCAGCAGCCCCTGTACAAGATAAAACTTGCTAAATTGTGGGAAAATGTGACTGCATGCCATGTTATTTGATGTCCCTTTCCTAACTCCCACACTGAATTGGTTGGGTGTTCAGTGGCATTTTCACATAAAGGTCACGGATGGGTGCTGGCCTACATGTGTGGAATTACAAATCAGTATGTGGCTGCCACGGGGTGAACCTTTGATAGGAGTGGGAGAAGTGAGAGAGAAGAATGTTGCTTTTGGATTCCATTAGTCTTTGTTCTTTGAATATGTGACTGTAGGCCAGTCACTTAATTTCACACCCTAAATCACTTAATCTATAAAAGAAAAAGGTTACAGAGGTGGCACAGGGTGATTATGGGGACAAAAGGAGATAATATGTGAAGAGCTGTAGGGAGACCAAATACCTGCTCATCATTGAGTTTGTAGGTCAACTGAATTCCCATGGCTGCTTCAGCACCGATATGGTGCCCTAGACGTACCCCAGACAGAACCTCTTTGAGGATCCTGGGGCTTACAGCAGAAAGCTGGTCTATGTGTACCTATGGCGTGGAGACCAACTTCTAGGACCAGCCTCTTTATGTGACCACGCTTTGTCTGCCTTCAACTTAACAATTATTACTGTGAAAAGATACAAGATTAAGATCATTTATATCTACTGGGACTAAGTCCATCATTGTTAGTTTCATAACTTAGAATACCTGAAGAATCTTTAAAAACTATCATTGCTGCAGTTGTAGAGATCATCATTTAGGCATTATGTTTTTAAGCAATATATATTGCTAAAACTCCGTATTAGTTTTCTTCACATAACTAGTTTTATGTTCCTGTATGACTTTACTCATGCTTCCTTCTGAGATGTCTTTTTCCTATTCGTGTGGACAAGGTCCATTTCTTAGGTTAAGCATATACTTAAAAATCAGTACACTTTAGTGGTTGATTGAAGTCATGCGAGTGCATGGATGGGGAAATAACCATCCATTACCATTCATTCCTTCCTCGTTCGCTCATTCTGTGGATATTTTCTAAGTGCTTGCTCTTGTGCTTGGACTGGTGGTAGGTACTATAGATACAGTGGAGAATGAAACTATCTTTGGCCTCATGGAACTTACTCTCTAGCAAGTAAAAATAAAATGGCACTAGAACCTTCACTCGATTATCACAATTACAAAGTGATGAGTAAAAGAAAAAAGGGTACTAGGATTGCATATAAACAATGCAGGGTTGGGCTGATTCAAGGCAATTTGGGAAGAAATCACTAAGGAAGGGTTAATGGAGTGGGGATCTGAAGCATTACTAACATAATTAGATGATGGTGAGATGGACAGTGTGAAGTTTTGGGGAGAAGCCTAGTGGAGCTGGAGCGTGGGAATGAGAGCGAGAATGCTTAGTGATGAAACCAGAGTGGTAGTTTGGAGCTTTGAAGTAGGACCTTGGTGACAATTTTGGTGGAAAGTCAGTGAAGAATTTGTAAGCTGGAGAAGGATTGAAATGACCAGATTTGAAAAAAAAAAATACTAGTTTGATACTACTGAAGGGAAAATTTGGGGAAATGAGAGTTGAATGTCATTTAGGAAAACTTCCGAGACAGGAAGACTAGTAAAGAGGCTAATGCTCTTAGCCAGTTGAGACAGAATGAGGGGCATGAAGAACTTGTGGACATAAGAAGAGGCAAAGATGATCTAAGAGGAATTTAGGGGCTGGTAGGTTCAACAGGGTTTAGTGACAAGTTGTAACTTGGGAAATAAACATGGTGAAGATGGAGTTGAGAATGGTTTCCAGGTCTCAGAGGAAGTAGTAGGATCTGACATACACTGAAGCAGATAGGAGGCACAGCAAACAATAGGCAAGGTCATGCATTCCATTATGAGATTTGTCCCACTGGCACCCTAACCTTACAAGTAAGGGCAGCTCTTGATTGGTATTAGAGAGCTTCAGATTGGTATCTGAAGCTTGAGTGATACGAGGAGCATTTGGTGGATCACACTTTGTGATGTTATCAGAACTGGAAGCATGTGCAGAGTGGAGCAGCCCGGACCTAACTGATGCTGGTCAGCATGGAATCCTAAAGGGGAACATGGAAGAGAAAAGCAGGCTTCCTATGATGGCAGACCTTCCTTTCCTATACCTAGGGTCAGGAGAGGACTGTTGCTTACTCCTGCTTTCAGATCATTGCTTTTCCTTCCTCATGCAAAATCTCCCTTGCCTTCTGGAGTACATTCCTTTCAGCCATAGCACATCTTACATGTTCAGTTTTTTAGTGTGTATCCATCTTCCAGTTCCTCTCACACAGGCATCCATAGCTCAGGAAATCTATGAGCTAGATGCCTATCTAATCCTTGTTAGCCTTAGAGCGGTCAGTGTCTATAGATAGTCCTTACTTTCTTCAGTGAATCTTTATTCAGCTCTAATTGTAGGACAGGCTCCGTATTAGGCGCTGGATTCAGAGGCATGCAAAACTGAGTGTCTGCTCTGGTGGTACATACTTTCTATTTTGGGGAGACAAATGCATATGTGGTGCCTTGCACTAAAAAGAAAACTAGAGCAAGATAAAAGGGTAAGAATGATGAATAGGCGGAAGGGGGTGGGTGAGGGGACCCACACGAGGAAGAGTAAACCGTGCAGGAATATGAATGTATTCTGTGTTGCTCTATAACAAATTATCCCAGAAATGAGCAACTTTAAATGTCATCTCACAGTACCTCAGCATTAGGAACTAGGGCCTAGCTTTTAGCTGCTATTTCTGCTTTGGGTCTCACATGAAGTTGCAATCCTAATCTCAGGAGGGGCATACCGTCATTATATTTCACCCATACCTTAAACTACCTCCCTTTCCTGACTTGTCTCCCTCATTGCCTAAATACAGTTTCCTAGTCCAGCTTCTTGCCTCTCTCTCATTTCCTTTTTTATTCATGCTTTCTAAAAGAACAGATGTTTGCTGTCTTAATTTTTGCAACTTGTCCTCTTTCCTCTTCTGTAGATGGGCTTCCCACTCTCTTCCACACCAGGAAATCTCTGTCAAAGGTGACCTCTGGTGATAAAGACCAGTCTATTCTTTTTTTTTTTTTTAAGACCAGTCTATTCTTAATTTAGTTTATTTATCTTGTGGCATTTGATTCTTTGTCTTGAGATAATCACCCCTCTTAATGGCTAATATGGTATTTTGCTTTCTACTTCTCTGACACTACCAGCCTCTCTCGGATCAAGGTTTTCTGCCAACCTTTTAATTATAGGTATTTCCTAGAGTCGTGTTCTTGACTTTGTTTTTAGTTTACTTTGTCTTCAAAGCTGACCTCTACCAAAACTAAGCTGATAATTTCTGATCCCCCCACCCTCCACCATACACAAATACTGCCCCTACCCAACACACACACGTTGTTCATCCATTTTCTTTTGTTCTTTGGTTAATGGAATCTAGGCACCCCGGTTTAAAAAAAAAACACTGCATTTTTCCTGCCTTTCTACATTCTGTAAATAACCAACATATGTGAATTCTGTCTTCTAGCTCCCTCTTGCATCTCCCTAGCTCTCTAGCCCATGACCTTTGCCCTAGATCAAACCCTCCCTGTTTGGGTCTGCTGTGCTTGGATAACTGAAATCCCAACCTCTGTTCTCCTTTGTTGTCATCTACCCCGGATGCTGCCACCAGTTTTTTGTGTGACTTGTTTCTCAACATGTTAGTACCTGGGTTGCCCAGCCATCATTGACTCTCAGTTCTATCAGCGCTCAGATCCCTTGCTTGGCACACCGTGCATTTTGCCATCTGGTTCGTTGATCTGCTTGGCGCAACTTTGCTTCCTTCACCCTTAAAGTCAGTGCTCCTGCAGTGTGAAAGTTTTACGTTACCCTCAAAAGGCCCTGCTCTACACTTTTGACTTCTGTTGTTTTCCTGAAACATTTTCTCTCATTTCCCCTTCAACCCACAGGTCATTCAAATCACGGGTGCCTGTCTTTGTTTTGTCACCCCTTTGTCCTCAGCCTTGTCCCCAGACTATGGAGTTCATAACTTCCTTTTCTTTCCTCCCCTTGCAGAGGCTGCCGTTCTTGGCTCTTACTGCATTATTTATGCTCTCTGGTTGTATGAGCTTTGAGAGCAGGGTCTCTGGCACATTCACTCTTCTGTCCCCTCCGTACTTAGCAAAAGCCCCGACACAAGGTTACTGCCTAAGTATCCATAAATAACATGTAATTTGACTGAGTTAGTATGGCTTTACCTATGGTTTTATGGGGGAATTAAGACTCCAAAGTTTTATTCTTATCCTTGCTTCAAAAAACGTTGTTGGTTACCTGGTAGAATTGAGCCCTGAGTTAGGCAGAAGTTGAGAAAAAATAAAAATCCCTGGCAACTTAAAGTATTAGATACCAAGTAATTAAAAGCTTTTCTGAAGCCAGCATTAAGGTATTTATATAGCACATTAAACATATCTTGCTGTTCCAGCTTCATACAAAATTACCAATTTTTTTTTTAAAGATTTTATTTATTTGACAGAGAGAGATAGCAAGAGAGGAGGGAATACAAGCAGGGAGAGAAGGAGAGGGAGATGCAGGCTTCCCATGAGCAGGGAGCCTGATGCAAAGGGTCCCACTCCCCACATCTCAAAGCCTGGGATCCAGACCTCATTGGGGAAGATGAGGCATGTCCTACTGTGTGGGAGAGAATTTGACTGCAGTGCCACACTGATGGGACTCCTGGGGAGTCTGGTTTTGAGGTGCCCCACAGCAGAACTCACTGGGGGTCTGCCAGTTGGGGGTGGTGCACTAGCAAGCCAGCCTCGGGCTGGGGAGAAGCTGTCCATGCATTTGTGCCACATGCCTTCAGGTGTAAGAAGAGAACCCTGCATCCTCCAGGGTCCCTCCAACGCTTTGTAAAGTTGTGCTGACACAGGCAGGGTACTGGGAGAGGTAGCACAGAAAAGTGATAAATTGACGACTTTGTCTCCTGAGTTTCCATATGTTTCCATTTAACAATATAAAAGTCTCATAGGAATTTGGAAAAAAATACGTGTGTATATAATTTATCTTGAATTCTAGTATCCCGTGAGAGTTGTGCAATTAGAGGAGGGTGACAAAGGAGATGAAGGCATTCTTAATGTGTCCCGAAGTAGTTAACAGTATTCTTGGCCAAAGTACAGTATTAAATATCTTTATTTTCATTGATCTGCATAAAGTAAAGGCATTATTCTTATATCTGTCTCTTAAGAATTAGTTTTAGCTTAGAAACAGAAAATAAGTCTTTTCTATAGTGATCGAGGCACAGCTGGTAGAGAGGAAACATTGTGTGTATGTGTTCAATGTTTGCCTAATGTAGAATTTACAACCTGTATTTCAGTATATTAGCCAAAATGTTCGGGAGTCAGGAGTCCTCTGGCCATTGAGCAAAGAGAAGAAACAACATTTTGTGTGAAGGACTCTAAAAGGGGGAGAAATCAAGCAATGGGGAAAGGCTTGGAGTCAGGTGATGGTCAGTGGGGACCAGTGAGGGCACTTTGTACAGAACATGTGTGCTGCTTACCCATATCCCAGACAGACATGATAATTGTCTAGTCCAAGTAGTGGGGTCCTAACTTAGAGTACAATTACTGAAAGTCAGTTCTTAGAGTAAAAGTTGACATCGATTTTGGTTTCATAAGCTTAACAGAACTCGTGGGTCTACACTGAATAATCTTACAGGCTCTTCTGGAAGAATTTTTTTTGTCATTATAGGAAAAAAAAGGAATAAAAGCAGTCTTACCTGCTTCTAGAGGATTTTAGGGCTCCTGATGATGGAATAGATATTAATGAATTTTGACTGATGCTTGTTGATATTTGGGTCTGCAACTTAGAAGAAAGGAGAGGTTTAAGGCCAACTCTGATGTTTTGCACAGTAAGACCTTAATTCTCATCTCTTCCTATCCATTTCTGAACCCCTCTCTCTGTGCTTGTCTTTGTATGTTATTACCTGGTATTAGGGAACATCTAGATATTTGTTATAGATTTTGCTTTTCTGTCATCCATTCTTACCAGCTCTGAGACATGTGTAAGAAGTAGGGGAACTGGTGAAGTCACGCTGTGATCTCCCAGCTATGGGGCAGGTTTGATTAAGGTATACATGTTGGGTACTGACTTGGATACCATGCTATTGGCCTTCAGATCCTCACTCAAATAATTGGGAACCCCCTCCCTGCTGAAATACTAGCCAGAACTCTAAAGTACAGATGAAGAAGTTGAGTTTACATCTCCAATTACTTTCTTAACTCTGAAAGGATTCAGTTGCAGAGATGCCCATGACCTTCAGGTAGGGGTACATGTAGTTCAGGTTGGCTCATCTTATGGTTTCTCGGCTTTCATTACTCCCTCTTTCATTACTCCCTCGGCTTTCATTACTCCCTCTAAAATGTCATCATTTTAGAGGATTTGGGTCCTTCTTATGTCATCAGTTGCCATGTGTTATAAAACATTTTGAATCATTGTAGAGCATTTGGTGTCATAATTCTGGCTGGATTGCTAAAAGCAAGAAATGTTAGTGTTCCTGCCTAATTGTAAATGGGTTTTTGTGTTCTGTGTGTCTTCTAGGTTTTTCTGAAGAGTGATCGAGTGGCCAGAATGGTTCAGAGTGGAGGATGTTCTGCTAATGACTTCAGAGAGGTGTTTAAGAAAAACATAGAAAAACGTGTGCGAAGTCTGCCAGAAATCGATGGCTTGAGCAAAGAGACAGTGCTCAGTTCGTGGATAGCCAAGTATGACGCCATTTACAGAGGTGAAGAGGACATGTGCAAACAGTCCAATAGAATGGCCCTGAGTGCTGTGTCTGAACTTATTCTGAGCAAGGAACAACTCTATGAGATGTTTCAGCAGATTCTGGGTATTAAAAAATTGGAACACCAACTCCTTTATAATGCATGTCAGGTAAGTGGTCCATATTTCCCATTCTCCCACCTGGCTCAGAATGAATATCAAATATTTACAAGCCTATGAAAATGTATGTTTTATAATCACTTTGCCTGAAAAGTTGAGTGAAAATGGATTTTAATAAATCGAGTAGTGGTATTTGAAAGAAACTTGGAAAGAATTATTTGATAGAGGGAGAAGTACATTCTGTCCTGTAAATAACCGTTCCTATATGTCCTATGTTAGGACCTCAGATTTTCATCTATTGGGTACATAAGGGACATGTCCCAAATAATAAAATGAAAATCCTCAATTATCTAAAAAAGCTGGGCAATTTATAATAAACAGGTATTCCTGAGTGCAAAATAATTTTTTTCATAAAGTTATGCTGGTCTTCTGAGTTCTAAGGAAGTAACTGAAACTTCAGAATTTGTTTAAATCCAGCGGGATAGAAATGAAGATGTTGCTGAACTACATAATTTAAAGATGACCAAATAAAAAGTATTTTTTCTCTTCAGTTGTTACTCTAATAATACAGAGGACAAATTGAATAAAATATCTTCCACATCTTTCATCTTTGGGCCCTCTGATTTGTCTAATAATGAATTCATTTCATATTTGCATTTTATTTATTTTAGTGGTATAAACTATTTAACTATGCCCTAATATACAATTTAAATAGACAAAACTCGGGCATTTTAAAATTCATGCATTCATTAGAGTTACACTTCTACAATGTACATACATTTACATGTATTTTTAATCTTTTCATAAATCTTCTCAATTTCTGCATTCTATGTGTATCATTTTCTTTGCATTACTAACTTGTGAATCACTTCAAAGGAATAAATTGATAGTTAATAGTAAAGCAAGGTAGCATCTTGTGAACAATTCATGAATTCATCATAATTATTTTTGCTGTTATTAGGTAGTTATTTGATAATAATGGAGGGTGACTATAAAACCACAATCTTCTGTTTTAAAAGATAAATGCAACTGGGATTTTGTATTTTTAATGAAACAGTAACTCACTTGTATAGTTAAATATTGGTGAACATAGTGAAATTCAGATTCACACTTGGTATTTATTGAGTATTTATTCAGGTTTTTGACTTGCTGGGTGTTGAGGAAACCAAGCTGAGCAAATGAAGATACTCGTTCTCCATATGTTGAAGTCTAGTAGAGCAGATGGACCTCTAAAATGAGTTATTAAAAATGCATTGAAACTTATACTGGATGTTACATCGGTCATAACATCCGATCAGTGGACCTGTCAGGTTTTTATTTAATTATTTAATTAATAAATATTTATTTAATAAAAGGTTTTATTTAATTATTTTTAATTAATTTTTAAATAATATTTTTAAATATGTCTTTTTATGTGATTAACTCCTTTATCGTGATATAAAATCCCTCTTTATCCCTGATCATTTTCTTTTTTCTGAAGTCTGCTTTGTCTTAAACTATTATGGCTACTCCAGCTTCCTTTTGCTTAGTTAGCCTGGTGTCTTTCTCTGTTTACTGTTAACCTATCTAATTCCTTATGTTCAAAGTAGGTTTCTTGTAGACAGCATCAGATTGCCTCTTGGTTTTTTTTCTTTTTTTCTTTTAATCCAATTGGACATTCTCTTTCAATGGCTATGTTTAGACTATTTGTGTTTAAAGTGATATAGTTGGCTGAAGTTCTACAGTCTTAGTGTCACTTTTTTGCATTTATTCTCTACCTTCTGTCATTTGAACTGAGCATTTTATGTGATTCAATTTTATGGGATTTTCCTTTGATGTACTACTTGTTTTTTTTTTTTTTTTAACTTATTTAGGGGTTTTGTGGTGGCTCTAGGGTTTACAGTCTACATTTTAAAATATTCAAGTCCATATTCAAATAACACGTAAGTCTTCAAGTGTGGTACAACTGTCCCATAAGAGAATTCCCAATTTCTCTCTCCCATCCCTTGTGACATCTATCATTTATTTCATTGATATTGCTGTCATTCATTTCCCTGATGTTTTTATCTAGTATATTGTTACTATTGCTCTAAATAGTTCATTTTTAGATATTAAGAATAAGAAAACTAGAAAAATAAAAATTTTTATATTTTACTTTCGTTTCTTCTCCTGACACTATGTAGACTCACATTTCTGACTTAGTTCTCTGGATGTCGTTTTCCTAATCTTTCTGAAAACCTTCTTTTAATACCTCTTGCAAGGCAGGACAACTGGTGATGAGTTTCTCCGTTTTTCACTGGATATAGGATTATCAGTTAGCTTTTTTTTTTCTTTCAGCACTCTGAAGGTTTCAGTTCACGCTCTTCTTGCTTGCTTGCGTGCATTCTGATGAGAAGACTGATGCTTCTGTGTTCTGACTTCAGTATTTCCTTCTTATCTTACTTTCCCGAGTTTGAGTATGATATGCCTAGGGATAGGCTTTATGATCCTCTTGCTTGGCATTCTCTGAGCTTCCTGGATCTGTGGGTTGGTGTCTGTCATTCAGTTTGGAAAATTCTCAGCTGTGATTACTTCAGATTTTCCTTCTGTCCCATTCTCACCTCCTTCTGATAGTCCAGGTATATTTGTGTCACCCCTATTTGATATTGTCTCACAGTTATGGGGTGTTTTTCTTAAGTTTTTTTTCTCCTTGCATTTGAGATTGGGAAGTTGATGTTGACTTTTCTTCAAGTTTACTGACTCTTCCTCAAAATCCTCAGGTCTGCTGATGAGCCCATCGAAGGCTCTGTTCATTTATGCTAGTATTACTGACCTAGTCTTTCCCTTTGAGTCTTTCTTAGACTTCCCATCTCCTTGTTTACATTACCCATCTGTTCTTGCATGTTTTTAACTATTTCTATTAGAGACCTTAATTTATTAATGTAAGCTAAACTCCTTTTTTTTTAATGCCTATAATATCTCTGTCACCAATAAATCCCATTGGGGTGCTTGCTTTGTCTCTCCAGTGTGTGTTTCTTTTTCTCTTTGGGCATGTTTTGTAAGTTTTTGTTGAAAGCCAGGCCTGTTGTATCAGATATATTTGCTTTAGTGTGAGGATTTACATTGATCTGACTGGAAGGTTGCTGTGTTTAATGTTTATTGTAATGTTTGTAGGCACAAGAAGCTTCAGGTTCTTCTAATGTTCTTGTCTTTTGACTCTGGGCTTTCTTAAGTCTTCATCTGCAGAAAGAGTGTGTCTTCCAGCTGCTCTGCTGTTACACCGGAGCTGTGTTGGTGTTGGGGAGTGGGGACCGTTCTACAGTCTGGCTGCATCTCACAGTTTTAGAAGGCCTATGTCTTAGGGCTGTAGCCTTTGCAAGTGTTTCTGTCCCTTGTCGAAGAGCATGGCTTCCTTCCTCACCATGTGCCTCATTCCCTTCCTTGCTTAAAGCATCCCCAGTCTGTTTCCTTGAAGTTGTGCCTCCTCTTCACTTAGGTGATATTTTTCCCAGTAGAAGAGATCAGAGGTCTGCAGAAGACTGCAGAGGGTAGCCTTTTCTCTCTTCAGCTGGGACAATTATTCAGTATTTCCTTTTGATAAAGTCCATCCCCCTTTGTTAGGTAGAAGAACATGGGATAGGCTTTTCCTCCCCTCTTCCTCCTAAGTCCACATGGGGACCTTTCTTGGATTCCTACAATGAGAACTTGGTAGCATTACTGTAGAGTGTGGGAGCCCCCTTCTGATTTGCAGCCCCAGGAGTTTCTCACTCTCTGCCCTCAGCTTCTCTCTCGTTTGTCCAAATTACTTGTCAAGTAAGTAGTCCTACTCTTTATGACCTCCACTGACTTCTGCTCCCGGTATTACAGCTCTTTGGTTTTGATTGTATCTCCAGGTGTTGGGTTAGTGGTTTGCCCTGCAACCTTAGTTCTCTGACTAGTGCAAGAAGAGTCATTACTTTTCAGTTGGTTTAGCACTTTATTTTAAGAATGTGAGTGATGACTTCTAATCTCTTTACAGGTCTGAGCTCAAACCAATTCCTTTGGTTCTGAGATTTGAAAAGCTCTTAAGGATTATTTCTTTGATAGACTTAAAAAAAAAAAGAAAAATACTCGTATAAATAAAGGAACAGTTTTACTTTGGTGCAAAAATCATTTTATGAAATCAATGAAATAATGAAAATGGACTAAAACAGCTGAGATTTTTTCTTTCTCAAGGGCATATATGTATCTTATTTGTTCTTCCATTGTCTTTCAACAGAGGTCTCAAAAGAAAAAGTGATAGAAAACACACACAATAGACTGTGCTCTACAGGAAAGGAATAGTTGGAGAAGAGGAATAGTGGAGCAGGGTTGGGGGAGTAGAGAAAGGACTTTAAAGCTAGCTGAGCTGTTGGGACCTGGCTCTAGGTATGGGTCAGTGAAGTTTACTCCACTTTCCTGACCTCTCAAGAAAGGCTTTGAGACTTACTAACTCTAACTCTTCTGTATTTATTTACCCTTAGGTGGTCCCTTGTTTTTTGCTGGTAGTGGTCCCCTAGGAAACCTCACAGATATGTGCTTGCTTCAGGGTCAGCTCTGCATAGAGAGCTGCTCTGCTAGGATGTGCAGTCTGGCAACAGCCAGAAAGTTCCTGGTGCTTGAGGAAAACCGGAATGTGAGGGGAGGGGTGCCAGAGCTGCAGCCTGATGCCAACGGGAGCTCTGTGCGGTCATGACACTCCTCCCGGAACTGTAGGATCAGCATCAGGAATGGAAAAACAGGAAGTTGTCTTCTGAAGCATAGGTGATTACATTCCTTTGGATGAGAGCCAGCAACTTAGTCATTTTCAAAATTAAGGCATAAAAGTAAAACATGAATGTAGAGAATATCACAATTAAATTATAAAACTAGGGATAATTGAAAGAAAAATTACTATGTCTTACCAAAAAACAAAGAATAAGAACAATCCAGATATTTCATAGATTAGCTATTGTGGTAGTAAAACTTAACTGTCACACTTTGGATTCTTTGGAGAGTAATGTGTTCATATTACGGCCCATTTATGGAATGAAGTATTAGGTAAAGAAGGAAGGAGCTCATTCTAAAATGAGCAACATAACAATAGAAGGATCTGACATTATTAGCCGAGATTACCTTGAATCAGACTGGAAGTAGAGTAACAAACTGAAGGAAAACAATCTGTTAGTGAAAAGTTTAATGTCAGAATAATTGTAAGGAAATGTAGTGAATTTCAAGTAAATATAGTTACTCCTTTAAAGAAACAAAGTTAGTTGATATTAAAGGTTTGTATTTTATAATCTGAGGTTGAAAATATTTTCACCTATTGTTTAATAAAATGCGGCTACTTATGTGGTACGAGTTGTCAGCTGCCTTTGAACAGAAATAGGTTATTAAAGATTATTTTTAAATGTGACAGAGGTAATATGTTCAAGTCAATTAGTTAACTCAGTCTCCATAATCATGTAAAAATAGATATAATAGGGCCAGCTGGGTGGCTCAGTCCTTAAGCATCTGCCTTCAGCTCAGGTCATGATCCCAGGGTCCTGGAATCGGGCCCCACACTGGGTTCCCTGCTTGGTGGGAAGCCTGCTTCTCCCTCTCCCACTCCCCCTGTTTGTGTTCCCTCTCTCGCTGTGTCTCTGTCAAATAAACAAACAAACAACCATAAGCAAATAAATAAATAAACAAAATCTTTTAAAAAATAGATATAATAAGAAATTATGTGCCAAGCAGTGTGTTGAAAGGAACACAGAGACCAGACCTAGTTATTTGTTAGATTTGTTTTAAAAGGTGGGGGGGAAACACATTGTAAATGCCACAGTGGTCATGAGTTCATGGCTCTGTGTTCTTGATGTTGAAAGGAACCCAGTGTTGGAGGAGTGTCATAAAAACACCAGTATAAGATGCTAAAGAAGTATTCTGTGAAGGGATGAGCATGTGTAGAATATCCAAAATAGCATTGGCACTGGGGGTACATTGTACACAAAGACTATAAGTCTTTGTTGCTGCTGGAGTATAAGGAAGACACAGGGCTGTGGTTCGAGATGACAATTAGCAGATGAAGGTTAAGGGTGTTGCAAACTGGAGAGCGACCCAATCCTACATGACCAGAGTGGGCACAGTGGGGTACATTGTACTATATTAACAGTAACTCCCCTCTTCTTAATTTGTGTTTTAAGAGAATTAGTAACTTAATTTAACAGCTATCTGAATCCTCATCTTTTCTGCCCAAGGCTACCTTTATTAATCTTTCATAATCTCATTCCATTCACTGAAGAAAGTGACCCATCCATATTTACCCAAGACCCAAAACAAAGTTAACTGAAATCTTCCCCTAAATATCCCTCCACCCAAATTTCTTATATTCTCTGAAGACTGCAAGAACTCTGAGTGATACTACAGGACTGTTGCATATTTTAAGGGATAAGCAAGAATAATTTACAAATGGTTACAAAGTAGTGTTCAGGGGCATCTGGGTGGCTCAGTCTGTAAGTGTCTGCCTTTGGTTCAGGTCATGATCTCAGAGTCTTGGGATGGAGCCCTGCATCCGGGTCCCTCCTCAGAGTGGGGGGAGGGTCTGGTTCTCCCTCTCCCTCTGCCCACCCCACATGCGTGGGCAGCTAGCTCACACTCTCAAATAAAAATTTTTTTAAAAAGTAGGTTTATGATACCCTTTCTCTAGAAATTTTAGCCTTGGAGTTTAAGCACTTTGGGTGTAAGCATTTTAAGAAAATCAGCAAATCTAGGCAGTTGCTGCATTTCTTGCCCCTCTCACTGTGAGTCTTCCTTTGGAAGATCTGCATTCAGGATGTCAAAGGAAAATAGAAGAAAGAGAAATATGAATGCTCAGGGAAAATTGCAGTCTGCCTTTCACCTCTTTTTTCCTCTACTAGTAGCATGGGATTTGATAATACATTTTATATAATATAACTTGTCTACTTTGGCAGACATAAAGCACACCTGTACTACAGAGGCAGTTAAATTTGATAACAAAAATCATTTTCTTTTTTTTTTTTTTTTCAAAAATCATTTTCAAATAAGAAGGTAAAGCTATAGAAATGACAATTAGGTTATATTTTTCAAACCAGGTAATTTTAAAGCCCAAAATGCTTGAGGAAAATATTTGAGTAAATGTCATGAAATGGCACTTATGTTTTAGGATACAGAAAGAAGAAACTTCAGACCTTAAGAATGAGTCGATTTTATAGTACCTGATTTATGAAATTCTTGAATTAATAATTGGAATGACCATAATATTTATATACCTGTTCACTTTTTAATATTTTATTTGAAATAGTGCACACGAGAGAGCACTAGCAGTAGTGGGGGCCAAGGGAGGGGGAAGCCGACTCCCTGCCTAGCAGGGAGGCCGACTCAGGGCTCAGTCCCAGGAGGCTGAGATCATGACCTGAACCAAAGACAGATGCTTAACCATCTGAGCCACCCAGGCGCCCTACATGTTCACTTTTTAAAAAAAAATTTGAGAGAGAGCACTAGAGGAGGGGGAGCAGCAACTCCCCATAGAGCAGAGAGCCCTTGTGGGGCTCAATCCCAGGACCCTGGGACCATGACCCGAACCGAAGGCAGACGCTGAACTGACTGAGCCACCCAGGTGCCTCTATGTTCACTTTTTTAAGTGAGTATGTCATGATATAAATTAGATGACTCTGATTTCATTCGAATGAATTTGGATATCTGATCAGTAATGTTGAATCAATTTCCTCTCCAAAAATTTTTGTGAATACAATTTTAATATATTAAATCAAATCACAGGGTTTTTTTTATCAGTAAGTTTTGTTTCATTTGGCTATACATTATTTTGTTTTTTTACCTACAGCCTATATGTAAGGGAACTACGTAAGAATATTCCTAAGATTTCTCCTAAAATGTGTAAAATTTGCTTTTTCACAAATCAGACTAGATCACAAACATAGGCTACCTCAGACATTCCTTACATTTATTTTTAGATTTTTCCTTACCCAGATTAGCCTATAGAAAGTAAGGTGGTATTCCAACTTTTCCATTTTTTATTTTTTTTAAAGATTATTTATTGGAGAGTAAGCATGCACATGGGGACAAGAAGAGGGAGGAACAGATGAGGGACTCAATCCCAGGACTCTGAGATCATGACCTAAGCCAAAGGCAGATGCTTAACTGACTGAGCTACTCAGGGCACTCCATTTTTAAAATAAGAGAACAAATATCTTCAGAGACGAGGCATCTTTGTAGTAGTAATAGTGGAGGTGGGGCAGGGAGTATTTTTGCTAATGTACTTGGAGACCTGCTCTCAACTCTTAATGAAAAAGGATCATATGGATATACTGTTTCAAGTATAATACGTATATCTTTTTCATGATTTTTCATGGAAATATTCTATAAAAATTAAAATGAGATATTAAAAATGTCAGCAAAGGAAAAAGACAAGATTTAGTTCTTTGAAGGTATCTGCATGTGGTAAGGAGACCTATCTATAAAGAAAATGTAATGGTAGAGTTAAACAGTATGTTACTAAGGATATGTATACAGCGTGGCGTGAGCATGTGGAGGACAGTATTTTAATAGTATTTTAATAGAAATCACACATATTTCTTTGGTGTTCAGGCTGGCTGGACATTAGAATGACCTGAGGAGCTTTAAAAACCATGGGACGCCTGGGCCTTACTTCAGACTAAGTGAAACAATCTGTAGAAATGGGACCCACTGTCTATTTTTAAATGCCTTCTTTCTACATTATGCTGATGAAGATGCACGGTTAGGCTGGGGACCCCCTGGCCTGATGGTCCATTGAAAACTTAATGCCATGGTGACCTCAAACTGTCGGGGGCCTGAGAAACCATCTAGACATGTGTCCAGGAAGAAGAGGCGATTTGGCAGTGTGGAAAACCTAATTTTCACTTGGAGCTTTAATGAAAGTTTAATGATTCTAAGAAGGCACAAATTCCTGAATTTTAGAAGCTGGAAAGAAATTTAACAGACAGGTGGAAAATAACATTTACAAAGGCACAGGGAGAGTGAAAAGCTTAGAATCTGTTAGAAAGGTATGTCATGTATATTGCTGGAGTAGCAGGAGATGAGGCTAAAGAGTTAGGACTTGAATATTAAGGGCGTAAATGCTAGCAGGAAGAGCTTGAAATTTATCAGGAGCTAGGGAACACAGGTAGGCTCTAAGCAATGACATGATGGGAACAGTTTGGGATTCTAGAAAGATCCTTCCCTGGGGCCTAAAGAATGGATTGCATATCTTCCATACCTTACCACCTTGCGGGCATGACCCAGCATTATTAAAACAGAAGTGGAAGAGGATCTGCATGTTATTTGTTCAAGTCATCTCTAGGCTCTGCTCCTTGCTCTGCTATGGTCCTATTTTATTTCTCTGCTGTCTATGAAGTTCCCAGGCTATTGGATTTGACCTAGGAGTCTGTTTTCATGTCCTCTTGGATCTGTGCCCTCTGTTGTGCTTCAGAATCCTACTAGGCTCCCCCCATACTTGGGAACTTTGACTTGAGTCAAAACACTAGAACACCTGATTGCCTGGAAAGGGACAAAGATGGAATCTAGGTATTCGACAGAAACTGGGAGTCCACTTGGATCTATATCTATAGCATAAGACTTACCGTTTAGTAGACTTTGAGTAAGACTGCCTCTTCATCTTCCTCTCTCTTTTATAGAAAAGGTAGTATGCTTTAATGGCTATCTTTCCATTTGTTAATGTTTGTATGTTGCAGCATTTGTTAACCATGGTCTAATGGGCATCTGTGATGAGAGTGTTCTTTCAACATAGTGCCTACTCTAGTCAGGCACTGTTCTAGGCTCTCAATATATGGCATTCTCTCTTCTCAAGGAGCAACATTTTTGGAGGGAGGAGTGTGGGGGAGAAATCAGGAATTCTGTTTTGTACGTGCTGAAAACGAAATGCTAAATGTCCATGTGGAAATGGCAGGTGGTGGTTGGGTATGAAATCTGAAATTCCAATGAGTGGTCAGGTTTGGGCATACGGATTTGGGAATCATTTAGATAAATTTAGTATTTGAAGCCAGGGAACACTATGAGATCATATTAAGAGAGTCTGGAGCTCAAGATGATAAAGGGCCCAAGACAGAGTCTTATAGACACCAGGATTTAGAGACTGCATAAAAAAGACAGAGCCAGTGGGGTAGGAAGACCAGAGTGAATGTTAGGGAAGACACGTCAAAGAAGGAGAGTGTTTACGTCGCATGCTGCTCAGAGGTCAGGTAAGACGGTAGTGCAGTGACCCTTGAATTTGTTGCGGGAGAAGAAAGCACTCTGGATTGTCCTGGAGTAAGAGTAGAATCAAGGAGGTAAGAAAATAGAATAAGCAGAAAAATCTTTAGAGAATCAACCAATAAGAACATAGTATATTCAAGAAATCCCTTCTATATAGTACTTTGAATCATTTTATTAAATTTGTTGGGTATTTACTAAGTGCCAAGCTCACACCATCAGACTTTGTTTATTATCTTTCGACTTTTAGAAATGTATGGCCCAGGAAACTTGACACCTGTTTCTTTTGATAGATGATTAGACCAACTTCTCTGTTTTTCAAATGTACTTTTAAAAAAAAGCAGTTTGAAAAGGCTGAGAGAAAGAGATTGACACCTTCTCACAAAAGAGTACTCGATGTTACTTAATGCTTTGAGCTGATTATCAAGGTCATAATATCCTAAATCCTCTTTGCTTTACTCTATAAAAAATTTCCATTTACCCTAATCACTTTACAGAAGGGCCAACTGATCATTATCTTAGTAAGATTTTCTTGTGTAATGGGTGGTGGTGATTGATTCTGGCTATTTGTCACAGACTTACAGAAAGGCCTTTATTATTGCTCACTGTCTAAAATGATGTCATTTTCTATTTGCGAGTGTTTTCATGATTCTGATATGAAGATCTCCAGATTAATAAGGCTACCTTTTCAGTCTGTGAATCCTCATCAGAGGTTTGTGAACTCATTTGGTACATAGTATGGTACCAAGAGCAATAATAGTGTTTGAAAAATATAGATACATCCACTACCCTTTTTTTTTTAATGAGATGCTACCGTGATTGTCGCACTGAGTTAAAGCCACTGAAAAATACTGCAGTGATTAAAACCAAAAACAAAACTCACTCTGCTTATTTGAGCATCACTGCATTTTACCCTTTTCGCTTAGGTCCTCCTCTCTTTTCATTCTGTCTCAGTATAGCCCAGGGCAAACTGATGAAATCTGCAACTCCTCAGACACAGTAGGTTCAAAATGCCATTTTTTTTTTTTCCTCATCCCAAATGTAGTTCTCCTTCTATTTGTGTTCAGTCTTCCGGCTCCTAACCATCGGTTTTTTTGTGTCTTCCAGCTCAATTACCTGCACTGCTGCTTTCTCCATAATACTGCATCATCTTTTTCATGTCCATGGTCATCGCCATAGCTCAAGATTTTAGTACCTCCCAGATGGAGCATGGCAGTAACCTCTTAACTGCTTCCCCCTTCCAACTTTACATATTTTTGTCGCCAGATTAATATTATGGGAGCACCATCGTGTTCTCATCATGACCTGACTTAAATAGGAAAAAAAAAATGGCTCCTCTCTGTCAACAGAATGAAGTTCATACCCATTGGTGTTCCATCTGCCGCCCCCACCACCATATCCTTTCCTATGTTGCAATTCTTTACATACCCTTTGTTCTGTGTAAACTGAATCGCTCCCTGTATTTTCTTGGATTTTAGTTATCTTCTATTACTCTCTTCATTTGGAAAGACCCAAGAGAAATTCCCTACTCCCGCCCCCAGTCTTTTTTCTTAAATACTGAAGGAGAAAAAAAAAAATGAGTTCCAGTTCCTTATCATTACCCCAAAGCCTATACCATTCTACTTTGTATTATATTTACATATAATAAATTCTTCTACTTCACTTTAATAGCTTGAGCATGGGATATTCAATCTTTGTACCTTTCTACAATAATATTTAATGTGTTTCCTATTGTGGGTACTCACAGATAGTGAATGACTGAAAGAATGGAAATTGAGTGTGTGGCATTGGGAATGGTGTGAAGCATTTAAGTTGAATCCTACAGTCAGACTGCCCTGCCCTTTATTAACTGTGTGACCTTGACCTGGAAAAATTGCTTAAAGCAATCTGTGCTTCAGATTTTTCATCATTAAAGTGGGATAAAGTTATGACCTGTCCCATAAGGGTGCTCTGAGGCTTACATTCACGTGTATGACAGTCTTTTCATGTAGTATGCGCTGTATAAATTTCATTCTTACTAGTCTTGATGAAGCTAGAGTTCTATTGTGCTCTGACAAAGTTCTCTAATATCCCTGGTAGTGTCTGTGTTACTTAATAATAAGCTCTTTCAGTTTCAGCATTTTTAAATTATTAATGTGAATGTGTACTCAACTATTTTATCGAGGTGAATATGGTTAGAAAGTAGTTGCTTAAAAGTATTAGCCCATTACTTTTGTCCAGAAGAGAGAATGTTACTATCAAATGAAATACTAAAGATTTCATGATGTATAAAATTTGCCATCTACCATTTTAGAGAATATGCATGAATTGTCTTCAGGCTATTGAAGTCCCATGGTTTTTATGTTTGAGGTTAAATACTTATGTTCTTGCTTTTGAACACTTTGATCCATTATTTAATATAGTTCAGTTCACGTAGGGTAATTTTATATCTAATTAACTCATTCATCTTTTCCCTATCTTTTAGGATTCAAATGAATGTGTGGCTTGGGAAATTTACTTTTTCCCCCCAGTTTTATTGAGAAATAATTGACATATATCCCTGTATAAGTTTAAAATGTACAGCATGATGGTTTGATTTGCATACATTGTGAAATAATTACCACATAGGTTTAGCTAGCTTTCATCTCAGATACAATAAAGAAAAAATATTTTTTTCCTTGTGATGAGAATGCTAACAATTTTTCTATATATTCTGCTGTAGTGTTAGCTATATTCCTCATTCTGTACATTACATCCCTGTGCTTATTTGTATTATGACTGGAAGTTTGGACTTTTTGACCACCTTCCTCCATTTTCCCTCACCTCCTCTGCCTGCCTTTGGTAACCACGAGTCTGATCTTTATGAATTTCGTTTTTTTAAATTAGGAAAAAAATTTTTTTTAGATGACACACAAAAGTGAGATATATAGTATTTATCTTTCTTTGCCTTATTTAACTTAGCATAATGCCTTCAAGGTCCATACATACCATTGCAAATGGTAGGATTTCCTCTTTTTATGGGTGAATAATATTCCTTAGTGTATATGTATGTATACACACAGACCCCACAACTTCTTTATCCATTTATCCATTGATGGGCATTTAGGTTGTTTCCATGTCTTGCCTACTGTAAATAATGCTGTTATGAACATGGGGGGGGGGTGTGGATATCTTTCCAAATTGTGTTTTCATTTCCTTTGGATATATTCCCAGAAGTAGAAATACTAGACCATATGGTGGTTCTATTTTTAATTTTCTAATGATCCTCCATACTTTTTTCCATAGTGACGGCACCAATTTATAGTCCTACCAACAGTGCACACAGGTTTCCTTTTCTCCACATCCATGCCAACATTTGTTATCTCTTGTTTTGATGATGGCCATTCTACAGGAATAAGGTGATATTTTTGTGGTTTTAATTTGCATTTCCCTAATGACTTGTGAAGTTAAGCATCTTTTCATGTACCTGTTGGTCTTTCCTATATCTTCTTTGGAGAAATATCTATTCAGATCCTTTGTTCATTTTTGAATTGTTTTTTTCTTTTGATTTGTATGAATTCTTTATATATTTTGTATATTAGCCTCTTAACAGATGTGTAGTTTGAAAATATTTCTTCAGTCCATAGGTTTTCTTTTCAATTTGTTGATGGTTTCTTTTGCTGAGCAGAAGCTTTTTAGTTTGATACAGTTCTACTTATTTATATTTGATTTTGTTGCTTTTGCTTTAGGTATCCTGTCCAAAAAAGTCATTACCAAGACACCTGGGTCAAGGAGCAATTTATTCCTGTGTTTTCTTCTAGGATTTTCATGGTTTCAGGCCTTCTATTTAAGTCTTTAATCCATCTTGAGTTAAATTTTGTGAGGGTATAGGATATATGACAATGATAGATATCATTGTTATATGTGAATATCTAATTATCCCAGCAACATTTATTAAAGAGATTTTCTTTTCTCCATTGAGTATCCTGGGCTCCCTAGTCATATATTAGTTGATTGTACGTACTTGGGTTCTCAAATTTCTGGGTTCTCAAATCTGTTCAATTTGTCTTTGTGTTTTATGTCAGTACCATACTATTTTTGATGACTGTAGTTCTATAGTTCTATCGTAAATCTTGAAATCAGAAAGTGTGATGGCCCCTGCATTTATTTCTCAGGATGACTTTGGCTTTTCAGGGTCTTCTATGGTTCTGTATAAATTTCAGGTATGTTTTTTCTACTTCTGTAAAAAAGAAATGCCATTGGAATTTGATAGGGTCTTCAGTCCATGAACACAGGCTACCTTTCCATTTACATATGTATCCTTCAGTTTCTTTTGTCTATCCATGTCTTGAAGTTTTCAGAGTAGAGATCTTTCACCTCCTTAGTAAAATTTATGTCTAAATATTTCATTTTTTTTGATGCTATTGTTAATGCATTTTATTTCTTTTTCAGGAAATTCATTGTTAGTGTACAGAAATGCCACTAGTTTTTGTAAATTAATTTTGTATCCTGTAACTACTGAATTCATTGATTAGATCTAATAGTTTTTTTGGTTGAGTCTTCAGGATTTTCCATACATGAAACTACAGATAGAGACCATTTTACTTCTTTGCAGTCCTGATACCTTTTATTTCTTTGTCTTGCCTAGGTGCTTTAGCTAGGACTTCTAGTATTATCTTGAATAGGAATGCTGAGGGTGGGCACCCTTGTGTTTACTCCTGATCTTTGAAAAAAAAAAAAGCTTTTAACCTTTCACATTGAATCTGATGTTAGCTGTGGGATGGTTTATTACGCTGAGATAAGTATGTTCCTTCTTCCTTCTGGGAAATGCATTTTTAAGACTCTTAGAATTATTCTACAAAGACCATCACAGAACTGCTGTTTGTGTCAGGTTTTTTTTATATATAATCTGGAAGATCAGCTCGATATAAGGGAATTTTTTATAAATGCTTTGCATCTAGCAAACTGTTACTTGAATCATACGTAACATCAAATATGCAATGTGTTTATCTTGAGGGTATGGGAATAACTTCATTTTCTTATTACATTCTTTTTGTTGCGTGAAATTATAAGAAGTTTGTTACTCTGTTGTTGGCTCATCTCAGTGATCAAGAAAAAAGGAGGGATGGGCTTTTGTTTTTTGAGGGAGATTGACTCATAGAAGATGAATTAGCTTGGAGGGGATGTTAGGGTCCAAGAGCCTTGTAATTATTCTTTATATTTGCATTAAAATTGAGACCAGTTATGTGTCTTCCACCATTCAATATGGATTTGTTTTACTTCTTTTGATTGGGTAGGCTGAGCTGACAAGGGACCCACATTGCAATTTGAGGTAGAGGTCATAAATGTCTGAAGGTCAACAGTAAGAGGAAACTATGAAAGATGGGTCATCAGATAGTACCTGTTTTATTATTAAATGATTGGTTAAGAAATCTCAGCTTTGGAGATTGATTGAGACAATGAAGGTAGGGTAAGAAGAATGTCCCAGGCAGAAGAAACACAAGCAAAATGCATGGCTGGGAAAATGTAACATCTTCGGTAAACATTGAGCAACTAATTTGTATAGATAATGGAATTTTCCAAGAGATTGAAAAGAGAATGGAATAAAATTTGGGAGGACCAGAATACTAGACTAAGGTGTTTGGGTATCATTCTCTTTATTTGCGTTCATTTATTCATTTAATTCCTCATCTCCTTTCTTTTTCCTTACCTCCCTCCCTTCTCTGAGATTATAGCCTGATCAAGGGTAGTGAGAATGATATAGTAGAAATAGGAAGTCGTGATGAGGAATGGATGATAGAAAACCGGCTCACTTTTAGTGTGAGGGCTTTGTGGGTGCCTGAAAGAAAAGGCCTTGCCTTCAGTTGGAGAGCTGGAACTCAGGAGAAAGGCCAGTGGTTTGTACTGATTTACGACATTGTTTTGAGAAATAACTAGAGATATTCTGCCAAGGACCTGCATGTGTCTTTGTAGTATGGAGGATGGTAGCATAGAAAACAGAGCAGAAATAATCTGTAGGGTAGAGTTAGGCTCTATTTTGATAAATTGTCTTTCAAGTTATAATAGAGAATTGACTTATTGGTGAAGTAGATTAATTTAACACTTAAATTTTAAAGTGGTTTTAGGTTCTGTTGCAAAATCATATATATTTGCTACCGTCAAACTCTTGACTACTAGAAAACTATATGATAAAGTGTTGGTTCGAGACTTCTTTTGGAATCAGTGTTAGGTTTGTGCCAGTTACTTCTTAGGATATAATATCTTTAAATGACCAGATTTATAGATAATGTAAATACAGTGGACCAGCATATGAACTAATCTCAGGGAAAACACTTAGTTTATATAACAAATCCTAGTTTACTTGCTTTTTTCATACTAAAGGATAAAGATGAATATTACAAGAAAATGACAGAATATAATTTGTTTGAAAAGTATGCCATAATTGGAGTGTGAAGTCAGAGAAAAAACTAATTTCTTCAGTGGGAAAAAGAAGAACTTAATTGAGTGAGGTTGGCACGTATGAAGGCGTCATTATGGAAAAATAGCTATTAACTCCTTTTTTTAGTGATTGACAATGTTAATACAGTTATCCTGGTTCTAGAAAATAGATTAATGAGAGAGGGTAATGATGCTAAACAGTGCTGTGAAAAGTGCTTTTTATAAATGATCTTTTTTTTTTTTTAAAGATATGAGCAAATTTAATGAATTCAAATATTTGCTATTCATAGTTTTTAAAGCATTGGAAAAAATCACAAGTTATAGAATTGGAGGTGTTGGGTGAAACTTGGTAAAGTTATCTTTATGCTGTTTAAAATTTTCATAACTGTAAGAGAGTTGGGCACCACATAGGCTTTGAGTCCTCCCGATGCCTTCTGTAAAGGGAGATTTACTCATCCCTGCGGCCTCTTGGAGCTTGTTTCCAATGACATGAAGGGAATGTGGGGAATGTGGCAAGGGAAGTCTAGGGTTGGAGATTTGCAAGTCCAGATCCAAAGGCTGCTGCATCAGGTCAGCATTTTCTCTATTCCTCCAAGTCCATTTTTTAGTATTTCCCTCTTTGCAAATCCATCGTGGTGCTAATCAACCAGGAAACACATCTCTTCCATCACTGAATTCTTATAGCACCTAATCAGTAGCTTTCTTTTTTTTTTTTTTAAAGATTTTATTTATTTATTTGACATGGAGAGAGAGATCACAAGTAAGCAGAGAGGCAGGCAGAGAGAGAGGGGGGCGGGAAGCAGGCTTCCTGCTGAGCAGAGAGCCGGATGCTGACCGATCCCAGGACCCTGAGATCACGACCTGAGCCAACGGCAGAGGCTTTAACCCACTGAGCCACCCAGGCGCTCCATCAGTAGCTTTCTTGTGGCAATTATATTCTTTTTTTTTTTTTTTTTTGGCAATTACATTCTGTTCTGTATACTATTTTCACTATTTTTAATATAAAGTATGAGCTCCTGGAAGGCCTTTACTTTTGTAGCTACTGAAGAGCCTTTATAGGGGTAGCTGTATGGTAGGTGTAAGAAAGGGTAAATAGTAAAGTAACTGGACCATTGCCAATACTGTTGAGAGCCTTTGTCTTAGTGTCCCTTTACAAAGATTTAACAAATCTCTGTGTGGAGTAAGGTCAATGATGTGTAGGTCTGAGGTGACCATCTTCCATCTTGGTTTATGTTTTAAAAAGACACATAGCCTCTTCTAGAAGAAATGGATAGAGGCTTCTAGAAAGATTTCCCGACAGCATGGTTCTTTACCTCTTTTGAGTTAGGGAGTTGCCACCCTTTTGAGCTATGAAACTCAAACCATTCCCCAAGGGAAAAAATGGATAACTCTACAGAATTTTGCTCACACTTGAATGATTCAGGTTCCGAAAGGTCCAGGTTAAGAACTCCCTAGCCTAGAAAATTTTAAATGTGGAAACCACAAGCCCCATGTAAAGAACAAGAGGAAAAAATATTTCTTTTCTTTTATTTTTTTTTTAAGGATTTTATTTATTTATTTGATAGAGACTCAGAGAAATAACACAAGCAGGGGGAGTGGGAGAGGGAGAAGCAGGCTACTCACGGAGCAGGAGCCCGATGTGGGGCTCAATCCCAGGACCCTGGGATCATGACCTGAGCTGAAGGCGGACGCTTAATGACTGAGCCACCCAGGCACCCTGGAAAAAATATTTGTGTATTAAAAATTTGTCAAGGTAGTGAAAGATTTTCATCATTGAAGTCATTGATTTTTTAATATGGCAATTAATGATTTTTGAAGTGGTTACTGAAATTGATAATTTTCAACTGATAATTGAAAATGCTTTGTATAATAGATACTAGAGGCATTGAAGAGAATAAATTTGGGTACCTATTATGGTCCTGACCATTGACTTTTTTTTTTAAGACATGAATAACATTCTGTGACAGAGGATTCTGAGTATGGAAACAGTATTACATACTTCCTATGTAATGAAGAGGAAAATAAAAGTACATTTCCTATGCTAAATATTTGCCAGTCTGGAAAAATATCCTGATAATTGAAGTCGTAATTGATTTTGAAGTGGTAATTGAAATTGATAATTTTCTATTGATAATTGAAAATGCTCTGTGCAGTGGATACAGGGGCATTGCAGAGAATAAACATACATTTGGGCATCTGTTATGTTCAGGGTTGAATAATCCTCTTTAAAAGACCTGAAAATGTTCTGTGTCCGGAAAGGACATCTGTGAAGTAATCTATTGTCACAATGTGTTGAAATAAAAAATTTAAAGAAAATGAAGTTGTCCTCATAGAGTGAGGCTTGTGTCTGGGCCCTACCATGGACTCCAGAGTCCACATATCTCCATTTTCTTTATCTCTTACCCAAGTCAGGCACTAGCAACAAATGTGTTACCCAGCATTTTAAAATCTGATGTCCCACATCTGTGAACTATCTATCCAGGCTTTACTTATTTTTTATGTGTTTTGTTTTTGTTTTTGTTTTTTATTTATTTTGAGGAAAAAAGGTGGAGGAAGAGGTGTAAAAACCCAGGTTCTCTGGAGGGTTCGGAAAAGAAAAAAAAATTACTTGCACCATAACCATATATACTGCACCATAATCAACTGGTCTGGTGAAAGGAGATCTCCTTGAAGTGGACAGGAAGACCCTTGACCCCCAAAAAAGTAGAGTCCTGGCCAAGAAACCAGAGTACCTGAATTCTGATCCGCTTAATGTGATCTAGATTTCACTCTCCATGACTCTAGATTGGATTGGATGTGGGCTGTGAGGGAAAAGAACGGCCAAAGATGACACCTAGGTTTTGGGCTTGAGCAGCTGGGTGAGTAGATGTGCTATTAATGACATAGCATAATTCATTGAAGGAATAATTGGTATGGGGAGCTGGAAGTCAAGATTGCATTTTGGGCTTCTTAGTCTTCATGCAAACTGAAATGGTAAATAAGCAGTTGGAAGTGTAAGTCAAACTCTTCTGAAGGGTTGGAGCTATAGATACATGCTATTTATGACCATGTGCTTTGAGGAAAGCACCCAGGTGGTAAACCTGTAGAATAAGAAGTCCAAGGACCCTATCCAATATTTACAATTGTTAACCTCATGGGAACAAATCTCCAGTTTCATAATGGAAATTAAAAGAAAATCCATTTGCCTTATTAGCATTTATTTTTAAACATTTTGAAAAGCAGTACATTATTAAAACTAACCAACAGGAGGGAGGGAGGTGTGGTTATAAAAGAACAATGTATCATGTTAAAACTCTTCAGTGTTTTGGGGCACTGGGTGGCTCAGTCAGTTGGGCATCCAACTCTTGGTTTAGGCTTGGGTCATGATCTCATGGCCTCATGTCAGGCTCCGTGCTCAGTAGGAAGTCTGAGGATTCCCTCTCTTTGTCCCTCCCCTCACTCACACATGCTTATGTGCACACGCACCTGTGCTCTCTCAAATCTTAAAAAATATTCCAGTGTTTTGCCTATAGTGGTGAATTTATGAATTTACATAAATAATTAATACAAAGGAGAAAGCATAAAACTAAGGAACTCTGGATAAGGTGGATAATAATATCAAAGTCAGTATCCTGGTTGTGATACAATAGTATAGTTTTGTAAGATGCTGCCATTGGAGAAAGTAGGCAGTGTATAGTGGCCGTATCTATTTCTTAAAACTGCACATGAAACTAATTTCAATTGAGAGGTCAACTTTTAAGAAAACAATTATATAAGCTTTCAGTTAATTTAAAAATAAAGGTAATAAACACTCAAGAAAACAAGGAGTACTTGGGTGAGGTAATTGGTTAAGAATCCTTTCTTGGGTTCAACGTAGGCCATGACCTCAGGGTCATGAGATTGAGCCCCAAGTCCAACTCTGTGCTCAGCGAGTCTGCATGAGATACTCTCTCCCTCTTCTTCTCCCTCTCCTGCTTGTGAACGCATGCTTTCTCTCTAAAATAATAAATCTCTAAAAAAAAAAACAAAAAACAAAAAATGGGACATTAGTATTCTTACAAGTAAAAAAAAAGTTAACCAACTGACTTACCTCCTTCGAGTCTATCTAGTGTTACATTACACAAGGATATAAAAAAAATTACTGTTTTTACTGTATTAACTTTTCCTTTGTTTTCTTCACATGTTTGAAAGTATGCAATTCCAGTTTCAAAATGATACCAGTAGTCACCAAAGTTAGTAAGCTTTCAATCTCTGAAAATTTAATTTTATTAAGAGAACGCTATTCAGAAGTTATTTGATACAGCAATGCTCTGCTTTTCTCGGTCTGCATTTTTTCAGGCAAATGCAGTTAGGGTATTCATATTTTTTAGAAGTAGTAGGAAATGTCTCTTACAAAGAAAATACTTAAAAACTCAGAAGTGAGTCAAATAATTCATTTAAAATTAAGAGCTGTTAATATGAAGATATAAATATTTGAAGATGTTAAACAGTGTTTTGTGAAGTTTGAAGAACTCTGACCTGTTTTAAGATGTTAAATACTAGTTCTTACTGGAATTAGAACTCCTTACATGCACATAACCATTTTAATTTTTCTGTGGAAAGGTATTTATCAGCATTTAAACAAAAATGAGATCATATTCCATATTACATTTAGTGTATTTGAAGTATTATAGTTACAGGTTCTTAAATAATTTTTGCTTTCAGAACTTTGATTTCAGTTACCTGGAACAAATATGCCACACATTCATTAACACTTTTGTTAGTTTTTAATGTAAATTATTTTTACTTTGTACACAGTGAAGAGAAACTTTCTTTTACTTTGCATCCTATTAATTAAATTGTGTTTGTTCTTGAGATGACCTAGAAAATTATTTACCAGTGATTTAGTTTAAGAAAAATTTTGGGTAGGGGCACCTGGGTGGCTCAGTTGGTTAAGCATCTGTCTTCCGCTCAGGTCATCATCCTAGAGTCCTGGGATTGAGCCCCTGTGTTGGGCTCCTCGCTCAGCGGGGAGTCCGCTTCTCCCTCTCCCTCTGCCCCACCTCCTGCTCGTCCATGCACGCTCTGGAGCTCTCTCTCAAATAAATGAATAAAACTTTTTAAAAAAAATCTTGGCTTTGGGGCGCCTGGGTGGCTCAGTGGGTTAAAGCTTCTGCCTTCGGCTCGGGTCGTGATCTCAGGGTTCTGGGATCGAGCCCCGTATTGGGCTCTCTGCTCGGTGGGGAGTCTGCTTGGGGGGGGGGGGGGGGGGGGGGGGGGGGGGGGGGG
>CM052806.1:68097688-68129417 GCA_028533885.1 Nasua narica | reverse complement strand
GTTAGGATTTCAAAATTTTATTGTAAACAAACAGCCTCCACTTTCAATTTTAATAATCTGTAGGACTTTTAAATAGCTTCCTTTAAAAATACATCCAGTGTATTATTACAACAAATTTCCTATACATTTAATGAAATTAGTTTAAGTTGGGTGATCAATAGTGTTTATAAAAACTGCTTTACTTATTGCTATTACTGTTGTTGACATACTTTAAACATATTTGAAATTTCAATTTGGTATCAAATTTGAACCACAGAGCTCAGTAATATACCCAAGGCAATATAGCTAGGCCAATGAATGAAATCATGACATGGCTTTCCAGGTCATGAAGATAACATTTATCTGTCAAATTACATTGTTACTTAGGACAAAGTATTCTATTCTATTCTTTCAACAAAACCAAAGGAATTATTCAGTATAGCTATACAATGATAGCAACCCTCAATGATATTAACTACACCAATATAGCAACATTCTAAACAGTTTTATGTAAAGATGTGTGTGTGTTGGGGGGGGGGGGGGGAGTCAGATAAAAAAAAAATCAGAACCAGTACCAGAGTCCTTGCCCACAACAGAGTATAGTGGTGAAGAGATGGCCCAACAAGGCAGACACCAGAAAGAGTTTCTGGACTCAAAGACCGATTCTACCATGCACAGGGAGCCTGGGCGAGCAACCTCAGCATAACTTGATACTAGTTTCCTCATCAAACTGATGAGGTGCAAATGAAGGCAATTATGTTAATACCCATAAGGGCACAGCACCTGTCATACAGAAAGTGTGCGTGGAAGGACTATTGTTATTGGCATCCATGGTAGTGCTATTTGAGCTTTACCACACAAGCAAAATGATACGTACCTGAAAAAAATGGATACTTTGGAACATGAAAGTTTAATCAACTTCATAAAAAGGCAACACTAAAATCCAGACAGTGTAAGAAACTACAAAGAGAGAGGCTTCCGTTAATACCAAAACGTGACCAAAAAAGACGTCACAGAGAAAGGAAGACAGAGGGGGAGGCAAAAGGAAGAGAAGGAGGGGTGGTGTGGTGAGGGGAAGAGAGATGGAGAAAAGAAGGGAGGATTAGTAAGAGACCAACTCAAGATAAGGAGAGTTATAACCTGAGTGTTACTCTAAATCTTAAGTATTTTGCACAGTACCTTAGCCTTCCTTTAAAAAATAATGCCGTCTAAAATGCTGACACGGTGCAAATTTTAACAGAAGGACTAGAAAATAACTTTTACAATTAAACTAAGTTTTATCACTAGACTGCTGGGACGATCTTTCAAAAATGCTACATTAAAACTTCTGATTAGAATGGAAGGACAGTACAAAGTTATTTGGGGATGGCTTGAGGTGCATACTGATCACTTCCAAATTAAGAGAAAAAATCTCAGGGGCTTCACCTTCCTTCTCTCTTGTTGTGTCTTGGACATTTCCGTTTCCCTTCAAAGAGATAGCTCCCATTTTGCTGCTCTGAAGATTGCTAAAGCCTCAAGAATAACAGGACAAAATTATCCTCTAAAGTCTGTATTTCATTTATGAAGTATTCATGCCATTAGACCTCTATATCCAGAGTAATCCTATTATATTTATACCATTTTCTTCTGGGAAAGTCTAGCAAGCATGTTAGCACAAAATCAGGTTTCAGAAAATATAATCCCTCACAAGCATTTTCCTTTCTCTCCTTCATAGCAGGGTAGTTCAAAGATATTAGCTTGAAGCATCTAATTTTAAAGAGAACCATTTGTCATATCTTGCATTACAATTTTACTTGGCCAAGGCAATACAAAGAAAGTGTAACTTTTTAGAAGATGGAAACCAAGATTTTAAAGCACGTACAGAAATACGAAACAAATGATATAAGCTACAATAATTTAACTTTGAAGCATGAAGTGTGTTATACAACAGATTTTTAGAAAGAGGTTCAAATAATAAAATGTACTGGTGCAGAAGTGAATACAACTATCCTGAATAAACCAATAATTAATCACCTATACATACTTATCAATGTATGTTCATACTCGGGTTATAACCTCAACTTTGAAGTAATATTCAGAGAACACTAGCCTGGTTTGTTCCTGGTTATTTGTTTTTGTTTTTTTGACACAAAAGTAAGATGTGATTGTGTTATACGAACTGAAGAAAAAAAAAACTTTCAACTGTGAAAGAATTCATTATTCTTAAAAGATAAAGTGTTCTACAGAAATTTAAAATATAGGGCTTCAAACTATTACGATTATCAATAATCAGTACAGCATATTGTTACTAGTAAATTGGAAAATCCATCTGTTACTAGTACCTTTTTACCAGATATATTCCAATAATTAATCTCTAATGTGATAGAACTTCAAGGCAGGTTAATACTCTTGGAGGCCACACATACGGGTGTAAAAATGTTTTCCTCTATATTTTCCTAATTTGCAGACCTTGCAATTGCCAAGGTACTATAATGTCAGTGCATCTATTCTTAATGGCTTACATTTAAAAGCAAATGCTCTTCCAATGTTTCCAGCTTCTCCCAAGGTGAAAGACTCTCAGTCCTTAAGGCAGTAACATGGGGGCTCTAAAGAGAGAATACCAGACTGAATTATCTATCCTGCTTTACTTCATTTCTCCTAGGAATGGTCCTCCTGGGGATCTCCCTGCAGATAAAACTTTCTCTTTCCTAAATGACAGTTTCTTTGGGCAAAATAAAAAGACTTCTCAACTGCACAGGAGCAGCTTGGGAGGAAAGAAGTTTCTGAATTAACCAAATATCTGAGATTTCCAGAGGGTAGAATTCCTTGAGATCATTCCTGAGGGGGTTGAGAAGATCGTAAAAAGCAGGAGGTGCTCAAAAAAGGCACAATGCAGGGAGCAGAGGCAGACAGACCTACAGGATGCCCAACAAGGAGGCAGCCGAAACCAGCCCCTGGAGCACCAGCAGAGCGGGGCACGGCAAGCAGCCTCCGGGGAAATCCGGTCAAGCAGTCCTCACAAACAAAGCAGTCACTGCTGGCACTTGCTGCTCCTGGTTCCTAGGACACGTATCCCCACGTTATTCAGGAAAAGAAATCCCTGCTTGCAGATCTCTGATGGCCAGGGAATAAGTTCTGAGCTAACCCGAGAACACCCACACCACACAGGCAAGCTTTTAAAACTTAAGGACTCTCACCCTGATATTCCGGAAAATTTGGGGTCTCATGAGTTAAAAGAAGACTAGAACCTGTTAGGGTTTTAAAGAACTGGAAACTGCTGCCTCGATCTGGGTTTCTCCAACATTTACCTCACTGGTGCTTGAAGGGATCTTTAAATAAGGGCACTTTCTATAATTCCTGCACTCACTTGTACAACCTCTGGAATGGCTCTGTAATAAGCACTTAGTACGTGCCCCTCACCGAGCTGAATGTGAAGAATACAAAGATGAAGGAACACAGACTCCAGCCCCTAAGGACTTGTAGGGGAAGGGAGAAGCAGGAAATGTAATAAATACTACCGTGCTGAGGAAAGCTTAAGAATGACCTTCACTTTAAGGTGGAAGACTCCCTGTATTCCTTTTCTACCTTTAGGATTTATCTTAGCAGCAAAGCTGTCCGTCTACAGCTGTGTAAGCACCTCCCTCACTGCAGCCACCACTGTGGCTCTGGATGTAACCGGCACACATTACACACTCCAGAGACAAACTCTTAGCTGTAGAACAAGCTGATGGTTACCAGGGGGAGGTGGGTGGGGGGATAGGTTAAACAGGTGATGGGGATTAAGGCGTGCACTGGTTATGATGAATGCAGGGTGATGTATGGAATTGTTGAATCACTATATCATACACCTGAAGCTAATATAGCACTGTATGTTAACTGGAATTAAAATAAAAAACTAAGTCAGAACAAAGCAAAACAAAACACAGTACCCAAAGGCGAACACTGCGTAGGAAGAATGTGGACTTTGGAATCAAAGAGAACTGGGTTGGAATACAGGTTGCTCCACTCAAAGCAGGGATATGCTGGTTAGTATTTTTTAAGGATCCATTTTCTTCTCCAGAAAATAGGAATAGTGATAAGTCCCACCTGATGTAAGGATTCAGAAGAATAAGTGAAACCCATTAGAAAATATCAGAATGTCTGGAAAATCAGGACATGTAAAAAATAAATGCTTGTTCTCATTTCACTTGGGCACCCCATTTTCCTGATGTCAGGGATGGAGGTCCAAATGACCAATTCCTGATTGCTTTCCCATATCAGCTTCTCTGAAGGGAAAGAAGTCCTGTGAGTGATCATATAATCTCTGAGGAAAGTAGCAGCAAACATACCACGTGTGATAGAAGACAGGTCCTCAAACACTGTAGGTTTAAGCCACATTACTTGGTAATAAGCTTTTGTTGAGGGTTGACTTTTGGGAAGTCCATCACTGCTAAGTAAGCGTCAGCAAACCTGGCTACTGCAAGTTTTAGCTTTAGGTACTCTTTACTCAGTGAATATAGAGCACTGCTATTTAACATAGTCATTGTACTCCGATCTCAAGGTAGGAAGAAGCATTTTGGAGGATATTGTCTTAAATATATTTGGAATTCTTGAAATATTTATAAAATCTTCACAGGTCCTGTTCAGAAGAGATTCTGAAACCAAAGAATTAAAAGCTTCCAGTCCTTATGATATTTTGTCGTGGTATAAAGCTGGAGCTTATCTTGGCCAGTCTCAGAACCTCATGCTTCAGGTGGGGCTTTAGTCAGTATGTTTGTGGAAAGTCTAGTCTAGAGATGAATTTAAACTACCTTAAGATTGAAGTCTTTAGCTTGAAGGTCTCTTCTCCCCTATTTTGTTTGGTACCCACAGAGGAAGACGCTTGTATTTTCTTATTTTTGTTTTTTTTCCCCCTCACTCTGTCCTTGAGCTATGATAGTTATCAAGAGTCTTATTTTCAAAAGGCAGAGATAATAAAAACAATGTAAAGAATGTCTACGTAGATGAGCTGACTAAAATGACCAGGGTCAAGAAACACACCCTGCCATAGGGCACTACACTCACTTATTCCTTCAAGGATAGTAGGGATTCTTTTGTCCCATCTCTCCCACCATTGTTTGGTAACTATGCATCTTTCCGTTGAAAACTCAAGGGTTCCTCGCTCAGAAAGTCATCTTTCGCCATCTCCAACTGCTTCACTCGACAATCCTCCAAATAAAGTAGACCGTGTTCATATTTGCATAGGATTATATTCATTTCCTTCAAAGCAGTTACCCAGTTTGTAATGATAGGTTCCCAGGTGCTTAGCTATGGATGCCTGTCTCCCCTGCATTAGACGACAAGTGCCGTTGGTCATAGCTATGTCTGATTTTAGTCATCATTTCAGCCCCAGGACCTGTGCAGCACTTAGCAGAGCTCAAAATGATTTAGTAAATGACACCATATACTTTATTCTAACAAGACCTCAAAGGACTATGAGAGGAGCTACAATATTTGGATGACCAAGTTTTCTTGACAGTATATTTTACTATGTTAAATACAGGAGGGGAACTGGATCAGATGAGGAACCCACATGGGACGACTGTACAAGTTCCATGTACAATAGCTCTAGATCAGACTGTCAGTAATACACACAAACATATGCAACATTTTTCATATTTATAGATGAATCATTTTTATGGATAATGCAACCAACTCAAGGGAAGGGATGGGGGGATATTGTTAAATAAGAGCAATCACCTGAATCGGAAAGCCACTTCTGTATTTTAAAATATGACATCGCATTTAACTAATATCATCTGTGGTTTTAGCATATTTTATAGTGGTTAATATTCTAAAGCAGGTGAATATCTGCATATGAGAACTGTCACAGCTGATAAACACAAGGATACATTTTAAATGTGTGTACCTGAGACTACTATTCATTACTTACCCAATTTGTCTCAGCGAACAGTGAAAAAGTAGAACTTAGGCAAAATTTGTTAATGAGTAACATGTGTGTCTTAATTTATTCATTAAGCATCTATTTTTGAGCACTTAAATTTTTTGTTAAGCTTTGCAGTGATTGAATAAAGCTATTTTGTGGGGTTTTTTAAGTTGTTTGGGGACACTTTTTTTTTTTTTTTAAATCCTACCATCATTGTACATGTGCCCGGCTGGCTTAAGCAGAGAATTATTGCAGAATACTCCACAATAATTAAATGCTACATGACTGCTTTAGTACTAGCCATAATTTTTCCTAGGAGGTAGATCTCTGATCTTTTTATTCACTCAAGTCTTTCCTGGCATAAAAAAATGAAAAACTGGGCACCTGGGTGACTCAGTGGGTTAAGCCTCTGCCTTCGGCTCAGGTCATGAGCTCAGGGTCCTGAGATGGAGCCCCATATGGGGCTCTCTGCTCAGCAGGGAGCCTCCTTCCTCCCCTTGCCCTCCACCCACCCCCCCCCCCGCCACCTCCCTGCCTACTTGTGATCTCTCTGTCAAATAAATAAAAATAAAATCTTAAAAAAAAAAATGAAGAACTGAGGCAAAGACTATTTGTATACATGGTAAAACTAAATACTAACTTCAGATGAGAAAGGTACTTTACTTCTAATTTCTCTTTTAATACCTCACAAACATTAAACAAATATGTCCGATATGTTTATAATGTCAGAAGAATCACATTTAACTGTGGATTTGTATTCCAGTTCAATCAGGTAAGATACATTCATCATGTTTTTCAATGGGAGCATACAGAACTTGGGACAAAGCCAGACTTGGCATCTTAACATTTCTTTTACAAAAGGGAATAATTTGTTTTTAGAAGACAAAATATTATCTAGGTCCTTTGACCTCCCAAATCCTATGTTTACAAAATAGAGTTTAGCTCCCTGGTTAGATAGCTAATTATTTTGGAATTACAACTTCCTTTTTCTCAATTACCTATATGTACATATTTTTTAGCTGTCACTTGTTAATACTTACATATGCGAAACAAGTAAGCAATGTGGGTGGAAAATTTTTAAGTGAAAACAAGCACAGTTGTGTATTTGGTTAAATAAAAATATTTTACCTTTGTTACAAAGATATTTTCGAAAAATACCTTCATACTTAAAAAATTAGATTATAATAACCTTAAGGAATGTTCAAATTCCAGCTTAAATTTAAGGGGTGTTTTCCTCATGAAACTGCATGTGATTTATAGAGGAAATTTTAATATACACTGTCTTGTCAATGTACAAATGTTCCGGATGATGAGATGTCAGTGTTAGATTATTTGCAATTTGTGAAGGAAGCTGTGGGACACAGAAAGTGATCTGTACAATGTCACTTAGCAGATTGTATTTAACTGTGTGGTGGGTAGAAATTAGGGTGACAACTGGCTCCCAGCTGCTAGTTAAATCCAGACCCATGTTTAACTTTCTTACGCATGAATACTAGAAAACTAGTACCCAGTACCTGGGTAGCTCAGTTGGTTAAGCAGCTGCTTTTGGCTCAGGTCATGATTCCAGGGTCCTGGGATCGACCCCCGCATTGGGCTCCCTGCTCAGCAGAGAACCTGCTTCTCTCTCCCTCTGCCTGCCACTCTGCTTACTTGTGCTCTCTATCTCTCTGTCAAATAAATAAATAAAATTAAAAAAAAAAAGAAAAAGAAAAGAAAACTAGTCAAGCGCTTATCTACAGTTTCATATGGGTATCTAGTTTTTGTTAATCAGTATTTTCCTACAGATCAATTAATTTCAGCGATGCTTACCTAATAGATTCAAGAGAATACTGTTGTCAGTTAATAATCAGCTAATAATGTTTCATCCACATAGAGGTCACAGAGTCTCTGAGGATGCAGTGCTGAACAAGAGCTAGCTTCTGCCGTCAAGGAGCTCACAGCTTTGGAGCAGCAACAAACAGAGGAAACTACAACACAGAGCTTGGGGGGCAGAGTACACATGGTGTAGAGGAAGCTTCCTGGGGAAAGTGAGGGCAAGGGCTCAAGAGGACTTCAGAGAGGAGAGCCCCCTAAACCCTACCCTGGGCGGGGTGGGGGGGAAGCTAGGGACAAAAGTTAGGCAGGAAGGCAGGCATGCCATGTACAAGGACAGATACTGGTTCTCCCCACAAATAGTCCCTCCTCCTTTTCAGGGTCTTTAAATATGTGTATGGTTAGAGGCTATGGGAGCTCAATTACCTGGAATGCAGGGGACAGTTCCACCGATGAAAACTGCTCCCAGAAAAATGCAGTATCACACTCTTGCTTCCAAATACCGTGGCTGGCCAAATGCAAGGGGGCGGGGGGTTGAGAAGTGGAAGTCAGGCAAATGCAAAGCCAGGCAAAGGGAAGTCAGTAAAAAATATTGAGGGCAATGACATAATCAGATTTGTTTTAAGAAATTGGACTATAGGGGAGGAAAGAAGGGAGGCAGGGAGACTAAGTAAAGGCTTGTGAAATAAAGCTATCAAAGGCTGAGCTAAGCTGCTGACCACAAAGGTGTAGGAAAGGAAATCGTTCTATTGGGTACTGAGCAGGCACAACTGACAGGGTTTAGACATAAGGACTGGAAAGAGGAGGAAATGTTGAACACTCAAGTTTCCGGCTTGGGAACCTGTGTAGATGGAGGTACTACACACTGTGATGGTACACAAAAGGAGGGTTAAAGGTAAAAAATAAGTGTTCCTATTTTGAATGCATTCAATTTCAGAGTAGATTCCCAAGTGAAGATATCCAGACAGAAGGATAGGGTAATCCAGTATCAATCTGGATAATTAAAAAGAGTATTCTGCCCATTGTAGAATTACTTTCAGTAACAGCCTTCTGAACCTGAAAGCTATTTTTCTTTGTATTCTATCAAAGGGTTGGCCTACTGTAGAAGTTTCTTTCAGAAGGAATAATGCCACATACAACATGAATTACTCATATATTAAAGCAATACAGAATAAATTGTATCTGTCTCCTCTCTCATAAAAGAGAGTGATTATATTCTACAGTGAAGCTCTTGCTCATCTATGCCATATGGATAAATATTTCTAGATCAGATCAATTATCCTCCTGGTAATATATCTTAATTTACATAAATAGTGCTATAAAAACTGAATGATTGTGATCAATTTCTAAGAATGCGGTATTTGACTATTACATCTTTGCAATTCTTTAAGAATTGCATTCTTAAAGAATTCTTTAAGAAAAGAATGCTTATAAACTGGATGTACACTTTTTGTCCAAGCCATCACAAGCTACATCATGGCAAGAAAACAAAGCAAACAACAAAAAGGAGCTAAGGAAAGGAATTAGCCTCTTTGTGAACAGAAAGAGCAGCCCCATGAAGTCAAAGCAACAAAGCCAAGCTCAGCTTGGTGTAAACAAGCTTTCTCTTTTTAAAGATCCCACCAACTGAGGGGAAACAGCAAAGGTCACTGGCTAGGTTGGGGACCTTCTCTGAAAAACTAAGCTATGAAACATTCACAGATATGCCTAAGAAAATATTAATGATGAAATTTTAATGCAATCACCAATCTGTCTGATTATGGGAGAAACAGGTCCATCTGTCAGTAAGTCTCATCACAAAAATGACTAATTGCATTAAGTCCACAAACCTGTTCTGAGCCTTCCAGAAATAGTTCTGCAATTTTAATGAATTTGCTACAGAAATTGAGTCGCTTAGTCTAAGCCATTTATAATTCTAGTCCCACCATATCAAGAAGGAGACAAACCATAAGAGACTCCTAAACTCCAGAAACAAACTGAGGGTGGCTGGGGGGTAGGGGGGGTAGGGATAGGGTGGCTGGGTTATGGACATTGGGGAGGGTATGTGCTATGGTAAGTGCTGTGAAATGTGTAAGCCTGATGACTCACAGACATGTACCCCAGGGCAAATAATACAGTATATGTTAATAAAAAAAATTCTAGTCCCACCATAAGTAGGATGTGTGCCTAAGCAAGGAGCTCACATAAATACTGAAATTCACCAGAATCTAACATAACATGAAGGTGTTTGGAATGGAGCTTAAAAAACGTACAACTGTTTTGGTCCTATTTCCCACAAGCCTAATTTACTAAACAACTAAACAACTAACAAGTCTCTCACTTAGAAGTTAGCTCTGCAGCCTTCACTTGGAATCCAGTATTGCAGAGAAAACAGGAGAATGAAGTGATGTGAAACACTGGCCCCTATGTAAAATAAGGAACTGGGTGTAAATGTTTTTAATTTTTCAAGGGAATCTATGGGAAAAGTTGTTCGATGTTCATGTGAATATTGACCTACAGCTATTGATTTTAACAAAAACACAAGATGCCACTTTATGAACACAGTTTTTAAATGTGGAAGATGATAGGTTAAGCTGTTTTATCCCTAAAAATATATGTATAGTTCATACGTTCACTTTCTTCCTAGACATTTACCTTAAATGAGAAGGAATACAGGGCATGAAAATAAGAAAAAGCAGAAGACTTTGCCTCTACCATTCTGGCAGAATTATGTAAAATTTGTGGGTTTTTTCACATGCAAATATTAAAATTTTTGAAGAGTCTTATGAGAATTTGCCAAATTCGATATGATCCAAATGTTGCCATCTGCCAGCAAAGCTATATTATGGCAAAAAGAGGAAAATTAAACATAAGAACCCAGTCAGAATTTCAAAAACTTGCTCCAGGTAAAATCTTGCTATTTTATAAAAGCCAAAAGATATCACATCTTTGCCAACCAAATCCATCTTGCATTTTATATAATACGGAAATCGGAGCCAAGATTAACAAAAGTGTTACTTGTCTAAAAATTGACAAATACTCCCCTTTTATTCCTTTTGCCAACTTACCATCACTGTGGTTTCTTTGGTGGTCTTTTGTCAATGAAGCCTTTCCAAGAACAAAAGAAATTTAAAAATAGGCTTGTTTCCCAAACGTTTAAAACCCTATTTAAAATGATGTTAATGTCATTATCTTTGCAGCAGTATTTCTGGAGCCTATAGTTTTAATTTGGAAGATGTTAAAGTGTAAAATAATAAAGCCCCAAATCCCCCCCTTAAGTTTACAGAAGACTTACTCTTTCCTTAAAACAAAAGAAAACTTAAGAAAAAAACACTGTCCTATCTTCCAGGTAATAAGGTTCCTATACTTAAAGTGTTCTTCAAGTTGAATAGAGTAGGAACAACTATGATGAATAATAAGTCTCATTCTGCCAAAGTCACCTGGTAATTGATAATACTGTAGATATATTCATGTGTCCCCTTTCTTCTAAACAGGAAGGCTTAAAATTATGATTTTCTAAAAAATCATATAAATTAAAAAAATTATCAACTCATTATTAATAAATTAGTGATAAAAAAATCTTAAAATACAAAGTTATTGTCATGATACATTACTAAAAGTGCCTTGGTAGGGGAAGAAAATGTCACTTCTGTGGCTGGAGCAGAAATTTCCTTTTTTCTTTTCTTTTTTTTCAAAAAGACTTTATTTATTTATTTGAGAGAGAGAGAAAGCATGAGAGGGGAGAAGGTCAGAGGGAGAAGCAGACTCCCCAAGGAGCTGGGAGCCCTATGCAGGACTCAATCCTGGGCCTCTGGCATCATGACCTGAGCTGAAGGCAGTCGTTTAACCAAGTGAACCACCCAGGTGCCCAAGGAGCAGAAACTGCCTAACCCAAATTGTCCAACCTTTAGCTAGATAGGATAGGAGAGAGAAGACTCAAAATCAGAAACAAAAGAGAACAACTGATGCCACATAAATAAAATCATGTAAGCGACTATTCTGAACAATTAATGTCAATAAATGGAATAACCTAGAATAAATGGATAAATGCTTAGAAACATACAAGACTGATGAAGAAATTAAAAAAAAAAATCTTATCACACCTATAACTAGCAAGGAGAATGAGTAATCAAAAAGCTGTCAACAAAGAGCCCAAGATCAGAGCCTTCACTGGTAAATTAAATCACAATTTTTAGAAAAAATTAAGTACTAATCACTTCTCAAACTCTTCCAAAAAACAAGAGAACACTTTCATTTTTTGAGAGAGAGTGAGCGCCTGTGAGCAGGTGGTGGGAGAGGTAGAGGGAGAGGGACAGAATTCTAAGCAGACTCTCGCTCATTGCGGGGCTCCATCTCACAACCCTGAGATCATGACCTGAGTGGAAATCAAGAATCAGATGCTTAACCAACCAAGCCACTCAGGCACCCCTAAAGAGAACCCTTTCAAGCTCATTTTAAAAGAACAGCATTAATCAGATACCAAAACCAGACAAAGACATACTAAGAAAAATTACAGACCAATATACTTGGCATATATAGAAACAAAAGTCCTCTACAAAATACCAGCAAAACAAAATCATTAAAAGGATCATATACCATGACTAAGTGAGTTTATTCCCGGGACGCAAAAATGGCTCAACATATGAAAATCAATGGGATACACCATAGTAACAGAAGAAAAAAAATCACATGATCACCACAATAAAGTATTTGACAAAATTTGACATCCTTCATGATAATAATCTCTGAAAAAATAGGTATAAAAGGAATATGTGACAAGCCTACAGCTAACATCACACTCAATGGTGAAAAGCAGAAAACTTTTTTTCTAAGATCAGAAAAAGACAAGGATGCCCAATCTTAGCACTTTATTCAGTATAGTACTAGAAATCCCAACCAGAGCAATTATGAAAAAATAACTTAAAAAGCATACAAATTAGAATGGAAGAAGTAAAATTATCTGTTTGCAGATATTATTTTGTATGTAGGAAACACTAAAGATTCCACAAAAAACTGTTAAAACTGCATAACAAATTTAATAAATTTGCAGGAAACAAAATGAATATACAAAAATCAATTGCATTCCTATACACTAACAATGAATTATCCACAGAGGAAATTAGGGGAAAAAATCCCATTTATCATAGCATCAAGAAGAATATAAATTTAGGAATAAACTTAACCAAGGTGGTAAAGACTAACAGAATGAAAAGTACATGAAATTGATGAAAAACTTAATAATTTAAGAATAAGTAAACAGAAATATCCCAGGTTCACAGATTGGAAAATTTATTATTGTTCAACTATTCCTACTATCTAAAGCAATCTACAAATTCAATGTAATCCCTATAAAAATTCCAGCATTTATAAAAATTTCAAAAATCCTAAAAATCAAATGGAATCACTAGAGACCCTGAATAGCCAAAGCAATTTTGAGAAAAAGTATCATATTTCCTGATTTCAAAATAAACTACACAAAGCTATAGTATTTAAAACAATACGATACTGGTTGGAAACAGACATACACACCAGTGAGATAGAACAGAGAGCCCTGAAATACATTCATATCTATAGTCAACTGATCTTTAATAAGAGTGCCAAGAGTACACAATGAGAAAAAGGTAGTTTCTTCAACAAGCAGTGCTGGAAAAACAGGATATTCACATGCAAAAGAATGATGCTGGGCCCTTATCTTAACACCACGTCGACAAATCAACTCAAATAATGATTTAAATGTTAGATCTGAATCTATAGTTTTAATAGAAGAAAACATAAGGGTAAAGTTTTAGGACATTGGTCTAGATAATGATTTCTTGGATATGATGCTAAAACCACAAGCCACAAAGCAAAAATAACAAAGTGGGACATCAAAAAAGCTGCACAGCACAGGAAACAATCAACAGAGTGTAAAGACAACCTATAAATCATGAGAAAATATAGGCAAATCTCATTATCTGATATTAATAATTTTGGTTAACACCCAAAACATAAAGAGACTACAACTCAATAGCAAAAACAAAAACAAGCAAAAAAAAAAAAAAAAGCCAATTAGAAAATGGGTAAAGGAGTTATACAGATATATCTCCAAACAAGACATAACAAATGGCCAAAGGCACATGAATAGAGATGCTCAACATCTGTAACCATCAGGGAAACGCAAGTCAAAACCACGATGGAAACTACCTCATACTTGCTAGGATGGCAATTAATCTAAAAAACCAAAGATAACAAGCACTGGCCAGGATATGGAGAAACTGAGACCTTTCTAACAGTGCTGATGGAAATATCAAATGGTGCATTCAGTACTAACGACAGTATGGAGGTTCATCAAAAAATTTTAAAAACAGAAGTACTGCACAATCCAGTGCAATCCTACCTCTGGGTATACCCTTCTTTAGGTATACACCTAAAAGAACTGACATCAGGATCTCTGAGAGGTATTAGCACTCTCAAGCTTGTTGCAGCACTGTTCACAGTAACTTAAGATATGGAACAAGCTAAATGTGTTATCAACGGATGAATGGATATGGAAGGTGTGTAAAATCACTCCACCTTAATGAAGAAAGAAATCCCTTGGGCGCCTGGGTGGCTCAGTTGGTTGAGCAACTGCCTTCGGCTCAGGTCATGATCCCAGAGTCCCGGGATCGAGTCCCATATCGGGCTCCCGGCTCTGCGGGAAGTCTGCTTCTCCCTCTGACCTTCTCCCCTCTCATTCTCAGTCTCTCTCTCTCTAATAAATAAATAAAAAAAAAAGAAATCCTGCCTCACGTGGCAATGGGGATGAACCTTGAGGGCGGTATACTAGGCATAATTAGCTAGTCACAAAAGGACAAATAGAGCAGAATGGTGGTTGCCAGGACTGGGGGAAGGCGGAGTTGCAGAGGCGCTGCTCAAGAAGTAAAAAGGTTCAGTTACGGCAGATGAATAAATTCTAGAGATCTAGTGAAAATCATCTTGCTTAGAGTAAAAATATACTGTGCACTTAAAAATTTATTAAAAGGGGAGATCCTATGTTTTGTTCCTAAGCCCAGTAACGAATAAATTTCACTTGCAAAGGATGTCAGAATTCATCTAACTATTGCAGTTGTCTTTCATACAGTTAACAAGCTGAAAAAAGTATCTATATAATGTGTATATGCATAAATGTACACATTATATATTATCCCAAAATGAGTCATTAGAATGAATATAAAAATTTAAAACATAATACATTGCATTAATATTTCACTACGTTTAAGTAAATAAATGCTTTAGTAAAGAAAAGACTGTACTGAGATCAATCTGTGTGCAAAACCTGCACCCAGCTCAACTGGTCTTGGAGCAGTCCTTGGATTTCTTAGAGAAAAGCCAAAGGAAGAACCCTGCTCCCATGGGAGGCATGGTGGAGTATGGCATTTCTGACCGCTACTTAGCTGCATCTCCAGGTCGCTAAGGCCACTGAAACCCTCTGATTTACAGAAACAGCCTCCTGTAGTCCCTTCTTACCACCGAGGGCCCACAGAGGATTCCGAGACAGTTTTACAAACTGTTTCAGATTGCCCTATATCCCACACAATCCCAATAATAGAGGGTTGCATTGAATTTAGGATTATCCTTTCTTTTGCTGATCCACCCATCGATGGTAGTGGGAGTCCCCAGCTGCACTGCATTCGGCAGCCCCCGCACAAGTCACAGCTGGGTGCCCTGCACACAAGGCAGTAGCAGGTGCCAACGTGGAAGACATGGCCGCAGTTACCGTCAACAGTCGTAGAACGCTCTGACGCACGGTGCTAGCAATCCTTTGACAGCTGCATTTTACCAGAGCAGAGATAAATCTTCAACAACATCAACGGAGAAACAAAACCAATGCCGACAGTAAAGACAGGACAACCAAAGAATGCTGTGCCTTCCTTACGGACACTAGGCCATTATTCATGTTGAAAACTGCCTACATTTGATTGAAACTAATTCTCAAATCTTAAAAAAAAAAAATGGCGATAGGGTTCTTACCAAATAAAAATTATAGGACAAATAAAAACACCCCAGCTAAAAATCTCAGGCAGGGCTCTGGAGGCAGAAGCTCATTTCACTTCATAAAATGAATTTCTTTCATGTCGTCAAGAGCACGCAATCGTTCATCAAGTGTGAGCCCCCTTCTGCTAATTCTCTGGACTTGAAACAGAACGCTAAGAGAACATGTACACATTTTAAAGAAAGAAATATTTTAAAAAGTCAGTGGCAAGCATAGAAAACAAAGCCTGAATGAAAAAAATAGTCTATGGAGAGAAGTAAAAGCAGAATGCAGTTCAGTGTTCCCACGCACATTATCTCAATTCACAATGTAATCCTCAATACAAGCATATTGCCCCACTTCACCAATGAGGACACACACTGAAAGACAATCAACCAACCATGATAATATGGGTTCATCAAAAATTAGCACACCTATAACTAGCATCTGTGGCAAAGCTGGTATTTATATTCCAGTCTCTCATTTTCTTCCTTAAAATCACATTGTCCTGAGAGATGCCCACTATAACCACTCTGAAATTATCATTTTAAAATCTCGAAATCTGAATTCTTTAAAAACTCCACTTCCTTAACTCTTACTTCCAATATAAGTCTTTCTATGTCTAATGAGTATAAATTCTGGTCATTTCCCAAACTATGAACTTATTTGCCACGTCGCATTAAATGCTATTCAATTTGGTTTCTTAAAATGTCTTTTCTACTTCTTGTTATCATCGTCATCACTCTTCGTTGATTGTTCCAAGGATCTTGGCAAATCCTTTCTATGTGCTACCCCAGCTCTCTCCTCACAGTTTTCTAAGCAGTTATCATTGCACACATGTCTCAAGAGAAGACTGGTCCTATGTTGCACCCTTAGGCACTGCTCTCGTCTGGGTGAAGATCTGCATCAACCGCAGTGGAGGTGGGCCCTTAGGGACCTCTCCTAGACTGCCAAACTGAATTCTTGATGGAAGGATAGGAGAGGCATATAAGGGCACTCTTTTGACCACATGAGTTAATTAGTTTGCATTTGAAGCCTATCAACAATAATATCTTCTGACCTCCGGACTAAGTCTGACTTTAATACATCACATGTTTGAAAACTTACACTCTTCACACATTTTTAAGTTCACATCTAGAAATTTTAAATTAAAATGTTTAGGGTTGCAAAAGGTCTAATTCCTGGTACAATGTAACCAACAATATTTAACATAAAATTGATGTCATTCTTAAGGGGATTCAACAGGCTATCATAGCAAGATAATACGGCATATTATACATAGCAAGACAATCCCACCATCACCCATATTAAAAACACCTGTATAACTCCTCTTTAATAGAAATTTGAGGGGTGCCTGGGTGGGTCAGTCAGTTAAATCTTCCAACTCTTGATTTTGGCTCAGGTCATGAGATCGAGCCCTGTGTCAGGTCTTCGTGCTCAGCAGTGAGTCTACTTGAGGATTCTCTCTCTCTCTCTTCCCCTTTCTCTGTACCTCTCCACTGCTTGCGCTCTAAAACACATAGATCTTTAAAAAAAAAAAATGAAACTTGACATTACTTCATTTTACCTTGAGATTCTACTTTGATTCCATTTCCCCCCTCAGAAACTTAGTTTTATTCTACTATGTTTTAATACCTGAATAGGTTTTATTGAGGACCCTATTAAAATTATCTGTACCAAATTTATATATAACTTTTAGTTTCTCTGATAATGCTCTGTAAAGAAAATATATATTAATGTATATAATGCTGTATCTATTATAAAGATATCTATCTATATAAGATACCTATCTATATAAAAATACACACATTTATCTCCTTCAGGAATATACCTCAATATAAAAGTCAGGTGTGACAAACCCATAGCTAACATTGCACTCAATAGTGGAAAACACAAAACTTTTCATTTAAGATCAGGAACAAGGCAAAGGTTCCCATTCTTGCCACTTATATTCAAGATAATATGGAAGTCCTAGCCAGAGCAATTAAGCAGGCGGGAGGAAGGAAGGAAGGGAGGGAGGAAAGAAGGAAGGAAGAAATAAGGGAAGGTGGGAAGAAAGGCAGGGGAGAGAGGGAGGGAAGGAAGGGAAAGGAAGGAAGGAAAAGAAGGAAAGAGAAAAAGAAAGGCACAAAGAGAAAAAGACAGGCATGCAAACCAGAAGGGAAAAAGCAAAACTGGCTTTGTAGAACAATCTTATATATAGAAAGCCCTAAAGACTCCACCCAAAAAAAACCTTTTAAAAGTAATGAATTCAGTAAAGATGCAGGATTTAAAAATCAACATACGAAAATCACTTGCATTTCTATATAATAACAATAAAGTATCCATAAAGGCATTAAAAAACAGTCTCACAATAGCAACAAGAGGAATAAAATATGTAGGAATAAATTTAACCAAAAAGGTGAATGATCTGAACACTGAAAACTGTAAGATGTTAATGAAAAGCACTGCAGAAAATATAAACTGTAAGATATCCTGTGTTCATGAATCAGAAGATTGTTGTTAAAATGACTATTCTACCCAAAATGATCTAACAGAGTCAATACAATCCCTATCAAGATTCCCATGGCAGTTTTCAAATAAATGGGGAAAAAAGTCTAAAATTAATTTGGAGCCACAAAAACAATTGAACAGCTAAAGGAATCTTGAGAAAGAAGAATTAAACTGAAGGCATCCCACTTCCTGACTTCAAACAATATTTACAAAGCTATGGTAATCAAAACAATATGGTACTGTCAAGAAAAAAGACACACAGGCCAAGGGAACAAAAAACACAGCCCAGAATCGAACCCATGCATGAGTGTTCAACGGATTTTCATCAAAGGCACCAACAATGTACAATGGGGAAAGGAAAGGTCTCTTATAAATGGTGCTGGAAAAACTAGACATTCATAAGTAGAAGAGTAAAAGTGGACCCTTATCTTACACAAAAAAACTCAAAATGGATTAAAGACTTAAACATCATTCTTGTGACCATAAAACTAAAAGAAAACGCAGAGGAAAAGCACCCTGTGTTGGCAAGGATATTTTGGATTACACCAAACACACAAGCAACAAAAGGAAAAATCGAACTAAAAAGCTTTTGCACAGCAAAGAAAATAATTAAACTGAAAAAGCGACTTCTGGAATATTTGCAAAGCACACATCTGATAATGGATTACTATCTACTGGGTGATCGACATTGGGGAGGGTATGTGTTATGATGAGTGTAAGACTGATGAATCACAGACTTGTACCCTTGAAACAAATAATAGATTATATGTTAATAAAGTAAAAAATAATTTCTAAAAAAGGATTACTATCTAGAATATATAAAGAATTCCTACAGCTCAATAGCAAAAATCAAAAAACCCCATTAAAAATGGGAACTGAACATTCTTCCAAAGAAAACCTATAAATGAATAGATGCTCAATATCACTCATCATCGAGGAAATGCAAATCAAAACCACAAGATATTACCTCACACCTGTTCGGATGGCTATTATTAGAAAGTCAAAAGATAAGCATTGGTGAACATGTGAAAAACATTTGCATTTTGGTGAGAACATAAATTGGTACAACCATTACGGAAAAAAGTGTGGCATTTCCACAAAAAATTAAAAACAGAACTACCATATGATCCATCAATTGCACTCCTGAGTATGTATCAAAAGGAAATAAAAACACTATCTTGAAGACATATCTGCATTCCTATGTCTGCTACAGTATTCTTCACATTAGCTATAACAGGGAAACAACCTTAGTACTCATCAACAGTAGAATGGCCAAAGAAAATGTGGTATCATGCAGCCTTAAAAGAGAAGAAAGTCCTGTCATTTGCAACAACATGTAGGAACCTGGAGGGTATTATGTTAAGTAAAATAAGCCATATGCAGAAAGACAAATACTGCATGGTCTAGCTTATATATGGAATCTAAAAAAAAAAAAAAAAGTTAAACTCATAGTAATAGCCTGAGAGTTGTGATTATCATAAATTGTAGAGTGGAAGAAATGGGGAGATAGATTTTTTTATTTTATTTTTTCAGTGTTCCAATGGGTAGTTATTAATCAGAGGTTACTATGTGTCATTTATGAGTAAGTTCCCAAGAACTAATTATAATATGGTGACTACAGTCATATGGTTTATAATGTATCATATACTTAAAATTTGCTAAGAGAGTATAAATAGAACTCAAGACATCACACATACACAAAAGGTAACTATGGGATGTGAAAAATATATTAGTTTGATTGTGATAATCATCTCATAACACATACCAAACATATTTTATACCTTAAATATATACAGTTATTTGTCAAAACAAACTACAAAACTAGGAAATAAAATTCCTTCTGAATTTAGTTTTTATTATAATTACTAATAGTATTCAAATGATCCAAAATAAATATGACAAGTGATTAATAGTAAAAATGAAAAATTTTTTGATATGCATCTCTTATTGAAATGGACAGTGCTTCCCCCCACAATTAGTTGATATATCTAAAAGGTGACTACTATTTAATTCTAGATTAAGTTCATCATCAATCTCAATTGTTCAACTGCTAGGATTTTGTTTTACTATTATAGGTACAAAAAATAAATACATAGACATTATAGCAATTTCCATCAACTTATTTTCTACTTAAATGTGACCAAATACAGTGACTGATAAGAAAAATTATTTTTCAATCATGTAGCAGTTGAAAACAAATCCTTCATCTTTTGTTGAAAGCAAGGAAGTATAAGCCACCTAATTTACAGAAGGATTTATGACATCATTTGTCCATCACTTTCTCAGAACTAATACATCACAAATTTTTCTTTTGAGTGGTGACCTGGAGGTTCTCGCACTCTAGGACAGGAATCATGGCAAGACTCAAGTTGGTTGAGAGATATGCCTTTCCTTTGCAAAGTCAAAATAGAGAGCCTGTGAAAAGGAAATTGAGAAAGAACTTGCATATAGCAGGCTCTTTTCTAGAAAGAAGAACTTTAGGAATGAGTACTTATGAACTAAGGAATCATGTATTGATTCTATTAAAATTATATTTGTCCCTATGTCTCCTTGGATAAGTGGTCTTGCTTACCCAGAAGGTCCCCCATCTTGGGAAAGTCAGGGTAGCAAGAGTGGGAGGCAATCCTGAATTCTAGTTGCCACTCAGCATGCACAAGCAGAAGACTGGCTCTTTAGAGCATGTTTTCCAAGGAATTTCTAGAAAAATGGAAGCTTGGGATGTGAAAACAAGGACTGGATATTCTGATTATAAGCTGTGCTGGCTCAGATATACTACCGTGAAATACACTGGGAGGGAGACTGTATTTTTCACACTCTAATGCGTAAACATATAGATTACTAAGTACTATTGTCCATATTCCTGCAGCTGGCGCTAGACAGAAACCAGGAGGTATAAAACAGTCCCTGTCTTCAAGGAGCTTCTACCTCATTAGAGTCATCTGCTAAGGAAATTAAATGCAAGCAGGAAGAGGCTATGTGGGTAACAGTATTAAGTCAGTAGCTCAGGGAAGAGGAAGAGGGCGGCTGCAGGAGGCATCATTCTAGGAGGGAGTAGTGTGATGTCCCCAGCTCCTGCTGGCAGGGGGAGCTGCACTAGAGGAAAGTTCTCTATGGGCGTGTGCCATTACAGGAGGCATTTCCTTACCAAGAAGACTACAAAGAGCCCCTCCACACAGAAACATGGTGCCCCTTCACCTTTCCCCCGCCTCCCAACCTCAACCCTACCAACAAGTGGTAGAATGAGTATACGAACAGACAAGAGAAGAGTAAACAGAACCGATGAAAATACCTTTTCCCCTCCTAAGGTTTCTGGATGAGCTCGAAGAAAAGAAACAAGTTTTGAAAAGGATTAAGCTATGACTTGAAACTGACTGAAAATTTTAATACTGAAACATGTTATTTAATACTTAACAATGAGCAGAAGAGCCATAGTTTCTGCCAAGACATCTTCAAAGGATATGGAAGGTGAATCCTGAAGCGTGTCTTGAGAGTAACACGGGGATAAAAATTAAGTTGTTTGCTACTCACACTCCTCCATATTTAACCTATTCAATACACTGGTTATATAAATTGAATGAACAATAATGAAAACAACTACAAAAGGTTCCTCTGAAAAAAAAGTCACAGATTATAAAGGGAAGTTATTTACAAGCTGTAAATCTGTCATAGAGATATTGGTAATCATAATTATATGAAGTTTTTCCCAAGCCCTCTCACTCTCATTTTCCATTTTAGCTTACACGGGCTGTTCAACCAGCATCTGGAACCTTAATCTAGCATGTTTTCCCTCTAATTCAGATGTCACTAATTACAAGGATCCCCAAATTATCTTCCTTTACTTCCAAATAAATTCTCAGTGAACGTAGTTTCTGTATTTGACCAATGTTTGTCTCTTTAGGCTTCATTTTGTTTTGTACCAGTAGCATCAGCTTAGGGAAATGTTACTACTGGTGAATTGATTTATATAAGACAAAGCAATCTCATGTTTTTAAAGATGAAAATGAGAAAAGATGAAACTTACACCATTCAAGTGTTCCCCTTTAGGTTCATTAAAAACAGGCACACTTCTTGATAGATTTAAAAATGTAGTATATTTGATCTCTGGTCCACAAGAGTAGCAGGCTAATGAAAACTAACTCAGAAATTACTAAAATGAAAACTACTATGCTTTTATAAAAAGCATGGATAGGGATGGGAAAACTAGGACTGGATACTCTGATTATAAACTGTGCTGGCTCAGGAGTCCTATGGTGAAACATACCAGAGACTTTATTTTTCACACCCTAGTGGGTTAGAGTTTATATGCAGTTTGTATTTAATCTCTCAAACACTTGTCCCAGCGCCTTGTCACTCTGATAAGCTTGCCATTTGGAGCTGCACGAATATTCTATCCATAGTTAGATTATTACAATTCTGATTCAGAATTGAGAGTTTCCCCGAAACAGATACTGAAGCCTCTATTTCCCATCATTTCCACGAGGTTGAAGAATGTTCTGTCCTCCTATCTGTAAATATATCTCTCTAATGATACAACTCATCATTTTTTCTTACTGCTCTTTACCTTTCTATTTTATTACTTTCAGAGGTTGGGGAACAGAGACCAATTAACCTTCAAATATCTTTAATAAAATAGCTCTGTGGCATCAAAGAGATATTGTGTGGTAACAACAAAACAAGCCCTCCCCCAAACAGTGCTGCTTCCCTTTTTTTTTTTTAATTGTGGTAAGAACATGTAACATGAGATCTACCCTCTTAAATGTTTAAGTGTACAGTATAGTATTGTTCACTGCAAGCCTGATATTGCACAGGAGGTCTCTAGAATTATTCATCTTGCAAAACGGAAACTTTATATGCCTTGAGGAGCAACTCCCCATTTCCCCTTCCTCTGAGTTCCTGGTTTGTTTTTAACAGCCAATTTCTTTGCTTTTATCTCCCTGGTACAAAGATCTATCTTTGCCCTCCATGGGATATTATCAGCTCTTGTGTTTTTAGGCACTCAAAGGATGGTCATTATTGGCAGGCACAATGTTATCCAGAGATCTGTGATGACTACATGAGCCTTTCCCCATCAGTCTGTCATTCTTCTTATGCTCCCTTTCCTTTCAGGTGGTATCATTAAGGGTATGGGCTAAAAATCAAGTAACAAAATGTCTGGAAATGATAAAAAGCTATACAAGTGTAGCAACAATGTTTCTGTACCTCTGTTTACAGAGAACAAAACCTTTCCTGGCTCACTGAAAGACTATGAAAGAGTGACTTAAAAATCCATGAACAATTTCCTCCCTAACTGAAATACAGTTTACCTACATTCCCTTCCCTCCGCTAAAAATAAGTAATAGATTAAGTCATTACCACCCCTTATAAATCAAACTTGTCTATAAACACACTTTTAGAAGATCTCAGATTCTATATTCTAAGTTATGTACCAACCTCACATGCTGTTTCCACCTAATTGCTGGCAGGAAATATGAACTACAGGAATGAAATAGGCAGTGGCTAGAAATCTTGATTAAGTTTATTGGAAATATGGACTAAATAAGGTGCTTTAATTAGTATCAGACAGAAGGATGAATTGATCTCCAATACCACACAAACTGTTGAAGCTATAAAATTTAGAAAACGTGTCTGAGGCATGATTCACTATAATGATAGAAGAGATGAATCTCTTTCCTGTTGTGCAAGATGAGTTCAAGATAGAAGTAACCACACTGCTGAAAAGCTACAGTTGGTCAGCATTCAGAAGACACATTTTTAATTTAAAGTAGTCTGGCCCTCAGATACAATGATAAATATAAATCATTTAATTCATTTTACAGTTAACTCAGTGTTCATGAGGAAAGAGACAAGCTATTTTAGCCAAATTTCCTTGTGGTAAGAATAAAAAGAGTGGGGTGCCTGGGTGGCTCAGAAGGTTAAAGCCTCTGCCTTCGGCTCGGGTCATGATCTCAGGGTCCTGGGATGGAGCCCCGCATTGGGCTCTCTGCTCAGTGGGGAGCCTGCTTCCCCCTCTCTCTCTGCCTGCCTCTCTGCCTACTTGAAATCTCTCTCTCTCTGTCAAATAAATAAATAAAATCTTAAAAGAAAAAGAAAGAAAAAAAGTACTGCATGATTATGGTAATATTTTCTAACTCGTAAGCATGTTAATTCATTTAAATTATTATCAGAATCCCTTTATGAACACATCATAAATTAAATACCTACTGATATAAAAGTTAATTCACTTGATTGACCAAAAGTATCAAATAAATTTTGATAGAAGTTATGCTAAATGAAAAAAGCCAGACTACTGAGTGCATGATTTCATTTATATGAAATGTCCAGAAAAAATAAAACTCTAGCACTAGTAAGCAGATGAGCGGCTTCCTGGAACTGGCAGTTGCAAGACTGCAAACAGACACAAGAGACTTTCTGAAGTGATGTGTTTTAAAACTGAATTGATAGCAGCACAAGCTGATAGCAGCACAGGGGCATAAATTTACTGAAAATCATCTACTTGACAATGGAAGAATTCTATGCTGTATAAAGTATACTTCAATAAAGCTTTTTAAAAAGATTCTCTAAAAAAAACAACATGGTTTTCTAATTTTAACGGCATGTGCACCCTCTCAAGATTTCGTGGACGACCACTGTCCTAGTGTTTATGTCCCCCACTTCCAAATTCCCATGTTGAGACACGAATCCTCAGTGTGATGGTATTTGGAGTCAGGCTCTTTGGGAGGGGGTCGAGTTTGAATGAGGTCATGGAGGTGGTGATGTCTCTCTCTACTCTGTGAGGGTACAGGGAGAACTTAGCTCTGTGTAAAGCAGGAAGAGGGCCCTCACCCAGAACCCGATCCTGCTGCTGGCCTGATCTCAGACTTCTATCTCCAGAATTGTACAGATAAATATCTGCTGTTTAAACCACCCAACCTATGGTATTTTTACTGTAGTAGCCCAAACTGAAGAGTGTGGTTCTGCTGTCACAAATACCTAAAACTGTGGAAGCAGCTTCGGAACTGGGAATAATGGCTAGAGGCCGGAAGAATTTTGAGATGCATGCTAGAAAGAGCCAGTATTACAATGAAGGGATTCTAAGGGAAATTCTGGTGAAGGTTCAGTAAGAGAAGAGCTATAGAGGAAGCTTCCATCTTCTCACAGAAAACATATTATGAACAGAAGGTTGGTAAAAATATGGATGGTAAAGGCTATTCTGATGAGGTCTCATTGGAAAAGGGAAACATGTCACTGGAAACTGCAAGAAAGATTATCTCTGTTATCAATGGCAAAGAACCTGGCTGAGTTGTGTTCACATTCTAGTGTTTTGTGAAACGTAGAACTTCTATGCAACGAAACTGGAGAATGACTTGAGGAAATTTCTAAGCGTTGAAGGAGCAGCTGGGTTGCTCCTGACGGCTTAATGTAAAATGCAGTAAGAGAAAATGAATTAAAGACAATTATTAAGTAAAAAGTTAGCAGATCATAAAGAGTTTAAAGATCTTCAGTCTGTCCACAACGAGAAAGCGTGTTCAGGAGAGAACACTAAAGGTGTGATACACCAGCCATTTGATAAGGAGGTACGTGTAGGTACGAACCCCAAACCTCATCAACCATCTCAGCAGGAACACTGTTGGTTTAAACTGAAAGAGATGGAAAGACATGAAGGAAAGCTGTTGAAGTCCTTAGACCCTACAAAACTGGACCAGAGATTCCGCTATGAACATATTCTAGTCTTCAAGACAAGGGAGGAATGACTCCAGAGGTGATTCAGAGATCGTAAGGGCTGCCAATCCCAGCACAGGCCTTTAGTGCAACAATCCTGCAAGGGTTTGGAGGAGATGGCAGGGCACCGATAGGACGATCTCCACCTCAGTTGCAAAGGCTTAGACTCTGCCCAGCAGGGCCTTGTGGATAGGGCCACTGCCCTGGTTTCAACATGCCAGATGGCAGCCACCAGAAGCTGTGGGGGCAAAACACTCATCCAGCAGAGCCACGCAGGTGTGGTCACTGCCTTAGTGGGTCCAGAAGGCCAAGCATGGAACCAAAGAGGAGTACTCTTGAGCCCTCGTGTCTAAAGGAGTTTATCTTGCTAGGCTTTAGATTTACCTGGGACTTGTCACCCACTTTTCTATTCCTCATTTCTCTGTTTTTGAACTGGAATATCTATTCTGTGCCTCTCCCACCACTGTTCTCGTGAAGCATATGACTTATTTGGTTTCACAGATTCGCAGCTGGAGAGGAACTTTGCCTCAGAATGAATAACTCATTTTACCCATATCTGATTTAGATACAGACTTTGGATTTTAGACTCCAGAACTGATGCTAGAATGAGGTAAAACCTCTGGGGCTGTTGGGATAGAATTAACCTATTTTGCAGGTGAAGACGTGAATTTTGAGGGGGCTGAATGTGTACCCACAGAAGTTCAGATGTTGCAGTGGTAATTCCTAATGTGATAATGTCTTGAGGTGGGGCTCTGGGAGGTAACTGAATGTGGATGAAGTCATGGGGATGGAGCCCCCGTGATGGAAGCGGCACCTCTATAAGAAGAGATGTAAGAGCTCACTCTCCACCCTGTGGGACCTGGCAAGGTGGCGGCCCCGGAAAGAGGGCCCTCCCTAAGAACCTCACCGATCATGCTGGCACCTTGATCTTACCTTTCCAGCATCCACAACTGTGAGAAATAATGTTTGCTGTTTAAGCCGCCCAGTGTTAAAACAGTATTTCTGTTACAGCAGCCTGAACTGAGATGCATAGAAAAAAATATAATTGCCATAAAAGAGCTTTTCAACCAGTGAGTGGTGACATACTGCTGTGTTCCCAGTGAGTTTCAGGAGTGACTTCTATTCCCCTAGTCACTGGGGTCGCATGATAGGATCTCAGTCTTTTACTTTCTTGCTAATAAGAAACTTCTTCCATTGACTATTTACTGTACAAATAACACATTTTCCTGATCCAGTTCTCCTTGCTGAGTGAAAATGTAGAGAACATATTGATATTTATGGGATGTTGCTCAAGCAGTGTTAGAAGGATATTTATAGCTCTAAATGACTGTATTAAGACCTCAACTCAAAAACCTAGCTTTCCACCTTAAGACACTAGAAAAAGAAGAGAAACTAAACCTTAAGGAAAAAAGGGAAGGAAATAAGATTAGAGTGAAAAATCAATGAAACAAAAGTTGGGTTTTTTAAAAATAATTTTTTTAAGCTAAATGGACTAAGAAAAAGGAGATTCAAATACTAGAATTCATTGAATTCACTTTAGAAATGAAAGAGGGAATATTTTACAATGGAATATTATGCCTCCATCAGAAAGGATGAATACCCAACTTTTGTATCAACATGGACGGAACTGGAAGAGATGATGCTCTGAAATAAGTCAAGTGATATAAGTCAAGCAGAGAGAGTCAGTTATCTTATGGTCTCACTTACATGTGGAGCATAAGGAAAAACATGGAGGACATTGTGAGAGGGAAGGGAAGGGTGAATTGGAGGAAATCAGAGGGGTGATGAACCATGAGAGACTGTGGACTCTGAGCAACAGACTGAGGGTTTTGGAGGGGAGGAGGTGGGGGGTTGGGCAAGACTGGTGGTGGGTATTGAGGAGGGCACATATTGCATGCAGCACTGGGTGTGGTACATGAACAATGAATCTTGTAACACTGAAAAAATAAAATAAAGTATTTGGGAAAAAAAAGAGGGAGTATTTTACGGAAATAAAAAACATTATAAATGAATACCATAAACAAATGTATGCCAATAAATTAGGTAACTTGAATGAAATGGACAAATTACTCTAAATAAACCAAATCCCAAGACTGACAAGAAGAAACAGACACTCTGAATAGATCTACAACAAAAAGATTAAATTAGTAATGGAGACTTACCTACAATAAAAAGCTCAGCTCCAGAAGGCTTCACTGTTAAATTCCACTGAACATTAATGAATTAATACCAATTGTTCATACTTAAAAAAAAAAGAGACCACTTCCAAACTCATTCCATGAGGCCGATATAAAATCAGAGAGAGGTCACAAAAAGATATTATAGACCACTATTTCTTCAAGAGATGCAAAAGTCCTTAACAAAATACTACAGAACTGAACGCAGTAACAAATAAGAATTATACATCATGATCAGGTGCAAATTATAACAGGAATACAAGATTGGTTTGACATCTAAAAATTAAATAATGTAATGCACCATGTCAGTAGGATAAAAGGCAAAACCGACATGATCATCTCAAGAGAGGCAGAGAAATCATTTAACAAAATCCAATGCCTTTTCATGATGAGAACACTAATAAAGCTATGAATGGAAAAGAACTTCCTCAAATTGGTAACAGGCACCTACAAAAAATCCAGAGCAAGCATTATACTTAATCATGAAAAATATATGCTTTCCTACTAAAATCAGTAAGAATGCATGGATGTCTACTCCTGCCACTTATACCCAACACTGCAGTAAAGGAAGGAACTAGTCAGGGCAATTAGGAAAAAAAAAAAGAGAGAGAGAAATAAAAGGCATCCAGATCAGGCAGAAAGAAATAGAATTATCACTACTTGCAAATTACATGATCTTATATAAAAAGAAATCTAAGAAATCTAACAAAAAGTAACCATTAGAATTAACAAGTTCAGCAAAGGTGCAGCATGTAAGATCAATATTTAAAAAATAATCTTTATATATTTACAACAAACAACCCAAACTTAACAATAAAATATCAGGAACAAATTTAACCAAAGAAGTGCAAAACTTACACTTTTGAAAACTACAGTTTAACAATAGTTAAATGAAACAAAGGTCTAAATAACTAGAAAGACACAATGTTCATGAATAGGAAGACAACACTTGTTAATTAAGATGGCAGTACTCTCCAGATTGATCAGATTCAATACAATCTCTAGGAGAATCTCAGCTGGGAATATCTGCAAAACCTTTGTAGAAACTGGCAAATTTATCCTTCAGGTCATATGGAAATTCAGAATAGCCAAAATAATCTTGAAAAAGAACATAGCTGGAAGACACATACTCATGATATTAAAATGTTACAGAAGGCCAAAAAACCAAAAACAAAGCCCACTTCATACAAGACAATGGTAAGCAAAATGAAGTGGTACTAGCATAAGAACATCAATGTCATACAATTCAGAGTCCAGAAACAAACCCATGTATCTATGGTAAATTGATTTTCAAAAGGGTACCAAGAATACTTAATGGGAAAGGAATAGTTGCTTTAACTTAAGAACTGGACAACTGAATTGTCACATGCAAATAAAGGAAGTCGAACCCTTACATCTTAACACAAATAAAAATCAGCAGCTGACTCTTGGTTTCTGTTCAGGTCATGATCTCAAGGTCGTGAGATCAAGCCCCGCATGGGGCTCCACACTCGGTGTGGTGTCTGCTTGAGATTCTCTCTCCCTTTTCCTCTGCCCCTCTCCCTGCTTGCGTACACACACATGCACTCACTTTCTCAAAAGAAATAAATCTTTCAAATGGATTAATGACTTAAATGTGAGAGTTTGTAAAACTATGAAAGTCTTAGGAGAAAACATGGCACTAAATTTTTGTGACCTTGGATTGACCACCAGATTCTTAGACATGGCTCCAGAAGCCTAAGCAGCAACAACAAAATAGATAAATTGAACAATATCAAAAGACAGTATCAATAGAATAAAAAGATAATCCACACAATGAGAGAAAATATTCGCAGATCATATATAAGAATCTAACATCTAGAATATATAAACAGCTTACACTTAAAAGACAAAAAACTCAATAAGAAAGGAGGAAGAGACTTAAATAGACATTCCTCTACAGAGATATACAGATAGCTAATACAACATGTGAAAATATGCTCAACATCATTAGTCAAGAGTGAAGTATAAATCAAATCACAATGACATACCACTTCCCCCCTACTAGAATGACTGTGTATAGGGCAAACAATAAGTACTGGTGAGAATGTGAAGAAACGAACTCTTCTACATTGTCGATGGGAAAATAAAGTGGTGTGATCACTGTGGGAAGCAGCTTCGTGGATCCTCAAAAATCTAAACATGCAATTATTATCCAGTCCAGCAATTCCACTATGTACAGACCTAAATCAATTGAAAACAGGGACTCAAACAGATATTTGTACAACTTTACTTGCAACATTCCCAGTAGGTGGAAACAACCCAAGTGTCCTCAATCTAAATGAACAGATAAACAAAATGAGGTATATACATGCACTAGACTAGGATTTGGTCATAAAAAGAAATGAAGTTCTGATACATGCCAGAAGATAGAGGAAGCAAAAAACATTATGTTAAGGGAAAGAAACCAATCACAAAAGAGCACATACTATATGATTCCATTTATTTGAAATGCCCAGAATAGGCAAATCTATAGAGACAGAAAGTCACTTAGTAGTTGGTCAAGATGGGGGTGATCTGAGGTTGATAGGTCAAGGGTACGGTGCTTCTTTTTGAGGCGATGAATAGGTTCTAGAATTGCTGATGTTTGCACAACTCTGTGAATATACTAATACAGACTAATATACCTGACCTTTAAAACAAAACCACACCTCTCCCTTGACTCCAGATGCCCTGCCAAAAATAGCCCCAATCAATTTCCTTCTATCTCACAGCCTCCTCCTAGGTCTGAAGAATCTCTTAAAAGAGTCGTTTATTCTCATTATTTTCATTTTATTGTCACACTGTACCTCAACTCTTTGCCTGGAGGAGTAAATACTACACCCTTCAATATTTACTGTGACTAAGTCATAAAAATATGGGCAAACAACTGTATCAATTCTGACAGCCTACTGAGAACTAGAAGATCAAATAGGACAAGATATCTACCCTTTTCTCAAAGAGGAAATAAAAAATGGATAGGAAGCATATTAGTCTAAAGATTAAAATGAACCAGAAAGTATATGCTTTCATATTGGGTTATCTATCTTTTTTTTTTTTCCATATTGGGTTATCTAAAAGAGGTGTTCTTTTTTTTTTTTTTTTTTTTTTTTAAAGAGAGAGAATGAGAGGGGAGAAGGTCAGAGGGAGAAGCAGACTTCCCGCAGAGCTGGGAGCCCGATATGGGACTCGATCCCGGGACTCTGGGATCATGACCTGAGCCAAAGGCAGTCGCCCAACCAACTGAGCCACCCAGGCGCCCCTAAAAGAGGTGTTTTAAGCAAGTGAGATTTAAGTTGTTTTTTTTTTTTTAAGGTAGGTTCCATGCCTAGCGTGGAGACCAAAAAAGGAGTTTAAACTTCACAACCCAAAGATCAAGACCTATGCTGATGTCAAGAGTCAGATGCTTAACTGACTGAGATACTCACGTGCCTTGAGTTAAGATTTTTTTTTTAAAGATTTTATTTATTTATCTGACAGAGAGAGAGAGGTCACAAGCAGGCAGAGAGGCAGGCAGAGAGAGTGGGGGAAGCAGGCTCCCCAGTGAGCAGAGAGCCCGATGCGGGGCTCGATCCCAGGACCCTGAGATCATGACCTGAGTGAGCCAAAGGCAGTGCCTTTACCCCACTGAGCCACCCAGGCGCCCCGAGTTAAGATTTTTTAATTTAAAGTTAGTTAAGGGGCACCTGGGTAGCTCAGTGGGTTAAAGCCGCTGCCTTC
>CM052806.1:68030567-68097188 GCA_028533885.1 Nasua narica | reverse complement strand
TAGATGATGCCACCATCTGCCCACATATCTATAGGAATGTAGTTTTCTTCACCATTCTGTCCTTTTTCTTTGGCTTAAGTTCACCAGTAATTGATAAACTGATACCGTTGGGCCCTGGGAAATGACATAGAAGTGTTGAACGTTTTAAATATCAAAAGCTGCTCTTCCAAAAGTGTCCTCTGCTGAGAAAGAGCTTACTGTCTTACTCATATTAACCAGATATGCTGTATTTAAAAGAATTTGTTCAGTACTTGATATTATTTTTAGGCTGCTTTCAGTGTCGTAATTTTTACTTATATAAGAGACTCTTAGTAATTCTTTTGAAACTTCTCAATTTTAGGTTATTCAGTTAAGGAGAGATAGCCCTATATATTTATAATATAATATATTACATATATAATGTTATATACACCTTGCCTTTATTTCTGTATTTATAAGTCCTGTGAATGTACCTGTTTTGCATACACAGCTGTTTCTTTATAGTTTTAGTGTATTCCTGGCTATTGTGAGCAGGACGATGACCAAAAGATGCCAACAGATACGGGTAAGGGGTACAGCTTTCCTGATGCAGCTAGAACCTGCTAAAGCTCCCCTGCACAGAGCTGCATGAGCTGGGACACAGCTACGTGCACTCAGCCAACCAGGCAAGTTTGCCGGCATCCAGGCCCCAGGAGGGCACACGGCTGTGGATGAGACTTGTTGACACTCCTGAGGGTACCTAGTATCAGGCCTTTCTGAGCAACTCGCTGCATCCCATTCTCAAACATTGCTTTTCTCTCTTGGTCCCTTGTCAAGAGCTAGTGAAGAGTGTTCATCTACCTTGTCACCAAATATGAGTAATTAAAAGTCACTCAAAGCAATCCAGACGGTTTATCATGAATTAGGTGAATCTAACCCAGGTTAGGGGACAAATACAGGCGGCAGAAAGACATCTCAGACCCATATGATTGCAGAAAACTTGGGAAGACTTTCTGCTTCCTAAGTGAATATCTAAATCAGTGCTACCAAATATCTGATGTTGGAATATTTAAGTGATGAGCCTAAACTTTACAGAGGCGAATATTCTTGGGTAAATATTACATCATTTTAATCTTACGATGCCGGCTATGAAAATAATCTGTAGTTGGATCGTGATATTTTTCATGCTATAGTTATTTTAAGAATTTGATGTTTCCCTGTAATTAGATCTTTCTTTTTTTTTTTTTTTAAGATTTATTTATTTGAGAGAGAGCACAAGCAGAAGAGGCACAGGGAAAGAGCGAGAGAGAATCCCAAGCAGACTCCCTGCTGAGCCCAGAGCCAGACAAGGGGCTCGATCTCACGACCCTGAGATCACAACCTGAGCCAAAACCAAGAGTCGGATGCTTAACCAACTATGCTAGTCAGGTGCCCCTGTAGTTAGGTCCTTAGTTCATGTTTTCGCTTATAAAATAAGTGATGTATTTGGAATTATAGATCATTGTTGATTATTTTGATGACTCAATTTTTGTAATAGAATTAATAATTTGGTAAAGAAACATTTAAAAGCAATCACTGGATTGAAAATAAGGCAAGACTATTGTAAAAAGTTTATAACTTTCTTGTATACCAGCACTTGTCAGTATAAAGGACTCAGATTCTTTAGAAGCCCAAAATATAAAATACTATGAGGTGACTTTAATACAGAATGTGAAAAAAATAATAATAATACAGAATGTGTAGGAACTGCATAGTAGAAAAAATTGCAACTTTACCAAAAAATATTACAATAGATTTTAATAAATGGAGAGAATTCCCTTTTTATTGAAAAGAATATAGTAAGTTGGAAATATCTATTTCCTTCTTGCTCTAGCTGGTATCCTAACATCTCATAAAGCCGTGAGACTTCAAACAGTATAGCACAGCTCAGGAGATTGACCTTTAGGACAAAGTTCAGCATCAAACTCCAGTTTTTATAATAATAGCATAAATATATTTGACCTCTAAATGAGATCAGGATAGGTGAAAAATTAAGGTAAAATGCCATTTAACATCACTATTAAATTTTAGACAACTTGAAGGTTTAAACAGTAGAAGCATGTAGAAGAAATAAGTTAATTTTTATATACTCTTTAAGACTTTAAGCAGGAAGTCAAAATCAAACTATAAATCAAAGTGCTAGAATGTGGCTATCTAATATTTTAAAACTGTACATTTTTTTAAAAGCCACGAAGCCATGAAAAGAGTTAAATAGAAAATAACCAGCTGTGACAATATTTGCCATATGTGGTATCAGAAACAGTACATGTCTTTATCTTTAGAGGTTCATTCTTTAAATCAAAAGAAAGTCTGTTAGAGAGAAAACCTAATGTAATGTATAAATGGACAACTTATAATAAAAGAGCAAGTCATAAATTCAAATGACTAATAAAGAGAAAATGTTCAGTCTCTAAAGTAATTTTTAAAAGTGCAGTTTAGAACCCTGTTCAATTCTGTATGATTGGATTTATTATATTTATGAGTTTATATGTCTTTCTTCCCTACCAGTCCGAGCTCATCTAGGACAGGATCTGTTGTCTTAATTTTTTTTGTCTTGATTTTTTTTATTATTATTATTATTTTAATGCCTGCTCTTTCCCAATGCCTGTCACATAGTTGGATGGATAAAAGGATGGAGAGATAAGAAATAAGTTTTGAAGTTACATATACCCTGTTCTTCAGTGCTGGTCATAGACAAGGAACGTAGGTTGAGTCTTTTTCTAAGTTTTAGCTTCTGTCATCATGTATGCATTACACGTTCACAATAACAATTTTGAATCAAGGGATTTGGATGACTTTTGATAGCTGTTGCACCGTAATGATTTTCAACCTACTTTGAAACAATATACTAGTGATATTTGAGAATCTTTTTAGGTCACGGTTTGAATCTAGTCCTATAGATGCTCTTAGAAGTATGTCAGGTACACAGGGCAAGATTCAGAGGGATATATATTACAGTATATATTCAAATTATTTGTCATCTATCATCTGTTAGAATATAAATTCCAAGAGACTATAGACTTTGGTTGCTGACACTAGAGTATTGTCTGACAAATTTAAAGTGCTCAGTTTTTCGAAAGAAGAGGCCCAGATTGTTTTGTATCCTTTCCCCCACCCCCACATTACATCACACCTAGCCTTCTATCACGTTCATAGCCATCATTTTAAGGAGCAGCAAAATATTCCATTGTATGCCACAAAATTTACATAATCTTCCCTTCATCTTAGATATTTCAGTTGCTTGCTTTTGCTTTTATGCCTAATGCTGTAGTGAATATGTTCCTACTTACAGTCTTTCCGGTACTTATGATTATTCTGTTAGGGCAGATTCCTAGAAACAGCCTTCCTGGATGAATAGACGTGTACATATATTTTGGCACATGATACGAATTTCCAATATACTTAATTTAATAGTAAATACATAATTAATGTCAGTTATTTCAGTCAGTGTGTGAACTGCCCTGTGTTTTCATAGCCAGGAAGTCCTGCTGTCCTGTAAAGGTGCTTTGTAGATATTTTATTCTTTTGAAGATTTACATTGGAAGTCTGAATCCTCATAAATAATACATTTACAGAAGTAGAAAAAGGCAATGTATTTTCAGTCAAAGCAAATTGACAGCAAGGGTAATGTATTCTTTTGTCACATAATACAGAGAAAATAGTAGGAAGATAATAACTGGTATTAATTTCTGAAAGTGTTTAAACATACCAATTAGGTAGAAAACAAAGAAATATCTTGGTGAATACTGAAAAAATTCACCTGTTACCTTCTTCCCTCCTTCCTTGCCTTTTTTAACTTTTAGCTTTTATAAGAGAAATTATCAAGGGGATGTCAGTTTGTATTCTGGAGTGTTGGAGTTTATAAGGACTATAAAATACCACTATATTTATATTTATGCACCCCTTTAAAATTGCATATTTTTGTCAAATATCATAAAAGTTTAGTCCTCTGGCTTTTACGGTTAGGATCTGCCGGTATCCCTGTGCCTTTGCTTCTTTCTGCCTGAAATCATGTTTTAAAATTTTTTTCCCTCCTTTCACAGGAGCTGGCCATTAGCATTCCTTGCCCTTGACTCAGAAGGTACCAGACCTTGTTAGGTCAACAAATTCTTGTGGCTTGCCCACTGGGGCTTGTGATGGTCCAGTAGCCTGCCTTTATTGGCATAGGTTTTCAGAATGGATATCCTGGATTGCTTTCCAAGTTCTAAATTACTAATGTCTTCTTAGTAACTTCCTCTGAGCTCTTTGTTTTCTAATAAATTACTGGTATACTTGCAATATATTGATTAGGTTCCTTGTGTGACTTCTCTAAGCATGTTTTATACCTTATTACCGTTCCTAGCATAATGTTCTCTAATTTTACACAAGTCTAATGGTAGAAATGTAAGCATTGCCTTCAGATGATAAAAGAGTGAATATTCAAAGCCATGATTACATCACCAAATAGGATTGCAAAAGTTGACAGAAATATGAAAAGTTGTCAAAATCTCTGTCTTGGTGGGAGATAATACTTTTACCTTGCTACATAAAGGATATCAAAAGATCAGTAATGATAAAATAGATTTAAATAGCACAGTTAACAAGCTTGACCTAATGGCCACATAGACAACATTGTACCCACAATGGAGAATACTTTTTTTTTTTTAAGATTTTATTTATTTATTTGACAGAGAGGAGAGATATCACAAGTAGGCACAGAGGCAGGCAGAGAGAGAGGGGGAAGCAGGCTCCCCGCTGAGCAGAGAGCCCGATGCGGGGCTCCATCCCAGGACCCTGAGATCATGACCCGAGCTGAAGGCAGAGGCTTTTAACCTCTGAGCCACCCAGGCGCCCCGAGAATACTTTTTATTTCCACATACTTATGGAAGAGTTAAAGACCCACATAAACACATACACACACATAGAGGCTTACATATTTTGGAATATATAAAATCTAGTTTCAGTTATTTTAAGGAAATGAGTATCCTGCAAGTTCTATTATCTAACCTAATGTAGTAAGCATAGGACTTACTTGGAAAAAGTAAAACTTCGTTTATAAACTCCAGAAACACTCCTGTAAACAGCTAAATAATAATGTAAATTTATGGGACACTGTACTTAAAGTGGTTAAGGGAAATTTATAGGCCGAAATGCTTACAACACTAAGCTTGAATGCTTAGAACAAAAGAAAGGCTTAAAATGAATGAGCTCTGCATTCAAGTTAAAAATGTAAAACAACAGCAGAATTAACATGGAAAAATTTGGGTGAAATAAAAAAGCAGAGTTTAATGAAATAGAAAACAAGCATGCAGCAGAGGCGATCATCAAAGTCAACCAATAGTAATTTGAAAGGGATAATGAGACAAACCTATGTCAAAGTTAAAAATGGAAAAAACATTAAGAATGAAAAAAGATACATAACTACAGATGCCATAGATGCAAAAGATAAGTATTTTACAACTTTGTGCAAATACTTTTGAAAAACTTAGATGAACTTTTTCTAGTGATATATCAAAATTGGTTTAAATAGAAAACTGAAGTAGTTTTATAACTATACCCAGTGAGGAGATAGAATCAGTAGCAAGTATCTTCCCACAGAGAAACACTGGACCCAAACAGCTTAATGGATAACTTCCAAGAACACATAATTCTCATTTTTTTTTTTTACAAACTCTTTCAAATAATAAAAATGTGGCACTGTTCAACTCATTGAATAAGGCTAGCATAACAAAAACAGACAGTACAATGCAAGAATGTAATCTCCAAAAAAAAGTCTGCAGGCTAGTCTCCATCTTGAATATTGATACAAAATGCCAAACTACAGCATTCTAAATTTTTTTAAGGAAATTAGGTTTAACTCTGAAAAGCTAGAAAATCCTAAACCACCGCAATTAGTGATCATCTCATTAGGTACAGGAAAAAGTTTAATACAGCATTCATTTCTGAATTAGGTAGGATATGTCTATGATCTATATCTGATATATATGATATCTATGATATATCTAAGACATCCATAAAATATACCTGCATCTGTGATAGAAAATCCAAGACATAACTGATATACCATAACATACGTATATACATATATATGTGTATATATATATATATATATATACACACACACACACACACAACACATACTCTGATTTATTTGTGGGTATCTAATGAACTAGAAAGAGAATTTCCTTTACCCATGAAAGACCAACTATGAGACACCTGGAGGAATGATCACTTCTAGAGGTAAAATGCTAAAAATACTCCCTTTAAAAAGAAATTTAAAACAATTATTAATATAGAACCCGGAATCCTAGTTACTCTGGTGGTAGTGTGGGGTTAGGATGAGAGGAAGATGTGACCATGTCATCCAGTTGTTAGGATGAGAGGAAGAGGACAGTCTTTTGGTGTACTGATATATTCTCCCTCTTAACCTGAGTGGTAGGAATGCTGATTTTTATTCTTTAAACTCCATCTCATTTTTGGACACTCAATGTATGATTTATATAATAAAATGTTTTTAGTGACTAAATGAGAGATGTCTAGTGAATAAAGATTTAGAGGTGTAGGGGTGGAAAAATTTTCCTTCTAGTTTCTTTGGCTGGTCTAATAATTGACCGAAGACAAATTAACAGGAGAAAAACATTTAATTTGTATGTATATAAATTTGAAACTCAAAGAAGTGACTAAAGCAAGCAGCTTTTATATTCCTTAGACAAACAATTTATGAAGAATTGATGGAGATGCTTGAGCTCTGGCGATGGTAAGTTAGTAAAGAAGTAATGAGGTTTGCTTATATGGTCTCTTTAGCCCTAAATTGCCTGTTTCTGGTAATAAGGATGTTTTCTCCTTTCCAGCACGGATGGCTGGGGAGGGTACCTTTCATTTGGGAGATGTATTTTCTGCTTTTAGGGGCACAAAGGAGGAGTCAGAGTATCCTTATTGCACTCCCTGTGCCAAAATGGCGTCTGTTGGAGTCGCATGTCTGGAACTGTCAAAGAACAGTTGTTGAAGATGTGCGTTTATGAAGGAGCTGAGGGAGAAGGTAGTTTTCTGGGAGTTCACAGGATCATGAGTGAGCACGGCTCTTTACGTATGCACAGTTGTTTGTCTCATTCTAACAATTGGCCGTGCCTTTCCCTTCACGTGTCCTCCTTGCCGCAGGGCCACGCTCATCTTGTCGGTATTGTTCCAGTTTTAGTGGATGTGCTGCCGAAGAGAGCACGCATTTCCCTTCAAGTAAAGTGGCAGGGAGTTGGGGGTAAAAGATAAAACTCAGCCCCAGTGATGGTTAACGGGGTCGTCAGTATCTCTCTCTTTGGAGACCTGCACATTGCTGTAGATGGGGAATTACAAACAGTCGTAGAAAACGTTGTAAGTACTTTCGAGGGATTTTGACATTAGAGGAAAAAACAACAAATGAATTCTTATGAAAGGGAATTAGTTTAAAAGATGAGCAAATTCTGTGTAGACTTATTATGCTGTGTTTACATGACAACTATAGATCTTTGATTTCAGTTGTAAGACAATATCTCAAAGACCTGGCTTTCCCACATTTAATCACAAGACACCAAATAAAGACGAATATGTCCTGGGAATCTAGTCCAGAGATGTCACGTGGATGGCCTTGACCATTCAAGGCTAAAGAGCCCACACACTAAATTGAGAATTTTTCTCCCTTATTTTGGCTCCGAATCCATTTTCATTTATAGTTTTATTTTATATCTACTTTATCTCAGGCCATCTTAATTCTACGAAGTGGCAAAATTCTTTGCTAACCCCTTTCTAGACATCTCAAATAAAAATTAAGCTGCTTTTCCATCCTAATTGAATCCCTCTTTTCCCTCTGGCACATGACTCTAATTTCAGGAGAACAAATTGCATCTGGATACTATTTTTCTCCGTCATTGAAATGGCTTCTACTTTACTCAGATTATGCTGTTAACACTGCTGCGGTAGGAGACGAAGATGTCACAGTTATTCAATTTTTATTAGACTTTCCTCCATTTTTTGGTATATCCCAAGCTTTCTGAATATGGTTTATAAAATATCAGATAATGCCTTGAAAAGGATAAATGTTTTTTTTTAAAAAAACAATATAAGAAAATCCATATTTTTATATGCCACTTTATTTGTGGCAGGGATCTTTATTTTGTTAGATCTCACTTTTGTGTGTTTTTCTCAATGGCATTTTCTTCCTGCTGTGCTGCATCTCATGTCTGTGATCTCAGAGTTAGGAGAAATATTGATAAGATTTTTTAATATCAGGTGTGTGCCAGTTGAGTTTGTAAATACGCTAGGATGAATTGGTGTGTGGTAAAGCCGAGATGCTACTAATTAAAAGATAGGCCAAGAAAAATGTTATTTTGTTATGATGATTTGAAAAGCCAGATGTCGACAGACTTACTCCATTCCTGGGAGAGTGTATTGGGAAATTAACTGCAAAATGTTCGTATTTTTATAATGCTTATTTCTTTCCTTTTGATATAGGCTTTTAAAAATCATATAAAGTAATAGACTTTCCAAGAAGTGATGGGGTAAAGTCTTGAGCATGCAAAAAAAAGTTTTCCATGAAACTCTTATATAAACAAACTTTTAGTGACTTCCCCCTAGGCTTCCATAATAATGGGGTTATAATTTGTATTTGAATAAATAATAGATTTCAGTGGCTATGTATGCTTTACCTTAACCTAAATTCTCACTGCACACTGTCTTTTATACTCTAATGTGCTAATTTTTGGAACAGCTTTAAAATTATTATAAGCTGTAAAACATTTTTCTTCCTGACTGTGCCATCTTTCAGAAACAAAAGCAAAGATAAAAATCTCATTGAGCCACGAAAGATTCTGTATTGCTTTAATGGGCCTTCTAGGAGATGCATTTGGCTGGGAAAAAATATTAATACTGCATTTTAAAGAAAATCTTTGTTCCTTTATTGCAGATGGGGAACTCAGGGTGATTTTACCACCACCCATCCTCGGCCTGTGGTCAAAGTAAAACTCTTCACGGAAAGCACTGGGGTCCTGGCACTCGAAGATAAAGAACTGGGAAGGGTGAGTTGTTCTCAGCCCAGCGTGTTCGAGGTCACACAATTTTTACTTCTTTCGATTCATAGCTAAAGTGGACCAGTATGTAGCATGTGAATTTTCTGTTCATAAACTTTGTAAAACAATATATTTGTAGTTTTCCATAGTCCCAGATTACAGCTCCAATTTATTAAATGTAATTGTTAATAACATAGAAAGTAGTGTGATAGGCTTTGGGTATGTCAGGGTTGTGTATATAAGATCACAGTCAGAGACCCAATTTTCTTACACATGTACTGGTCAGTGGATGTGAATGGTACAAGCCAACTTGTCCTTCTTGGCGAGAGAGAATTCTCATTTAAACATTTCTGTTGATGAGTTAAAAGCAGCATCTTGATATTTGAAATCCTCTGTTTAGGTCTGTTATGATTAGACTGATTACAGAATATCTAAGGCTACTTCTCTCTTACCTCTCCTGTTTTCCCTATGAGAAGATCTTTTTTTTTTTTAAAGGTTTTATTTATTGAGAGAGAGAGAAAGCATGAGAGGGGAGAAGAAGGTCAGAGGGAGAAGCCGACTCCCCACAGAGCTGGGAGCCTGATATGGGACTCAATCCCGGGTCTCCGGGATCATGACCTGAGCCGAAGGCAGTTGCTTAACCAACTGAGCCACCCAGGCGCCCAAGAAGATCCTTTCTACACATCTTTTAACATTGAATTTTTTTATCCGCCCTTCATCCCTAGAATATATTTGTCTAATGCCAATATCTCTCCACTATACTCAGCTTCTTCTGGCAGTTAAAAGCATGAAGATGAGGGTAGATTTGTGATCTTAACACCTCTCCGTGTGGAAGATTATCTGCAGTCTCATTTATAAAGTAGATGGGCTTCAGTGCAAAGGCTATGAAGTTATCTTCTGTAACATGGATCTCTCTTACCCAGACCTGAAGACTGAATTCATAGGTATTTTCCAGAGATTAAAGCCTTCAAAAATCTTCCTTGAAAATTTCTGGTGATGACTGATAGCTTGTGTGGTCGAGATCTTGAAGGATTCTGTTGGGTATATTGGAAGGATCATTGGGTATATTGGAATTTTTCCCCCAAAGTTGTGATTTCTATTCATTTCAGATCCTCTTCTGTCTCCTTGAGAGTTTTTCCATTTCTAGGGATTTTCTGAATCTGTACCCACATTCCAGAAATTGCGAGTCAGCAGTCACATTCCAGATTTCGTCTTCTGTTTCCTTGTTACATGTATTTATTAAGACTTATAAGCTAAGTCATACCATTCATTCATGTGCTTACATATTTGTGCACTGGTTCATTCATCAGAAGTATACAAGTAACATAATCTCACAGAAGAGCCCTGGAGATCACATTTGGTCTTAGGGATTTATGAATTAGGATTTTTCATTTAAACTATTATTACGTTAATTTTACCCTATTTCCTTAAAACTGTTTCACTGTCTAATAGCGATTCTAAGTCTAAAACTATAATGCAATGCTTTAGATATTTTTAATCCATTTCTCCACTGACAATATATATATATGCAGGTTTTAAATTGGGTATGTAAGTGGTATGTTTTCCAGTCAGTTTTATGTCTGAGAAAAGCCTCATGCCCCTTTGCTCCCTTCATACAAGACCACTTCTCTTTCTGTACCAGAGTTTCTGAATCCCAGTACTATTGATATTTTGAGCAAGGAAATGCTCTGTCGCTAGGAGCTTTTCTGTACGCTTTATTTAGTGGCATCCGTAGCCCCCAGTCAGATGCCAGTAGTTCACCCAGTCTTAAGATGATCAAAAATGTCTCCAGACATTGCCACGTGTCCTCTGGGAGGTGTGCAACGTCACCCTACTTAGAGATCCATTGAGCTATACTAATGATCTGAGTAGGTTCCATGGTGATAATTACATTTATGTGTTAATGACTTCTAGTTTTTTATTTTTCTTTTTTGGATCTCAGGATTTGTATATCCAGTCTGCATACTTGGTATTTCTAGTTGCATTTAACAGTTATCACAAACTAAATATTTCTAAAATAGAACTTATGATTAGCACCCCCATAAGGTCTTTCAGAGAGGCAGTTTTCAAGCCAGCGACCTTGACATAGACTATCTATTTGCAAGTTCTGTCAGCTTTCCTTAAATTTGTTCTGACTATATCTACATCTTAATATCTCCTCTACCCTAATTCAGGACACCATCCTTCCTTGCTGGTAATAGTTTCCTGACTACTTTCCCATTTATCATCTTGTCCCCTCTGATCTAGCTTTCACACTTCAGCTACTATGATCTATTTAAAATTCAAAACATATCACATCATTCCGCCCTTAAAATATTCCAATGTCTTCTCATTTGTTTGGAATAAAAATCAGACTCCTCATCATAGTGTGGCATGCTCAAGAATGGTTCTTAGGGTGAGACCCTGAATCAGCGACAGCAGCATCTGGAAAATTGTTAGAAATGCAGATTCTCAGGCCTCGCACTAGCTCTGCTGGACCAGAAACTCTGGAGGTGGTGTGCTGCCACTGTTTAACAAGGCCTCCTGGTAATTTCCACACACACCAGCGTTGAAGTCCCCTGCTGTACATGCACTGATCTCTTCCTCTAATTTCATCTCCTGTTACAGCCACATTGCTTACTGTCATCCTTCCTTCATACTCAGCTTTCTTTCTGTTTCTCAAACATATCTGATTCATTCCTGCTTTAAGCTTCAGGTCTTTAGATGGGTTAGAGTCTGAGCCCATGCGTGTACGCGGAAGAAACTGGTGATCCTCTCTGGATCATAGAGCTACTAGTAATATTTGCTATATATTTATCTACTTTTATACTGAGAAGCAGGAACAGGTTTTTTTTATATGTACGTAGAATGTGAAGGAAAAGGGCTTACATGATCTGAAATTTATAGTCCAAACTTTTATAAATAGATACCTGGAGAACTGAGTTTCAAAGTGAAGTTTTCTAATTAAAATTTTGCACGGCAGTTGCATTCAAAGAGGAGCAACACAATCTGTAAAATAGATTTCTACCACAAGGAGATACCACCACTGTACAGCTGGTAAAATGGCTAAGGTATGGGAAAGCTGGCAATAACGAATGTTGACAAAGACACAGAACAGCAAAAACTTAATCTCTGCTAGTAGAAATGCAAAATTATACAGCCACTTTGGGAATACAATTTGCCAGATGGTTTTTTGGGTTTTTTTTGTTTTTTGTTTTTTTAAGTGAAACAGACGTGCCATATTACCTAGCAGTTACCCTCTTGGGTATTTACACAAGGGCTATTAGTAAATATCTGTAGGGGAATGTTTATAACAGCTTTATTCCTTATCACTAAAAACTGGGAATCAGGGGTGCCTGGATGGCTCAGTCAGTTAAGCATCTGCCTTTGGCTCAGGTCATGATCCCAGGGTCCTGAGATTGAGTCCCATGTCGGGCTCCCTGCTCCATGGGAGGCCTGCTTCTCCCTTTCCCACTTCTTGTCTTCCCTCTCTCACTGTGTCACTCTCTGTCAAACAAATAAAATCTTAAAAAAAAAATAAAAACTGGAAGCAATAGAAGTCCTTCAACAAAGGAATGGATAAACAAACGGTGGTACACCCATAAAATTCTATTCAGTGACAAAAAGAAATAAACTATTAAGTCATGCAACAACATAGATGACACTTCAATGTAAGAGAAAGAAATCAGACCCTTCGCCCCATTTAATCCTCTTTGAGAATGGTGGTAACATTCCATGTTGAGACAGAAAAGTGAGAATCCAATTAAGACCGCTCAGCAAGCGCGAGAGTGAGTGTTTGAACTTGGGTATTTTGACTCCAAAGCCTATGTTCTAAATCATTAACTAATACACCTGGTAAGATGAAGAAATTTGGCAGTATTTTACAAATCATGGTATGAATGTGAGCCGAGTTAATTTCATGGCTTAAAGCAGGAACGAGGTATTATTTAAGCTAATGTCATTTTATGCATTGTTCTTTAATACATTTTATATCATTTTGTGCCATGGTTTGCATTTTATTACCGTACTTTCTGGCTGCTCTTTAATATATGACAGCGCTTCTCAACTCTGTGTGTGCATAAGAACCCCCCCTAGGGAGTGCCTGCAAAGACTCAACCTGTGAGCCCACACTTTTCTTTCGGTTGGTTTGGGATGAGTCCAGACAGGAGTATTTTAAGCACTTCTCAGGAGTTAGTATGTGCATATAAGGTTGAAAGGTTGGTGCAAATAGTATCACTGGGCAGCCAGGGTTGAGAACTAGTAAGTCATAGGGATAAGAAAAAAATCTACTGTGGCATATAGTTTTGCAAAATGATAGTTCAAATTTAAGTAGGCATTGGGCAATGAAAGGTTATATTCTTTGGCAAGTGCTTGTAATGCAGATTTTGTTTGTAGAGGGCAGGTGCAAATACCTATTTATGGAAATAGAGGTGGCATATGGAGATTTTTCATCTGAATTGGTGGCCAACCCTCCACCAGGTGCCTTAGGGAATACCTGGAGGCAGAGCAGCTAATTTTTCATATTATGAGCTTGTCCTAGCGGGCAAATAGTTGACCAGTCAAGCACCCAAAAGTATATAGTTCACCAGTGATACTGTGATACTGCCGGATGGTGACAGGTGGTAGCTACACTTGTGGTGAGCACAGCATAAGGTATTAACTTGTCAAATCACTGTGTTTGCACACCTAGAACTAATGTTATGTGTCAACTCTGTTCAAATAAAAAAAATTTAAAGATGATTTCATCCCTAAATCTTTAAAAGCAAGGCTTACCTAACATAGCTCTATAAAAATAGGTCTAAATAAATAGGTCACGGGACATCTATTTGTGGACAGCAAAGTTTCCATTGAATCTTTCAGAATGAATTCTTGGACTCCTTAGTAACTTGCTGAAAGATGTTCTTGAGTACTAAATGTACTTTTATTTATTTATTTTTTAATTTTTAAAAGATTTATTTGAGAGGGAGCAAGACCAGAAGCAGAGGGAGGAGCAAAGGGAGAGGAAGAGAGAATCTTCAAGCAGACTTCCCACTGAGTGTGGATTCTGACGCAGGGCTCGATCCCAGAGTCCTGAGAATGATGAGCTGAAATTAAGAGTTGAATGCTTAACTGACTGAGCCACCTAGGCACCCCCAAAATGAATTTTTAAAGCTGCCACCCAAGTGACTTTTTAGTTTTAGAAGCATTGCTATAAAGACATTCTAACTGTTGGTAGAAAAAAGCCTAATGTCTATTCATACGCTTTGAGTTGACTGCCTTGGTTCCTGTCGTCAGTATACACGGGAGCATTCTGGTTTTTCTGCCTCTCTTGAGGATGTAGGCTCCTGCAAGTCAGAGAATCTGTTTTCCTTTACCACACAGTGGAGGCAGATCATCTTTCTTCTAACTTGATTAAACAATTTTTTAAGATCGCAAAAGACTTAACAGTTTGCTTACCTCTTACATACACATTTTGAGAGTAGTCCTATGCTTGAAATTAATGTTTTCATTTAGTGTATTTCTCTCACTTTTTCTGTTTAAATATCTGTACTTCTATTTACTATTTCTTGAGATGTTCATACTGTATAATTCACAGTGACAGTCATTATGCATGTTTTACAAATACAAATACTATATGGAAACAGCAGCTGGTGGTTAATTTCAGATACATCTTAAATATTAAGTTAGAATTGCTGAATTGATTACCCCATTAAAATGAACTATTACCTTTCAAACAGCTTGTCATGGCTTAGTGCAGCAAGTAAAAATTATATATTTGCCTTTTTCATTGAGTTGTTTCTTCTTTGATGCTTCTTTACAAAGCATCAAAGGAGATCTATCTGAAGAGTGATCAGAATATGCACAATTTTTGTTTCTGAAACTTGACAAGAGAGAAGTGATAAAGTGGTGTGTTAAAAGGTCTATCTTCTTGAAAGAGAAATAGTGTCAGGATCTCTAACTGGTCCGTCTAATATTCTCTTTTGTCCCTCTAGTTTTTCTGGAGTATATCCTTTTCTGTTACTCTCATTTGTACAGCGTTGGGTGAGTTGAATTTTCTAAGTTCTTCATTAATGTTAAAATTTTTAGGAGTTATTTTAATTATTTTAGCCAAATTTAGCATATTTAATTGGATAGCCTGTATATAACTGGTTAGAATCCATCAAGCTTAAACATTTCTCTAATTGCCTAGTTTCTACACAGCCATCAAGCTTCCAATATTAACATACAAAGTAATAAATTAGGGGTAGACTATAGATGTCTTGAGTAAGCATCCTAAGTTTTCAAAATAAATATACAGTTAACTTAATAAAAATCACTTTAGGACTTTTTCTTTCAGCTGTCGAAATTTATATTTGAGGATCAAAAAATAAAGTTTCCAGCATTATGGGAATTTGATTCATCTACATATGAATCAAGCATTAGAAAAGCTACTCAAGGGGCCCCTGGGTGGCTCACTGGGTTAAAGCCTCTGCCTTTGGCTCAGGTCATGATCTCAGGGTCCTGGGATTGAGCCCCAAATCGGGCTCTCTGCTCAGCAGGGAGCCTGCCTCCTCCCCTCCCCCTGCCTGCCTCTCTGCCTACTTGTGATCTCTCTCCTCTCTGTCAAATAAATAAATAAAATCTTTAAAAAAAAAAAAAAAAGGAAAAGCTACTCATGAAATCCAAGTATGTATTTTTCTTCACTTTGAAAGCAAAACTTAATATCTAGTTTTATTGAAATTGTCAGCATTGGATGACTGCTTCCATGCCCAGCGAATTAACATCCTCCACTGCAAAGTAGAATGGAGACTCGTTTGCATTTCATGTACCTAATTCAACTCACCCTATACTGTGGATGTTTTGTAGTTTTAGCAAGTATTGTAGCTTCTCTGAAACTACAAGTCACAGAAAAGATCTCCTTCCTCATTCAGTCCATTCATATAGCTATTTGTCACGGGACTCTGCTGTCCTATCTCAAAAGCCATGCCAGTGACAAGAGGCAGGACCGCAGAGAGGTGGAGAGCCAGAGATAATTCATACACGGCGCACATTCTTTCTACATACTTTTTCTCGCTGCAATTAATTATGTCTGGGTCGTTAATCACATGCTGTGAAGACATAGAGAAGACTTATCGTTCAGAGTCTGACTTCAATTGTTAGTGTCTCTACCTCAGACCCTTTCTAAGGAGTTGGTTGGCATCTTCAGTGTTAGCGGTAAAGGAAAGCATTTTCTTAGTTTCTCACATTTAGGAAGATGAACAGGATATAAATAGGCATCCTCCGTGGTGGGTCCATGTGGGTGGTAATATTAGCAGAAGTTGACATTTCAGTTTCCCTATAGTAATAGAGGTCTGGCGCTCTCTCAGAACAGATATTAGACACATACACTATACTTATCTTTATTTCAAATAGGTGTGGTGCTATTTCAGTATGGTTTTAATTTGCCCTTCTCTAACAACTAATGTAATCATGTCGAACATCTTTTTGCACGTTTGTCATCCATATGTCTTCTCTGGTGAATCGCCAATTTTTATTATTTATTTATTTTGAGAGCATGCATGCAGGAGCTGGGGGCAGGGGCATAGGGGGAGAGAATCTTAAGCAGGCTCCACGCCCCATGGAGTCCCACCCCAGGACTTGATCTCTTGACCTTGAGGTCATCACCAGGGCTGAAATCAAGAGTTGGACACATAACCAACTGAGCCACCCAAGTGCTCCCAGTGAATCTCCAATTTTTAATTGAGTTGCCTGTTGTTCTTGAGTCTAGAAAGACCATAATGATTTGTTTACACCTCCTTTATCAGAGATATGTTGTGTAAATATTCTCCCAGTCTGTAGTTTGTCTTTTTATTCTGTTAACAGTGTGCTTCAAAGAGCAAGAGTTTTTAATTTTGATGAAGTCCAACTTGTGAATTTGTTTTTATGGCTCATGCTTTTGGTGCTGTATTTAAGAAATTTTTGCCTAGCCCAAGGTCAGAATTCTTTGTTTTCTTCTAGAAGTTTTATAGTTTTAGATTTTCACATTTAGATCTTTGATCCATTTTTAGTTAATTTTTTATATCTAGAGCTATGTATAGATCGAAGTCCCATTTTTTGATGTATGACTGGCTGTTTTACTATTATTTATTGAAAAAACTTTCTTCTCTGAATTTCCTTAGCACGTTGATTGCAAATCAATTGTATATGTGTCTGTGGTCTATTTCTGGACTCTCTAGTCTGTTCCATTGATCTGTCTTCCTGTCTTAATCCCAAAGGGTACTGCTCTGATAAGGTTTATAGTAAGTTTGTCATGTCATATCAAGGACTGGTAGTTCTCCAGCTTTGTTTTTTTTTTTTTTTCCCAGTTCTTTTGACTGTTTTCTATCTCCTATGAATTTTAAAGTCAGTTCATAACTTTCTCAGTGTTATTTTGACTGTGATTTCATTGTATCTATAGATGAATTTGGGAATTGATCAACAATATTGGGTCTTTTCACCCATGAGTATGTTATATCCCTCCCTTTATTTAGGTCTTTCTTCATTCCTCCTAACAAGATTTTGCATTTTTTTTTGTCTGATCTGTCATTGAGTATTTTGTATTTTTGGTGCTATTCTAAATGGTATCATTTTGCTTTAATTTTTTAAATTAAATATTGCCGGTATATTGAATTACAGATGACTTTTCTATATTGATCTTGTAGCCTGTCGTGTTGCTAAACTTACTACTTGAGTACTATTTTGTAGATTGTTTTTATAGACAATATTGTGTAAAAATACACTTTTTCCTTTCTAAGCAGATTTTAAAGTAATTTCTTTTTATTGCCTTATTGTACAGCTAAAACCTCCAATACAGTGTTGAAAAGATGTAGTGAAAATGGGCATCCTTGTCTTATTCTCAATCTTTTGGGAAAAACATCCAGTCTTTCTTCGACATTAAGTATAATATTAGCTGTGTAAGGTTTTATGTAGATCCCCTTCATCAAGTTGATAAAGTTCCTTCTAATTTTTATTTGGGCTATGATATTTATTATTTTTTGTGGTGTCTTGGGTTTAATTTATAATACTTTTTCTATTTCTTAAAGATGAAAGCCATTGATTTGAGAAAAATCTATTTTTTCTAAACTAGGTATTTGGTGCTATAAATGCCCATTTGCTAATCATTGTGTTAGTGGCATCTCACAAATTTTTATCTTTTTTTTTCATTTTCATCCTTCTGAAAATACTAAGTTTTATTTTGATTTTTTTTTTCCTTTGGCCCTAGGTTTTAAGCATGTGTGTGTTAGTTTCCACATATCTTAGAGTTTTTCAGAGTTCTGTTATTAATTTCTAATTGAAGTCTGTTATGATTAGAGAATATACTTAGCTTTGATCCTTTTAAAATTTACTGAGGCTTAGTTTATCATCCACAATATGGTCCATCTGGTGAATGTTCCACATGCATTTATAAAGACTATTCCTCCATTGTTTAATAGGGTGTTTCAGAAAAGTCAAAGAGTTTAAATTATTCAGATCTAACAGATTTTTATTGGTTTTCTATCTACTTTTTAAAATCAATTTTTGAGAAATTGGTATTAATCTCTGAGTATAATTTTGGATTTGTTCTTTTTTTTTTTTTTTTGCTTCTTGTATCTTGAAGATCTGTCACTCGGTGCCTAAATATTAATGATCTTAATATCCTTTTTATTGATTGACTGCTTTGTCATTATGAAACGACCTTCCTTATCCCTTGTAATATACTTTGGTTTAAAATCTATTTTAGCCATCCCAGATTTTTTTTAAATAAGTGTTAGCATATTATCTTTTTTCCATCCTTTAATCTATTTCTTTATTTTTAAAATATGTTTATTTAAGCAGCGTACAATTAGGTTTCTATTTTTTATTCAATCTGGCAATCTTTTAATCATAATTATGATTTTTGGTGTGGTTAAGTTTAAATCTGTCATTTAGCTATTTGTTCTGTCTTTCCTGTCCTTTATTCTCTCTTTTTTTTTCTTCTTTAGACTAATTGAATGTTTTTATGGTTCTATTTTTTTTCTTTGTTGATTTATTATCAATAACTTATTCTAGGTGTTGCTTTAACTCATCACAGCTTAACTTCAAGTGATATTATAAGGCTACGTGTAGTGTAAAAAACTTACAATGATGTATTTCTGTTTCCTGTTGAAGGTGACATAGTATCCTTTCACCAATATTTGTTTCTGACCTACAATACATATCCAGTTAATGTTTGGGAAGATGAATGAACAAATGAATCTCTTGAACTTTGCCTGATTCAGTTTCATTTCTCCTTTGCAAAATTGTGGTAGATAGTAGCATAACTCCCTTTGTTTGAATGCCTGTACTTACCAAGCAATAAACTGAAACAGTTGCAGGATAATATATGGTTTAGATCCTTCAGACAGAGTGAGGTTCTTGTAGGTTCAGCCCTTCTCTTTTAATACATGGAAGAAGCAGGTTAGAACTTCCTCAAGTCCATTAAGAACCTCCTCTTATAGTTACTGCATTAAGAAAGGAAGTTCTGGGACACCTGGGTGGCTCAGTTCGTTAAGCATCTGCCTTTGGCTCAGGTCATGATCCCAGGGTCCTGGGATCGAGTCCCATATTGGGCTCCTTGCTCAGTCGGCTTCTTGCTCAGTGGGGGCCTGCTTCTCCCTCTGCCTTTGCCTGCACTCTGCTTGTGCGCGCTCTCTCTCTCTCTGACAGAAAAAAAAAAAAGAAAGAAAGGAAGTTCCTATGCATCTTGGAGCTATTCGGAGCCACTTAGTAATATTCACCTTCATGGTCTTTAGCACTCGTACACAAAAGCTAAGTACTTCTATTCCCTATTAGTTATTATCTGTAGTGTTTGAGTCAAAAACAAATTCTTTTAAATAAAAGGTACAAGATTCAGATTAATTGTTGAGCACCAGAAACTGAGAAGTTTAAAACCTGCTTCCAGAAGAACTTGGTTCTGGTATTGGCTCTGTTAAAATAGCCATGAGGACAGGTGGACAAGTCACTTAACTTCTCATTCTCTCCCCAGACCTTTATTCCCCACCACCCTCTATCTTACCTCACTGTATATTGAATATATATCAAATATATTTAAGGATGCAGCTGGAGTTGCCCAAGATTAGACATAGTCTGTAACTTCCTCCTTCCCATCCTACCATTGTGTGTTCTGGATTAACAGAAATAAAATTGAGTTGGCTCTAAAAATTCCTAAAGTACTTAATAGTTAGATAAATACCTACATGTGTATTCTTACAGTATTTAACAACCCAAGCAAGAACAAAGCTACGTTAGTGATTATAATGTTTGTGAAATAATTAAGGGAATAATTTGTTGGACTGAGGAAGGGGGCAGTAACATTGGAAGTGTCTATTGTTATCCTGAAGTAATTTTCCTCAGTTATTCATTTAACTTCAGTGTCAAGTTACTTACATAACAACAGTAATGCCTATCTTTTAAGGGGGATGTGAGAATTAATTTAAATTTCACAAAGCACTTTGAGGCATTCAGTCGAAAGCTTCTTTATAAATGCCAGGCATTATTATAACCAGACTAGTAAAAAGAAATGCGATAAAACTACTCATGCAGTATCCTCTAATAGAAACTGTATTGGTAAGGAAATATAAAGGTTACTGCTATTCATAATTTATGGTGGAGGGAAATAGATCAAGAATAATGATGATGCTTTTCTGTCTAGATAAGTCTTAAAAAACACAGATGAGCTGTGATGGGATATATTGCTCCATCCAAGGAGAAGTAGGAAATTGACACCTTACAAGCAATAAAAGTGATATATGAAGATGAATAAAGGCCACTATCTTTAATTGAGCCATAAAAAATATAATGACAGCCTTGACTATGTCTTTCAAAATCTTCAAGAAAGACTTTGTAATAAAAGAAATAATCCTTGATCATTTGGGTACATGAAACTTTAAATTTGTTGGCAATAGATGCATGGTGGTCTTCATTTCAGAAACCAAAATAATCAGCCTCATTATTAATCATTTCAAAAATGTATAGGATAAGGAAAGTTAAAGCTTTAGCAAAATAAAAATTCAAAAGATTTCATTTAAGCAGAATGCTTCTGGGATATGAGAGGAATAATCACACACACAAAAACCTCTTGTTAATCAGACAAAGCTACTGATTGATAGAAGTCTATATGTAAAAATATCTTTGAATCACACACTCGGCGGTAAATTTAGGGTTCTTTTTTTTTTTTTAATCAAATCTCCACTTTTTGTGTTCTTTTATCTCAGCCTTTATTTTCTGTATTAGTTTCCTATTGTGACTTTGACAAATTAACCAAAAATAACACAAACTTATTGTCTTATATTTGTGGAGGTCAAAAGTCCAAAAATGAATCTCAGTAAGCTAAAATCAAGATATTGCAGAGTGGAGTTTCTTTCCAGAGGACCTAAGGGAGAATGCAGTTTATTTTTACTTTTCAGCTTCTAGAGACTGCTTGTACTCCTTGGCTCATGGTCCCTTTCCCTGTCCAAAGCCATCACTGGCCAACTGAGCGTTTCTCACAACTCGGGGCTCCCACACCCACTCTTCTACCTTCCTCTTCCCTAATAACTCTGATCATTGTATTGGGCCCACCTGGATATACTAGGATTATCTCCCTATTTTAAGGTTGGCCAGTTAGCAATCTGAATTCCACTGGCTACCTCACTTCTCTTTCGCCATATAAGGTAATCTGTCCACAGTTTCTGAAGATTTGGATGTGTAGAGACATCTTTGGGAAACTTAGTCTACCTATCACAGGAATGGAAAGATGGGAGTTTCGTAAATTTTTATGGACTGGCAAGTAAATGGCATACAAAATCTGGCCTACAAAATTATTACTGTCATCATTTTCTGTTATCAAATTTGGCAAGCCTTTTGCTCTTTTCATGTCAGTGAAATATCAGTTTTAGGTTTGCACTTTTTTTTTCCAATTTCTCTGAGCATCTATCTATCCAGTCAGCCAACCAACAAATACTTGGTAAGTGTCTACTTTAGGATATGAAGGGGAATCATGGTGAAGAAAGGCTTAATTGAAGACACTGACTTACATTAACCTAAAAGCCATGAATGAGATACTCTAAGACAGAATAGCTTCTGTCTTCAGGGCGCATAGTCTGCTAAATGCATTCTAAGAGCCCCTTCATAAAATGGCTCATCATGAAGTAGAGATTTCAGCAAAGATTTAGGAATAATTTATACACCTTGGTTTTTCTTTTCCATATGCTCTCCTCAGCCACCATCAGGCAAATGGCAAAGGTTTTTAATCTCTATCTTTTAACAAGGTAATGTCAGGAAAAAGTACTGAATCAAGATACTTTTCCTTTTACTGTTTTAATTGAAAAGGGGCTTATTTTAAAAAAAAAGTACTATATAGAAGGAAGGAGTTGAATGATTCTGTCAAGCCAACTGTGCATCTGGTAAGGGGTTGGGAGTTTGATCAGTTCCATATTATAAATTCCAGGATTCTTTCCAACTTGGAAAATAAAGGGAACTAGATTTAGCCTCCGGACAATGAAGCTGACGGAAGACTTAATGCTAATCTTTCGGTACACAAAAGAGCATTGTGTCAGTGAGAGTGAGCAGGTGTTCTTTGTTTCAACTAAGTAGGACAGGAAGCAGTGATATTAAAGAAGGGGAAATAATTTAGATGAAGCAGCCTCAAGTGTATTAAAACACCGGACAACGTTACTAAGGATGTAGATTTCTCTCAGAAAAATCTTTTGATTTATCTTCTCCACACACTGAAAATACAGAGGCTCTGATATTGGAGAAAATATATCCTAGTTTTAACGTGTGTTAAATACAAATTTATTGAAATCAAGTAAATTCAGTTAGTCTTTCTCTCAGGGTCATAGCTCTCAGGAAGGTACTTGGTACTTGAAAAGTTCACATTGTAAACCTTAGCTAAAATATAAAATCTTAGTCATTATGAATCTTAGCTAATGTGTAAAATCTTTGTCATTTGAAGGAGAGAGATAGAAAAATGTCTGCTGAACCCAGAAAGTCAAGGTCTCTCATGGCAATAGCTCTACTTATCTAAGATGTTTCTTTACATGTGTAATTACAGAATTCTGTGTCTCAAGGACACTGATTGTCAGCAAAAAGGGTTTTAAATCACAAATTGAAATGTGATTCTAGCTAATAACATTTTTACTCTCTTACTCTGTTTTAAAGATGTATTTTTAAGTCCATTTCATCTCTCAGTTGGATGTTAGGACACACCTCCACTCTGGGATGTATACAGCTGGGTGGTGGGGGATTATTCTCTACTCAGGGGTATAGAAATTTAATTGTCATTTCCTGGCTTAAAAGCATCTTTTAATTGCATGTTATGGGATAACCTATAAACTCCTTAGCAAAACATGCTCGTTCACAGCCTATCTCCAGTCTTCCTTTCTGCTCTCATCTGTCAGTACCACTTCCCATTTCCTTACCCTCTGCACCCTCCCTGGGTTTATGGCCCCTACCTTTGCAAACAGTGCTCTTCTAGCCAAACCGATCTTGCCCAACTTTTGCCCTATCTTGATCACCTAAGAGTTAAAGGAAGTGCTATCCTCTTCTTTGGATAGATTTTTGTTCTTGAAACTCCCACAGTCCGACCTCACATAACTTGCTGAGATCTTGAGTGGTTTCTCTGTTAGAACCAAGCAATACCCCTTCCGTTTATACTGTGCTTACCCTCTCATTTGCCATTTGGTACTTTTGGCCTTTTCCTACTCCCTGAAACACTGTCCACCTTGAATATAGTGCATCACATTCTGGTTTTTCTGCCTCCTTGGCCTCTAGTCTCAATTACAGATTTCTCTTCCTAATCCTCAAAAGTTAGTATTTCACCTTCTTTTCTAAAAAGTACTGTTAACTATATTCTCTATGCTGTACTTTTTATCTCTGTCACTTATTTTATAGTTGGAGGTTTTTACGTTTTAATCCCTATCACTTTTTTGGCCCCTATCCCTATCCACTACCCCTTGGCAACCACCAGGTCTCTGTATTTTAGAGTCTGGGTTTTTTCTGTTCTCCATTCATTTGTTTTTTAGATTCCACATGTAAGTGAAATCATAGGCATTTATCTTCCTCTGATTTATTTCACTCAACAAAACTGCTTTTAGGTCCACCCGTGTTGTTTGAAATGGCAAGCTCTTGTTCTTTTTTATGGCTGAGTAATATTCCAGTATGTATTTATACCACATCATCTTCTTTCATCTGTTGATGAACCCTGGGGTTGCTTTCATATCTTGGCTATTGTAAATAATGCGAGAAATACAGAGATATGTATATCTTCTTGAATTAGTGTTTTTTTCTTTGGATAAATACCCATTAATGGAATTACTAGATCATATGAAAAAAATTTTCATTTTTTGAGGAACTGCCAGTCCTATTTTCCACAGTGATTGCACCTGTTTACATTCACGGTGCATGAAGTTTCCCTTTTCTCTGCATCCTTACTAACACTTATTTTGTATCTTTTTGAGCTTAGTCATTCTGACAGGTGTGAGATGATATCTCATTGTGGTTTTGATTTGCATTTCCCTCATGATTAGTGATGTTGAGCATCTTTTCATGTGTCTGTTGGTGTTCTTACATGTTGATGAGATAGAGAATTGACATGGCAGAAGATCAAATGAGCATTTGTATTGGTTGAAGTCCTTATGGGGTGCAAGCAATGGAAGCTGACTGGGGATAGGTTCAGAGAACAAAGAAAAATCTGATCAGTAAAGCTTGGGGAACGGTTTGAGAACCAAAGATAGTAGTTAAGAATATTAGCATAGGTTTGTGTGCCTTTTTCTGGAGGGCTACTCTTGGAGTGGCCCAGTTCTAACAGCCTCATGTCTTTGTCTCAGTTTCTTCCCCATGTCTTACCTTGTAATTCTTATGTGTTCTTTGAGACTCCCAAATGGAAATAATTTCCCTATGCATTCTGTCCTGATTTCTTCCAAAATTGGTGGTTGTACCCATCTTTGAGCTAGAATTATATCCAGTATGTATCTCTATTTTAAGACTAAAATGCAAGTATTGTGGTCACATACTCTTTTTTTTCCTTCCTCTAAGCTAACAGATATTTGCAGAAAAGGGCAATAAATTGCTTACCTAGCCACAGGGCCTATCTAGCTCCCTTTAGTTCTACCTTTTTCCCCCTTGGTTTTTACATTTTTCAGACCTTTGTTGAAATCACTTAGAGATTTAGAAGGCCTTAAATGGTTAGGTCACAAAGTTAAAATAGTGTGAAATGTGCACATAGGTTGACTTTAATATTTTAATAGGAAAACAGTATAGGGGTGCCAGCTTGTACAAATATGTGTTAAGATCCCATGAACTTCATATTACTCTAAATATTTATACTTCATTCTTAAGGTTTTTTTTCCTGTATATTAAATTTGACAGAATTTTAAACAAAGCCAAAAGAAAAAATTGTGGTTTTGATTACACCTCAGCAAAGATGGCAAGTAATGTTGACATTTTATTATGAAGAAGATAGGTTGGTTTTATATATAAGATAAGGAATCATAAAATATGTCCTGCTCAGTGACAAGACATTTAAAGTGTTGGTGACAAAAATAAAATAGAAGAAGCAGAAATGTGTATAGAAAGGTTCAGAGAAAAGAATAGCAAAGAGTAGGCAACTTTGCTAAATAATAGAAGAAGCTAAGTATTTTGTACAGAGCTATAATTAATTTAGATGTAAACCTGGAATATAGCAAAATCCTTAGTTAATTTTTGTATGTTAAATATTTTAATTACTATGCCAAGTCCTATTCAAGTAGAACTGCTTATCTTAAAATTTTTAAGCACTTAGCTGTGAAAAAGACCTATGATGCCAAACTCTGTTACTGTACTACTTAGGATTCTACTAAATGCTGCAACAAACATTTCACTAGTTCAAAAGAGTAACACCTGCCCAACAGTTCACATTGGGTGTTCCTGATAGATGGGGTAGATTTCCTCCATGTGGTGATTCAGGGCTGTAGTTTCTTCCATTTTATTTTATGGCTCTCATTTCCTAGAGCATCAGAGTTCTCTGCATTTGGCTAGCAGATGAGTAAAAAGGGATGAAGAAGGCATACCTGTATCTTCATTATTTTTCCCCAAAGTGATGCTTACCACTTCTCTTCATATTCCATTAGCTAGAACTTTCATGTATCCCTACTTAGATGTAAGCGGAGCTAGAAAATACAGTCTCTGGCCAACTGGCTGCTTCTAGCAACAGTTCTATGCTAGTGAAAGTACGAATCCTAGTAAACACATGATCAGCTTCAGTTTGCTCCTATAGCCAAAGATGAGAATAGTTGTGTTACCCTTCCTCCTAGGTGTAGAACACATTCCCTTCAACTCAAGGGAATCCACCCAAAGTCTCCTCCAGGTCAGAATCCAGCATCTCCATCAGGCCCAGCTGTGGCTCTTTCTACAGCCTGGTGACCTATGAGCTAAAGTCCATGTTAGCTACTTACTACTCCACCTCCCCTCCCCACCCTGCCCTAGCAGCAATCCAGTCTACACCACTGAACAGACACAGGAGAGCTACAACCAAGTATCCCAATTGGGGAAAAGGGGAAAAAAAAAAAAAGTAAAATGGAAAATACCTAGGAATAATTGTCCAGGAACAAGACTGAAATCCTGTCCTGGCCCGGTGTTCAGGATCTCTTGATTAGACCCTTGTTCTGCATCTGAAAAAGAACTCCTTTGTCCTTTATTCCTCCAGGCCCTTTGGGCTGTACTTATGGGGAGCTGCATCTCGTCTGTTACCATCTGTGGCAACATCATGTAGACGACCGTGACCATGACTACTGCATGCATGTGCAATTTGGGGACCTGGACCCTGGTTCGCAGTCATTGTTTAGACTAAGTTCAGGGTTTGTCCATCAGTATAGTTCTTTTAGAAGCAATCTATTTCATACATATAGACCTCCATTTGTTACATGTGTCAGTGTTGGGAGAAACAGACCATTCTAGGTCTTTCAGAAGGAAGAAATGTAACACAGGGTATCAGCTTCACATGCGGTAAAACAGAGCCACCGAAGAAATGACAGTGAGTAAACCCGGAGACTGACAGATCAGAAAACTTTGGCCCATCATAGGGATAGAAGGGCAGTAAGAGAAAGTGAGATCATCAGATAGTGTCTGAGCTCTTAGCTCTGGTAAGAAGAAACTATGAGCTCCTTAGGGATCTGAGCCATCCGTATTCTTTCACCTTGAAGTGTCCCCACATACTGGGCCCTCAAAGGTTTAAATGAACAGAGATAAGCAGTAAATCCTTCCACTGACTTCACTTAGAAGTACCCATTAGGAAACTAAAATGTGGCAGAAATGATAATATCAATAGTGAGATGATCATTAGGTTGTGGATCAGATGCAATTAGTTGTTTTGGGAACTTATTCAGTAACCTGTCATCAGCATTTAAAGAATGAGAAAATTGTCCAGTGTCTTCATTTAAATATTCTCATCCATATAAGACTTTTGGAGTTGGAACAGTACCAATTTTTGTGTAAACATAGAAGAAAGAATTAAAAAGGGGTAAAGTCTGTAGGTAGCTCATGCCAAAATAAATTTGGGAGAAAAAGGAAGTGGTAGGGAGAATGAGAAAGAAATTTCCAGAATTGCTAGGGAAACGGCAGCTATTGATTCAGAGGGTGGATATATAGCTCTTTGTCTTTGTTTGGGGTTGTTGTTGTTGTTGTTGTTTTTTCTATCCTCTTCTAAGTTGATAATAACATTGTTTTGTCTACTGGTTTGAGCCAAAAATCATCACTTGTCTTTAACTGTCATTTAAGAAAGAATCTGTAAAATATTCCATTGGCTATTATAGCAGTCAGAAAGGATTAATTCTATAATAACATTTTTTAAAATATCACAAATGCCATGTTATCTGTTACTGGGTGTGCCTTTATATGCTCAAGTGTAGAGATGTGCTGGATTCAACTCAGCTGTGGCTTTTAGGATAGGCTTGAGGAAAGGCTCAAAATAGTATTTGCATCTAACAACTTAAAGTTGAGAATAGTTTAAGAAGCTTTTATAACTGTCATCTTTCCTAGAGAGAAAAAGAGCTTTGCTTGAAAACCCTCTGTGAATAGTTCCACTTATACATGGAAATGAAGACTTCTGTTTTTTGGCAAAGCGTCCCAAAATCAGTTGCTGTGTTTTGTTTTCAAGAACGTTTTAGCATACCTGAGCATGTTTACATTTCTTCCATTTACATAGAAATTTCAGGTTTGTTTACTTTTCACATTGGTATAAAATAAGAATGGCTTAAAATACACACTGCGTTTCATATTTTTATCCTTCAGAATATAGTCCTCCCATTTAAAAATATCAAGGCTTGGATACAGGCTATGTCTGAATAATGTTATGACTGACTCAAGAGGGGAAAATACATTTTACGTAAGGCATACCTCAGGGATACTGTGAGTTTAGTCCCAGAGTTCTGCAATAAAACGTATGTCCTGAAAAAATGAGTCAAATGATTTTTTTTTGTTTTCTCAGTGCATGTAAAAGTTATATTTACACTATACTACAATCTATGTGTATGATAACATTGTCTTTAAAAAGTGCATACCTTAATTAAAAAATACTTATTACTAAAAATGCTAACCATCACCTGAGCTTTCAGGAAATTGTCGTCTTTTTGCTGGTGGAGGATCCTGCCTTGATGTCGATGATCACTGATTGGCCAGGGTAGCCATGGAAACTTCTTAAATTAAGACCACATGAAGTTTGCCATTATCGATCGACTCTTCCTTTCATGAATGATTTCTCTAGCATGGGATGCTGTTTGCTAGCATTTTACACACAGTAGAACTTAATTCAGAATTAGAATCAGTCTTCTCAAACCCTGCCCCTGCTTTACCAACTAAGTCTGTGTAATAGTCTAAATCTTCTGTTGTCAGTTCAATCTCCACAGCATCTTCAGCAGGAGGAAATTCCATCTCCAACCACTTCCTTTACTTGTCCACAAGAAGTACCTCCTTACCTGCTGTCGTGTTACCGGGAGACTACAGCCATTTGTTGTGTGACTCTGCTGGTCACATGAACACTAACAGGCCGTGGCAGGGCAATTAATTGGCCTAAGTCCAATATTGTCGTATCTCAAGGACGAGTTGTTCAGTCACATCTTTAGGTTCTATTTGTGGTTCTCCTGCTGTTTCCACCACATCTGCGGTTACTTTCTCTACTGACGTCTTGAAATCTCCCAAAATCATCCAGGAGTATTGGAATCAACTGCTTCCAGATTTCTGCTACTATTGATATTTTGACTTCCCGTGAATCATAAATGTTCTTAATGTCATCTAGAATGGTGAATCCTTTCCAGTAGGTTTTCTCTAGATCCATCAGACTAGTCATTATCTATGGTGGCTTTAGCCTTACAAAATGTGTTTCTTACACAAGACTTCAAAGTGAAAAGAACAAAAAAAAAGAAAGACTTTAAACTCGCTCCTTAATCCATGGGTTGCAGGATGGATGTTGTGTTAGCAAGCATGGAAAGAACACTAATCTCCTCGTTCATCTCCATCAGAGCTCTTGGGTGACCAGGTGATTTGTCATTAAGCAGTAAGTATTTTGAAAGGAATTTTTTCTGAGCAGTCGGTCTCAACCGTGGACTTAAAATAGCCAGTAAACCATGTTGTAAACAGATGTGCTGTTATCAAGGCTTTGTTATTCCATTTATAGAGCTCAAGCAAAGCAGATTTAGAATCATTCTTTTTTTTTAATATTTTTTTATTTATTACAGAGAGAGAGAGAGATCCCAAGTAGGCAGAGAGGCAGGCAGAGAGAGAGGGGTGAAGCAGGCTCCCTGCTGAGCAGAGAGCCCCATGCGGGGCTCGATCCCAGGACCCCGAGATCATGACCTGAGCCGAAGGCAGAGGCTTTAACCCACTGTGCCACCCAGGCGCCCCGATTTAGAATCATTCTTAAGGGCCTTGGGATTTTGGGAGTGGTAGGTAAATGAGCTTTAGCTTCCATTTAAAGTCACCGGCTTCCTCAGCCCCTAATAAGAGAGAGTCCACCTGTCCCTTTGATGCTTTGAAGCCAGTAATTGACTTCTGCTCTCTAGCTGTGGAAGTCTAAGATGACCTCTTCTTCCAATATAAGACTGTTTCATGTGCATTGAAAATATGTTGTTTAGTGTTGCCACTTTTATTACTCAGATTTTCAGATGACTTGCTCTGTTTCTACAACAGCACTAACTGGTCCACCTTGTACTTCTGGGTTACGGAGAGGGCTTCTTTCCTTAAACCTCATGAACCCACCTCTGCTAGCTTCAGACTTTCCTTCTGTAGCTTCTTTACGTCTCTCAGCCATCACAGAAGTGAAGAGAGTTAGGGTTTTGCCCTGGATTAGGCTCTGGCTTTGGGGAATGTTATGGCTTATTTGATCTCCCAACCACTAAAACTTTCTCTGTATTAGCAATAAGGCTGTTTGGCTTTTTATCACTTAGGCATGTACTGGAGTACACTTTTAATTTCCTTCAAGAACTTTCTTTGACAAGGACAACTTGGCCCAAGAGACCTAGCCTTCAGCCTGTCTTGGCTTTTGACATGCCTTCCTCACTAAGCCTAGTGATTTCTAGTTTTTTATTTAAAGTGAGACATATGTGGCTCCTGGGTGGCTCAGTGGGTTAAAGCCTCTGCCTTTGGCTCAGGTCATGATCTCAGGGTCCTGGGATTGAGCCCCGCATCAGGCTCTGCTCAGCGGGGAGCCTGCTTCCCCCTCTCTCCCTGCCTCTCTGCTTACTTGTGATCTCTCTCTCTGTCAAATAAATATAATCTTTAAAAAAAAAAAAAAAAGGTCTGTTACTCCTCCTTTCACTTGAACACTCAGAGGCTATTGTAAGGTTACTACCTTAATTTCAATATTGTTGTGTCTCAGGGAGAGTTGTGTCCCAAGAAGAGGGAGAGATAGAGTGTAATAATCAATTGGTAGAATAGTCAGAAAACACACATTATTTATAAACACACATTTAAGTTTGTTTTCCTACCTGAGCATGGTTTTTGATGCCCCAAAATAATTACAATAGTAACATCACAGTTCTTCACTAATCACAGATCACTATAACAAACTGAATAATAACGTAGAAGTTTGAAACATTTTGAGAACTACCAAAATGTGACAGAGACGCAAGGTAAGCGGATGCTGTTGGTGAAACGGCACCAGGAGGCCTACTCAGGCAGGGTCGCCACAGACGTTCAATATGTAAAATGGAGGCTCTGTGAAGAACAGTGAAGTGACATGTAGTAAGATGAGGTATGCTTGTATATGGCATGTAATGTCTGAAGAGTAGGCTTTTCTTCTGTGTTGACTTTGTGAAGCTGTAGAGTTATGAAATAATCACTCAGGAAGTTGGAAGTTTTGCTAAAAATAACTGTTTTGTTTCAGTCCTAATATCATCTTCATGGTTTTGAATACATGTTATCAGGGGGGAAAATCCTTTGGTATTGATCTAAGGCAGAAAATATGCCATGATATCAGTCTTTTCTGTCTCTAATTGAGTTGATTTTCTTTCACACTGTTTTACAATGAAAATATTGAAACATGAGTTATATTTTTGCTGCCCAGAATAATTGGTTTTTTCTTTTTTAAACATGCTATCTGTAATTTCAAAAAAATATTTTTTCCTGAACTTTTATCCTGAGGAGTTTAGAATAGTCTTGAAATTACAGGTGTCTAACAAGTATTTCGCAACTGTCAATTCAACTGTAGCCTCTGTGCTCTTCCCTCATGAAGTGACACAGGAAGAAAACTCATTACATTATAATATGAAAACACATAGTTGTCAACAAGATAAATGAGTCTGTATTGAAAACCCATCTGTTGTGGTGGGAGTTAAATGATTTAGACACATTTGGGCACGATACCTTCTTTTAAACAGGAAAACATAGAAAAGATTTCTGCTCCGATCATTAGACACTGTATTATGCACTTAAATGTTTTCTCTTTTCTGTTTGTTTGTTTGTTTTTTACAGGTGATATTATACCCAACTTCTAATAGCTCCAAGTCAGCGGAGTTTCACCGAATGATAGTTCCAAAAAATAGCCAGGACTCTGACTTAAAAATCAAATTAGCAGTGCGAATGGATAAACCACCACATATGAAACACAGTGGGTGAGTGTGTACTTGAAGATCTTTTTCTCCTGAATTACTGGATTTAATTTCAATGTATTACTTTTGTCCATTTACTGACAGAGTCAGTATATCATGGAATTTTCCCCCAAAATGACATTTATGGGACAACTTACTATTTTAAACTCCTAGACACCTTTATATCTAAACATATGGGTATTTAGTTAAAATAACTGTTTCCATGCTAACATAATATTGGTAATGGTTCACAGGGATATTCTACATCATTTATATTGATGAAGAGTAGTGATAGATGGAGATAACCTCTAAAAGATACTTTCCAAAATATGATGGCTGAAACAAGCATAGCATTCAAGTCTCCAGAAATAGTTAAACTTACATAAAACATTTTAAAGCTAAAATGTCATTCAGATATAACCCAGGAGGCTGTGAAAGTTTTGTCAGGGAGGGATGTGAGTGTTCACCCAATGTGTGAGTGGAAAACTACATCGATACTGGAGGAGCCAACGCTGGTGGGGAAGCCGGACCACAGGGCCCATCTGCCGGGAACTACCGAGGGCCAAGGTCAGCCCTCATCTCAGCCAGGGTTCTTTTTCCCTTGTAGTTGGTGAAGGAACAGGTCTGAACTCGTAAAGACAATAAAATGAGTTGTTTTTTTTATTTTAAAAACCTGGGTCTTTCTCAGATTAACACTGTAGGACTTCCTGCAGTCAAATCCCAGCGTAGGGCTGTTAGTTATTTGGAAGAACTGTGACCTTTTTTCACAGTGATGAGAAGCAGTTGCTAAAGTGGCTCCCTCTGAGATTAGCAACCACCATAAGAGTCTAAGAAAGTGCACTCCTGTATGGGGAGGTGTTGTCTGTCGGCTTTGGAGCCAAATCACCAACACTGTGGCAGAGGTAATGGATGAGTCAATAAGATACGGCTTTTTTGGATGACTAACAGGGCCTAACAACTGCATTATCTCCTTGGTTTGGATGGGCAATGTAAGCCGAGTCAGAATGAGGCTCACCAATGGGAGGAACGGGTGAGAGGGTAGACTCTTTGAAAAGAAACCATAATTTGGGTAGCCCACATTATGGCATCTTCAGTGTAGTAACGCAAACTAAAGGCTAACATGACTCAGCTCAAAATGCAGTTGGAGTTCTGGGATTTAATATTTAGAGTTCTTCTCATTACTCCATCTACCTGCTCACCATTGGTTTATTTAGCAGGCAGAGATGGCGCACTTACTGTGTTCCTCTCAGAACAAACCTCAGTGGTATATCCTCTCAGGCCTAAAGGAAGTGGCTAGTCAGGGATTTGGGCTTGTATACAAATAATTATAATAGTGAATAGTAAGTGCTGTGAAGAGAGGAAGGGGAGCTGGTGGAAAGAACACCTGATTTTGGCTGCAGTTAGTCATGAAAATCTCACAAGACACCTGACTTTTGAGATAAAACTTGAAGTATGAATTTGGGTGGGCAATGAGGAGGAAGGGCACCCTAGTCACATGACCTAGCATATTTGTGGGCAAGAAAGAGTTCTGGAAAGACTTTTCAAGCCAATGAAGACAAGTTGGGTATAGCTGGCATAGAGAGGTTTGAGAATAGAGAGAATATTACTACCCTAAAGTGCTTAGAAACTAGTAGAGTCTAGAGTTAGGCATAAAGAAATATAAATTCCAGGCACTGCAGTCATTTCGCTACTATTTTTATATCCATCTCTTTTGATGAAGGGCACCATGAGACATTGAAACCTATACATTATAACTGCAACATAGTCTTTAATTTGCAAATGGCCAGCACCCTGGTGAATACCCCTGGAGCCTTCAAAGTATCCCAAGAACCAAGATTAAACATGAAGTTGGGCACATGACAAGTTCTACAGCCTTTCACTTCTGTGGAAAGCTCTGCTCTCCTCTTTGGCAACTTCTTTCTTTAGAATGCTTCAGGGAAGGTGGGCCAATCCAACCCTCTACCAAGACTTGATTTTTTTTTTTTTTTGGTTGTTTTCCCTTTAAAAAAAAATTGATAATCCTTGGAACTGAAAGAGAACTGGTTTATATCATATCTCTGAGCCCTTGACTAAGTAAGGAACCTCTGGATGGGTCTGGAGTTGACTTCTGTCCAACACTACTGGTGAAGGGAATCACTAAAGAGAATATATCATAGGCTCTCGATTTATATGGAAAGCCCAAGAACTCACCTTGGATTCAGATCAGGAATGCTTTAGATCCAGCCGCAGGAATTATTATCTGCCATTCCTCAAAGACATCAACAGGCAATTCTAGACTTTCAGGTATCTCTGCAGTTTATAGTATGTAAAAGGAGGGAATTCTAGAACTAAAAATACTTGTGATACTGTTCTGCTAGTTGGTATGTTATGTCCTTCCAAGTACTCTATTATATGCCAAAGTGATAATAGGATATGAGTAGTAGATTAATAGCATTTTGCTTTGGGGCTGGATTGTGTACTGTCAATAATTCATCCTATAATGAATAATTAATAGATGAGTAATGAATAATTGAAAAAGAGACAAGTCAAGTTAAAAAAAGATTAATTTATCTTTTGAATATGGCAAACCGCTCTTTTAGATATACTTGTCAGGGTGCCTGGGTGGCTCAGTTGGTTGGGCAACTGCCTTCGGCTCGGGTCATGAACCCAGAGTCCTGGGATCGAGTCCCACATCGGGCTCCCAGCTCCATGGGGAGTCTGCTTCTCCCTCTGACCTTCTCCTCTCTCATGCTCTCTCTCTCTAATAAATAAATAAAATTTTAAAAAAACCAATATTAGATATACTTGTCAAGTGGATTAAACAATAAATTGGGAGAGTTATGGATTTTTATCTTCAGAGCACTTTTGAGAACTAGACTTTGAAATCCTCTGGGTCTTTAGTTATAAAAACCTGTTGGATGTTCTAAGAATATGAGCATCTCTTATGTGAACTATTATAACCTGTAAATGAATATTCATCACATATATATAGCACCTGTATGGACCCTCAGTATATTTTATCAGTGTTTATTTTTTGTGCCCCCACCTGCACTGTAAGTTTCTTAGACCTATTTGAATCCCAGTGTCCCCGACAGTATGCAGTCAAGGATAGGTATTAATATAATAATGATGATGAAAATAGTATGCTCTTTAGAGTTTTAAGGAAAAAAATGGCAGTAAGTTGTGTTCCTAAGTTGAAATGCAAAGGGTTCTAAACACGAGTTAGAGAATAGAGTCTAATTTTAATGTGAAAAATATCTAAAATAAATGTGTTTGGTTCTCAACTCTTGCATTTTTAGATAACCTTTTTATAAGCACAATAATATATCTGGTAAAAAGCTTGTGTTTCTCATAACTAATCAGTCCATGACCAGACATTATAGTTTTTTAAAAATAGGATTGAGGGGCGCCTGGGTGGCTCAGTGGGTTAAAGCCTCTGCCTTTGGCTTGGGTTGTAATCTCAGGGTCTTGGGATCAGGCCCTGCATTGGGTTCTCTGCTCAGTGGGCAGCCTCGTTCCTTCTTTTTCTCTGCCTGCCTCTATGCCTGCTTGTGATCTCTCTCTCTGTGAAATAAATAAATGAAATCTTTTAAAAATATATAAAAAATAAAAAAATAATAAAAATAGGATTGACTACATGTAAATGAAAATACATTTAGTTTGGATAAAATAAACATAAAGATGATTTCATTCTTTTAAAACCTAACTGGACATCACCATGTGCCATAGATTTGATTTTTTTAAAAAGGGTTCATTTATTCTTTTGGAATAATGTCCTATAAACTAATTATATAAACTCATATACATCTGTTAAATGAATTACCAGCTAGGTGTTGAATGGTTAAATAATTCATATTCAGCTTTCGAATTTATTTTCCTCCTTTTTTGGATACCTGGAAGACAGAAGTGTTCTTGAACAAACGGACTATCCTTTAGCATAGCCTAGTGGCTAAGGAACAGTATTAACTAAAATCTCAGAGTACTATTCCCGTTTTTATTAAAGAACGTTTTCCTAATTCGAATGTAATTTTTTCAGTCAAAAGAAAGGTAAAATAAAATGGAACTAGATAAAACCAATGGCTCTTAGGACAGTTCGACAACGATAAAGGAGGGAGAAGAAAATTAAATTGTTGCAGATACATAGAGGGAGATGACCTGGACCTAGCCAAGGTCTGCATGCAACTGATTATTTTATAGGAAAAAAATGAATGAAAACTTCCTGAGTGTATAACTATATAAGAGTTTTGTCACAGTTCAGAACTGGTAAGATAAAACGTTAGCCGAAGTACTGTCCCATAAATCTCCTGTTTCTCTTTGTGCAGAGTCGTGCTTTGCTATGTAAACATTTGTTGATGAAACAGATGTACTGAAATATTTTGCAATCGTCAATATAAAAGTCTCTCTTTAATTTATATCGTAAAGGTCTAAAAGGCACTAGGCCTGTTTGTTGCTGCAGGGGAGAGACAGTCGTTGGCATCCAGCAGGAGGAAGGGCATGAGCACCAAGCTGTCTGCGTTATTGTTGTCCCGCTTGCCCAGCGAGCCACCCAGCCATGCATTCAGGGGCCGGGGTGTCCTCCTGTCAGACGTGGCATTTGCTCATAAGGTGAAATGACTGCGCTCTAATAAAACCGCATCGTTGAGGATTTTAAGGTTTATGATCTTCAGTTAGTTTAGAGGATAGTCTCATGATCAAAGGGAGAAAATCTTACTTTCGTCAAGGTGGCATTTGCTTAAAGGGTCCAGGCCTTACAGAAAGGAAAGGTCTGTCTTTTTCCTGGAAAAAAAATTGAGTCCCAATTTAAGTTGACCTTTTAGAATGATCTTCCTACGTGTCCTTGTCTAAAATAACCATGTTTTGACATTTGAACCTATATGTAGGTCTGTTTGCCTTCCCAATGTGAATTTACCTTATTCTGACTTATTCTAATTTCATAGACATCCCACTTGTTACTGCCTTGCCAAAACTTCTGACAAAGTATTTGCTAGGTTCTTCATAAATCCTTTTTTTTCCCCCAAACACAGCTTTCAGCTGTCAGAAGAGAGGTCTGTCCATGATACTTTATAAACATCAATATAACTGTGGTAGAATGATCAAAAGGAATAACCCATAAAGCCAACTTTGTCTTTCCAAATGCCTTATAGTCATGTCCCTTTCTGTATGCTAATTTAAGTCATTAAGAACTTAATTTTTTTAAGGTTTTATTTATTTATTTGACAGAGAGAGAGAGAGGGATCACAAGTAGGCAGAGAGGCGGGCAGAGAGAGAGGGGGAAGCAGGCTCCCTGCTGAGCAGAGAGCCCGATGCAGGACTCGATCCCAGGACCCCGAGATCATGACCTGAGCTAAAGGCAGAGGCTTTAACCCCCTGAGCCACGCAGGCACCCCAAGAACTTTATTTTTCATTTCAATTTACTATTGACTAGTTATGTAATAATGGTAGAAACATTTTCAGGCATGGCTTTAATGATCACTAAACTAGATGGTTTGTTTTTTGTTTTATTATTTATTTATTAGAGAGCGAGAGACTGAGAATGAGAGGGGAGAAAGTCAGAGGGAGAAGCAGACTTCCCGCAGAGCCGGGAGTCCGATATGGGACTCGATCCCGGGACTCCGGGATCATGACCTGAGCCGAAGGCAGCTGCCCAACCAACTGAGCCACCCAGGCGCCCTAAACTAGATGTTTTAATTTATACTTTCTTTGTAAAACGTCTCTGATTTCTCCTGTAATAAGTTAGTTTGCCTTTAATTTTAACCTTAAATGTGGCTTTGTGCTCAGCACCCTTTTATTCTCAAGATTTTTCTCCAGGGTGTAATATTTTAACCTATGTTACTTTCTTCTTTTTCATGCATCAAATAACTCTGCTCTTTTGCTTTTTAAGAATCCTTCGGTGTCGGGGCGCCTGGGTGGCTCAGTGGGTTAAAGCCTCTGCCTTCAGCTCAGGTCATGATCTCAGGGTCCTGGGATCGAGCCCCACATCGGGCTCTCTGCTCAGCGGGGAGCCTGCTTCCCCCTCTCTCTGCCTGCCTCTCTGCCTACTTGTGATCTCTCTCTCTCAAATAAAAATTAAAAAAAAAAAAAAAAAAAAAAGAATCCTTCGGTGTCCTCTCTGAGCATCTAAAAGGAAATTAGGCCAAATAATTAAAAGTAGAATATGAGATCTTTTAAGATTTTCTTTCAGAACCCACAGACCATATCCATAGGTTATCTTAATTAATTTGGAGCATTTAAAAAAATTTTAGTGAAAACTATTTACAAATAATATATAATTTTATAAACAGTTAATGTACAGAATTATAATAGGTCAATGCCATGTCAATTGATGCCTTTCCATAAAATTTTTGTACTATGTACTGACTAGTACTTTTTGTTTCTTTGCACGCATCCCGAAGTTTTAAAATATTAACACCGAATTTACAAAGCCAAAATCTTGGGCTTGTTAAGTGAGCACTGTGGGAGGTCAGGAAAAATTTGGACTTTTTAAAGATACTTGTTTTTAGTTCTTTCGTCTGATACGCGTAGCCGAACATGGCGCAGATGGAGGACAGAACAGTGATAGTTGCGTAGAACAGGTCCCAGTGTTAAAGCCGAGACACCTGTGCGTATGGTCTCAGTTCTCTCACTAACTTGGGTGAGTCACCGCCCCTGTCCTGGCCTGCTTTCATCAGTTACTAGAGGGGACATCTGACTAGGGAATTTGAATGGCCCTTGGAGCCCCCAGAAATTTATGACTCATCCAATCATTTCCTCCCTCGCCCCTGCAGGAGCATAGTCCACTCATCGCATGGTGTGCCTATACGGAGAGGATGTGCGGAGTTTGGGGTGGATAGAAGTGGTAGAAGGGAGGACACCTGGGAAGATAAGACATTTGGGGTTTATTTGAGTCTCCTTAAGACAAGAAAAGGAAGTATGAGGACTGAAACATCAGGTGGCTTTTATGTAAAATTAATTTTAAAAATACACTATAGTTATAGAATTGCTTCTAACTGATACAATAGTAGTAAAAAAAGGGGGGGAAGAAAGAAAGATAGATCTAGAGGCACCTAGGTGGCTCAGTTGTGTCCGATTCTTGATTTCAACTCCGGTCATGGTCTTGGGATGGTGAGATCAAGCCTCGAGTAACGCCTGGCACTTGGCATGGAGCCTGCTTAAGTTTCTTCCTCTCCTTCTCCCTCTGCCCCTTCCTTCTCTTTAAAACACACACACACACACACACACACACACAACAGATGTGCATAAATCTTCAGAAATGAAATACACTAAATAGAATAATGCAACTATGGGTGAAATTTTATTTTCCAGATTTTACTGTTATGATGAAAGGATGCAATTATCAAACTAAAGATCAAATAGGTTTTCTTCTAATTAAAAATAGGTAAATTTGTTGTACCAAATATCTGATTATTAGGGAACTCATTTGAGAGTATTCCTTATGGTGAGCCTCGAAGGACTCCTGTCCATCTGGTATTTAAAGAGTCAGCATGGCTTGGGAACATGAACTCTGGAGCCAAACCACCTGCCTTCACATCCTGGCTCTACTCTGGGATCTTGGGAAAGTTGTGAAACATCCCTGTGCCTCAGTTTCCTCATCTACAAAATGAAAATGTTAGAACCTGCCCCATAGAATTGTTTAGAGGAGGAGTATTTTTTTTATTGCAATATAATTAGCAGACAATATTATACTGGTTTTGGGTATATATCATAGCTTTCATTTCTAAACATTTCTCAGTGCTCATTATGATAAATATAGTCAACTGTCCCCATACAACATTATTACAATATTGTGCAATGCCGTACTCTTCATCTCTGTGACTTATTTATTTTATAACTGGCAGTTTGTACCTCTTAATCCTCTTTATTTCACTCATCTCCTCTGGGAGCCACTGGTTTATTCTTTATATTTTAGAGTCTGGGTTTTTTTGTTTGTTTCTTTTTCTTTTTTTAGATTCCACATGTAAGTGAAATCCTATGGTATTTGACCTTCTCTGATTTATTTCACTTGGCAGCATAATATTCTCTGGGTCCATCCATGTTATAAATGGCAAGATCTCATTCTTTATAGCTGAATAATATTCTATTGTATATAGATAGCAATTTTCTTTTTTTATATATAAGATTTTATTTATTTATTTGCCTGCTTGTGATCAGGCAGAAAGGCAGGAAGAGAGAGAGAGGGAAGCAGGCTCCCTGCTGAACAGAAGAGCCCAATGTGGGGCTCGATCCCAGAACCCTGAGATCATGACCTGAGCTGCAGGGAGAGGCTTTAACCCACTGAGCCACCCAGGCGCCCCGATAGCACATTTTCTTTATCCAACACTTGGGTCTCTTCTATCTCTCGGCTATTATCAGCAATGCTTCAGTAAACAGAGTACATAAATCTTTTCAAAGTAGAATTTTTATTTTCTTTGGGTAAGTACCCAGTATGGAAATTACTGGATCGCATGGTGTTTCTATTTTTAATTTTTTGAGGAATCTCAGTACTGTTTTCCACAGTGGCTGCACCAATTTACATTCCAACAGTGCATGAGGGTTCCTTTTCCACATCCTCACCAACACTTGTTACTTCTTTTAGATACCAGCCATTCTGGGGTGTGAGGTCATATCTCACTGTGGTTTTTATTTGTGTTTCCTGAATGATGAGTGACGTTGAGCATCTTTTCATATCTTAAGAAAATGTCTGTTCAGGTCCATTTTAAAATCAGATTATTGTGGTTTCATACAAACTTTAGTATTCTAGGTCTATGAAAAATGCTTTTGGTATTTCGATAGGGATTTCATTGAAACTAGATTTTTTTGTAGTATGGATATTTCAACAATATTCTAATTCATGAGCATGGAATATCTTTGCATTTGTTTTTGTCTTCTTTAATTTCTTTCATGATTCTCTTTCACAGTTTTCAGGGTACCAGTGTTTCACCTCCTTGGTTGTTTATTTTTAGGTATTTCTGATGCAATTGTAAATGGGATTGTTTTCTTGATTTCTCTTTAGACTACTTGGTTTTTGTGTAGAAGTGCAACAGATTTCTGTATATTTTGTACCTTGTAACTTTATTGAATTCATTTATCAGTTCTGATAGTTTTTTGATTGAGTCTCCAGGCTTTTCCTCTATATGGTATCATATCATCTGCAAATAGTGACAGTTTTACTTCTTCCTTACCAATTTGGATCCCTTTTATTTCTTGTCTGACTTCTGCAGCTAGGACTTCCAGTATTATGTTGAATACAAGTGGTGAGCTTGCACATCCTTGTCTTCTTCCTGGGATCCTAGGAAGCTTCCTGGGAAAAGCTTTCAGTTTTCACCATCGAGTATGTTTGCTGTGTGTTTTCTTATTTGGAGAAGTACTATCTTAATGTGTACAACACGCTTGCAGGAGTAGCTGGCTAGCTCACAGCAATAATGTGTTTTAACTATTGATAAAACCCTAAAGAAAGTATGTTTGAGTTGAGACACTTCTAGAAGAAGGAAAAGTGAACACTGAGTAATTAAAGTATGAAACAAAAACAAAAGGCCACGATCAAAAATGCCAGTATGTCAGAGGAGACACAACAGGACTGGGTGGAGTGTGCTGCCCAGGTGTTGGAGGATTAGGATGGAGAGAAGACACCTGCGGACCACACTACGGAGTACAACCCACCTGGCTCTGCGTGGCGGGGAGGTAGGAACTTGGTAGTTGGGTGACACATGAAACCAAACACTTCGTCTGCTTCTAAGTGGGCCAACTGACCATTCTGCTATTTCAGTCTGGTTAAAAGCATGGCTTGTGTCACATACCCAGTGATCCAGCCAAAAACAAGGATTGCAACCCAAATTCCAAGTACGAGAGACTGAAATCTTCAGCCTTGTCTAAGGGAACCCCTCAGTCTCTGAACCTTTATTGTGTTTTGTTTAGGTCAGTATCTGGATGAATTAGTTGTGTGATAAAACAATTAGTAAAACACCTTACATTTGTATTTTCTGTTCTGTACCTCTCTGCCCCATATTTTTTCTTCTCAGAATCCATTCCTTTAAAAAGAAAATCTATTGGAGACCTAGGCATTAGCTACAATTTGTTCAAATCTAGAGTTGAAGATGACCCAGCACTTGATCTTGACTAGAGGAGAGGGCAGTCTGTCCTTCAGCCCTTGAAGTTTCCGTGGGATATAACAGACTAGCCTACTTACTATTCAAGCACTTCTCACCCAAAATTTGCTGCCATCATGTTTGGAAGAATATCACTTAGAAGTGCATGTCAGGAAATGATGGCAGAGAAACTTTTGGATTAAATCTTATTACCAATCAGATAAATACTAATCTTTAAGTGCTCATTTTGTGAAGTGTTGCTTTAGAATGTTCTGGGTCTTGAGTCTCAGGTGGTGTTGATGAATGTGTACTAGAACTCCTTTTTCTAAGCTTCCTCTGTGAAATAAGTTGGTAATAAGTTGAGCTGATGAGAAATTTGCTGAGCTCTATGTTATTCCTCCCCTCCCTTTCTTCTTGTCTTATCCCAAAAGGATGCTCTAAAGATTAAAGGTGGTCTTTTCTTTTCTTAAGATTTTATTTATTTGACAAATAGACAGCAAGAGAGGGAACGCAAGCAGGGGGAGTAGGAGAGGGAGAGCCCAACACTGGATTTGATCCCGGGACCCTGGGATCCTTATCTGAGCCCAAGTCAGATTCTTTTTTTTTTTTTTTTTAAGATTTTATTTATTTATTTGACAGAGAACACAAGCAGGCAGAGGCAGAGAGAGGAGCAGGCTCCCTGCTGAGCAAGGAGACAGATGTGGGACTGGATCCCAGGATGCTGGGATCATGACCTGAGCCGAAGGCAGCTGCTTAACCAACTGAGCCATCCAGGCATCCCCCAAGTCAGATTCTTAATGACTGAGCCACCCAGGCGCCCCAAGATTAAAGGTAGTCTTAAAAGGGAAAATGAGGGTCCCTGGGTGGCGCAGTTGGTTGAGCGACTGCCTTCGGCTCAGGTCATGATCCCGGAGTCCCGGATCGAGTCCCACATCGGGCTCCCAGCTCCATGGGGAGTCCGCTTCTCACTCTGACCTGCTCTCTCTCACTCTCTCTCTTTCCTAATGAATAAATAAATAAAATCTTTAAAAAAAAAAAAAGGGAAAATGAATCTTTGGAGCAGGAGCCCTCCATGTGATTCTAATAAAGTCTTTCTGGGAACTTAAACAAGTAAGCCTGTTGCACTGTGATTTAACTAGCTGTGTAAGAAACCCCATTAACAATTAAATGAATAAAGAAACAATAAGGCACTATTTCCAACTTCTACCCACCCCCACCTCTGACAGCTTTCTTTTGCTCCTTCTCAGGCACCCATGAGCACTGCTACCGAGCAGTAGAGGGGACCTAGACTGGGCGGCCTAGGCTCTAGCCAGCTCTGCCTACAGGTTGCCCTGGGTCTATAGTCATGTGCCTCCTTGGTTTCTTCATCTTTTTTTTTAATTTTTTTTAAAGATTTTTTATTTATTTGAGAGAGAGATCACAAGTAGGCAGAGAGGCAGGCAGAGAGAGGGGGGCAGTCTCCCCACCAAGAAGAGAGCCCAATGCAGGGCTCGATCCCAGGACTCTGGGATCATGACCTGAGCCAAAGGCAGAGGCTTTAACCCACTGAGCCACCCAGGCGCCCCATTTCTTCATCTTTAAAACAGCATATTGAGCTCATTAAAATTTTTTTTTAGTTTTCTTCCAGCTCTGAAATTTCTTTCCATTTTATTTTAAACCTAAAATTTGATGTCCTAAGAAAAGTAAGAGAGAATTAGTTCATATTCTTGGGATAGGATGGAAACAGCTAAATGATTTGCAAGCCACCTCATTCTCCTTAAGGACATCTCCATAAATAGGAGGCACAGGGTACAGAGTGGTTAAGAACATAGGCTTTGGTTCACACTGGAACCCTGTCATTTTGAGGCAAACTTAGTCAAGTTCCTTAACTTTTCATAGCCTCACTTTTCTCAATTCTAAAGTCGAATTGTCCCGAGCAAGAAATGAGATGTACTCCTAAAGCATGTAGCCCAGTACCTATTCCATGCAAAGTGCTCCATCAGCTAGTCACAGTTGTCATCAGAATAAAGGTTATTTTTAAAAAGTGTAGTCCCATGAGCCGTAATAAAACCTTCTAGTTTTAAACACATTGTTAGATTTATTTGGAAGAAAATGCTCAAAGACAAGTGGGGAAGTGGTGTGCAAATCCTGATACCTTCAGAGTATAAAATTTATGTCTCCCACTAGGGCCCTGTGCTTTAATTGTGAGGCTTTAATGCATTTTTTGACAGCTATCATGGATGTAGGTGGTGGTGGTGGTCGTTCTTGTGTATATGTTTTGCTGCTAACTTAATTTTGCTTTCTCTATATCCAAAGGGAGAAAAAAAGGAAACTATTATATAAGCGCTCAGATAAGCTCAAGTTCTTTAAACAAAACACACCTGGAGATTATTTCATAGCAAGTGAGAAGAGTAAGCTATTATAACTGCACTGGACTAATATAAAGGGGAACGTTCTAAACTTACTTTTTAAATGGCAAAAGGTTTCCAAGCCTGTTATTTTATTTTTTTATTAACATATAATGTATTATTTGCCCCAGGGTACATGTCTGTGAATCATCAGGCTTACACATTTCACAACACTCACCATAGCACTTACCCCTCCCCCAATGTCCATAACGCAGCCACCCTATCCCTACCCCCTCTACCCCCCAGCCACCCTCAGTTTTTTTCGTGAGTTTAGGAGTCTCTGATGGTTTATCTCCTTCCTGATCCCATCTTGTTTCACTCCCCTCCCACCCTGCACAACACCCTTCCCCCCCCACCCCACCCATGCCCTGCCTCTCAAATTCTTCATATCAGAGAGATCATGTGATAATTGTCTTTCTCTGATTGACTTATTTCGCCAGGCCTGTTATTTTATTTTATTTTATTTTTTAAAAGATTTTATTTATTTATTTATTTATTAGAGAGAGAGAGACTGAGAATGAAAGGGGAGAAGGTCAGAGGGAGAAGCAGACTTCCCACAGCCGGGAGCCCGATATGGGACTCGATCCTGGAACTCCGGGATCATGACCTGAGCCGAAGGCAGTTGCTCAACCAACTGAGCCACCCAGGCACCCCAGGCCTGTTATTTTAAATGACTAGTGATGTCTTACATGTTTTTAGGGCAGTAGCTAATTTTAATTTTCTTGTTTAAATCGTTAGACAAGCATGGATTCTCTATAGCTCTAAGTAGCGTGTCAGGTTTTGCTAGTTGTGGTATTAAAATCTGTCCACTTTTCAATAAGTTGTTGATCTCGGTTTTTACATACCAAGTAAGTTTTAAGTTGTGTGTTTTAAATTGGTTTTAGATGTGCTTCATTTCAGGAGGGATTGAAAAGTTGACTCAATACTGATGCAAAACCTTGTACTTTGTAGTTACCATAGCATCTGAAACCGTCATGTAGTTGAATAATTCCTCTAATTAAATATGCTGATGTTTTATGAAAATAATCTCTGGGAGAGGTTGGCATCATTGCAATGGGGTTTCTGAAGACACTGCTTGAATGTTCCCAGCTGGTTCCTGGTACAGGCCCTTCCCAGTGATGGAACTGACAGAAACTCTTCCCCTATCTCTGCCGCCACACCTGTCGGTTCTCTGACCTTGTTTGCTGGGGTGCCCATCCTCCCCACCCCGCACAGAGGAGTGCCTTTCTCTCCTTGCTGCTGGCTTTCTCTCCTGATGGGCTTCATTCTTTAAGCTCTTCTTATTACCCGATACTATATTTACTGGCTGTTGTTTGTCTTAGCACTTTGCTGTTGACTAGCCACCCCCCCCCACCCCCACCAAATCTAATTTCTAGAGGAAAATTTTCATGGTCTTTTGCTATTTTTAAACCTAGTTTTTAGGAAACTGCCTACTGATTAGTAGAAGCTAAATCCTAGAGAGTTCTCTTTCTGAAGAAAGAACAGAATGCAGAATTTCTGTTCACAGTTCTGTATTCAAAAGAAGTGTTGGATTGATTGGATATAAACATCAAATTATGGCATTATCTAACTGGTACCACTGTTTGTTGGAATATGCTTCAAGATATTTCTCCAGAGGAGTTACAGTAGGTTTTAGTAGTCCAAACTTCTAAACGACTAGAAATCTAGAGACTTATAAAAAAATGTATTCTTGTTCAAAAAACTTGAAATTCAAAGTCCTTTTTCTCTATGGCAGAGCTTCCTTTAATGGCTTTTTGCCTAACTATGATGGCAAAAGTAGATTTTTAATACCTATTATCTGCCACATTTTATATTTAGACCATTTCTGTGATACGTGGTGGAACTGTAGGACAGTGTTACTATACAAGAATGATATATAACCAGTACTTATTAAAGGCAAAATAGAAAACTAGATTTGAGCTTTGCTTATACTGTCTTCGTGGAATCAATAAAAAGTCTTTTGCTTTTTTCCTTCTTCAGTAACTCCTGATTTGAAAGTCATATTTATTTCAGAATTTATTCTATCATGTCTGTGTCATGAACACTTTAACTCCATGTATAAAATGGAGCCCCCCAAAACTGCACGAAAATACTGTCCCCAGCAACCGACAAAGAAGAACAAAGAGAAAAACCAGTGTCTCGATCCTCAGAGACAGGAAGCGTCAGGAATCTATCAGAGGGGAGGGAGTGGCGGAGAGCAAGTCAAACCAAGAACCTCTGAGTGCTGTCAGCTTGTGTAAAGATTGCAAAGGGGTCAGAACATAATGTGGGTCCAAACCAGGAAGAAATGTAGGAGCCTGAAGAGTACATGAACTAGAAAACAGGAGGAAGCCAGGCAGTAATGAAGGACAGTGGTAGCAAAAGAACTTGGTCCACATACATTGCTGCAAAGTTTGCCTCATTTGGAAGACTCTGACAAAGAGCAAGGTAGGTTTGGGGTAAGGGGTGCTGGTAATGACCGATCCAAAGGGAAGAAAATGGGTGTTGGTGGAGAGTAGTGATGGGTAGAACAGCATCTGGGAATACAGAAACGATGAAAAGAAATCTCTTCAAAAGTAGTCCCAACTCCTCTACTAGTATATTTAGTCCTGGCATTCCTTTCACAAAAAACATCCGGTCCTAATCCTCTCTTAATGATCATACTAGAGTTTAGCAAAATGGGGCATTGGTAATGGGACATAAAATCATATCACAGCCACGGTTCCATATCAAGGCTGTATTTGAAATGCCCGAAAATAACATTAAATTGATAATGGGGAAGGATAGCAAATGAATTTGTTTCAGCTCAATGAATGGATGTTCTGATTATAAAAAGAATCATCACAACTTTAACATTAATACCAGTGTTAATGACATGAACAGAGAGAGAGCACGGAGTTTGCAAATATTAAGATGTCTAATCACTCATCCTGGGATCCTTCATATCCTTAGAGATAGTACATTTTGTTTTCATGATTTTCTTTTTCAAGGTTTTATTTATTTGACAGAGATTGCAAGCAGGCAGAGAGGCAGGCAGAGGGAGAGAGGGAAGCAGGTTCCCTACTGAGGAGAGAGCCCAATTCGGGGCTTGATCCCAGGACCCTGAGATCATGACCTGAGCCAAAGGCAGAGGCTTTAACCCACTGAGCCACCCAAGCACCCTATTTTCATGATTTAAAAAATCAGTGGTGCCTTTGAAAAGTGTGAATATATATTTTGTGCCTTTGCTTATTTCATATATCCATACTTCTGAAAATTTTTTAAAAATTAAGTTAGATATAGCAGTAGACCAAATATCAGAAAATTTGAATATCCACTGTTTACACCTTTGTGAGATCGGTAACATTTTTGCCAGTTAGTTCTTTTAAGTTTGTCTTTAACCACTTTCTCTTACACTCATAGTAGTTAATCCTTCTCTCTTTGTAGTATTTCCAACAGATAAATCTCTCTCCATTCCTTCTTCCAACCCTAATTCAGTCCCTACCCTCCCCCCGCAACAAAAAAAAAAACTGTTTCAACACTTCTGTACTGATCTGCCTGTATTCACCTGTTTTTCACTGTTCAGGAATTTCGGGATACTATTTATATTTCTTCCAAAAAAATTTCTAGTGCTTCCTGTTGCTAATGGGATTTAATTCACATTCCTTAGCCTAGCATTCAAATTCTTCAAAAAATCTGGCCCCGTGTAGTCTTTTTCTTTTTAGAGTTTTTTTTTTATTTGAGAGAGAGAGCACAAGCCAGTGGGAGGGGCAGAAGGAGAGGAAGAAGCAGACTCCCTGCTGAGCAGGGAGCCCCCCATGAGGCTCAATCTCAGGACCCTGGGATTGCAACCTGAGCTGAAGGTGATGCTTAACCGACTGAGCCACCTAGGTACCCCCCAATGTAATCTTTTTTTTTTAAAGATTTTATTTATAAATATATATTCACACTTTTCAAAGGCACCACTGATTTTTTAAATCATAAAAATAGGGTGCTTGGGTGGCTCAGTGGGTTAAAGCCTCTGCCTTTGGCTCAGGTCATGATCTCAGGGTCCTGGAATCGAGCCCCGCATCGGGCTCTCTGCTCAGTAGGGAGCCTGCTTCCCCCTCTCTCTCTGCCTACTTGTGATCTCTCTCTCTGCCAAATAAATAAATAAAATCTTTTTTTTTTAAAAAGTGTATCTAAGGGTAAAAATACTGAATTGATGACAATAAATGTTATCTTTACAAGATAATGCTGCCCTTTTTCAAGTTTTACCAACAGTTGCAGCAGTATACATTGCCTCCAGCTGTAAGATTCTTTAGTCATCTTTTGCTTTGACTACTTACTACCTTCTTTTGAGAGACTTTCATAAATTTTATTTTCTTTGTGTAGCCATATTATCTTCTGAAGACAGGGAAGGGATCCTGACTTTCACCGTTACTTTGCCAATAAGCTTCAGAATGTTAGTGAATACAAATTAAATAATGACAATGGTTGATTTTTATGTACTTTAAAATTAAGATGCAATTATAAAAATTACTTGATACTCCTCATGTTTCCACTTCAGGCTTAGGTATCCGGAATCTGCGTGCGTAGCTGCCCTGAACATTCTCTATTATACAATGAGAAACATTCACACTGTGTTCAGTTATGATTAGCTCCTTGCAGACTGGAGTGTGGTAGTCACCATTTTTGTCAGATGAGGCATTCCACAGCATTTATTGATAACTGTGTGCCAGACTCTTGGAGAGAAAGCCTGGTGGGTAAAATTCACTGTAAGAATGGTAATGTTTGGGCTGTCTGCCTGGCTTAGTTGGCAGAGCCTGCACCTCTTGTTGTCAGTGTTAGAAGTCTAAGCTCCATGTTGGAGGTAGAGATTACTTAAAAAAAAAAAAGTGATACTTAACATTAATCAACAGGAGAAATAAATTGGAGCTCATCACTTCCGCCACTAAAATAGAACAGCGGTTAACCTAATAGCATACAGAGGCTTAGAAAATGAAGAGAACTATAAAATGGAGAACAAGCTGGCAGAATAGAGTATCATCATATAGAGAGAATGCAATGTTCTAACAGGTGATTGCTTCTTCGATGACTTTGACATCCCAGTTGAGCAGATATCCTAAATAAGTGGTTCACAAAATCTATTTTAATTGGTGTTTTGAAGCTGTTTCCAGAAGCCCTTATGCCAGAATTCAAAAAGAGTTTTAGAAAAGTCTTTACTTTTTTACTCTTTGTGGGTATTTAAGAGACACGCAGAAGTGTTGCTCAGGTCAGTTGAATATAATTTTCACTGGTCAGTCTGGTCAGTTAAAGAACAAGAATATGATTATTTGAGATCAATATCTGTTTACTGAAAAATATTATCACAGTAGGTAGTGATTGTGAGAATTGTGTTTTTTTTAATATTAAATGAAACAAATATGGTGCGTATTTAAGAAGGATGAGAGGGCTCTACTCCACTCATGAAATGTGAAAAAGCTACAGGAGGAAGGCTGATCAAACCTGATCATCTAAATTTCTAGGCTGATGAAGACTGTGATGACCAAGGTAGAAAAATTGGGTGAAGGGAATCAAAAAGTACAAAATTCTAGTTATAAGTCATGGGAATGTAATACACAGCATGGTGACTATATTTAATAATACTGTGTTGCATATTTCAACATTGCTAAAGGGAATAGGTCTTAAAAGCTCTCATCACAGGAAAAAAAATGCATAACTATGAGGTGATGAATATTAACCAGACTTCCTGTGATCATTTCTCAATATATTCAAGTATCGAATCATTATATTGTACACCTAAAACCAATATTGTCTGTCCTTTATACCTCAATTTAAAAAATGAATAAGGAGTGGACTGAAATGAGTAAAATAGTGTAAAATGAATAAGATAGCTACAAGAGAACATGAAGGTAATGTTTTAGGTTGGAAATACTTCAGAGAGTATGGATAAGCTTATCATGCTTTGCCATACCACTGTTAGCCTTCAACACAAATACACCTCTTTATTCAAAGGAGGACAAGTTTCCTATAAGTTTAGTCTTTGCCTTGACCTTAAGTAAGACACAGCTGTAGACTTTTGATAGAATAGGTTGACAGTTTCCAAAACTTGCACTTAATTATAGACAGCTCTATTGTTCAAAAGTTTAACCATTAGACTTACTAAGTAGATCTGAGAGAATGAAAGTGTTAGGTACCATGTTTTAATTTTATGGTATAGAATTATATGATCTGTAATTTTGAGATGTTTTCATATTATAGTAGTAATAGGCGTTATAAAAAATGAGTTATTAAAAAAGGTATAAGGGAATCATCAAAAAGGACAAAAGCCTACTTCATCCTCTTAAAAATTTAGGCATTTAAAAGTTAAAAATGGAAGTCCTTCTTTATTCTCTGATCCTATCAGCAGTATTAACAATTTTATGCATATATCTTCATTATATTAATATATTCGATTTCGGGTAGATTTAGAGATCTCATTTTCAGCTCTGCTATTTTTGCTACCCTCAACCACATTAATGTTCTGACCATTAAAGTCATATCATGAATACATGGGTTAAAAATTATTTCTTAATTAAAATTATGCCTGCAACTTGCATTTCTATAAAATCAATTGGTTGTAATTATATAAAATGAAAAATTGAGCTTTGTGATACAGAGCACAAATTGCATTAATGATTGATAGGTACTATGCATGAAATGAAAAATTACGAGGCAGAGGAGAAAGTGTTTATCCTGCTACCAAATATTCAGTGAATGGATTATAGCTGTGATCATCCTTCTAATGTTTCTCATAGTAATTGTCAGGAAGAGGTATGAAGAATCATGAGACCTTAATAATATGTCTTGCCATTTTAATTGCTGAGACAAGGAAGAGAATCTTAATTGCCAGGAGACGCATTACTAATTAAAGTGTCATTCTACATTCATTCTGAAATAATTAGTTTGACTATTTGTAAGAGCTGAGATGTGAATTTAGTTCCAAATTCGACAGCATACCCACAACAAACCTTGTTAAAATGATCTGTGGTTAAGAAAGGTTAACAATCATGAAATTTTTAATGTCTCTTTAATTTGGTACAATTTAATTTTTATTGGATTATTGAACTTGAAAGAATGGAGTTCATAGAATCATAAACTTTAGCATGGTTTTTAAATTGCTGTAACACTGAGTTGAATTCCTAAATCCCTTTCAGATTTCAGAGCTATTGATATTTTGTTTTGGCATTTATCACAATTCGGGGAAAAACCTTTAATGAATAAATGATGGCAACACAGAGGTACATTATAATGTATGAATTATAAGATCTGTTAACACTACATGGCAACTTATAAATGTAGTTATGATTCAGTGGACTTTTAAAATTCCAGAGTAAAGTTTGAGATTATGTACATTTTTACATATTATTCTAGGTCTTTCCTTCTTACTATATATCATTCCATAGTATTTATCGCATTTTATCCATGCAGTCCTCTAACAATGAACACCTGAATTGTCTCCTATCCATCATAATAAGTACTCACAATTGTATCCCTTTGTGTCCACTTGTAGGCCTATGTAAAAATTTCTCCGCCACATGTAGCCAAAAATCAGACAGACACATACTTAATTAAGTATTCCAGGCTTGCTTTCCAGATTATCTGTTCCTATTACAATCCTACTTCCCTGTATCATTACCCAAAATTAGTACATGTACATTTCTAATTTTTGCTTTTTCTGATGAGTGGGAAATAATGTTTTATTATGTTTCATAAGTTAGAATATCTCTTCCTGTGCATTTCTCCTAGTTAGTTGGCTTCTTTTGTGATTCATGTGTTCATTCTTCCCTGCCAATTCACTTTTTGTTTTAAATTCTTTTCATTGCTTTGCAAATGTTCTTGGTATAAACAGTGTCTCTAGAACTTCAGTAATGAAAATACGTACCTGGACCATCCAGTAGGTTAAACTGCTGTGATTCTAAGTTGAATTCCTCAATCTCTTTCAACTCCACAGGGTATTGATATTTTTTCATTATTTTGTTTCAGGATTTATCACAGTGTGAGGACTGTATGTGACTTTGAGCACTTAAAATGTGGTAGCGTGACTGAGGAGCCAACATTTTTATCCTACTTAATTCTATTTAAATTTAAATAGTGGGACCCCTGGGTGGCTCAGTTAAGTGTCCCACTCTTCATTTCAGCTCGGGTCTTGATCTCAGGGTCGTGAGTTCAAGCCTAGTATGGAGCCAAATTTTATCATAGTATAATCTCCACAGAATAAGGCAGAAGACACAAGGGAATTTTAGACAACATTTAAATATTTTCCAAAACTAAAGAAAACACCAACTATAGAATAAATTATGAAACGTCTCATCAAAAAGAGAATGTCAATAGGGAAACAAATTATTTAAAAAATTCTGGCATTTAAAAATAAAAGAATGGATACTAAAAATCCACTAAAAGGACTCAATAGAAAATTGGAGCTGGCAGAAGAATCTATATAAATGAAAATAGGCAATTGAGGTTATCCAGTCTGAGGAACAGAAATAAAGGAGGAGGGGAAGAAAAAAAGGAGCAATGATTGCCTCAAAGATGTGTGGAATTCCATGTAGCGCCACCAACATACACAATAACAGAAGTCTCAGAAAAAAAGCCAGAAAAAAATATTTGAAAATAATGGCCGACAACTTCCCAGATTTGATGAGAAATGTCTTATTGTTTGTTTTTAAAGATTTATTTGAGGGGCACCTGGGTGGCTCAGCCATTAAGTAGCTGCCTTCAGCTCAGGTCATGATCCTGGGGTCCTGGGATTGAGCCCCACATCAGGCTCCTTGCTCAGCTGGAAGCCTGCTTCTCCCTCTCCCACTTCCCCTGCTGTGTTCCCTCTTGCTGTTCGCTGTGTCTCTCTGTCAAATAAATAAATAAATCTAAAAAAAAAAAAAAGATTTTTTTGAGAGAGCAAGAGAGAGCATGAGCTGTGGGGAGGGGCAGAGGGAGAGGGAGAAGCAGCTTCCTCATCAAGCAAGGAGCCAGTCACGGGGCTCAATCCAAGGACTCTGGGATCATGACCTGAGCCCAAGGCAGATGCTTAACCAGGGGCCCTAAGAAATAATAGTTTTTACATCAAAGAAGTTCAGTGTACTCCAAGGAGAACAAACTCGAAGAGATCTGACAGATTCACAATTCCAAAAAAATTTGTGGCCAAAAATTAAAACTCATGGCATAAATACTTAATTTTTTTTTAAAGATTTTATTTATTCATTTGATAGAGAGAGATCACAAGTAGGCAGAGCATGCAGAGAGGGAGAGGAAGCAGGCTCCCCGCTGAGCAGAGAGCCCGACGTGGGGCTCGATCCCAGGACCCTGAGATCATGACCTGAGCTGAAGGCAGAGGCCTTAACCCACTGAGCCACCCAGGTGCCCCTAAATACTTAATATTTTACACCTGTAAAAAATAATTTTGACTAGATATGAAAGAATTAGATTCTAACATGATATGTACTATGCTGCATCAAAAATTAGTATCTTTTGGAACTTTAAAACAAAATATTTCCTTTCTTGCCTCACTCCACTGTTAGTGAGTTTTTGAAGCAGGATACAGTTAAACTCATTCAGTATCTATATGAAAATGCTATGATTCATAATCAATTTATAGATAAAGAATTTGGTGATCTGTGTTCTTTGCCAATGCTGAGAATATTTATATTTAAAATAACTTTAATAAAATATTTTCTGTAAATGTAAGGATGGTTTAACATCAGGAAACCCACCAATGTAAATCGTCACACTAATGGTTAAAGGAGAAAAAAATATTACTAATTTGATATGAGAAAGCATTTGCATTTGACAAGGCTTAGCCATTTTCTTTAGTTTGGGAAAATATTTAAATGTTGTCTAATATTGTCTTCTGTCTTCTGCCTTGTTCTAATGGAGATTATATTATAAAATTTGGGTTTGGCGAAACCCAATTACAAACATGATTTCTATGAGGATGATTTTCCTGTTACAGATTTTCTCTGGTTCCCTAATAGTGAGAGGTAGTCTAGGGTTTCTTCTAAGGTCTTCTTTCTTATCTCCTCATCCTCTAGTTTGGTTGGAAAATTAAAAAATTTTAAAAATTAAAAGTAAAACTTACAGTGAAGTTCTTCGAAAAGTTCTAAAAAACTCTGAAAAACATGAAAGTCATTTTTGGTGGTGACAGATTGACTATTGCATCCCGTCACCATGCAATCTTGCCATTACCCTTTTTTTTTTTTTAAAGATTTTATGTATTTATTTATTTATTTATTTGACAGAGAGAGAGAGAGTTGAAAGAGATCACAAGTAGGAAGAGAGGCAGGCAGAGAGAGGGGGGGAAGCAGGCTCCCTGCTGAGCAGAGAGCCTGATGCGGGGCTCCATCCCAGGACCTTGAGATCATGACCTGAGCTGAAGGCAGAGGCCTTAACCCACGGAACCACCCAGACGCCCCTACCCTTTTTAAAACAAGATCTATTTGCCCTGGAATTCTTGTCAAAGTTTCAAATAGATGTGTCTTCATCAGTGATGCAGTGATATTCTTCATTAGTTCTTAAAGGAATATATGGTCAATATAAGTAATAGCTTGTGCCCTTTCTGTACAAGTCATGTGAGCATACTGGAAAGAGTCCTTGACAGCAGCAGGCAGTAGTTTAAATAGGACGTGTATCTATTATCTGGTAGGAGATTATCCTGTTAGAGTACACATCTGTTACACTACTAATTAGCAAGATGATAAAGCATATGATTTCTTATACCTGTGACATCAAAATAAAGCAAAGCAATTGCTTTAAATATATTTAAAGGAGCTAGGCCCTTTATATATAATCTTATTTAGTTCTTACAGCTTGATGTGAGATTATATATGATATAATTTATGTGATTTATTTATATATACCACTTATATGGTATTGATGTCACTATTATATCAATTTACAGAGAGATTTCTGAGGCAAAGGAAGGTAAGGAATTTGATTAAAGTCTATAACTAGTAAGTGCCTATGGTTTAAATCCATTTGTCTGATTCCAGAGCTTGTTCCCTAAACCATTAGACAACACTGCCTAATAACACACAATACTTTTCTCGAGTGATTACACTAGGAGTTCACAAAAGTCAAATGCTGCCAAAGGCCAGGCAAATCAAATAAGTGCATGAAGCCATTAAGAATAAGGTCATGAAGAGTGGAATAGTCTGGATTATGGGAATCAAGAGAACATGAAGTTCAAACTGTATATTTTTAATGCTGTGCTTTCGAAGCACATCTGAAGGCCAGATTTGTCCCATAAGGTCACCATTTTGCATCTCTTGGTTTATGGAAATTATCTCTCTCTGTTCTTACCTTTGAAAAATTTTTAAGGCTTTGCTGGTTGCCACAGACTCAGAAATAGCATTTATTTTTTAACGAGTAAAGAACCTTAAGGAGTTACATATTCATTGATTTCATTGAGTTAGAGAATGAAAGGAATTTTACAATATTTTTGAAACCTTCATATGTTCTCTTAAAATAATGAAGTTCTCATTGATGAACACTGCTGTTACTCTGCCATCTAATTAAATGATCTTTTCCATTGTCTCTGTTGGGGTTATCTGATATTAAGATTTTAGAGGCTTGGCCCTAGTGGTTACTGAATAACTAATTGGACAGTCCCAAATATGAGAGTCTTGATTTAGGACATAATCCAAAATCAGTCTAATATTTATTCATCCTCTCAGAATTGCGTCCATCCATAGACTTGCAGTGATAAATATCTTAATTCATAAATATGTTTTAAGTCTGTGTTTTGGTCATAAATACCAAAAGCGAATCTGCATAACCTCTTTTAGCCAAGTGAATACTCTTGATCCCCTCCGTGTAGTTATTTTGCTAAAATAACAATTAGATACTCTGTGGGGAGGGCTTTGTGAAAATAGGCTTTACATGTTAAAAGCATAGAGTATTCCTAGTTCAAGGAATTTACTCTAGTACAAAAGCAAATGGTTTAGATTGTTTAAATGTAACATTAGGTAACAGAATTCCTCACGTTAAATGCTCTAGAGTTTGGATAAAAATCAAAATCATCCCTTTAAAAGAGTTCAATAAATAGAATTTCTTGCCACTCCTAAATCAGTGGCAAATTAGGTAATACATGGGGCTGAAGATGTGAATATTATATAATGAGGATAATAAAGGAGTTGAATGTGGTGTGCCTTGGGTGCACGTTAGTAGCTAATTCCAATAAGAATGCTTTGCAATCATTTGCCGGTTGAGATGCATGTGTTCAGCTAAATGGAAATCTTGGAGTTCTCTCATACACCCCATTATTTGTAATTGAACACCTGATTTCTATCATGCAACAAATTAACATCTGCACTGGATCTGTCTTTTATGCATATGGATACACTGATTAGGATTTTGCCGATAGGCAGATACTTGAAAACAAAAAGACAACATTGTGAAACACTTCCAGCCATAATTTTTGATTACATATTGAGAATCGTTTAATTATCTTACTCCATTTAATTAGCCCTTCTACTTAGGTCAATTGCTTTTTTTATTAGCATGACGTGTTGGCAATTTGTTAATTGGCATGAAATAACATGAGACTTTACTGGATATTTTGTATGTGTGCTTAAGGAAGTTATGGGAAATGCAGAGAGGCAAATGTATTCATTAGCCCTCTCACAGCATTTGCTGGTGTCACTCTGTGGTGCCCCTGAAACCCGTATCTCTGCTCTTTGAATTTCCGTTCTTCTAGTATGTTGAACGAGTTTGTTGGTTTGAGTGGTAACAAAAATTTGTAGACCCTGGATATACATTTAAAACAGAAGGTTCTTTTCTGAAATTAAGTGAATGATAAAAAGTGAAGAAGAGGGGTGGCTCAGTCGGTTAACATCTGCCTTCAGCTCAGGTCATGATACCAGGGTCCTGGGAACGAGCCCCGCATTGGGCTCCTTGCTCAGCGGGGAGCTTGCTTCTCCCTCTTCCTCTGCTGCTTGTGCTCTTTTTTTCTCTCTCTCTCTCTCAAATAAGTAAATGAAATCTTAAAAAAAAAAAGTGAAGAAAAAATGGGGTATGTGTAGTAGCTAGAGGGATATAGGCAGAGAGATATATACGTACATGTAAGAAAGTTATTAAGAAAAGGATTTAGTCAGTATCAAGCCTTTAAACTCCAGTCCTCTTTGCCAGTGTTTTCTGTTTTAAATAATTTTGGCATATCAGCAGTTTCCTTTTGCAGCTCAGGCCCCCCAGTTTAGTGATTCCATATATATTCATTGAAGTAAAAAAAAAATAAGTAGAAGCTGAGACATTTTTAAATGAATTACAGAATACAGTCCACAAATATCTGTGGTGTGTATTTAAAGATATAACACCTAGGAAGAAAAGTTTATTTTCTTCCAAAGACTTCCTCTGGGATATGGCACAGACAGCCACCAGTCTCCTGTGCTGGGGAGGCCGATGGGGGGCCTCAGCCCGTTTCGCCTTTAACTCCTAACTAACTATTGCATTATATTCAATCAGTTAAGTACAAATCACTTTTCCCCCTAAATCCTAAATTATTATCATCACAATTTTGAGGAAATAGGTGATGGTGAGAATGGAGAGCACAGAATAAAGTTAGTTTTCCTGTTAGTCATTTCTTTATATTCTACTTTTTTCTAAATAGGATTTGTGGTTACATCATACCAACATAAATTTAAAGAGCGAAAAGAGATTTGGCCAAGGGATTACTTGGCCCAACATTAATGTTGTATAAGGAAAACCCAGAGGACAAGAGGGGTAGGTCTTACTAGAGTATGCTCAGGTATTTCCGCAGCTGACCCGTACTCAGGGTATGCTGGGCAGAGCACCAGCGTGGACATTCTGGCAAATACAAAGATAAATTTATATAAGCTCCGTCCCAGGGAGAACCAGTCCGGTTTCCTTTCTTGTTAGTAATTTTTTCATCCACTTGGGGGCACTGTGATCAAATTTTAGAAGAACAAAAAAGTTATTTTGTTTGATTTGTCACTTAGAAAAGGAACTCTTAACTGATTTTATACACTTTTAGGTAAAAATACGTTTTAAAACATGTAGGCGTGGCCGTGTTTTTGTTTTGTTGAAGCTTCAGAGCAGGTATAGGTTAATAAGCATTAATGTTTGGTCTCTGGACCAGGGGCACTAGCCTGGGATTCTCAGGCCTGATCTCGTCAGGGCCCAGCAGTCTGTATTCTCACAAGCTCTCTGTGTAAGATTTCATCACTTGCTAACATTTGAGCACCACTGAATTAGAATAAGTGGGTTTGGCGTGTTTTTGAGTTTCTAACTGTTCAAAAATTATTAGGTTAAAAATTAGCATATCAGATATGCCTGAAATATTGTGAAGATGTATTTCTAGGAAATGTTCCTTTACTGTATAAGTAACAAACTATAAGTAAATGAGTCTGAAAAAATAAGCTGTTTTTGGCCCATGAATCTTTTTGGGTCCATAGGAATCAGAATGGTTAGTTGATGAGTCACTTTCATCTCCCCCATCCCACCAACAAATTTTTTTAATCAAATGAAAATTTGAAATGTCACTTGCTTTCTATAGATTAATCAATTAATGGAATTATTCAAATCTAACTCCTTGTGATGACATCCTGACATGGCCTAGATTTCAACATCATGCTGCTGACAGTATTTCTTTCTGGTTTTTTTAGTATCTTTACATTGAAAGATCTATTATTGATTGGGTTATCAGATTCTCCTGTGAGGCAATTAAGAAACCAATCATTAGAGGCACCTGGCTGGCTCAGTCTGTGCACCCAGTGACTCTCAATCTCAAGGTCAGAAGATTGAACTCCATGGTGAGCCTAGAACTTAAAAAACAATCCAAAAAAAAATAAAAATAAAAATAAAAAACAATCCAAAGGGATGCCTGGGTGGCTCAGTCATTAAGCATCTGCCTTCGGCTCAGGTCATGATCCCAGTGTCCTGGGATCGAGTCCCACATCCCACATCCGGCTCCTTGCTCAGCGGGGAGCCTGCTTCTCCCTCTGTCTGCCTCTGTCTGTCTGTCTCTCTCTGACAAATAGGTGAAATCTTAAAAAAAAAAATCTGAAAAGTAAAAACCAAAAAGCATTTAAACTATTTATGGTTAGTAAAAACGGACTCTGCTGAGACCAGGTTTAGAATTCTTATCCATCTGAGTGTAACATTTCATATAACAACTATACTAATTCTCTTTTTAATAAGTAGTTTTGTTCCTCTGTTCCTGAGAGTTTGTGGAAACTACTAGAAGGAAATACTGCTGCACTTACGAGAAGAACTCCAGACCTCTCATGTTTTAGTCAGGAGGGAAGGTCTGGAAATCGGGGTGACCAGATGGTGGGATTGGGATTGTGAGTTTTCCTTTTCCAGAGAGATTCTCTCACATCCTTCAAACTATGCTAGGCCTCAGATATGCCCTGTTTCTATCCCATTTCAGTTCTCTGCCATTGGAGACATTCCTTCCTTGTTTCTCTTCGTTCAGTTAAAGTAGTGTAGAACTTCTGAAGGTCTTTTTGCTGAGGGAGAACAAATGATAAAGTCACAAATAGGAGAAGCTACCATTATTCTCTTGGCTTCTGACAGTTCACCTTCTATTGTCTGATAACTGCTCTCTCTCCAAAAGTCTGACCTGACTTAGATGGCACCCTTTGAGGGTCCCCTACTGTTTTACTTCCTGTCTTTGCTCCAAATGAAGACTAATATCTTAACACCTGCAATGGGGGGATGGCCTCTTGTGTAAGCACTTTCTTATTCACAACCAAGCCAGCAACCAGAATGGGATGCCTCTCAGCCAGTATGCAGTGGGTGGTCTTGATCTTACTGATCTGAGATGAAGACCACATTCTCCACAGGTAAGAGGTAAAATCTTCCATGAACATAATCATTTTATGGATATAGCAGCTGGGGACCATTCCTTCACAATTAACTATAACTATAAAATGAATCTTGAATATTGGTAGGTAATACTTAAAGGTAGTCCTTAACATAGTTTTCAAAGTATTAAAAGTATCAAAAGTCATTTATCAACTATGTTTGTTGTGGTTGACAGCAGTAATTATACCTACCTTGTAAGACTATTGTATTAACTGAGATAAGGTATGTAAAGTACAAAGCACAATGCCAGCAAGTCAATACATCTCAAAAGATAAAATGTAACCTTTCACAAAGAAAGAATGAAATGAATTGACAGTAGTCAGTTGAAGAATATCTGTATAGAATGTATATTATGACAGAGTGTATTCTAGTGTAGTATTATAGCCCGTCATTTTACTCAATTTTTTTTGTTTTGACTTTTTGTTACTGATGGAATAGAAAGGGTAATTAACCTGAATGCTAGCAGAGTAAGTCTGACTAGAAACCTTATTTCAGACTTTATTGTTGAAAATTCCCTTAATATTTATAGAATTTTGTATTGCTTTTTAGAATTCATAAATATATTTTAATTTTATTTGATGATTGAGGGTCATTTATTCACCTATGATCATCTGTTTGAAAATCTTGGACTTATCTTCACTTTTCATGTTTTCTACATCATGCTAATGTTTCTGGGGAACGTATATACTGTCCTAAACTATACAAAGTAAATATTAAATATCACTAAAGAGCACTATTTCCAAGATAGGTCTTATAATCTCTGAAGTAAGTTTGTTTTCTTGTCTGTTACCTTCTAATTGTAGAGCAAAGGCCGGCAAGAAAAGTCCCATGATAAACTGAAAATTACCTGGATCCTTGTCAATTACAGTTACATGTAATTTATAACTTTCTAGTTCCTGCATCCTATTGAAAAGCAGATCTCTATGTACCACCAACTGACTCAAACCCTAGATTCCAGGATGTAATTATGATAGGGACCTTCAAACAAGCCTCCCATTTTATTTTCCCAGGAAAAACTATGTCTTCTTAATTGAAAATGTGCAAATCTCAAATTTCTTTGTGGTTCTTATGCTATTTAGCTGGTGCCACCATAAGAATTGGGGGAAAGAGGTAGAGGTCACTGTCTTCTATGTACTACTTTTTTTTATGAGTTATGTTTTATTATTGGGGTTTTAACTCTCAAGAAAAATTCAGAGAGTGGGCCGCCTGGGTGGCTCAGTCCGTTGGTCTCACTTGCTTGAGATTCTCTCTCCCTGTGCCCCTCCCCCTGCTCATGCTTTCGCTCTGTCTCTCTCTAGAAAAAACAAAAACAAAAACAGAGATACTTTTGGAATGGCTTTATTCTTCTCTGTGAAATAATCTTGATACTCTACAAATTTATGGAACACAATTCTAATCTTTATCCCTAGCTGAATGGCTAAATGGCAGAGGGCTTCCGCTTATATTTGTTTTAAAACTAGATGCTGGTGTATTTTTTTAATAAATAGTAAAATTTATTATTTATCTCCTTTGCTCCACATGTATTTTTCTATTTTACATACACTTCTGCCTATGAATGTATAACTCAAATGATTCCATCAAGAAGGGAATATTGAGATATTTGAACTAATGTATATTTGAATACATTTGAAATAATGTACATTAACCCTGGGGGAAACCTTGATTTCCTAACTGACACATGCCTTAAAATTCAAGAAAGAAAAGGACGAGATTTTGTTCCAACGTTGCATTTTAAAGGAAAGTATCTTTGGAAGTGTTAGTTTTTGTTTGACAGAAGTAGTCCTATATTTCTCCAGTAGATGGCGGAAGCACTCCCTGAAAACAACAATATTTTTGTCCTTTGAGAACTTGGTAATAAAGGTGGCACTCTAAGGAGTATTAAGCAACCTTAAGGACATTTTCTTTTTTAAAAAAAATGTAAGAAGGAAGGTTAGAAGGAGGTGAAGTGGTAGTTCATTTTGGACGTATCAAACTTGTCAAGACATTTCATCAAATTAATGTAGAAAAACTTTAATGCTTAGTAGTAGGTGAATGATCAAAGATATCGCTAAGGTCAGTTTTAACAAAATATGCCTGAAACTTGAAATTCTGAGTATGTTTTGTAAATGTCAAAGGTTTTTTTTCTATTAACTATCTTTATTTCATCTTTCTTTGTATCCTGCATTCATAGGCAGAAGTACTGTGAATATAGTCTAAGAGGCAAATAAATAAATAAATGAAATTCTTAAGCTTTAAAGGAGAATGGGAAACATTTTACAAGCCTAGCCCAATGAATCCCAGCCTCACTGTACGTGGCCCCCTTATTACTATGGCCTTTATTTTGTTATTCTCCCCCCAAATAAATAGATATAGGTGAGAAAGATACTACATCAAAGTGCATTTTTCCATAGTACTCTAGAATTTGTTTGTTGATAAATGGCAGTTTATTAAGAACTTAAGGAATTCAGCAACTGGGAAGTATATGTGTACTACATAGAAATAATACCTTTATTTGATGAATGAGAAGAACTAGTTTTATTGTAACTTGTGCAATATCCTAGTTATACTTGATTTTAGGAAAATGGACAAACTATTGCCCTACTCTTTGAAAGTTTTTTTTTTTTAATGGACAAAGTTGGGAAATTTATTGTCATTCCCCCACACGTTCCAGAAAGTCCTTCAAGAAAGTTAGATTGAAATATTTTTCAGTATGTTCTGCTGCTGCTGTAATGATATTGGTATCTTGATTGACATTGTGCTTTATTTATAATTCCAAAGGCCCTTTACATACATCATTTCACTGTTTTTGTAATGACACTGTTAGTGATACTCAGGGCAAATACTGCTGTTCCTGTTTTAAATGGGGAAAAAAGGGAAAATCATACCAGGCACATAGCAGTTAAAGGGACTTAAAAATAGCATTTGCTTCTGTCTTTCTCTTTTTCCCCCTTCCTTCCGTGTCTCTGTCTCTCTCTGAATATTTTCACTTTTTCATCTCTGTTTTGAAAAAGTCATTGCACACCCCTGATAATTGCTTCCACGTGGAGGGACATCCATGACGGCCACACTCCTGGCCTCTTTCCACCCTTCTCTCAGACTTACCTGACTGCTTAGCTGGAAAGCAGGAACTGGGCATGCATAGACCAGCCCTTTCCACTCTGTCCCTTGAAGGCGTGTTGTCCATAGGGAGTCCCCGTTCTCTGCTCCCTAAGTCTGTCAGTGGCAGGATCATCACACAGGCCATTAAACGAGGTCTGTGAGTGGAGTTCGGAAAGGATGTCTCATGATAGTACTGAATTAGGTGATATTTTTGACTCTCCTTACTTCTGTTCTCTGAAGCCAACTTGTTCAGAACCAAGACAAAGAAAAGAGAAAAATACTTCATAAAGTATTGGGCCTTCTCAGAGATTCCAGCAATGTCCGTATATCAGCAAATTTTTTTAAAAAGAGTTTTAGTAGAGCTAGAAATCTGGGGGAATTTTGAGATTGTTAGACATAGAATGTGTTCTGTTCCATTTTGACTAAAAGGCCCCTGTGATGGTGTGGTCTTAGGACCCTTTCCAGCAGTGGTTCAAACCGTGTCAGGGGCGCGTGGCTGGCTCAGTTGGTAGAGCATGGAACTCTTGATCTCGAGGTGTGAGTTCAAGCCCCATGTTGGGCCTTTAAAAGGAAGTTCAGAAGTCTGTTTTTGGGATAATGGGGTGGTGGGTGGACTGGACTCTTGAAATTCTGTGTCTGCTTTCATAGCAGCCGCTTCCTGCTTACTTCCTGCTTCCTGTTTTGATCTTCCATAATATGTGCAAGTTAAATATTAGAATAACATTCTGCAAAAGCTATTTGAATGCTCGTGATTAAATAAGTATGAAAATATCCACTTTATGGAATAGCCAAGGCTTTTTCTTTTACCTTGATACATAGTCTATAAATTTTTGCTGAAGATTTACTTTCTTTCTGCTCTTATTATAATTGTTCCTAATGACAGACCTAGAAAAGCCATTTAGTCGTTCCAAAAATGCTTATGAACAGTCTGCTCTCTAAAGGCATGGCGATGGGCTGGAGTGGTGGGTCGTGACTGATGTGGCCCTTGCCCTTACAAGGACTTTCCGTCTTGTATTAGAATCAGATTAGTTCAATATAACTTGCCATAGGCTGTGGCAGGGCTATGGGAGAAGGGATCACATCCTGCCTAATACATTTAATAAAGGAATATGACCGGGGTGCCTGGGTGGCTCAGTCATCCACCTTCGGCTCGGGTCACGGTCCTGGGGTCCTAGGATTGAGCTCCATGTGGGGTTCCCTGCTCAGCGGGGAGCCTGCTTCTCCCTCCCCCACTCCCCCTGCTTGTGTTCCCTCTCTTGCTGTCTTTCTCTGTCAAATAAATAAATAAAATGTTTTTTAAAAAATAAAGGAATATGACTTTATTAGGAATATCAGGGAGGGCTTCTCTGAGAAAGGTGATAGTTGATCTGAGGGATGGGGAAAAATTGGAAATGTGAGACTCAAGAACTAAATTTATTTAAATTGTGGGAAATGAATGAAATTGTAAGAAGTGTGGGACTGATGGGTAAGACCGAGAACACAAAAACTAATAGAGGAGCAGGGAGAACAGAGTATCTGTGCAGAGGAGGAGAATATGGTGTCAAAGAAAATATCCACAGATCTCGGCCCAGGCAGTATTTATGGATGTGAGCCATCACCGAGACCTAGGACCAACTCATGTGTCCTGAATTTAAGAGCCAGGGTATCAGAGAAAGATGAGCAAGGACAAGAGCAGGGGCGCCTGGGTGGCTCAGTCGGTTAAGTGTCTGCCTTAGACTTGGGTCATGATCTCAGCATTCTGGGATGGAGCCCTACATTGGGCTCCCTTCTCAGCGGGGAGCCTGCTTCTCCCTCTGCCTCCTGATAAAAAAGGAAATAATTCACTTAGGCAATCCTAGATGTTTTTGTGAGATAATCCATTAAACTCTCCTTTTAAAAATGTAAATGGCTTGGTAATAAGGAAAAGTTTTAGCAAGGGGTTTTAGGTATCAAATTGTATCTTTTTTTAAAGATTTCATTTATTTGAGAGCAGGGGGAGGGGCAGAGAGAGAAGGAGAAGCAGACTCCCTGCTGAGCAGGGAGCCTGATATGTGAGACTCGAACCCAGGACTCTGGGATCAACGACCTGAGCTGAAGGCGGTGGCTTAACCATCTGCACCACCCAAGTGCCCTGTATCAAATTGTATCTTATTGACTACTGGAAATACATTTCCTTTGGGGGCACAATATTCCCAAGGCAAAGCAAAATAATCACTATTAAACATTATACACAATACAAGTAATCCTGAGTTAGCAGAAAATTTAAGGTCTGTCTCTAATAAAAAATCTTAAAAAAAAAAAAAAAACAGCAACAACAAAAAATCAAGAGCAAAGCTGAGTCCTTGGCCTGTGTATCAGGTAGCTTATCCAAACAATGAGGGCAGGGGATGAGACACTGAGGCCAAGGTACAGCATCAGAGCTAGAGTGATAGTCCCTCCAGTCCTGAACCAGAGCTCGTCACAGTCTTCCATGACTACAGGTAAGACTGGTCACGAGGCACAGCATTGAAGATCAAGTAACCCAGTGTAGGTGGAACAAGGCTGTGAGGGAAGCAAATCTGTGAAGCATGCTGGGTTTTAGGAGGAATTCAAATGCCTTCGTAAATGAGGATCCTCACGTGAGGATAAGTTACTTGAAAGATGGATAGAGTTTGTATTTTAAATTTCAGAGTCCCCCAAAAATGTCCTCATTAACCAGGACCAGAGAGTGAACGTTAGAGAACAAGAGATCTTTCTGAATCAAATATAATCCATGGAGATTGTGATCCAAATATTACAGAAAACGTTTTTTTGCCCCAAACAAATATTTACAGACTCCCTAGTAGAATGATGTTAGAAGCGAAGAAGATATTTTAGTTAGGATTATTCACTAATTTTAAACAATGTAAAAATTCAATTCTATAATTTTTTTTTAAAGATTTTTATTTATTTATTAGAGAGCGAGAGACTGAGAATGAGAGGGGAGAAAGTCAGAGGGAGAAGCAGACTTCCCGCAGAGCCGGGAGTCCGATATCGGACTCGATCCCGGGACTCCGGGATCATGACCTGAGCCGAAGGCAGTTGCTCAACCAACTGAGCCACCCAGGCGCCCAATTCTATAATTTTATTGTTTAAAGACTCATTATCAGGATCCTAGTCTAACTAACTTCCCAAAGTGCATGCTGGAGAACATTACTCCTAAGGGATATTCTGTGAAGAAGATTCTGTAATTTTGGAGATGTTACATCCACTATTCTCCCCCTCTTTTCCCCATTTCAACATTTAGCTTGTATTGCCCACCAAATTTATTCTTTTTCTGCATAATACAGCTTCGTATCCAGGTGTCCCAAGACAC
>CM052806.1:67994442-68030067 GCA_028533885.1 Nasua narica | reverse complement strand
TTGTTTTTTTAAAGATTTTATTTTTTCCTTTGACAGATCTCAAGTAGGCAGAGAGGCAGGCAGAGAGAGAGCTGGAAGCAGGCTCCCTGCTAGCAGAGAGCCTGATGTGGGGCTCTATCCTAGGACCCTGAGATCATGACCTGAGCCGAAGGCAAAGGCTTTCACCCACTGAGCCACCCAGGCACCCCTTGTGTGTCATTGTTGAAAAGTACTACTCATAGGACACTACTTCTGTAATTTCCCCAGTTCTGTTTTGTTTCTAGGTGACAGTGCATTGCCCTTTATTTTAGACCTCCTTTAGGAATGGCCGCTCATGGATTTTATGCCTTAGCTGAGTTTGGGGTAGTAGAGTCTTCGCCTCTTGTCCATGTGCCTCTATTCATATCCTAGAGTGTGTAATGGCAAGCCAGTTTTTGGAAGACAGCTTTTATACTTCAGATTGTTCTACTAACTCTGATAATGCTGACGTGGGCTGAGATTTGACTGAGATTTAACTGAGTGTGAACTACCAGAAGATGGGACTTCTGAGCAAAAGGAAGGGAGACCCTCTTTTTGTTACCAATTCTGTTACCAATTCTGTAAAATTTTCTGTGATCCAGAAAATGAGTGAAGGGCTCTACATTTTACTCGTTTGCTTTTGTAAGTCTGTTTATACAGCACACACATTTCAGCTGCTTGTTCAACCATCGGAGTCGGATTTTTCTTCATTCATAATTTCTCTCGAAATGTTAAGTAGTTTTGCTTGGTGGTGATCCTTTCCTTGCCTCCCCACCTCATGTACTCTTTCCCACAAGAATTCAGGAAGGATAAAAGCCAATTGGAAAGTATTTATTTCTAGGTTTCTTAATGCCCAGGTCACACTGTTGTCTGGAATCAGTTTCTTTCTGTCATCCTTTGCTGAAAAATAAAACCAAAAAAAAAAAAAAAAAAGGCTTATCTTGCAGGGTTAAATAAAAGAAAGAATGCAGTGAAAGGAAGATTTCTTTTATACAGGCAGCAGAGAACATGCAGGATGACTGAAAGTGCCTGAGGGCATTTGGTCCCTATTGGTTTTCACATCAGATGCAGTGGTGCCCACAGATAGCCTGTATTGTTGTCAGTTAAATGGGATCATGAGTGTCTGAAAGGTGTTTGAGAATGAACCGAAAATCATTTTCACAAGTGGATGATTACTTCTGCCACATGTTAACCGAACTCTATCAGAATGGCCCAGATTTTTGAGCCTGCATTAATTGCTCTTTCAACCTTGACTGAGGTTTCTCTTTAAGAAAGCCCTTTCCAGGACTAAACGACTCTATATATTGATTTTTTTTTCCTCTCTGTATTTTTCCTTGAAAAAATGAAGTCTTGTATAAGGAAGACTTTATCATTCAACATGTAGATTGATTGTTCCATTTCTTTGAATTAAAAGCTAGACTCAAGTGATCCAAGAAAATAGTCCTTTTTTCCAAGCACTGAATAATTCCCGTATCCTGTATACAATTATGTTTTTCAAATATTCATTAGTGATGGTTTTTCATCATAAAGTGAAACCATGAACTCCCACAGCATGGACTCAGTGCAAATAAATTGTATTCTCCTTTCTATTAGAACTGTATGCCACCATTCTAATTGAAACTTAACTACAATATTTAGTAGTATGTTTGAAGAATTTTGGTATGTTAAAGTATTTTTTGAACAATCTTAAAGTTAGGTTTTATAAAGTGTTTTAAAGTGTTCAAATAGTTGTAATTAGTTATTTCATGTTCCCATTTTCCATTTCAGATATGGCCTAGAGAATATTAGCTGTTTATTTACTAAAATAGTGTAAGCTATGTTGGAGCTCAGACATATTATGTTACAAAGTTGAGTTAAATCTCAATTTTGAAAAGTAATCGGAAAATGAGTTCTTGAAACTTCATTAACTTTTGTGCTTATATATTAGCAGAGAATTTATACCATTTACAGGAAAACGGCTTAATTTATTATTAAAACTAATTTCAGAGGGTTTTGGGCTTAGAAGACAAATCACAGAACGATATATGTGAATCTACTTTTTAAAAAACATTCAAGGGAGCACTGTGTAGAAACAAGCATTTAAAATAATTTTGTTTCACAAGCATTGCAGGGTGAGCATGTGATGAAATGCAAATGTCTCTCTGAAAATTCAACAAAAAATAAGCATAATAATATTACTGATTTTTGTTTGCTTGAAACTCGTTTTTACCAAACTCCACTTTCCTCAGTCTGTTGGTGAGACCATTTTATTGGTGGTAATACACATTGTTAATGAGTCACACATATCTAAAGAAAAGCATCTATTCCTGTTGTCACAGAACATTCTGATGGATTTCATAAAGGCTCCACTTTTGTCCACAAATGAAAAATTTTAGAAGCAACTTGGGTTATTAACACATAACTCTTTTAAGGATCATAGTGATATCATAAAGATTGTACCATTTTTAGTGTTGAGATTCTCTCCTGACTATAGCTAGTGATAGAGAAGATGAAAAAGAGTTCTGTCTCTGCCTTGTTGATAGTAAACTGAGGTTTGGCCTTACCAAAGTTCTTTAATTTTCTCTCCTTTCTTTTCTTCACTTGACAGTTTTCCTAGCAGCATCCACATCCTATTTTACATATGCAATCAAAAACCTTAAAATTCAAGGAGGCATAGCTTCTATATTTGAGGATGGAGCATGACCCAAAAACAGTAACACCAAAAAAAAAAAAAAAGTCATAGGCATGAAACACTGATGCACATTTAGTTGGTTTTGTGCCTTGTTTTCTAGCAATGATTGCTCTGTCTCTTTGGACCAAATAGTACTCCCCATTAGAAGCAGCCCTAGAAGAGGGATTAATTCCTTAAGATTATTGCTGTGTTTATACTGATTTATAAAACCAAATGCTTCAAGGCTTTAAGTCTTACGTGTTAAATCCAAGCTTTGTGTCAGTGCTGCTAATTTCTTTGTTACCTAATCCCATGTAAGAAGAGAAGATTTTAAAGTTAAGCAGGCATTTTTTTGTTCAAAGGGAACAACTTCTTAATACCTTAAGTTGGATGTATTGATGAAAGCAAACACTACTAAATAGTATCTGAGCAGTTACTTTTAAGGAATCCAAAATACTATAGTTACATGAGTATTGTGCTGTGTTGAAAATATTTCTGTGGAAAAAAATGTTCTATATTTAGTAGAAATGAGGATTGGAAATATGTGCTTTTCAAGTATGTTATATACAATAGATTATCTCTCTTATTCCCATTCAAATAATTCTTGGATCAAATTTAATTTTGACTAGGAATTTTTTTCCCTAGAGCCATACTCTGAGGTCTGGAAAATGTAGTAGGACTATGAAAATTGCTGATATGTGTTCCTCCATTTTCCATCCATTTGTTACTTAGCTGAGATAATTTAACAAGGATGAGTAAAAATGCTTTGTTTAAAACCAAATTCTCTAGGTTGATGAAAATGAATAATGTCGAAAGCTTTGTGTAAAAAAGAAAAATAAAAAAAACAGAAAACTAGCTTTCCTCTTTGATACCTCTTCAAAATAAGGTGAAAAAAAAAACTAGCATTATGCCTTAGAGAATGTTGCTCTTGGGCTGTATGATAAATATTTATTTTACTGGATAACATTATAAATTGTCACATAAAGCCCAGTTAACTGTGTGTTCCAAGTTTGGTATTTGACAGGTCTGATTTACATACCTTAAAAAAGAAAACTGTCTTTTTTATTTGAGGTAATCATAAAATCAATTGAGAAGAAGCTAATCATGACTCAGCAAGTTACAAAATATTCAAGAATACAGCTGCTACACAGAACCAACGACAGACTAACCATGGTCTCTGTTCAGAATACACTTCCTGGAAGATCTTCTCTACACCTTTATTGGGTAGAATCAGATTTCATAAAGCAATAAAAAAACCAATTTTTTAGAAATCAGAAAGGAAAATATTAATAATAGATTTTTAAAACTCTAAGCTTTTTATGAAACAGAAATGGATGACAGGGAAGTAACTTTCAAAGATCAGTTTAATTAATACTATCACTAGATTTAGCCCTATCAACCATACCTTCCCCTTTACAGAATCTTGCAGTTTTAATTGATGTTCATAATAATGACCCCAAGATGCTATAGGATCCTTTCTAAATCATTAAAGGAAGATCAAATTATATTTTATAACTATTTGAATCAAATTGGCTTATGTATACAGATTCTTCAAAAATTCGTTATGGATATAGTCTCTATATAGAGCAACTCAATTTTCAGTAATTAAGAATACTCAAATATCATTATATAAGTGTAATGAAGTGAATCTTACTGCCTAGTGGGGCATAATGTGTTAAATGTAACTTTAGTATATTTTTCTGAAATAAAAAAATCTTACTAGATCCTACTAGAGTTTATCCATAAAAGAGAATTTGTAACCTAACACTCAACATTAAAAAAAGTGAGGAGCGAATGCATTTTTATTTTTACAGATGTTTCTAATAAGCAGATTATGTGATTACGACTGAATATTCAAATGATTTCGACTTTTTCCTTACTCTCTCCACAATTCAACCCTCCTAAAGCTAAGACCACCAAACCACAAACTTGGAAATAGCCTTGAAGCTGGTAAACCATTTAACTGGTAAACCTGGTAGGAGTTCTCCACTGTACTCATGATACCTGTAGACAAAAGATAAGGATACTTGTCACTGTATTTGACTTGGTCATACCAGAAATAGGATTTATGGCTCTATGGTGATTAGATCTCCTAAATCCTTCATAAGATTTTTTTCTGATGATGAAAATAAGACGTAGTCTCAAACATTGCTAGTGGCAGTATAAAGGTGCACAGCTCTACTTTGGAAAACCAGTTTGGCAGTTCCATATAAAGTTAAGCACACACTTTAAATATAATTCAGTAATCCCGCTCCTAGATATTACCTGAGAGGAGTAAAAACACAGGCCCACACAAAGACCTGTACATGCATGTTTCTAGCAGTTTGGTTTATGATTGCGAGAACAGTAAAAGCAATCCAAATGTCCAACAACTGGTAAATGGATAAACACATTGAAGTGACTACATACAATGAAATACAATATTCAGTAATGGAAAGGAATGAGCTCCTGATACAGGCAACAACAGGGGTGACTCTCAAAGGCCGTTTCCTAAGTGAAAGAAGCCAAACCCAAAAGGGCTCCATATGATAATTTTCCATCTCTATGGCTAACAACTGAAAAGTCAGAAATCAGAACAGTTGTTGCAGAGCTGGGGGGGGGGGGGTGTGAGGAGGAGACTGATCATAAAAGGACCTGAGGGAACTTCCCTCTGGAAGGATGCAGATGTTCTAGAAGGTCCACTGTGTTGGTGGTTACATTGCTGTGTCAACACTCACCAAACTATATACCTAAAATAGAGCATTCTTACCTTTTTAAACCATACCAATAAACCTTACTTTTAAAAAAGAAGACATGCTTCCTTGTGAAAATGTAAAGTCATAACAATATGAAGGAGCAGCTGGCTGGTTCAGTAGAGCATGCAACTCTTGATCTTGAGGTTGTGAGTTCAAGCCCCATGTTGGGCATAGAGATTATTTAAAAAAAAAATTATGAGGGGCGCCTGGGTGGCTCAGTGGGTTAAAGCCTCTGCCTTAGTCTCAGGTCATAATCTCAGGGTCCTGGGATTGAGCCCCTCACCAGGCTCTCTGCTCAGCAGGGAGCCTGCTTTCCCCTCTCTCTGTCTGCGTCTCTGCCTACTTGTGATCTCTCTCTCTCTCTCTCTCTCTTTCTGTCAAATAAATAAATAAAATCTTTTAAAAAATTATGAAATTCATCTTTAATCTCAACAGCCCAGTATTAATTGCAGGCTTAATATTTTTATATCTCTTTCTGGATTTTCTTCCCATGCATATCGTGTAAGCTCATGTGACTTTTTTTTTTTTAAACCTAGCATTATAATAATCTTTTCACATCATTCTTTTCTGACATCATGTTTAGTGGCAACTTATTCATTCCTTATCATTTGATTCTTAGGAGGTTTTGAGTTTTTGATTTTAAACAATATTGATGAACATCTTGTTCTCATTCTTCCCTCAATTTTAAATATCTCTTATGCCCAGAATCTAATTTTATACCAGTGAAAAAGCAGCTATACCGTGATACTAGATACCTAATACCAGAAATCATTCTTAGAGGGAGAAAAAAAACCCTCAAATTTGTTGAAATTACATTTAATGTGTTCTTATTCAGTATAGTTTTCTGATGCATTCGTGTCCACTTTATTTCATAAAATTGTAGTCTGGTTAATGTGAAAACTGAAGGGCAGAAACTATCCATTTTTGCTACATAGCGATTATAATATTTCCTTTATGCAGTCAATCTTTTGTTGCATGTAATTTTTTTTCTTTTCTCAGGTGGAGAGTAAAACTCTCCTGCCCAGCTACTTCCTAGATACACTTGTTCATTTGTGATTCCCATATATGGTTGATTGAATTCCTTCTTAAGCATGTAACACCCCAGAATACCTCAGGGCCCAACATTCGAATGCTTACCTTGGTTCCCGTCTCCAGTTGTCTTTTACTCAATTTCTTATATCCTCTCCCAACCTCCAGTAGACACATGTGTGTGTCTACCCACTGCTCTGCTGTTTTTAGAGAAAACTTACATTGTCGTTCCCAGTTGGTCGATCCATGATTTTGAATGATTCCTCATGTAGGACCTTCACTCTCAGCAAGACTTACACTTGCTGATGGTGTTGATGGTTTGTGTATCACTATTCACTTTCACTTATATATGACCCAGTTTCCCAGCAGCATGCTAAGTGAGACCCTTGAAGGAGCTCAGAAACAGGCAGTGGCACAGGCAAAGGTGATTCCTCATGTTTTCTCTGGCTCTTAGGCAGCTGCTTGGTGCACATCTTGCTAGTGCACTTTTATACAGGACATCGGGCTTATCTCCAGTATCTAGCCGTTGCAGTCATTGCTTTTAAACCTGTAATAGAAGTTTGGGTATGTGCATTTCAGAAGGAAACTACCTAGGAAAGACAGGAAGAGAGCAGCTAAACACCTACCACCAAAACCGCAGAAGAGAAATTGGGCTGGAGCAAAGGTGGGGCAAAGAATTTTAAAGGGACCTCAAGAGGAGATAGTGAACAGGTGAGAACAGTAATAGTGGATGTCTCTGTCAATCACTACATGAATTCACATTATATCCAGGAGCACAGGCAACGTAGTATCAAGGGTATTGTGTGAGCCAAATAGAAGTTCATCTAGCTAGCTGATGTGTCTGAAAGAAAGTACATAATTGATTTGGGCATTGTGGATGATGATTTCCAATGCAAAAGCCTAGTTTTTGTTTTGACTTTTAGTAACTGCATGTTAGCTTTCTTGATTCTGAAAAGTTAGCACCCAAGAAATCAAGCCCATAGATAAAGAGAACAGATTGGTGGTTGCCAGAGGAGGGAAAGCTTGGGGTGGGACAAATGGGGAAAGGGGGTATTAAAATTTTTAAAGCGTGCCCATTGGTTTCAACATACCTTAGCCAATATCTTGCATTTCTTTTAAGAGGGGGCAAGAGCATTTGCTTTGCTTCACAGAAGAAAATTATTTTAATAAAAAATGAAAAATTCAAGCTAAGATTCAGTTTTAAAAATTGTGGAAGCCTCTGAGGTGCGTGGGTAGCTCAGTTGCTTGAGTGTCTGACTCTTGGTTTAGGCTCAGGTCGTGATCCCCTATATGGGCTCCTCCTCTCCCTCTTTCTCTGTACCTTCCCCAGCTCCCATGCTCTCTAAATAATATATAAATGTTTAAAAACAAAATAAAAAAATAAACATTGTGAAAGTCTCAAGACTTTAAGCCTCCAAATAAATGAATAACCATAGTGATTTTTTAATACTCAGAATTATATATAAATTTAGTTTGAGTAGACTTTACAGAAATGAACTTTCATGTCAGAAGAAAAGGACAGTGATAAAATATTGAAAAATCTTTAATTTAAAAATTAGGCCTGTATTTGTCATATTTAAAACTTCCAACAATCTTTTCCACTTTTGTGGGAGGTGTGAATAAGTTTCTGTGGTACGATTTCAAAATAGCTCTCCATATATGCTTTACTTCATTAATGTTTAATATCTTCTTTTTCCTCCTTGATATACATGCTTACATCTATATATTCTATATGAACAAAAGTTTTATTCTAAGATGATTGACTGCTTTATTCATTTCCATTCACATTACTATTAGCAATGCAAAGTTAGAAGCACTGGTGGCAACTATGTTGAATTATGCCATGTCCTCTTTATATACATTATTGCCTAAATTTCATAGTCAGGAAAATTTGCAGCAAGATATTTCCATAAGTCAGCTAAGCCACCAAATTATGAGGCTGGCAGAGACCTTAGAAATCAGCAAACCCAGTCCTGCTGTTTATAGTTGAAGAAATTGAGATCGGTGCCAACATACTTGGGGTCATCCAGCTGGGCAATGACCCTTTGCTCTGGGTTCTTGACTCTACGGCCGCCTCTCCCTCAGGCCGCCTCCCCCTCAGGCCACACTTCTCAGCCCTGGTCGTCTAAGAGCTGAAACATTGAGTCCTCTTTCCCCAGCCTTTGTCTCTCCTAAGAAGTGTAAGAATAAAATTCCCACTGGTTCTTTGATTATCCTTTCTAGCTCCAACTTCGCTCAATTTGTAGTAAGAACTGACAAATTGATAAGCCACATAAATCAATTCCCTTTCAAGAACCTAGAATAAGCTCAGTCATTTTGTAACACAGAAGCTACATGTTGTCTCAGCTTTCAAATGAACTAAACTTTGCCTTTAGCAGACTGGTCTCAAGAATAAATACCTATGGAAGAAATACAATTACACAGAGCCACTACGTTATTCATCTAAAATATTCTTTGCTTGTTTTTCTTGCCAGATATCTGTATGCCCTAGGACAGAAGGTTTGGAAAAGATGGAAAAAACGTTACTTTGTTCTTGTTCAGGTTAGTAAATTATTTTCCTGTTACAGAATCAATCTAAGACCCCAATTCTCAAACTTTTGTTTAGTGGGTTGGATCTGTTGATATTCACTGTGTTAGAAATTAAAACAAAACAAAACTTAAATATTTAATTTTCAATAAAAGTAGTGAATTTTTTTTACATGCTAACACAAGTAACATTTTTATGTAAAATAACTGTTTTCTGAATCAAACAATTGAGGGGGACGTGCCAGGCATTATTTTACACTCCTGTGTATCTCTTTAATGTCTAGTTTAATAGAATGCAGCAGTATTTTCATATCAGCTTCCTCATTCAATCTGTTGCAATATCAGATGAAATTTAGCCTCTGGAAAATTCCACCATACACAAATGAGAATAGCTGTGCAATGGCAGATGATGTCTGAATATTATTACAAAAATAATTTTGACCTCACAGATTGCCTGAAAAGATCTTCAGTTCTTCAAGAGAACAGGACCATATCTTGGGAAAAAACTGCATCACTCTGATATTTTATAGATAAGCCATAATACTTAGAAGCTCCCACTTTTACATAGATATTCCATTTTTATCACCCATTCACATAATTACATAAGTAAATTACTTGGACTGGTAGATTTGTTTGCAATAGGATTCTGAATATGGGCAGGTTACTGGGATATTCATTCTGGCTGACTCTGGTTTGTTTGTTTGTTTGTTTTTTAATCATGGATAACCTTCACTCATAGAATATACTCATCAAAATAAATTTACATTGAGGAATAACTTTCTAACTAGTAGTCATTCCATTCCATGACAAACCCAAGCTATTTTATCCTCAGTAGATATATATGAAAAGGAAATCATTCTTGGTATTCTTAACATAAAACAGTCTCTAAAATCTTGTCAATTCCTACCCATGCATTAAGCAAACTTTAAATGGACTCTATCAGAATAATGCCAAGGAAGGAATACTGTCATTTGCTATCTTCCAGATGTAAGGTAATCTATCCGTTGTTGGAATGTGCCACAATGCATGGTAACTTCATAAAAAGTATAAAAATGTGGTCAAAGGTAGTTTTATTTCCATGGTAGCCAGCCAGCCTATTTGGTTAAAATGTAGCTTTATGTGATCCGAACCAGTATTTGGTCAACTAATTCAACAAAAGATACACATACTTGTACGCGAGTACTTTGGCAGTCTTGATAGAAAGCCCAAGCATTTGCTTTGAGTAAGAGTCTCCTGTTTGGAGTTCTGGGTGATCTGTCCTCCAAAAAACATACCCATTAGACTTCTTCTTTGGTTTCAACATTTAATTTCTCTTCATTGTTACAAGAACTCAAATCCATTGACTAGGCAGTTTTAATGCAGATCTTTCTGGACATTTGATTTTATTCCTATTTATAGATGTGGGTCTCACATCTAATTTGACAGGTTTTCTATTAGCAACTTTATCAGATCTTTCTAAGTAACTTGACTGATTTTTCATAGAAACAGCAACTTCTTTTTCATAATCTACTTCATGCATTACAATGCAGACTCTTTTAATTCCATATTTTTAATAGCTGATGTTATTGGCACAGGCAAACCTAGCTGACTCTTAATAAGCACAGAGTTTTACATATTAGTCATTTTTTTTTAATTTTCACTTTTTTTAAAGACTATTTTTCCATATACTCTTATCCCACACGTGCTGTGGTCTCTCCTATCATCAACATCACTTGATACATTTGTTACCAAGAATGAACCAACATTGGCACATCATAAGTCATCCAATGTGCATAGTGTTGTAGATTATATGTGTTCAAACAAATGTATAATGGCATACGTCCAACACTGAAGCGTCACACAGAGTATTTTCACTGCCTTAAAATCCTGTTCCATGCCAATTTGGCCCTTCTCTCCTCCATGGCAACCCCTGATCTTTTTACTGTCTCCAAAGCTTCACCTTTTCCAGGATAGAAATCATATAGCACATAGCCTTTTCAGATTGATTTCTTCCACTTAGTAATAAGCCTGTAAGTTTCCTCCATGTCTTTTCATAGCTTGATAGCCCACTTCTTTTCAGTACTGAATAATAATCCATATTCCATTGTCTGGGTGAATCACAGTTTATTCATTCACTTATTGAAGGGCATCTTGGTTGCTTCTGAGTTTTGGCAATTATGAATAAAGTTGTTATAAACACTCTTGGGCAAGTTTTTATGTAGACATAAGTTTTCAACTCCTTTGGGTCAATACCGAAGAGTCCAGTTGCTAGATCATATTTATTATGTTTTAAAGAATGAATCAGAAAGTGTTCATTAGGGATGTCTGGGTGGCTCAGTCGGTTAAGCCACTGCCTTTAGCTCAGGTCATGATCCCAGGGTCCTGGGATCAAGTCCTGTATTGGGCTCCTTGCTCAGTGGGGAGCCTGCTTCTCCCTCTGCCTGCTCTGCCTACCACTCCCCCTGCTTGTGTTCTCTCTCTCTCTCTTTCTGACAAATAAATAAATAAAATCTTTAAAAAAAAAAAAAGTGTTCATTAGTCTGGAGGTCTGGTTAAGTGACAGGCTAAGAGAGTTTCAACTGTGTTGACTGTATGTGTGGAAATTGGTTTTATTAGATCAGTCTTGAAAGATCAGATGATCACCTCATGGTTTTGGCCAGGTGAGATTTGAGGTAATCCTTTGCTCTTTACCTTATTTTGTAGCATATGATCACAAGAATCAAAAGTTACAGGACAAACATGTATACTTTGATGATCACCCTAAAAAGAGTTTAGAAATGAAAGGAAGAATTAGAGTACTTTGAGAGCACTAATTGGTTGTATCTTTAAGGAACATCAACCATGTCCTTGGGAAGCTAGGAAGTTCTCTGAGTAACAAATATAAGTTTAACATTTTTTTTAAGATTTTTATTTGAGAGAGTGTGAGTGCAAATGAGCAAGTGGGGAAGGGGCAGAGGAAGAGAATCTCAAGCAGACTGCCCTCTGAGCACAGACCCCGACTCGGGGCTTGATCTCATGACTCTGAGATCATGACCCAAGCCGAAACCAAGAGGAGTCAGATGCTTAATAAACTAAGCCGCCGAGACACCCCAAGTGTAACATTTTAAAAGGAAAAATTTAATTTTAACCCATAATTAAAATTTAAATGTAAACCTATATACGCCATAATTGAAATTTAGAAAAAACCCTGCCAGACTATAATGAATTCAGATTTATTCTACCTGAGATATCATCTTAAAATCTGAAGTCCTATTTAAGCATTATAATTTTGCACAAATATAGGTACATACATGCCCTCCTACAGAGAGTCCCACGCCAACTATATAGAGGTAAACATGCCAGTACTCTGGCAACTTTTTGACGTTTTAAATACAATCGAATCTTCCTTTCAATTCCAAAGGTAATGGGAAGACAAATCGAATGCACACACTTCAAAATCAAGATGGATGTGTATGGAGATTCAATGAGAGGACCCATTGGGAAGAACTGGGTAGTTTTTATTAGTATTTTTAAAGAGAGCTCTCATTCTCCTGGCACGCAGCTTGTAGGTTCATACCTGAGGCTGCATTACTGAAAGGTGAAGGAGTCATTTTTGAGGGAGGGCTCTGTACCCCTGCTGTGTCTGCTGCTGCCATGGGCAGCATGGTGCTCTGGCGATAATGTGAATCTCATCACCACTTGGGAGTGTGTATTACATGAGTGACATAGCGGGAGATGTAACCATCAGCTCAAGAATTTGTACTCATAAAAATTGATTGAGAGTCCGGTTCAGCCAGCTGCAAAGTCATTGTTCAAAGTGAACACTCGAATAGCTGCTGGGGTGAAAAGACTCTCATATGAACATTTAAAGCAGAGTTCAAAATAGGACAATAAATTACTTATTAACGTGGGGTACTGATTCCTAGTAAGACCGTAAGTAGATCTAAGACCAAGATTAGTTTTGGCCCCCATTTAGATTCTGAAGTCAGGATAGTTACCGTATTGAACACATTTCCGTGTTTTTTAAGAGGCTGCTTTTTTTTTTTTTTTTAAATGAAGGTGGTAAACGTGGGTCTAAGCCAAATGGAAAGAACGATTGATTTTGAAGAATATGTTTGAAATCTTACCAAAGTTAAAGTGTTTCTTATTCATTTTTCTTGGGCTTATTCAGTGTTCTAGTTTTAGATTTGGAGGATATCATTGTTGTAAAGTACTTAGGGCACTAATACATTTTTGTTCATTATAGTACAACCATTTAATAGCTTTAAAATTCTCTGATTTAATCCAACTGAATTATTTCCTAAATCTATAATCTGCTAACGCCTATTCGAATAACTCTATGTCCCCACGTATTGCATATTCTGTGATAAATCCAGGTATGTTTGAAGCTCTCACCTACTATACTTAGCTATATTGTTTCCAATATTTATTAAGCAGTAGTAGTAGGCATTTATGTGAAGCACTTTTAACACATCTTATTTAATCCTCAGAATAAGGTATGTTTGAGGGATAGGTAATAAATATGATCCCTGTTGTACAGATACAATCAATATATGAAGAAGTTACATTACCTGGAATTTTAAAGTTAGTATGTGGTAGAGTCAGGCATTTAAATCCAAATTTAGTCTACAGAGTAAACTTTTATGTTCTCTGTCCTAATGCTACGATTCAGTTGCTGCACACAAATAGTGTTGGTCTGAAGACAAATAGCTATAGGAATAATCACTGTGGATCATTAATTTCATGAGGTACAAAACAGTTTGACTAGGCCTGGCCAGTAAGTGAAAGCGTGGAGAGTCTTAGCTCGTGAAGCCTACTTCCCATGTTACATCCCTGGAAACTAAAGTAGACATCCGTGTTGTTTTGGCCCTGTCTCAAAAGTGTTCACTGCTTGTTGTCGACATGTCAGAATCATGGCTTGAAGTTGCTGCAAACAACAGCAGGCCATCAAGACATAATGTTAATTACACACCAGCTGAGTTGGCACGGGACGTAAACAGTGAGCCGGGTCACTGAGGGATCCGTACATGCTGCACACGTACGAGAAGCACTCCGTTACTGAGATGCCATCAGAAATCTGCTGGAGACTTAAAAGAAGTGGCTGCCCCAGCCTGCTGCTGTCTGCACTATTTAGTACGCAGGGAGACCCACTGCGGCAGCTGCTCTCACATGTTTGAGAATACCCTTACGACAGGAAGTTGTATGATCTAGATCCAGGCTTAGGGCATCCGTGTTGGCTGAGAGCAATGGGACGTGAAGAAGTAGATCATTTGTTGGGTCAAGAAACTCCTGGGAGAGTAGCTCTCTAGCTTTATGTTTTGACTTAAAATTTACAAACCCAGGGTATGTGGTATGTTCAGTGTAGGAAGAAATCAAATCATACAGAAGTATTTACGGAGAACATGAAAGACCCTCATCAACAATACTCCTACAAGCAATGCCACCTTACTCCATTCTTGCCTTCAAAGGACCATTGCCAGTAGAGTGGCCTTCTGAAATTCTATCAGAGTGTGTGTGTGTGTGTGTGTGTGCGTGCACATGTGCACATTTTTTCTTATTTGTGTGCACTTATTTTCCTAATGGAGTCTTCCATATGTATATTCTGTATATTGCTTTGATCCCCTTTAAAAATATTATAGTTGAGGTGCCATGTCGGTATATAAGAATCCACTTTATTCTTTTGACTGGGATGATTGGATCCCATAGTATGGATTAAAATAATTTATATAACAGTTCCCCTTTTTTGGACATTTAAGTTTTTCCTTTTTTTTAAAATAAGCAATGGTGGGACACTTGGGTGTCTGAATCTCGATTTTGGCTCAGGTCATGATCTCAGGGTCTTTAGTTCAAGCCCTTAGTTGGGCTCTGCAGTAAGCATAGAACCTGCTTAAGATTCTCTCTTCCTCTCTCCATCTCCCCCTTCTCTGTTCTCCCCCTCTCCCTCTCTAAAAAAATAAAATAAGCAGTGGTACTATATATATATTTTATATATATATATACGTATATACATGTGTGTGTGTGTATATATATACACACACACACACAGTCCTTATATGTTAAGCTTTGTGTGTATGTGGGCATATTCTTATAGAAATGGAATAACTGGGCCAGAGGGCATGGATAACTATAGTAAGTAAGATTATAAAGCTTTAGATGACTCAGGAATACTTAGTGACCAGAACTTTGGCTTGTTTTTTCATTTGTCATTTTTTATAATTAATACTGATTATGTGTCAGCAAAATGATTTTATCTTTCAAGATGCACACTTGCAATATGAAAGAAAATGGAAAGTTCTCTTGGTCGTGGGGCTTATTTGAAACAAAACATTAGTGGACAAGAACTTTTCTTTAGAATTTATTTTTTAAGATAACTCTTGGTTTGTGATCATTGAATTTCCCACAGTAAAGAAAACAATGGTCATATTAATTTATACAGTTTACCCCTAGACATTAACAATACATTTACTTTTCAAAATAGTTCTAAAATATGAGCTATTATATGATCACTTACCTGAATCTCTGGAGCTAAAATTATAGAAGGTGAAATGAACATGGGGCTGGATTTAGTAAGGAGAACCTCATATGGATCAGGTGGTGATCCCAATGCAAAAATGCCTCTTTCATATATGCCCTGTATTCCCTGAAAACTTGTTATCTTCATGTTTAGGCTCCAGGGAAATGTCTGATTCCTCTAATTGTATAGCTTGTACCTACAAAAAAGCGCAAAGGATGTATGAATGAGAATTGTGCAGTATTGGGAAGTCAGAATGAAGTATTGGTGGGATTAAGGTTTTTTTTTTTAATTGCTTTATAAGTCTCAATTTCTCAATGTGTGTATGTGTAGCTTATGTGTATGTATTTATATTCAATATAGACCTTTCTACACACCTACATGTATGCCTGCCACATAGTAAAGACTCATAAATATTTAAGGAAGTGAGTCTTATCTGTCCTTTAATTTGGATTCCTTTTCACACCTCTGTGTGGAACATAAAACGGCTTCTGTTTGGGCATACATGACAAAGCCTCAGTGCCCTGTTGGAACTACAGCCAGAACAGGGTCCCACTTAGATGCAGCCCTCTCCAGTTTCTCTGCCTCTGTGCCACCTGAAACGACTCTCATCATCACACCACTCTCCTACACCGTCACCGTAGCGACTTCCGCTTCCTGTCATCCTCCTTATAAACTCTTGTTTGCATGGCCAAAATAATCTATTGGAGGCGGAACTCCGATTTTGCCACTTGCTGCTTAAATCGTTCTATGACCTCCCATTATGCGTAGGATTACCCCGCCTATGACCTAGAGAAGATCTTGCATGTTCTGGCCCCTGGCTTCCTCTCTGGTGAGTCCTCTGTCCCACTGAACAGCACTTGAACTTGCAGTGTTCTGCCTCAGATTAGTTACAGTGCCAAGAATTGGAGTTTAGTATCTCAGAGTCAGTAGTCTCCGTCTCCGAATGTACCTCAAATAAATACTTAATATGGGTTTTTTTTTTAATCGGTGATTTCTATGTGAATATGCCTTTGAATTAAGTCCCCTGCCTTTCCTTCATCTAGTGGTTGTTCAGCTGCTCTTAAACCCATCTATAGAAATTCTGAACACTCTATTGCTTTCATTTCCCCACGGCTGGCTCATTCTACCGACCCACTTAAATATCAGGTCAAATGTCATCTTAAATGGGCCTTTTCTGCCCACCCAACCCACAGTATCTCTCAACTCACTCCCTGTCCTAGTACCTTGTTTTATATTTTTCAGGGCGTTTATTTCTAATCAAAATGATCTTTTTTTATTTATATATATTCCTATTATTTCTTTACCCCTTCTAGAATTTATGTTCCATGAAAACAAGGACCTAGTCTTTCTTATAATCTACTGTGAGTAGAAACTATTTGTTAAATAAATTGATTTATGTGCATCACTCTGAGCATTATTTTTAAAAGACTGCCTTTCCCCTCTTTATACACCAATTGCTAAATCTTTTTTATGCCATTTGGTCAAGACAATAAATATATATTCCCCTCAAATTCATCATGATCTTGAAGATATATTCCTTTTCCTTGATTAAATTAAGCTGTGGGATTTTTTTTTTTTTTTTAAATAACTTTAGCAGCACCTTTGGCCTCTACCAAGAATGTTTCCAGCTAAGGATTTTTTTAAGCCTTAATCTTTACTGAAATTACATGGTGGCAGTTGCTAAGCTGCCAGCTGTTAACATGATCTCTGCAGTAAGAATACAACATGCAAACGTGAATGCTGTGGTCTCTAAAAACTCGTAGTTAGCACTCACACATGTGGACACAGACAGGTGTTGAACAGGTTGGCAATTGAAAATGAAATGGGCGGATTCCCAGACCAGATGCAGAGACCTCATAGGACCTTAGCAACTTAAGTGAAGGTGCCCTGTCAAAACCTGATTCAATGCTGTCGTCAGATTAAAGTCTGTTTCTATCCCCCAATTCTCAATAAATCCATTCTTTATGGAGTTAAGAGTGGATTGCGTTAAGTATATTGAATGTTTATTATTGCTATATCTTTCCACGGAAAGGATTTTCAGTTGCAAGACAGTATATTATATAAGCTTTGTTCGGTAATATACAAGGAGGCTTGTAAGTGAAAACAAATACTCGGTCAGACCACCTGTTTCTGTGTAATTCCCTGTCAGGTGGTGATGAAGCAGAGTGGAAGCCGCAAAATCTGCCCCTTGGGAGCCCAGGGAGCAGGGTGAGCCCCCCTGGTCCCATAGCTTCTCTTTCAGCGACATATTTTAACTTAGTACCCACTGATGGTCACACTTCTTTCAGAGTGCAACTTACTCCAGATTACTCTCAATTTGGATACTGGCTAGCAAACCAGTAGGTATAAGGTGTTAACGCATTCAGAAGCATTCTTCACTAGACTGTATCCTGCAGGTTCATTGTAGAGTTTGCCTCAGGAATGTGCTTTAACATGACCTTGCAAAAGAGTTGGGTAACGGGAAAGCTCTTGGGGATACTAAAGGACTCCAAAGAAGTGTGAAGTGCAGCATCGTTTTCTAGAACTAGAACCAGGAGGCAGGGAGTTAAAAGGATGGTATTCATAGTCAGTTGCATCTGGAACCAATGTATTCAAAAGCCAATCTCTGCTTTTTTCAGTTGTCTCCTGGGTTGGGTTTCCTAATTCTTAGTGATAGCTTTGTTAGTGGTTGGTGTTTTGTTACTCTTCCATCTGTTCCAACTCTTTGTTAAAACCCACTGCCCAGTAATCCATGACAGAGTCTGGGTCTGGTGAGTGATTTTTGAGATAGTAAAATATTAAATAAAATATAAAAGGAAGTACAAAATAAAACAAGTGTTTAATACTTTATCATTTAAATCACCGTGGCTTTAGAAAGTAGATGATTCTTTTGAAGGTGAAGGGTTATTTGTTTTATGCTTTTTTAGTATTTCTAAAGATCTTGAGTTTGGTACTTAAACTTTATGTATCCATCATGTTAAATAATTATTTAAAGTTATTTAGAAATATAGTACTTAAAGCATAAAACAGCACCTAGTCCTGTATCAAGTTATATTAAAGAAAGAAGCAACACTGATGTTAAGTGTTTTACGTTGCATGTGAAAAAACAAGCCTTTTGACAGGTAATTTTGAAAATAGATCTTAAATGGCAAACAAATTTTTAGCATTTTAGGTGGGTTACACATATCATGTCTGGGTTCTATAGTGCATGACCACATGAATGTAATTAATATAGAGAGCTTTAGAGATGAATCCTTTTAAAAAGAGTAACCATTTCGAAAACCTGCATTGAAATATATAATCGAGATGATATCCATTAGAAGTAAAGGGGATCACGTCTAAAACGACATTTAGAAGCATCTCCACATTCTCTTTCTCAGGCTCTCGTTCATTTACGTATTCATTTGACAAGTCTGTGGGAAAGATCTTAATGGGAAAGAAACAACCTAGGGAAGAGAGGGGGGTGAGAACCAAGTGAGGCTGGGACCCAGAAGCTCAGACAGGAAAGCCAACAGCCCTCAAGTCATTTCACAGCAGAGAAGCATATGGCCCCAAAACCAGTTCAGTCCCTGGATCGGCCAGGTGCCTTTCTGTGTTACAGTAACAAGGCCCATCTCCAGCCCCCAGTGAAATGATTCTTGGAAGTCGCAAAGGAGGACAGAGAGGAAGATTGTCTCCTGACGGGGGTTGTGGTTTGCTGGGGACTCCTGTGCCACAGGCCAGCAGGTGCCAGGAGCTCTACAACCCTAATCTCTGATTCTCTCAGGGCTCTGTAGGGCGCAACATCCTTGTGTCTGACAGGAAATCGGCCTGAGGTATGTAAGGGTTAAAGGTCATATGAGTTGGAAAGAGGAAGTGAGGGGACATGAAAGTGGGACTTCTGTTTTGCAATGGCAGACTCCTGTTAAACCTGGCTTTATCCCCTTTTCCTTCTGTTTGAAATACCTTAATATGATTATCTTCAGAGAGCCCTTTTCTGGCCCAATTATCAAAAATATACCCCCATCAAAATCATTCTCTTTACCGTTTTATTTTTCTTTAAAAACACTCAAAATTGTTTGAGATACTTCTTTATTTGTGGACACTTCTCCATTCTGTATGGGATTGATTTTATTTTTCTAATTTTTTTTTCTGATTCTGATGCTGAAGACATTTTTGTAATGCTCAGGACCTAGAGATATTCATTGTACATACTTAATATTCGTTGAGTGAACGAATAGAGGGGGAAATACCCACAAGAACGGGAGAATATACAAAAATTATAAATGCACATGGGACTAAAGCCAGTTATTTACCATTCTGACTTGTAAGCAATGAAAGACTAATTCCCAGAGCTGTGAAAGATACCAAAGAAGGACCAAATATATCTTTCTGAAAGACCAGAATACATTCATGTTAGTCTTTAAACTCTTTTGCCAGTATGTCCCTTAAAATAATTTTGTACAACTTACAGACTGATTGTAAACTTTTTTTTTTTTTTAAAGAAAGCAGGGGGCAGGGCGGGGGAATGGGGAAGGCATGAAGAGAGGGAGGAGAGTTTGTTTTTAAGATTTTATTTATTTATTTGACTGAGACAGCACAGAAGCAGGGGGAGCTGCAAGGAGAGAGAGAAGCAGACTGTCCACTGAGTAGGAAGCCCAATGCAGAGCTCAGTCCCAGGATCCTGGGACCATGACCTGAGCCGAAGGCAGACACTTAACCGACTGAGCCACCCAGGCACCCCGGGAGGAGAGATTCTTAAGCAGGTCCATGCCTAGCAAAAAGCCCTATGTAGGGCTTGACCTCACAACCCTGAGATCATGACCTGAGCCAAAATCAAGAGCCATTTGCTTTAACTGAGCCAACCAGGTGCCCCGGGTCATTGTAAACTTTTTTTTTTTTTTTTAATTTACTTGAGAGACAGAGAAAGTGAGAGAGAACATGAGAGGAGAGAAGGTTAGAGGAAGAAGCAGACTCCCCATGGAGCTGGGAGCCTGATGTGGGACTCGATCCCGGAACTCAAGGATCATGACCTGACCCGAAGGCAGTCGCTCAACCAACTGAGCCACCCAGGCACCCCCATTGTAAACTTTTCATCATAAATTTAAATAGTCTCAATGGATGCAATTTCTAAAATAAAACCATTAATCAATTGTAAGCATGCCAAATAGGATCTAAATGCTGCTGATTCTATGGCTACCTGTAACCATTGAAAATGGTATTTTTTTTTTTTTTAGCTTTTTCTCCTTTATTTTTATTTCCCTGGGTTTTCCCCAACAGAATTTTACTCTTAGGAAATAAGTATTATGTTTCAGAATCCTATTTGATCACTCTATCTTGCTTCTCTGCAATTAAAAAGAAGTGTACAAGTTGGAATTAAAAAATCCCTATGAAGTCCTAACTGCCAATACTTTAGAAATGTGACCTTAGTTGGAAATAGTGTTCTAATTAGGATGAGTTCATACTGGAAAAGGGTGGGCTCCTAATTCAGCATGACTGGTGTCCTTCTAAAGAAGAAGGGATTGGGAGTAGTCATGCATGCAGGGAGAACACCATGGGAAGAGAAAGGCAGAGACGGAGATGATGCTTCTACAAGCCATGACATGCCCCAAATCGACAGACGTGATGGGAGACACCAGGGATAGATTCTCCCTCACAGCCCTCAGAAGGAACCAACCTTGATTTTAAATTCTAGCCTCCAGAACAGGGAGACATAAACTTCTGTTTATGCCACATAAATGAGCAAACTTAAGCAGAGAACAGACCTATCTAACAGACCTAAAAAATAACATAGGAAAGACAGAACGCCCCTTTCCCTAAAAAGAGCTTCCTCATTACTTCTTCTTATGCCAAACACCCAGATTTATTCCCCCTTTTTCCCTCTATTTGAACAAACCAAGTTAGTTAAACTATCTCTCTTGAATAAAAATAAGACGAGGAAAAGGAGAAAACCAACTCTTGTAAACAAAACGCTAAATTTAAGTATTAAAAATTATATTGCTATACATTTGTAATGATGACTAGCAGACAACTGATAAAAGTAGATACGTGACAAAACTTGAAGTACAATTATTAAACGTAAAAAAGTTAAATTTAAATGGAAATGCCCATCTTCATGGGCTGGGGACTTCCCTGCCCAATTTTTCTATAAATGAGCACTTTTTCTAAAACAAGAAAGGCTTTCCGATTGATTCCTTGCGTATAGCATTATTTAGAGACGTAAGCATGGAGAAGCCTGGCTTACCTAAGTAGGTCGGTGGCAACAGTTTTGTCACAGCATCACTCATTTTCTCAACTGGTTTTTGGGGGTATGTGTGTGTGTGTTTTAAGTTTCTAAGTTAGATGCCCCAAACACATAGTGATATAGGATAAAGAATATTTTTACTACTATTCTGTCATCTTATAACTAAATTAGCTTCTTCTATAATGTTGCCAAAAGCAAAAAAATATGAAAACCACCTAATATTCAAATACTTTGTTTTGCCTCTGAATGTAGAGAACCATACCATTGCCACTGGGAGAATTCCTAACCAAACCTCACTACATAAATGCCTGCTTGAAAATTGAAGCTGGGTTAGAGAGAGCTGTTCGTTTCTACTTTCTCTCCAGCTTGAGATTGAGGAGGTAAATCCTGTCAGTTCTCCAGCCGGAGAGGAAGGGGGGCAGCAATGAGGATTTCCTGTCATTCAACAAAATCAGACCTGGAAAGATCATTGTTGATTCAAGAATAGATAAGAGGTGAGGTGGTGCAGGGAGGGAGGGAGTAACGGAGACCTATGAAGATATTCTGTAATATTACTACTGATTTTGCTGAATGTATAAGAAACAAGGGATCTATTGAAAAGTTTGTGAAAATGACAGCTGGCTGAGATTAATAGACGAGATCTGACAGAAATAAGGCAGTAAAACAAAAAACAAATTCGTGTTCACATTTTCGGCAATAATGTACAGAATGAACTACACAGAATGAAGTCAGTAACATAGAAGACCAGAGAAACTCTAAGTCCGAAAACTCTACCCACAGTGGTAAATATTAAAGAAAGAAAGGAAATACCCACTATGATTAAAAAAAAAAATCTTATCTAAGTGGGAAGAGAACATAGGTAGAACAGAAGTAGTGATAAAAGCAATAGTGAAAGTAAAAAACAAAGGAACATTTTCTGATATTTAAAAGAACTTAGTCTACAGGTAACCAGACTTCCACATTTCAGGAAATTTAGTGAGAAGATATTTTCAAACATTTCTTGTAAAATATTTTTTTAAATTAAAAATATGTGTGTTGGGGCGCATGTTTGGCTCAGTGGGTTAAGTGTCTTTGGCTCAGGTCCTCATCCCCCTGATATCCTGGGATGGAGCCCTGCCTAGAGTTCCCTGCTCAGCGGGAATGAATGAATATATATATAGGAATGAAATTATATGATTTATTAAGTTCCATTATAATTCCAAAGTTGCTTATTTTTCCTGTTCAGTTTTCAATTTGCAGTACTTCCTAATATTTTGGCTTTACCTTTCTCTCAAAGTAAAAACACATAAAATACAGCAAGAGCTCACTTAAGTGAATCAGATGTTTTGACAAAGTAGGACTTTCTTTTAAATATAATTACTCCATAATCACTTTTTTAATTTTTTGATTTGTTTTTATTTCTTGATTATTTTTTGATTTGTTATTTAATTTTTTTTCTGGAAATATCTTAGCATTTTAATGGGTTTCTTATGACTGTGATCACATCATGGCTACCAATATACCTAAAAGAATAAGACCTGGTTCCTCCATGGCTCTTAAATCTGGATCCATCACACAAAAGATGCTTAAGACAGCCTAGTTAGATAAAGGAATGAATTGAGCCTCATGCTTATTGCTTCCTGAACATTTTAATTGAACTGTTTGACATTTTTAAAAAATTAAATATTATTTGTAAGTGGAGGAAGATTCATTAAAGAGTACAAATTGGGTAATTTGGATGGCTAGACAATTAGTATTTTTTTTAAACAAGGTAAGTATGTGATCTGTACTGTCAAATAGATTTTTAAAGGTGACTGAATATTTAATTGAATCAAAATATATTTAATTTCATGGAGAAATTAAAAGGCAGGGACTATATGCCAGACACTGTGGGAGCCGGTGAGTCAAAAACAAAGAACACACACTAGTAAATGCAGTTAGAAACGGTGTAAAAGGGGCACCTGAGTGGCTCGGTGGGTTAAAGCCCCTGCCTTCGTCTCAGATCATGATCCCAGAGTACTGGGATCGAGCCTCACATCAGGATCTCTGCTCAGGGGGGAGCTTGCTTCTCCCTCTCTCTCTGCCTGCCTCTCTGCCTATTTTGATCTCTCTCTCTCTCTGTCAAATAAATAAAATCTTTGAAAGGAAGAAAAAGAAGGAAAGGAAGGAAGGAAGAAATGGTGTAAAGGGGACAAGTTTGTAAGGGTCCTGGAAGGAGAAGTAGGGTTTACTAGATTAGGAAATATATAAATCATGCCATTTTAAAGGTGAAGGTGATATATTCCTGCTTGGGAGTTCAGGTAGAAAAATGAATAAAAGTGGGCAAGTCTTGTTGGAGAAGCTGTCTGGAGTAGCAAACTCAGTGGTAGCTGTAAATTCTAACTAATATTTGCAGGAGAGTTTTGCAAGCCATGCAGGGAAGGCAGACCTTTCTGTGTTAGTCATCTCTCTCCCAGCAGATTCCAGATTGTTCATGTGGTGATGTGTCAGGAGACTTTCTTTCAGCCAGGTTTTTAAGATTCTTCCAAATGAAAGAATGGAACAGGAAACTTATGAATTATTGGCTCAGTATATTTTCTACTTTGTTAACAATTAGTCACAAAAATATTACTTGGTAGGCTCCTGAAGTCTAATAATTATATTTTAACTATAAGACAAATCTGAACATATTTTGGTTTCATATACTAACCCCATCATAGATTTTTTTTTTCCTGTAATGTAGTGAAATGTGGTGAAAATGTGTAGTTTTTCTCATACATATGAAAGTTAGACCTGTTACTAAGAATCTCCATTAAAAAAAAGAAAAAGGGGGCGCCTGGGTGGCTCAGTGGGTTAAAGCTTCTGCCTTCGGCTCAGGTCATGGTCTCAGGGTCCTGGGATCGAGCCCCACATGGGACTCTCTGCTCGGCGGGGAGCCTGCTTCCCCCTCTCTCTCTGCCTGCCTCTCTGCCTACTTGTGATCTCTCTCTCTCTGTCCAATTAATGAATAGAATTTAAAAAGAAAAAGAAAAAGAAAATTGAAGGATTAGCCAGAGGATTTGAATCGGTGATCTTGGCTAGTCCTAAGGTAATGCTAAGAATGCGTTTGTAGAAAATACCTAGAAATGCTGGGTGAGATATAATACACATCTTTTTAAATGCACAGCTGTACTGCAAGAAGGAAAACCTCAGGGACCAAATAGTGAAGCTTGTGCATTGAGATTGTAGCTGTATTGGGGCTGGAGTATGGGGACAAGGTGTTGATGTTGGTGTGTAGGGATTTTATTGTTCACTCAGAGAAGGAAAACATACCCTGAGGCATTCTCAAAGTGGGGATTTGGATAAGAGATTTTCTCATAAAGAACTTAAAAGAACTAGATCTCTGTGAAATGTGGACTAGAAGAAACCTGCCCCCAGGCTAGTAAATTTATATTTGGCCTTAGGCTCTGAATGTGGAGTAAAAATGACCCCTGAGAGTTTGTAACTATTAACCTATACTCAGAGAATGTTGAAGTTTTAATTTATTTTCTACAAAAAGAAGGGAAACACCCAAGGTAAGAAATTAACACAAAAAGTACTTCTGGATTGATCTGAGGCATCTGACATTTAAAATAAATGGTTTTGGAGATATGAACCTTTAAAATGGGTTTTATAAAATATCCACAGATGAAGCAGTGCTGGATATGAGCTCATAATTAAAAATTATAAAACAAAGAATTATTTACACACCCAAGAATGTCAGTAATAATTCTATATAAACTATACAGAATAATTCTATATAAACTATACAATAATTACATTTACACTGATGAAATTTATAAATTGATTCAAAAAATAGAAGAAAAGAACAAAGCAAAGAACACTATGAAAAATAAAGCCAATTTGGAATGGGGCTATGTAGAGCTACTAATAAAAATTTAAAAGTCATTGAAATTACACCCTTGTTGGACAGGTTAGACAGTAGGTTAGACATATCTAAAGAGAAAATCAGTGATATAATGAATGATAGAATATTATAATCTTAAGAAATTACTCTATACTCAGCATAGAGAAATAAGCATAATATATGCAAAGAGCTTAAAAGGTAGGGAGTAAAGGATCAGAAGTTTCAAGATACTTCTGATAAAACTTGAAGGATAAAGGGATAAGGAGGTAGAGTCAACATTTGGAAAGCTAATGAACAAGATTCTGAAATTGATAAAAGTCATGAATTCTCAGATCCAAGAAATACTACAACCATCAATCAGGATAAACATTAAAACTCCCCAGAATTTCACAGTAAAGCTACAGGATAGCAAGAGTGCCTGATTGCCTTAGATGGTGGAGCATGTGATTCTTGATCTTGGGGTTGAAAGTTCGAGTAAGTAAAAAATTACTTAATTTTTTTAATTAAAAATTTAAACACAGAACAACAAAGATAAAGAGAACGTTTAAGAGAAACCAGAGAGAGAAGGCAAATTAACTACAAGGGGACCACAATTGGATTTTAATCAAACTTTTCAATATAGATATGTAAGCTTTCTGACAATAGAATAATATCCTCAAAGTGCTGAAGGATTATTAGCCTAGAATACTATATAACCAACCAACTAGTCATTTGTAAGGGAGAATTAAGACTTATTTTAAAATAAACACTGACTCAAAAAGGTTTTACTAAAGAAGGAAATTGAACTCAGTGATGGAGTGAGATTCAAGAAACAGTAGTGGCCAAAAAATGGGTAAAGACAAGGGCCACTATAAATTTTGACTGTATCAGATAACATATTTTAATATTTTCTCTTAATAAATGTTAACATACTAAATACTACTAAAACAAGGTAGAACTAACACAATGAGCCCCGATTTTATTATGAGGGGAGGTAATGATAATAAAACACCCAACGTTCTCTGTATTCAGGAGGGATGAGTTAAAAGCACAATAGGATTTGAGAGAACAATAAAAAAAATAAAAACAGAAAGTGTAGTTTCCTCACTATCAGAGGAAAGAGGAGATTTTGTTAATGTGTAATAGAGACGGAATAAGAAAAGTAAGCATGTTAACGAGCAAGGTTAGATAATAGAAATAATTCCAAATATATCATGAAATATAACAAATATAAATGATTCTGACTTGCCTATTAAAAGATTAGATTTTTGGACGTTTAAAAAATCCAACTATATATATCGTTAATAGAAATTTAAAATAGAACACAGTGTAAATGAGAATAGAAAGATGAAAACATTTTCAGGCAGGCACATACTAACCAAAAGAAGTGTTGTATAGCTTTGTGAATATCCAATAAATAAACTTCAAGGCAAAAAAAACTTTTGCGAATTAAAAAAAAAAACCTACGTAAATATAAGTGGAGCTATTTACCAGCAACATGGAAGAGACATAGAAGGTATAACAAAGGCATATATGTGTAAGATTGTGTCTTCAAAAAATATAAAGCAACATTCAAGGGAATCATATGAAGAATTCACAGACAGCATTGGTAGGAAATTTTAACATACTCTCAATAATTGACACATTAGAGAAAATATTAGAAAACTTTTTCTACACAATTAGTAAATTTGATGTAACGGACATAATCACTGAAAAATAATTGCAAAAGGTGCATTCTTTTTAAGCATCCTTTTAACAATTGGCCATGCCTAGGCCACAGGACAGATCTCAAAAACCAAAATTCTGAATCATTCTGGTCATAGTGGAGTTATTTAAAACTCAGTAAGAAAAACGTAACTGCAGATCCAAATTTAAAAGCACACTTGTAAATAAATAGCTCATGTATAGAAAAGAACTAATGAACGTGAGAAATATTTGGAACTGAACTAATGAGAATGCTATATATAACTTGTGAGGTGAAGTGAGGGTAAATTTAGAATAAACTTAAATATACAAGTTTATTGAACCTATATAGCAAATAACAACTGAAAATGAATAAGCTAAGTAGATGAATTAAAATATTCATGAAAGTATAAAGTTCACTACCCCCCAAAAAACAAGAGAGACATTAAAAAAAAATCACAGAAATTAAGAAATAGAAGACAGAATAACAAAATGCAAAGATATTCTTTGCCAAGCGCTCAAAAAAGGAAATAAACCCTTAGCGAAACTGATTCTGGAAAAAGGATTTGAATGATTGATACATTAGAAAATGAGCGAACTTGTTTAATAAAGAAACCCACAGAAAAAGAAATCCCAAGAGGCTAATAAAAATATGAGGAAATGCTCAGTTCTGTTAGTAATGAGAATTGTAAATTCAGGTTATTAGTGAGATGCCACTTTCCATTCATCTCAATTGGTACAATATAAAAGGACTCAAAATACCAAGTTCGGCAAAGATGTGTTGTGTCAGGTGCTCTCATGTACTCCTGGTGTATGTATGAATTGTAAAGTAGTTTTGTAACATCTAGTGAGGATGAAGATACACACACACTACAACCTAGCAGTTCCACTCCCTGGTGTAGCCCTTCAAGTAGCTCTCACACGTGTGCAAGAATGACCATTGGGCTTTATTTTTAATAGCAACAAGTGGAAGAAACTGAAGGGCATCACTAGAACATTGGGTAAAGTGTGACAATTCACTTCGCAGTGTATGTATCAAGATGGTTAGATATGTTGAACTTAGGAGGGGAAAAAGTTGCAGAAGAAATGCATCTGATTCATTCATACAAAGTTTTAAAATGTGTGAAACTCAATTTACTTATGTGGTAATCATGATTTATAATAAATATATATTTGGTCTTTATCCCCATTCTAACACAGAACCCCTGTACTTCCCTAGTAAATGATAAATCTTTTGTTCTTTTGTTATATTAATAGTGACTTGTAAACCCCATCTTAGGATGAGCAGGGCTTGCCTAGAGGACAGTGTGATTATCGAGTTGGAACTTTCATTCCCACCTACCCCACAGCCTCCCAGACCTGGGGGAGGGGAGAGGGGCTGGACATTGAATAAATTGCTAATGGCCAGTGATTTAATCAGTTATGCCACTGTAATGAAGCCATTATAAAAACCCAAAAGAAGGTGATTGAGAGAGTTTCCAGGTTGGTGAATAGATGATTTAGGGAGGAGGTTGTGGGAACTCCTCATCTGTAGCCCATCAGAAATACAGGTAATAATTTGGACTAGCACCTGAAGTACAAAGAAAGGGTGGATGAGAACCTCCAATCTATAGATGAGAGCCTCGGGTTATGACTGGCAACTAAAGGGCTGTTGGGAGGGGGCAATCTTGTAGGACTGACCCTTAACCTAAGGAATTCTAATTCTGTGTGCTCTCTTGGTATAGAGTTAGAATTGAGTGGATTGTGGGATTCCCAGCAGGTGTCCAGAGCATTGTTTGTTATTGATATGGAAACCACCCTGCCTACATACCCAGCAGGTTAGAATTGGGTCTAGGAACCTAAAATATTATATGTAATAAAACTTTTAAAACATGCATGGAAATAATAAACACAAAATTCAGCAGGATAATAACCTCTGTGGAGAGAGAAAAGAAAATGTGTTTGAGTAGGTAAAACTATACAAAAAATCCTAAAGCATATATATATATATATATATGAAGTTATGATTTAGGGGCACCTGGGTTGCTCAATTGGTTAAGCATCCAACTCTTGGTTTCAGCTCAGGTCATGGTCTTAGAGCCGTGAGATCAAGCCCTGTGTCAGGCTTCATGCTCTGTGTGGAGTTTGCTTAAGTTTCCCTTTCCCTCTGCCCCACCTCCCCACACACATGCTCTCTCTCTCTCTTTCAAATCTTTAAAAAAGAAAAAAAGTTATGATTGAACATAGCTATAGACATGTTAGTATATTATTGTACTTTGGTTCATACTTAAAATACTTTACATTTTTAAGACAGCACTACATGAAATCACTTTATGGAAGAATAGCGGAACTTGGGACTAAGTTATTGCCCTTAAGTAAGAGAATGAGCTTTTTAGAACGTATAATGGAAGTATGTCATTGTTTACCATCCACCACCACACCACTACCAATCTCCCCAAATCCCCTACAATCATACCTTTTTTCACAAGGAAACTGAAGCCGCCTTTAGTAACAGACCCCTGAAGGAGCCGCCACCAGGTTTTATCCATAAGCCTTGGGCATAGGCAGGTGGAAAAATAAATCCATCGACAGTCTATGAGGGGAAGGAAAGGAGAACTTCAGAGTACAAGAACCACAGGTGTTTCAGGGTTTTTGCCTCACTATTCCCAAACAAGTTTTTATGTATTTTTTTTTCAAAATGGAAATCACTGTACTCTTTTCCTCATTAAGATATAATTCAGGGGCACCTGGCTGGCTCAGTTGAGCATGCAACTCTTGATGTCGCAGTTGTGAGCTTGAGCCCCATTTTCAATGTAGAGACTACTCTGTAGAGAAACTCAAACACTAAAAAAAAAAAATAATAAATCACCCACAATTGCACCTTCTAATAATTACTATAGATGTTTTAGTCTGTATTCTATTCATATATATAGTGTTTACCCAAAAGAGCACACTCTACATTTTTGTTTTTCACCTACTTCTTATGTCGTGATTTGTCTTGGAAATAGTTCCATGTCTGGAAAAAAAATCTGTCATATGTGTTTTGATTGCTGTATAGCATTCTACCGTATGGTCATCCCATAAGGTATTTAACCAACCCACTGTTGGTTTTTCCAGTTTTTGCTTATATTCAATACTGCAGTGAACACACTACACATGCATCCTTGAATCCTTGTCCATTTGTTTATTTGGAATAAGTTCTTAGAAGGAGATTTGCTGGATCAAAGGGATTGCATAATACATAGTGAGGCTTACAGAATGTAAGTTTCCAGAAGCCTGGAGACTCTGGCAAGAGTTGATGCTGGAGTTAGAAAGCAGAATCTCCCGCTCTCTAGGTAACCTCAGTTGCTGCCCTTATCTGTCCCCTCCATATTGATAGATACTAGTTCTTTGTTGAGTAGATATTTTGCATACATCTTCTCTTAGTTTGTGGCTTTGCCTTTTTACTTTCTTCATGGTATCCTTTCATGAGGAGAATTTCTTAATTTTAACATAGTCCATGGAATTTTTTTCTTTCATAATTAGCTCCCTTTTGAGTCCTCTTTAATCTTTGTCTATTAAAAGCTGTTTTTATGTTTCCTTAGTTTCATCTGTATTTAAAAGTGGAAAGGGGGTTATAATTCACATTATCCAGAACTGTTTTCCATGGATCCTGTGTTGTAAAATATTTTGCAATTTAGGTATTAATCCACCAAACGTTCTTTTTTTTTTAAGATTTTATTTATTTATTTGACAGAAAGAGAGCGAGAGAGGGAACACAAGCAGTGGGGATCGGAGTGGAAGAAGCAGGCTTCCTGCTGAGCAAGGAGCCTGATGCGGGCCTTGATCCCAGAACCCTGGGATCATGACCTGAGCCAAAGGCAGATGCTTAACAACTGAGCCACCCAGGCACCCCTCCACCAAACATTCTTATCTCCTGCTGGGAACAGCAGCTCCTCTCTTTCTTTTAGGGGAACTTCTCAGAGCCCATCTGTTGTGGTATGTGATATTCTTGGCCATAGATGTAAGTTCTCCACCCAAATTGGGCTAATGTTACTCTACCCCTTAACCAGAGTGATTGGTGCAAATATGGCCTTATGACTCAGGGTGGGACAGTCAGGGACTTGACTGATTGCTGATTGAAGCTAGTTTCAAAAGAGAAGAATGGAGAGGCTGCAGATCTTGGCAGTGTTAAGTCACTGGGGGCCTAAAACTCACTCCCACCCTGGACCTTCCTGTGGCTTTGGTTATTGTGGGCTAGTAAATTCTTCGCTTTTATTAAAATCTGGGTTTTTTTGGTTTTTGTTTTTTGCTTTAGTTAAAGGCTTAAAATAAGCCTGCTTTAAAATGTAGTTACATGGGGCACCTGGGTGGCTTAGTCGGTTAAGTGTTGGAATTTTGATTTCGGCTCAGGTCATGATCTCAAGGTCGTGAGATCGAGCCCCACATGGGCCCTGCACTGAGCCTGGAGCCTGCTTAAGGGTCTCTCTCTCCCTCTGCGCACCCCCTCTTGCTGTCTCATGTGCACTCTCTCTCTCTCTAAAAAACTAAAATGTAGTTCCATGATCATGTAAGTTTGAGAATGCTCCTGTTATATTTTATTTTAGAGATTCATGAAGTATGTCAGCCTATTAAATGTCATAAGAAAACATGCAGTAGAAGAAGCCTGTTTATCTTTATTTAACCCAGTAATTCTCAAATTTATTTTTAACATGAATGCTTTCTTATGGTGCTTCTATTAATATCTCATAGACTCTTGGCCAACAGGTCGTTGTTTTGGGAAATACTGGATCATAGGCATGGAGGCCTAACTGCAAGCTGATAGGTGAAAGGTGCTTTAATCTCTGAGCTAGGTTTTGAAAAATGCTGACATTTAATAATTTATGAGCAAAGCATGTTATCTTTAAAATTTGGCAGAGTCTTATAAAATATTAACACAAGTAATCTGCCAACCTTTTCTTGTGCAGGTTAGCCAATACACATTTGCTATGTGCAGTTATAGAGAGAAAAAGTCTGAACCACAAGAATTAATGCAGCTTGAAGGATACACTGTGGATTATACAGATCCCCACCCAGGTAATTCTAAGCTGTATCACTTTCTCTACCATTCATGTATTTATGAAATTCTCATAAATATCTTCTTCTCTGTTCTAGGTTTCAAACTCCATTGAATGAATAGGGAGCATATTTCACTTATGTACCTGAACAAAACTTCATGAGATTCAGAGTATAACTTTCTGAGGGCTACTTAGCTTTAGCATAACTCATCATTTCTGTTATCTTTAGGACAAGGATGCAATATGTGAAAGTTATACTGTAACAGAAAAATTATATAAGAAATATCAGCAATGCTTATATAAACTTTCGTACTGGAAACTGAAAGGTAGAAGAGATAGAAATAGGGAAAGAAGTGGAAAATGAATTTTTGCATTTTCTACCAATTTTCTTCCCAATATCACATTCTTAAATTCTCTCTTTACTACCATATTAATATGGGTATGTACTAGATGCTTGATATCTACCATTGGTGAGGGAATGACTTAATGAATATATGGAGATTAATGAAATTAATAAAGCAATATTAAATACATAGATTTAATAAATACAAAGATTAAGAATTTAATATGAAGAGATTAAAAGTAGGAATCTGTGATCGCATATACTAATTGGTCACCAAAAAATGAAAAACATCTTCTTTGTGAAAGAATTTTGCAAAGGATAAAATACCAAATACAAGTATCATTTTTGCCCTACCTGTATTTCATTTCTGCTAAAATCACCATGTATTTCTCCTGCGTATAGCATGAGAAATGTGCCAAAAGAGACTTCCTTCTCTGGCATGAGTTTTCAGACTGTGCTATGTATTTCTATGGACTAGGTTTGTACAGCTTGAAGAATGTTACTACTATGTCATGAACTGTTCATTTCCTTAAGCGGGTTTTAATTTTTAAAGTGATATGGAAGTTTAAACCTTTCTCTTATTAATAGCATTGAGCTACTGATGTCAAACTGATTCTTTTCCATCTGACCGTTTAGTGAATGAGCTTGAAATCTGCCAATTGTGTAAGTTTTTAATGACGTCTTTCTTCCTTCACAGGCCTTCAGGGTGGTCAGATGTTCTTTAATGCAGTTAAAGAAGGAGACACTGTGATATTTGCCAGTGATGATGAACAGGATAGAATATTATGGGTTCAGGCCATGTATAGGGCCACAGGTCAGTCCTATAAACCCGTTCCTGCGATTCAAACCCAGAAGCTGAATCCTAAAGGAGGGACTCTCCATGCAGATGCTCAGCTTTGTAAGTTGTGTTGGAAAATAATTGGATTATCAATTAATAACCTTAATAAGATATAAAATTGAGACACATTTGTTCAGTATCATAGTTTGCATCATTAATGAATTCCTAATTGAATAAAAATCATTTGTATTAGTAGCCATAAAATCAGCACTCTAATTTTTTTATACAATTCTGGAATAAATATTGCCTGGGTTTTTCAGTCATGAATTTGCTAAGCATTGAGGTATCTCTGGAAATCTCAAGAACATATAAGAAAACTCTCCAGAACTTCTCCAATAAAATTTATTTAAACTTACTATTTTACTTTATGTGTTCTATAAAAATGGGAAAAGTATTGTGAAATCAAACAGGCCTTGATAGGACTCCAGAACATCAAAGTGATGAACCATGCCTTCCTAGGGTTGTTCTTAATACTCCAGAAGGGTAACAGGGCTATTTCCTGTTGTAAATTGATTTAAAAACAGAGTAAGTCATCAAGCCAACTTTCTTTATCTAAATACCTTTGTATTTATATCATCCTGTGTATGCTAATTTAAATCATTTAAAAATTTTTATTTTTCCTTTGAATCTGTGATTAATAACAAATGATATACTAATTATAGGAACATTTTCAAACACAGCTTTAATAATCATTAAAACAAATATTCTAACTTGTTACACTCCTTTGTGAAGCTTCTCTGGTCTCTTCAGTAGTAAGTCAGTTTTTTTTCTATGACTTTAAATTCAATTTTTGACTTTCCAGTCAAAAGGTTCTATTAAGGTTCTTCTACAGGGGAGTAAAATCTTGACATGCGTTATTTTGTTCTTGTACTTTTCTTGTATCAAATAACTACTCTTTTCACTGTCACATTTGGGCATCTTAATGGCACATTAAGCCAAATAATTAAAGATGGAATAAGAGCTCGAGTCCAGCTACCTTTGTGTTTCAGGGTTAAAAGTATACATCTTTAAACTTACCACGGTCCATCTTCATAGCCCTTCATCAATAGTATATGAACCTTAAAATAATATACTTCCATTTCTCCTCTCATAGCCTCTAGACTATTCTTGTCCTACATTTTACTTCTACACATATTATAAATCTCACAATACCTTGTTATTATAATTATTGCTTTAACAGTCGATTACCTTTTAGGGAAACTTAAATATGAGAAAATGTTTGTTATATACTTACCCAAGTAGTTACCAGTTCCAGTGTTCTTCATTGTCTTGTAGAAATCTTTTACTTCTTGGGCCACCTGGGTGTCTCAGTCTGTTAAGCATCTGCCTTCAGCTCAGGTCAGGATTTCAGGGTCCTGGAATCGAGCCCTGTATCAGGCTCCTTGCTCAGCAGGGAGCTTGCTTCTCCATCTCCCTCTGCCTGCTGCTCCCCTGCTGGCGCTCTCTCTCACTCTCTCTTTCAGTGTCAAATAAATCTTAAAAAAAAAAAAAAAATTCTTGAAAGACTTCTTTTGAGTAAAGTGTAAGTCTGGTGGTGATTAATTCTTTTAGCATTCTTATATAGAAAAAAGTAATTTACCTTCATTTTGAAAAAAAAATTTTCTTTCAGTACTTTAAAGATTTTGCTTCACATTCTAACTCCTTTTTTATAATGAGAAATGCGCTCATTTTTGCCTGTTCCTCTATATAAAATGTCTTTTTTTCTTCTCTAGCTGCTTTAAAGATTTTCTCTTTAACACTGGTATTGAGCAGTTAGCTTATTATGTGCCTTGATATAGTTTTCTTCCTGAAAATGTCCTTGAGTTTTATTCTAAGACACAAGTCCCTTGGAAACAGTCCCATCTTTTCAGGTTTTACTCTTAAGTTTTGTTAGATGGAACTAAACAGTGTCTAGTCTTGGATTAATCCATTTTCCCCATTTCTGGATCAGGGTTCTTCTTAAAGACTCTACTGAAGACCCATGGATTTTGAGGTTTCTTATTGGCTATTGAGAACACGTACTACTCCAGGCTCTGGGCTCTGTGTGAGTTGTGGGCACTGCCTCCTCTCATCCTTCAGGATGATTTCTGTCCTGGCCAGAGGTAGTCTCCTCACATGTGTGAAGTGGTCCGTATTCAGCTGAATATGGAAAGAGGAAGGGGGATGAACCGAACGTATTCTCGCAGGTGGACTCTAGCCATTTTGACCTTCCTGAATTATCAGGTCTGTCTTCTCAACTTGGGGAGCACTCTAGTGCTTGTGCGCTCTCGTTCCCTGTGCCTCGGCCCGCCACGTTTGTTTCCTGTCTCTCAGGAATCACTCTCCTGAGTTCT
>CM052806.1:67902620-67993942 GCA_028533885.1 Nasua narica | reverse complement strand
GCCTCTCATGTGCACGGCAACAGGTATTTTTACTTGCAAACACACAGTGAAATGTGTGGGGTTGACTTGGGAAGAGAGAAAAGTGTGCTTTGCCACCATCACCTAGTAACAGATTTTTAAATAGCAAACACTTCTTGCAAGAGGCGGGGAAAAAAACCCACAAAGGAAAAATGTACATCAATATGCTGTTGATTTAGGTTGGCTGCACTTTATGTTTCTTTTTGGCATTAAAGCCACTTAAAAGAGAAAGGGAGAGAATATCTATGAGATTAGAAGTTGCCTTTTAGTTCTTATGTACCACCTAGTACTAGGGGCTGCACAGCTTAAGTGTCCTCTGTATTTCTGTTGTTATGCATATGTGTGTGTGGGAAAGGCTTGCTGGCCGGTTTGTTTACCTGATGATTCTTGGTTTTCCACTGTGGAATAAGCTTTCACTGATCGAGCAAGATAAATAGCAAGGTTTATGTGGAGTCTTCTCTTAGCCCCTTCCCTAATCTATATTTTATTTTTAATTTTACTTATTGGTTGGTCAGAGAGAAGGAGAGCACAAGCAAGGGGAACAGCAGGCAGAGGCAAGGAGCCCCCCTAATCTGTACTTTAGGAACAAAGTCCCCTTTTCGTGTTTTGAGCCAAAAGGGTAAAAAATCAGCTAATGCAGGCCTCCACAATCGTGTGCCTCTAAGCTTAAAATCTCTCCATGTCTCAATCCCTCTCTCTCTTAATCCTGTTCCCAGGGAACCTTTTCTGGGGTTCTTCCCACAAAGGAAGTACCCTTACTCCAATCCCCTTTTAGCTTGTTTCAACCATTATTCCTTCTCTCTCTCTCTTTTTTTCCCACAAGCCTGTGTAAGCTTTTACTAGCCTCACAACATAAGAGAGTGGGCAAGGGACTCTGAAGTCAAACTGCCAGGGTTCAAAGTAATACGAATTCATAGTGTAAGGTGTAGGACAAGCTTCATAATCTAGTCTTGTCTGAACTTCCCTATCTGTAAGAAAGATAAAACATGGTATCTCAGAATCCATGAATCATCATAGGGATCAAATGCATTAATGTGTATCAAGCACTTCGAACAGTGCCTGGCACATGAATAGTCAAAAAAAAGTTAACTGGTAGTTCCTATTGTCTTAAGTATTGTTACGCTGTCGAGCTACCTTTCCATTACTCTCTTTTATCTTCCCAACCAAATTTCCTTCTCCATCCCTCTCATTGGGTTTCTAGCTCCTCGCTTGCCAACAAGGCTTGAAATAGATTGGGTAAGGACCTAGTCCAGTAGCCTTTTCTTCAGCTTTGCCCTACTCACTCCCCTTGAAACACTGATGTTCTGGACTTTCCAAGGTCTTGTGCCCCCTGAGACGCTGCTTGTCTTCCCTGACGTGGCACTACCTCATCTCGGCTCCCTTCTTATTTTTGCCCTTCTCTTTGCTAATAACTTTTTTCCTGCATACCCCCAAGTGCAGTATAGTTCTTTTCTCACATCTCTTTTGGAACTTGCTCTGTTCTGAGAATTTTTCTACCTCACAGAAAAATTGCACTTCAGTGATCTTGCCCCTTTCCATAGCTTCAGTGACCTGTCTTCATACAGATAATTCCAAACCAATTACTCTCCTAAACTATAGGTCTCTATCGACAATTGACAGCTTGAATGTCCTGGCACTTTCCACTCTCTGTGTATAAAATGAAGTCCATCATCTTGGGGCGCCTGGGTGGCTCAGTTGGTTAAGCATCTGACTCTTGAGGTTGGCTTAGGTCATGATCGCGGGGTCTTGGGGATTGAGCCCTGCATCGGGCTCAGTGCAGGGTCTGTTTGAGATTCTCTCTCCTCTCCTCTTGCCCCTGCACCCCACTCTAAAATAAATAAATGTTTAAAAGAAAACATTAAGTCCATCCTCTCACTAAACCAGCTCCTGTACCTCTTTTAACTCATAGCAGGGTGCCTGGAAAAAGTAACAGTCCTGGCACAGAATAGGTATTCAGTAGACACTGGATTAATGAATGAAGGACTGCATTAGTTATGTTAATATCACTTCCATTCATGGCCTATTCATTTTTCATTCATCTTTTTCTTTTACCTCCTAGACCCAGTCTGTTGCCCCTGCCAATATTCTGCCTTTGTAGCACCCCTCAAGTTAGTCTTTATCATTTCATTGCACTATCCAAACTCAAGCCTTCTTTTTCTTCTTGCTTATTTATCTTTGTACATCTCTCTACTACTCCTTTTCTTCCTACAGCAGTCTAGCAATCCCTTTCAGAATTACAGATTAACTTTTATTATACTCCTTTCAGAAAATTTCATTGATTCTTGTTTGATTATGAAATTAAAGATAAGTTTCAAGCTGTCGTATGAGGGTTTTCTCAACGTTGTTCTTGTCTCATCTTCCCCGATTTCTCTCCAGATATCCCTCCCCACATAATCTTTACCCCAGGCAACTCGTTTATTCTCCACGTAATGTTTCTCTTTTTCCAGGTGTGTGATAGTCCGAAGTCATAAAGCTCCTTGAAGAAGACTTCTGTTAACGCAAATACAAAACACCTTTTATCTATAATTTCCTTATAAACTTTATCATGCAAACCTACATGCCAAATCCACCACATTCCCCTGCCTCTATCCCACAGGCCCTATTTTGAAGGCAAAAACCGGTTCTCTTCACTTGTTATGCTCTGTGGGAGGACATACCACATTGCCTTGCATGTTTTGGCCACACAATAAGTATTTGTTGAATTGAAGTCGTCATTGTTGCCACTTCTCACCCCACAGCAAAATAAAACTAATCCTAGTCTTAGGATCGGTTCAGGCTTTTACCTCAGTATGGAATTCAGCCTTACTTGGGAATTAGGGGAAAGTTGCAGATCATAATCCTATTTCCCATTACCCCAAAGTAAACTGTCTACACTCCACAAACTTTGCTGGGGGGCAGAGGGCAGTAAGGGAGCAGCGGGAACAGGGGACAGTTGGGATGGCCGATGGACAGCCAACATGGGTGGCTTTTTTTTTTACTAAACCAGTTTCTTAGCTCTTGGTTCTGTCTTACTTTCTCCTGACCAGTGGATAGCAAAAGATAGGTCTCCCAATGTCAGTCAGCCTCGGAAATGCAAGAGGATAAAAAAGATGGCAGTGAAACAGACATAGCCAAGGAATTTAGTATGATCAGATGATTTTTAGTCATTAACACTGAAAGGGATAATTAAATTGAGAACATTAAGTAGGAAATTCAGCTAATGCCTCCCCAAAACGTGTGTTTGAGACACATTTTAATGGAAAGTTACTGAGGCACCTGGAAACTGCTGCTTCCGAGGCAGCCTGATTTGAATCTATAGGTTGCCATAGTTACTTTTATTCTGTAAAACTATTGTTTTCTTTATGATGGTACACTGTAAAGTGTAATTTAAGATGTGTTTATATGTTCATGCGTGTATTATACCTAATATTACACATAAATCAATTTTCTGGGTTAAAATGTGTACATTTTCAAGTGTCTCTGGGTGGTATAAAACAAATTTGAGTCAGTCTGGGATTCAGCATTTAGGTGACACATAGCTTAAGGGGAAAAAAAAGGGAGAAATGCCGGTCTTAGGGAAATTTGAACCTCGGTTTAAGGTAGGAGTTATCTAAGATAAACTGAAGGGTAACATGTTTCCTGTAATCTTCAGAGTCTAACAGATATCATTCAGAAATGTCATGCTGTTGCATTGAAAGAATAAAAAAGAGGCAAAAGGTGGCTACTTGAATCTGACTCTAAAATCTACAAAGTGACCCAGACTGGGCAAATCACTTAACCTTTCTAAAACTGCAAGGTTCATATGTAGAAGGGGAAATACTCACATGAAGGTACTAGAGAATTATACTCTATCAGTGCTGATTAGTTTTTATTCTAACTTGCTAGCCTTTGCCACCCAGGCACGGGGATGTAAATTGTGAGATGAGAAAACCGGGAAAAGTAGGTAGAACTGTAATACCTCATGCTAAGTGGAAATATTGTGGCGCATATGTAATTAGACTCTTCAGGGGTTTTTTTTTTTTTGCTAATAGAGTGTTCAGGGTTTTTGCAACCTGGCCTTATGAACATAAGCTTCTCTTACCCAGGTCTGCGGTATCTGATGTTTATATAGACTTTTGTTGAAAATACTGTCAGCATCAAGTCTGACTTTTCTACAGTCCTTGCATAGTCTCTCTTTATGATCATTTTTATGTCTGTCGAGACGCACATTCAGAGCACCGTTTTGCTCATTACCTGAGCTACCTCTGTCAAAAATTCAAAAGGAGAAAGGATTGCCTTTTGTTGTCGACTGAAGTGAAGGACAACAGTGCTGTCTGGAGCTGGAATGTTTCTGGGAGCACATTCTATTACACAGCTTTGAGCTCTCTGGGTGCTCTCTGCCGCCACATCTCCCATGAATAGCACTCGGGGTGTTTCAGCAGTGAAAGAATAGAGTTAAACAGAAAAGGTCTGGCTGGTGCTAAGACTGAGGAAGAGAGAGAAAAAGAAAGGAAGAAAGAAAGATGTTGAGTCAAGGACAGAAAGAGACACGTTCCCGCAGGAGGACAGCCGCGCACGTCTGTGAATAGCACAGCCATTCACTGGGCGATCGTGCTGCTGAGGACTGACAGCAAGGAGAAAAGAGACTTTCGGAAACAATGCGCCACAGGGCAAAGTTCTAGGTTGATACGTGCGGTTATACATCTTGCTTTCGCTAGTCAGGTGGAGGGTGGGGAAACTAAAGCAGCAACGCAAAATGGCAGTGATGTCTCTGCTTAGCGTCAGGTGTGGGGACAGCATATTCGGGGGCTCCGGGGCAGTGCGGCAGGGCCGTCCCGAGAGCCGCTGCACCCCTGACAGAGGCAGCACAGGCAGGCACAGGACGGGGACATGACTAGAGTGCATCGTCATGTCATCCCTGCTGTCTCTGGACTCCAGGTGGTGTCACAGAGTAGTAGGTGGCCTTCATGGGATCAGTCGTGTTATGATGTCTCTGTCCTCACAGATGATAACATTTCCTCTCATTTAGCACTTCAGACATTGTGCCTCAACTTCCCATCTCTAGTCTAGAGACTATGATGCATTTTTGAGTAAAATCATAGAGAATGGCATCAAATGGGCTCATTAAGGATTTTCCTTACCACTTTTTTTTTCCCCTTACCACTTACTTCTTAATTCTAGTCTTTGATATATGATGTAGAGAAAGTAAGTGTAAATGTCCTATCAGTTGTGAATCTGGAGAGTGGTTCTGGGACAGGTGGGCAACCAGATCACATGCTATGATCAAAGTTTATCTTCCTGTGATGTGGCCAGTTATGCAGGTTTCATCCTCCAGGCGCAAAGGTCGAAGGGACAGTGGTCAATGAGTACTATCTCAGTGTACTCTGAGGCTTTTTTTTTTTGGATTCTGTCAGAATCTATAGAACAGCCTCAAATCTGCTGCAGTCAAGCTTGGCTAGCAATAACATCTGTCCCCACTGAATCTGGAGTTCAGTATGGGAGCAAAGTAATTACACTTTTGAAAACAAGACAGACAAAAACGGAAAGTGAGTGGTAGGTGAAGAGATTTACTATGTTGCAAATAGCACTGAGCTAGGAGTCAGAACATCTCTCTTCCTGTCCTGGCTCTCCCATTATGAGCTATTTCATTTTGAGCAGTTGGTCCTGTCTGAGCCTCAGTTTCCCAACTGTTCGTTATGAGTAATTATGTCAATGCTGCATAACTCATGTTGCTGGAAGGCATTGTGGGCCTAATGGGACAGTGGCAAAGACATGGCCAAAAACGGGAGTCAAGAAGGCGGTCATCCAAGGTAAGTAAGTCACTAGACTGCAACCTGAGGACTAGTTAGGAAGGTCACTAGTCAGTTGCCTCTGTTTTTCCTCCATGCCATTCATTCACAGCATAAAGCTCAGGATTTTTCTGAAATAATACATAAACGAGCCCACTGAATTTACCACTGAAGGTAAATCATTGAGGAAGAGACAAGGCAAAGGGTTTTTTCAATATGTGTTAGAATTCAAATCAGGTTAACAACAGAAGCAAGAGCCACCCCCCTAGTGTAGCTTTTCTTAAGCATGGGACCTTTAGAGCCTTCTTAGTGTCTGGAATTAGGTGTGGGAAAGTTTGGGGTCTTCAGTTGGATTTCCATGTAATTTTCTAATGTATTAAAGTTTTTTAAGAATGTAGTATGTAATGCTTTTGCATAAAAAGCTATCTATGCACATCTATACCACTTACTGTTACCAGTCAGTTCAGGGTTTTTAGATCCATGTTGATGCAAAAGATTAGCCAATTATTTTCCTTTCTCATACTCTTCCTATCCAGGCTATCATAGCCATATAAAATGAATTTGGGGAGACTTCTAGCTTGCTCTGGATTAAGTGTCAAATGACTTATTTTTTTAATATTTATTAATAACTCATCTTTAAAATCATCTGGGCTTTGAGCCTTATATGTGGAAAGATTTTTATCTATTGCATTAGTTGATGTGTAGTTAAAGGACTGTATGAGCTTTCTGTTTATCTCTTGAGCAAGTTTTGTCAGGTTATGACTTTCCAGGAAATAGTGCATTTTATCTAAGTTTTCAAATGCATTAATATTAAGTTAACATTGTTCTCTTTGTACTTTTCACTCTACCTGCTTTTTGTACATTCTAATATTGTTTATTTTTACCTTCTCTTTTTTCCCTTCAATTCATCTTGCCAGAAGTTTGTAAACTTTATTAGTCTTTTCAATGGTGTAGCTTTTGGCTTTGATTGAACTAGACTTCTCCTTCTCCTTATCATTAATTTTTTAGAAAATCAACTTTTTAGAATAATTTTAAGATTTTCCTTATTTATTTGACAGAGAGACAGAGATCACAAGTAGGCAGAGAGACAGGCAGAGAGAGAGGGAGAACCAGGCTCCCTGCTGAGCAGAGAGCCTGACGTGGGACTCCATCCCAGGACCATAAGATCATGACCCAAGCTGAAGGCAGAGGCTTTAGCCCACTGAGCCACCCAGGCACCCCTAGAATAATTTTAGATTTGCAGAAAACTTGTGAGGATATTACAGGGACTATCTGTATTTGTTTCCTCTAACGTTATCCTATATTAGCATGGTACATTTGTCAAGACTTAAGAACCTAACATTGGCATGTTGCCATTAACCACTGGTTCTTATCTGGATTTCACAGTCCATTTTTTTTTTTTTAATATCCTTTTTTTCTGTTCCAAGGTCCAACTCAGGATACCATTCATGTTGCACTCGGTTGTCATGGCTCCTCTGATCTGTGGCCATTCCTCAGTCTTGTCTTGTTTTTCATGACCTTGATAGTTTGGGAGAGTTCTGGTCAAGTTACCTTGTCAGACATCCCTCAATTTGGGTTTGTGTGACATTTTCATGGTTAGACTGAGGCGATGGGTTTTTGAAGAGATGAAGTACTGTCTCCTCTCATCCTGTGAGGGAGTGCATGATATCCATAAGACACCACTGGTCATGTTAGCCATGATAGCCAAGGTAACATATGCCAGGTCTCCACTGTAAAGATAATATTTTGCTTTCTCTATATAAGTCTCTAGGTCCAACTCACACTCAAGTGGAATTAAATGACACTTCCTTGAGGGAGGACCAGTTACATACTTTATTTAGAATTCTTCTGCAAGGAAAATTTTCTATTCTTTATTTTTATTTTTTTTAAGATTTTATTTGAGAGAAAGAGTGAGAGACAGCACAAGTAGGGGGAGAGGGAGAAGCAGACTCCCCACTGGGCAGGAATCCCCATGCAGGGCTCCATCCCAGGACCCCGGGATCATGACCTGAGCCAAAGGCAGCCACTTAACCGACTGAGCCACTCAGGTGCCCCTGTTCTCTATTTATTTAATCAACCATTTATTTATATCAGTCTGGATTCATATGTAGTTATTTGGTACTTTGGGTTGTAATCTGATACTGCTTTATTTTGTTGCTCAAATCATTCCAGCTTGAGCCATTGAGCTCTTTTTTAGACTGACTCTCTGTGATATGCCCCATCCTTTTTGTAGTTTAAAGCACTTCATTATTTTCTGGTACTAGAACACGCTTTAAACTCCTCTTGTATTTTCCCTGACTGGTGAGTGAAAAGCTGTCACTACTGCGGTGGTTTCTTCCTTCTATTTAGGCCAATTTTTACTTTGTATATTTTGAGGTTATTTACTAGGTACGTTCAAGTTTTAAATTGTTAAATCTTCCTTGTAAATGGAAATTATTATTATTTGATAACCCTTCTTGTAAATAACAATGCATTTTGCATTCAAGTTTACTTAGATGGTTATTAACATGAACTTCTTTTGGTGGGTATTTGTCTGATATGTTTATTCATACTTTTAGCCGTCTGTATTCTTGGGTTTTAGTGAACCTTATAAATAGCAAGCTAGATTCCGATTTAATTCTCCATTGTAACAATTTGTTTTTTAATCCACTTAATCAGTTTACAATCTGCACATGTGTTGATGCAAATACATCCATTTCTACCATTTTATTTTGGCCTTTCTTCTTTTGACTCATTTTGTAAGCTTTTTGTTTTTTCTTGCCTTCTTGTTTCACGTAGGATCTTCTATTTTTTCCCCCTCAATATTTTACATTTTCCAACATTAAGATTTTACTGCGCATATTGCTTACATTTTTATGTTTTATGATAATCAACAAATTTCCTCTCCTTCTAAGGAGTGGAGAGACCTTGGAACATTTCACTCCAGCCATGCCCTTCCTTGCTCACAGGCTTACTTTGTCTGATATTTTAGTTGTATCCTGTTTATTTATTTTCTGTTGTATACTCAGTAGTTGCTTAGTTTTAGAAATTATTTTCCTTTTTCTTAAAATATATTTTTTGAAATTTCCTATAATGGAGCACCTGTAGATAGCGAATTTTTATTTGAAATTGTGCTTGTTTCATCCACATTTTATAAAGAAAATTTTGCTAGGTATACAGTTCTGGATTGACAGTTACTTTCTCTCAGAACTTTGAAGATAATACTCTATTTTCTTGTGGCTTCCTTTGTTACCACTACGAAGGCTGTTCAGATTCTAATTGCCATTCTTTTGAGGGGGATTTGTCTTTGCTCTCCGGGTACTTGCAAGATTATTTTGTTCTTTAGTGTTTTGTGGGTTCTCTGTAACAAATCTACATGTGGATTTCTTTTCATGGATTCTGTTTGGGATTTCCTGTGGATTTCTGATCCATGTGCCCTGATATTGAGTAAGTGTGGATTTCTTTGAATTTACTCTGATTTGGATGTGAAGATCCATGTTTGCCATCATCCTGGAATATTGTTATCTCTCTAAATACTGTTTCTTCTCTAATCTCACTCTTCTAAAATTCCAAATATTATCTGTGAGGCATTTTATCTTCTTTCTTTCTCTTAATGTCTGTAGTACATATTCTGTCTACTTATTTCTCCAGATGCATTCTATGTTCTATTTTCAGTTCTCTCTTCTAGAACTTGGCAGAGTTTTTTCTATAAAGGGCCAGATAGTAAACGCAATAAATCTTTTGGGCTTTGTGGGCCATATGGTCTCTGCCACAATTGTTCAACTCTGTGTTTTAGTACAAAAAGAGCCAGGAGCAATAGTAAATGAGTGAGTGTGGCTTGTGTTCTAATAAAATTTTATTCATAAAAACAGGGTGGGGCGATTGCCTTCGGCTCAGGTCATGATCCCGGAGTTCTGGGATCGAGTCCCATATCGGACTCCCGGCTCTGCGGGAGGTCTGCTTCTCTCTCTGACCTTCTCCCCTCTAATTCTCAGTCTCTCTCTAATAAATAAAAAAAAAAATCTTTTAAAAAAAAAAAAAGAAGCTGCTTTTTAAAAAAAAAAAAAACAGGGTGGGCTGTAGTGTGCCAATTCTTTCTCTATTTTATTCTCTCTTTAGCTATAACATCTACTTTTCATAGATGAAAATTTTTCATCATATTATTATTGCTAATCCATATATTGCTAATTTAATTACTGATTTCATATTGCTATTCTATATGCTAATATTGCTAATTTCAATTACTAATATTTTAGTTCTGGAAATACTATTGGGTTCTTTTTAAAACTCATCTGATTATTTCTGAACATCTCTGATTCTTGGTTTTTTTCCCTCCTCCCTTTTTTCCTTAGACCTTTTATAAATTCTGATCCATTTTAATAGCTAAATTTTCTAGGTGTTTGTCTTGTTTCTCCTGACATGTTTGCTATGATTCTGTTTTTCTTGTTTTAGTAAGCCCATGTACTTGAAATTTATGAGAATTCTACAAGGCCTGTTTTGAGAATACTTTCTCTTATTAATAATACTGATATTAATAATGATTAATTATTGACTGACATTAGTAATTAATTATTACTGACATTAATAATGATACTAATAAAAGTATCAAATACTTTTATTTGGTGATGGAGGTGCTCCTGGAGCTACCTTACTTTCTTATCTTGGCAATTTCTTATTTGCATAGGTAGTACCCAGTTTAATGAGGCCAGGTGTATGGTGCGTATTCTCAGGAAAGACTCCTTCACTTGCTCTTTAGATGTTGTAGAAACAGATTTTCTTGTTGGCTATCCATTACAAGACTATTGATCCTTTCTGGACCATCCTTTAACTGACTGTACAGCCCAATCATGGGTCTCAGTTTTTGCAGGAATCTCAGGTTCAGCAGTCCATGGGGTTGCTGACCCAGTGGTGCATTCTCTTAAACATAGCTGTAATGCCTCCTGGGTACCCACATTTTCCCCCAAGGCAGCCCTGGTGTTCATATTCATCCCTACTTTGGTCTCAGTTTCTGGTTCATTTTCATTTTCCTGGCCTTGGAGAATTTTTTTTTAACTTTTTTTTATAGATTTAGCGCAACATTTAACTGTATGCTTATTATAACGTATGCAGCGTTTCGACGTTTTGTAGCGAACAGGGATTTTTGGAGTAATTAAGTCGGTCTATCCTTGAAGCAGAAGTCACATGATAAAATTTGCATTTTGAAAAAAAATATTTGAACCTCTCTCTGGAAGTTCATCTCAACTTCAATATCATTCCCAAACTGACTCCTTCCCTGAAAAGCCATACTACCTTAAAGCTTTGTACTTTTGCCCTTCTTCAGTGTAATTACACATTATAGTCTGAGTCTTCTTTTTTATACCTTCCCCTATTATAAATTCTGTTAGGACAGGAGACATTTCTGTTGTGCCTGTATTATCCCAGGACCTAGGCAGGTACTCAATAAATATCTGTTAAGTAAGGAAATGAATGACATGGAACCATTGGTTTACAAACTTTAGGGGTGAAATGTTGGGGCACTTGGCAAGTAGAGTTCACAGTTAGACAGTGTTCTTAATCAAGTGCAGTGATTCTTTTGACCCACGGAAAGACCCTGTGTAACTAGAAAATTTGTATGAATTTACCACACAGAAATTAGTAGATTAAGACAATGAAATACGCTTTTTGTGTATAAAATTGAAAATGATTATAACAAATGATAAAAACCCCAGATGAGGTTGCAGAGAAGTTATTCATTTCATGCACATAAGTCACAGTGCAAACTGATAAGTACTTTCTTTTTTTTTTTTTTTTTTAAAGATTTTATTTATTTACTAGAGAGAGAGACTGAGAATGAGAGGGGAGAAGGTCAGAGGGAGAAGCAGACTTCCTGCAGAGCCGGGAGTCTGATCCCGGGACTCCGGGATCATGACCTGAGCCGAAGGCAGTCGCTTAACCAACTGAGCCACCCAGGCGTCCGATAAGGACTTTCTTAAAAAGCAATTTTGTAGTATCTATCAGATGTTGAGTATATCATTACATTTGCCTTAGCTTGGGCTGCCATAACAAAATTCCATCAGCTGTGTGGCTTAAAGAATAGAAATGTATTTTCTTATAGTTCTGGAGAATGGAAGTCAGAGATCAATGTGCCAGCCGGTTGGGCTCTGGGGGGAGACTCTTCCTGGCTTGCAGATGACTGCCTTCTCTCTGTGTCCTCAGAGAGAAGTCTCACTCTTCCTCTTCTCAGAAGGCCACCAATTCTATCAGATTGGTGCCCCACACTTATGACTGACCTCTTTTTTTTTTTAAGACTTTATTTATTTATTTGACAGAGAGAGAGAGATCACAAATAGAGAGGCAGGCCGGGAGGGTGGGGAGCAATCTCCCCGCTGAGCAGAGAGCCACTTGCGGGGCTCGATCCCAGGACCCTGAGATCATGACCTGAGCTGAAGGTGGAGTCTTTAACCCACTGAGCCACCCAGGCACCCCTTAACTGACCTCTTTTAACCCTAATTACCTCATAAACGCCTCATCTCCAAATATAGTAACATTGGGGGATAGGACTTCAATATATGAATTTTCATTCAGGGTGGTCACAGTTCAATCCACAGCACCACTTGAACTAACAATATACTTTTAGGAATTTACCCCAAGAGGGCGGCTGGGTGACTCAATCACTTAAGTACCTCCCTTCAGCTCAGGTCATGATCCCAAGGTCCTGGGATCCAGCCCCACTTGGGGCTCCCTGCTCAGTGGGGAGCCTGCTTCTCCCTTTCCCTCTGCTGTTCCCCCTGCTTATTCTCATTCTCTTTCTCTCTCTCTAAGATAAATAAATAAAATCTTAAAAGAAAAAAAAAAGGAATTTACTCCAATAAAACAGTAAGAGATGGGTTAAAAAAATTATAGTGTAAGATGATATATATCTAAGAAGATAAGTATATTATGTACTCTATATATAGTAGGAAGAAATAGAGGGGAAAAGTCTAAATTCTACTGGAAAATTAGATTAATAAATTCTGGTACATCCATAAAATGAAGTATCATGCTTCCATTAAAAAGCATATATTAGGATATTTGAATAATATGAGATGTTGATACTTCATTAAAAGAATCAAAAAATAGAATCAAATTAAAAATCAGAATTAAAAGGTATGATTAGATTTTATAGAACGAAAACTGGAATTATATTTATAAAAGAATATTACCTATTATGATTGGGACATTTAAAGAAATTTTTGTTTTTGTCTTTGTTTTTTTCTGAATTGCTTTCCTAAATTACATATATATAGGCCTCTAAAAAACTGGTTTGTTAAAAACAGTATTACGTATGGGACGAAGATGACCTTTCAGAGAATACTACCAATCTTAATACTCTTCATTTTTATCTAAAAATCACCTCGATATTCTGTTTCTCTTAAATTCTAGAATGATGTGCAGTAATGAATTTAGTTTGATTCCAGGAGAAGCCGGTTATCAAACACCTTGATTACTTACTGTCCATGACCTATCTGTTCATCAGTAACTTAACACAAAAACTGAGTCACAGGATCTCATATCTTCAGAGACCAATTACTGCATTTTTTAAGAAGTATCTTTTTTTTTTTTTTTTTTACAACCACCAAAGAAAATAGACAACAGTAGGAGATACAAATAAGAATTAGGAGGAAGGAGTGCTTAGAAAGAAAATAGGAGTTTTAAATTTCATTTGCAAAATATTTTCTCATATAAGGTGTTTCTAGCTCAGTGACCATAAGAGTCAAATTAATTTCTTCTGGATAAGAAATTTCAGGGAAAATGAAAGGATACTGATTTTGTGACCAATATATGACCATCCAGATGAAGTACTATTTTGTTTGGAACAGTAAGAAGTGTTCTAGGTTAGGGAACAGAAATACGTAGCTATTGTTTTCTGCCTCCTCTTCCCATAATTTCTTATTCTCGTGCTGTGTCTTGCTCTCCTTTTTATTCTGTCCACAAATGGATATTGGTGGGAAAGACACGGAAGTGCAAAGTGACTTTTACCTGCTGTGCTGGAGGCAGAATTGACAGTTGGGAAAAGCTACTTCCTATGTGTCTGTCCCCTTTTCACTTTGTCTAGAGGAAGCTAAGATGTCCTGCATTCCTCCTGGGAGAGGGCACATGAAAAGAAGCCTCTAAGAAACTCAGAAGGACCACGCACTTTGTCCCCTGCCCTGTCACTGCTTGTAAAATAGCTTTTATTGCACGCCTCCAAAGTGCCAGGACCATGGGTTGCACCTGATGAGCGAGGGAGTGAGGAGGTCGATGGGGTGGTGAAGGAAATCAAACTCATCAGTTTACCAGGCTTTTCTATACAATGTTGACTTCTGGGGTATTATTCAACCCACAGGCTTCCTGAGCATTCTGTTCCAGGCAACATGTAGACTCCTAGAGATAATAAAACCAAGGACACTTTTATCCCTCAAGTATCTAGAGGCTGGTCTAGCTGATAAAATGATTGAGAAAAAAACCACAGAATATGGTACAATTTTCATTAAATAATAAAACAGATGGCTTGTCAGCACTAATGATGCTTTTTAAAGTGGGAATTATGGAGCGATCCCATGATTAAATAATTTTGAGAATTGATGTTAAGCAGATTTCTTTACTATCAGACTTCTCAAACTCTTTAATATGCCTTGCTTCCATTATGGACCTCCAGCAAGGTCTCATATTGTTCAGAAAAAATCCTTGGGTTCTCTAACCCTTTTGTGTGTGTGTGTGTGTGTGTGTGTGTGTGTGTGTGTGTGTGTGGAGGATGTTCTAGGACCGTTGTTTTTTAAAACCTGTTGGCCGCCAGATGAAATGGATATTAAAATTTGTTCTTATTTGTCTTTATGGGCCTCTGAAAGGTTATATTATACTGGAAAAAAAGGACCATAAAATGTGCAAACTGTAAACTTTTTTTTTTTTTAAAGATTTTATTTATTTATTTATTAGGAAAGAGAGAGAGAACATGAGAAGGGAGAAGGTCAGAGTGAGAAGCGGACTCCCCATGGAGCTGGGAGCCCGATATGGGACTCGATCCCGGGACTCCGGGATCATGACCCGAGCCAAAGGCAGTTGCTCAACCAACTGCGCCACCCAGGGGCCCCCCAAACTGTAAACTTTTGAAGGGAAGTAAAGCTATGAGGTTAGTCCACATTTAAGTATTTAAGCAGATTCCCTCATTGGTGTTTACTCTTCTGCTCAAATGCCTGACTCTGCAACCCAGTTTCATACTCTTTTCCTCTTAGATCTCTCTTGAAACATGATGTAATGATTCTTCCCTTCATAGAAACTAATTTCTTATCAGAACCACCTCAACAGCCGTGAGAGACAGAAGATGGAGAAGATGATACAGTTTTTCTCTCTTGTTCCTGAGTAGTGTCTCAAAAACACCCTTCTCAATTTAGAGCTTATATTGTACTTTTTACAGAAAGAATTGATAGTGATGACAAGATGTCCAGTATACAGAACAAATTGTGTTTGTTTTTAAATGCCTAATCTGCCAGATCGATGAATAACACGAGTTCTAAAATCCATTATGAGATCTCTTAGTTCATGTAGGAATTCAATGAAATTAATTTGTATAGACCTTAATATGTATAGGAACTATTTCTGGACAAATTTGCCTTTCAAAAAGTTGTGTGTGTGTGCGTGAGTGTGTGTGCATGCCCACATGTGCCTACGTGTGATGCTTTCTCTGAAACCAGAGTGAGACCCATAGGCAGATGAAAGAGACAGCTGTTAAGCATCAGTGGCAGAAGTTCCATTGTGTACGAATTCCTTTTTTTAAGGATCAAGTATGATTAACGTAGACCTAACTACATTTGCTATTCCTTTGCTTATTATGTAATGCCAGAAGGAACTTCTTTTTTTTCCCCAAATATGTTTATTTTATTTTTTCAGTGTTACAAGATTAATTGTTCATGCACCACACCCAGCGCTCCATGCAATACATGCCATCCTCAATACCCACCACCAGGCTCGCCCAACCCCCCACCCCGTCCCCTCCAAAACCCTCAGTTTGTTGCTCAGAGTCTGCAGTCTCTCATGGTTCATCGCCCCCCTCCAATTTCCCCCCTATTCACCCTTCCCTTCCTTCTCACAATCCCCTCGATGTTTTTCCTTATGCTCCACTCGTAAGTGGGACCATAAGGTAATTGACTCTCTCCGCTTGACTTATTTCACTTTGCATAATCTCTTCCAGTCCCATCCATGTTGATACAAAAGTTGGGTATTCATCCTTTCTGATGGAGGCATAATATTCCATTGTATATATGGATGATATCTTCTTTATCCATTCGTCTGTTGAAGGGCATCTTGGTTCTTTCCAGTTTGGCGATCGTGGCCACTGCTGCTATTGGGGTACTTATGGCCCTTCTTTGTACTGCATCTGCTTCTTTGGGGTAAATACCCAGTAGTGCAATTGCAGGGTGATAGGGTAGCTCTATTTTAAATTTCTTGAGGAATCTCCACACTGTTTTCCAGAGTGGCTGCTCCAACTTGCATTCCCAGCAACAGTGGAGGAGGGTTCACCTTTCTCCACATCCTCTCCAGCATTTGTTGTTTACTGTCTGGTTGATTTTGGCCATTCTAACTGGTGTAAGGTGGTATCTCAGTGTGGTTTTGATTTGAATCTCTCTGATGGCTAAAGATGATGAACGTTTTTTCATGTGTCTGTTAGCCATTTGTATGTCTTCTTTGAGAAGTGTCTGTTGATGTCTTCTGCCCATTTTTGGATGTAATTATCCATTTTGTGAGTGTTGAGTTTGAGGAGTTCTTTATAGATCTTAGATATCAGACCTTTTGTCTGTAGTGTCATTTACAAATATCTTCTCCCATTCTGTGGGTTGCCTGTTTGTTTTGTTGACTGTTTCCTTCGCTGTGCAGAAGGTTTTATCTTGATGAAGTCCCAAAAGTTCATTTTCGCTTGTGTTTCCTTTGCCTTTGGAGACATGTCCTGAAAGAAGTTGCTGTGGTTAATGTCATAGAGGTTACTGCCTATGTTCTTCTCTAGGGTTTTGATAGATTCCTGCCTCACGTTAAGGTCTTTTATCCATTTAGAGTTTTTCTTTGTGTGTGGTATAAGAGAATGGTCAAGTTTCATTCTTCTACATGTAGCTGTCCAGTTTTCCCAGCACCATTTATTGAAGAGACTGTCTTTTTTTTTTTCCACTGGATGTTTTTGCCTGTTTTGTCAAAGATGATTTGACCATAGAGTTGCGGGTCCATCTCTGGGCTCTCTATTCTGTTCCACTGGTCTATGTGTCTGTTTTTGTGCCAGTACCATGCTGTCTTGGTGATCATCGCTTTGTAATAAAGCTTAAAATCAGGCAATGTGATGCCCCAGCTTTGTTTTTCTTTTTCAACATTTCCTTAGTAATTCGGGGTCTTTTCTGGCTCCATACAAATTGCCAGAAGGAAGTTCTATGTCATAACTTGTTTGTATCTATAATTAAAGGAAATGCATCTACCATTAAATTGTATTTTATAATTTGCTCTTAAACTTTCATGCAACACGGTTCTTACTAAAATCATGTGATTTTTATAACTATAAGCCCCAGGGAAAAAATGAAAAAATTTAAATCTCAATACAGAAGAATGCCCTTTTTTCTCATTGGAACAACTTTGCTATTTATCAGTCATAGAATTAAGCTCCAATTAACATTAAACCAGAAAATTGGCCTTTTACTTTAGAATTTTCAATAACCATATTTTAATGTTGTCTTCTTATCAGTATCAAAGAGGCATTACTTATTTTACTTTTATTATCTCGGGAAAATTCTATCCTTGATATTTAAAGCAAATGATTTCACTAATAATTAAAATGGCAGGTAAATACTAAAAATTTTTTTGCTAAATGTAAAAACAGCTAACTTTTGTCAGAGATCTTTTTACCCAGAATACTTAACTATAATTCCTGTACTGTTTGCTTTTCAAAAAATTTCCTGTTTTACCTGTTACATGTTTTAAAACATTCCAGTTTATTTATGCCCTATTAATACTAATAAGCAATAATATTGGTGATACTACTCATTCATGAGTTTTTATTACCTGCTATAGCTGATATTTTTGTGCTCAGTGTATCATTTATTCACGTCTTTAGCGTTTATTTGCCTATTTAGCATTTAGCATCAGTCTGCCAGCTACTGTTCTGGGTATCAGGGGTGCAGCACAAAGGAGGCAAACAATAAACAGATCTATTGCATGTGGGGTGATGACATACTATGTACGATGACCAGCAACAACAAAGCACGTTAAAGGAGAAGTGACCTGTGGGAATGGAAGATTACACCTTTATAGCAGGTGGTTAGAGATAACCTCACTAATCCTGAGTGATGTGGGTAGAGATGAGAAGGCAGTGAGCAAGCCCTGTTTGCCTCAGAAAAGACCCTCCCAGGCAGTGGGAGCAGCATGTGGAAAGGCCCTGAGGCAGACTCTGTGTCCTGTGTTTGAGGACTAGCTAGGAGGCCAGAGTGGCTGGAATGAAGGGACCTGCTATGGGAGGTAGAGAAGATCAGGTTGAGTGTGTGCAGGGTGGGTAGGGAGGTCCTACTAGGTCTTGCAGATCATTATAAGAATTTTCACTTTTGGAATGAATATTAGCATTATAAGGTATGGCTTAGGGTTGGAAAAGGCTCGCTGTAGTGTGTTGCTGATACTCTGACAGAAAAGACTAGAAGAGGGAGACCAAGGAGGCTGTAGCCATACTTGGGATATTTTGAAGGGTACAGCTGACAAATTATTTATAAGCTGAGTTTATAAAGCTATTATTTTAAATCTCTGTTACCCTGGGTCTTCTAGATGAATGTTCATAAAATACAACTAGTTTAAGTTTCTCTTAAAGCTGTTTTCTGCGAGTACAAATTTTAAGAGCTGACTTTGTTGAGATTATTTTTTTTTAATAGAGTTACTGATTCAGTGGTTCCTGGATGGCTCAGCCCATCAAGTGTCTGTCTTCAGCTCAGGTCATGATCCCAGGGTCCTGGGATTGAGCCCCACATTGGGCTCTTTGCTCAGTGGGTAGCATTCCTCTCCCTCGCCCTCTGCCTGATGCTCCACCTGCTTGTGCACTCTCTCTCTCTCTCTCTCTCTCTCTCAAATAAATAAAGAAAATCTTTAAAAAAAAAAAAAAGAGGGGCGCCTGGATGGCTAAGTGGGTTAAGCCTCTGCCTTCTGCTCAGGTCATGATCTCAAGGTCCTGGGATCGAGCCCCGCATCGGACTTTCTGCTCAGCTGGGAGCCTGCTTCCTCCTCTCTCTCTCTGCCTGCCTCTCTGCCTACTTGTGATCTCTCTCTGTCAAATAAATAAAATCTTTAAAAATAAAATAAAAAGAATTACTGATTCAGTGTCAGATATCTTAAATTAATAAATTATTGATATTTAAGCTCTCTGCCTTATATAAGTAACATAGAAAATGTCTGATGTAAGTATACTTAAAATAGTCCACATTGCTTCTCAGATACAGTTTACATTTTTTAATAGAGGTGGGGTTTTTTTCCTCTTTATTATTTTCTGTGAAAGTGTAGGGGAAGGAGAATAAAACATGGGCACTAAGAGTCCCAGATTTGGAATGCAAGAGACTTAGGTTCAAGCCCAGGCTCCTGCTCTTATTAGCTGTGCGACTTTGGGGAAGTAAACTAATCTATCTAAGCTTCAGCAGCTTCTTTTTTTGGAGGCTGAAGAATGGATTGCTGTGAGCATCCTATGTTACACATAAAAAACAGCACAGTACCAGGAGCATATTTAGAATTTTGTTACTGATCATTGTTATGTAAATTTTAATAATGGCTATGACAAGGTAGATATCGCGGACACAGGACATATTTGCATTTATTGAGAAGAATAATTTTAATATTTTTTTAAAGATTTTATTTATTGGATAGAGTAGGAACAGGGGTAGGGACAGAGGGAGTGGGAGAAGCAGACTCCCTCCTGAGCAGGGAGCCTGACGCAGGGCTGGATCCCAGGACCCCAGGATCATGACCTGAGCCAACCAGCAACTGAGCCACCCAGGTGCCCCGGGAAAAATCATTTTAGAAGGAGCTGTTACCTTTAGGCATGACTGCAGCAAAGCTGTTACTTACTCCCAATCACTTAGGTACAGATTTCCACTTCGTATACCTAATATTCAATACTTAGTCTGGTGTAGGCACTAAAAGTCATGTAAATAAGGACAGGTCCAAAATACTACCTAGTGTATTTAACTTGTCAGATGTATACCTAATTTAATAATAAACTTACTAAAATGATGGCCTTTCACTACATCTAACAGTCTTTATCTTACTGAAAGTTGACACAGGTGATGTTCCCCTGACTTACCTTTCTCGCTTTTCATCACCTAAACAGCTGGCTCCGTGGTGTCGGGGAGGCGAGGTGCCCAAGTGAAGTTTAATATGACAGGATGACTTGCTGTATCACTGCAAATCACAATCTCCTTTGACAGTTGAAGCAAACAGTAAAATTCACTCTAATATAACCATGTGGTGTCTGTCAGAGAGCAAAGCCAAAGAACCATATCAGTCATCAGAATAATAAATATAAGTTCTTTGCTCTTTTTCATTAAGTTTGCATAGGCGTATATGGTGAAATACCCACCCACAACTTTGTGGTATGAGTTTTTGTGCTGTCTATATGGTAACATAATTTAGTCATAGTTTGCATCTTAATGCTCAGATTCCCAAGTTAATGATATATCTAGAACTCTCCACCTGAACTTTTGTGATCATTATTATACTTAAGTTATAATCTTGGTTTTGTGCTATCATTTGCTCAGTGGGAATTGACTCTGAAGTAATATGTGAAAAATGCATTATAAATTACATATTATTATTATAATATAAGGTATTATAAATTATGGGGGTTAGCTCAGAGTTCATTGTATTGTAATTTATAGATCAGATTTTCTTTTCTCCTTCCTAAAAGTATTTGAAAGACCAATATTTGCCATTAGTTTTTCTGCAGTTCAAGTTGAAAATACATTCTGGTAGGATGTATTATTCTGACTTTGAAATAAAATAATTGACGTTTCCCTACTTAGGAATGAAGTATAACTGTAAGATTTTCAAAGTGTAAATTCCAGCAGCGTATGAGTTTCTGAAATAACATTATTTACTCTATAATGGCAAAAAAATTTTCACACTGAAATGATGCTTTGAGATGAATAAAAGGTCTTTATGTCATTATGATTCAGGTATAACTTTAAAATTAATTGCTTTTATCCTAATTGACTAGTTGCAAGCATCAAAGATACACATGCACAGACATACAAGTTTATTATATATAGATGAAAAAAAGATTGTGAGTACCAAATAAAAATCTTCTGGGGAAAGTTGTATCAAGCATTCATTTTTCTTTATTTTTCATAATCATTTCTACCTGTTTTATCCATAATACTAAAAGTTAGTTAAAATTATAATACATATAAGTCTTTGGGAACTAAGATATTATCTTCAGAAAAATAAGCTAATAAACGAAGTGATTGGTGTTAATTATCAAATGCAAAGATTCATTTTATTGAAATAGACACTTTTGAAATATGAGATTAATAGGTCTTTCTCATTACGTTAACAAAGTTACAGTTCATGTGTTCAAAATTTTTGATGACTGTTATACAACCTGGTACTTAAACTGATACAGAATAAATTCTAAATCCATTATCAGAAGTATTTTATACTTTTAATCCTGATCTTACCAAGAGAAGATTTCTGTTTAGTCTTCATAACTACCTCTAAAAGTCCTGATGTAAACTTGCCTTGATTCCATATGGATTTTTGGCTGAGCACAAGATCCAGGAATGTAGCTGATTTGTGTTCTCTATAAGCTTTTATTCAATTATCTGTTTTGAATTATAAGCCCCACATTTAAACAAAAAAATAATGCAGTAAATCACCAAATGTATTCAAATTTTCTGTTTTTTACAATTAGGATTAAATCTCCTGCTTCACATTAGCTTAATTTTTATTTGGAAGAAAAGTAGTTAAAACATTTTAGTTTGCATTCAGTATGCTTTTATAATATTTTCATCCACGGAATATTTATTCAATTTGTCAAATGTTTGGTACCACATAAAACACTTTTCACTACCATTCTCAAGGACTAGTCATTGTTTTCAGTAGATCTGGAAAATATTTTTTTTAATCCTTTACCTTGAAAGCTGTCTAAAACAGAATAATTCCATTCCATTCATTCCAGGTCAAAATATGAAGCAAATGGCTACAAATACCTCCTTTAAATAAATTTTCATTATAGATGCAAGTAATATGTGTACTGTGGACCAATATCCATTTTCCTTAATTATTCTTCAATGAAATAGAGATATAAAGATATATGTATATATCAATTTATATATAAGGATGTAAAATATATGAAAGTAAACATTCTATCAATATAAATTACTGATGCTGTTTTTTTTTTCCAGGCCGGATGGAATTGGAACAGTTTCAATTGAAGAAAAAGAGAGATTTGAAGAGATAAAAGAAAGACTCTCTTCCCTTTTAGAAAATCAGATAAGCCATTTCAGGTATATACTCTGTTGATTAATGCTAAGTATTTGCTTTCTTCACTCAACACGCCAGTTCCCTATAAAAGTTTATTATGTCTTTCTGGGGCTACTCAAGAACTATCAGTAGCTTCCTCTCTATCACCTGCCAGGTAAGATCTATATTCTTCAGTCTGTGGTCTGTTTTTAAGCCTGCCATTCATTAAGGTAGGTCCTTTACCTCTTCAGTTTGTGGAATGCATCTCTCACTTGCTTGTGCATTTCTCATTCTGAGTAGCCTCTTCCCCCAGCTCTGGTGAGTAGTTCTCCCTCTCTCCGAGTCACCAGGCAAGGAGGTTCTTGTGTCCTATCTCATAGTAGAGCAAATACTGAAAAACCTGAAGTCTTTCAACATTTATCAACTGTACTCATCACTAGTCACTTATCACATAGTTATAATGTCCATTTCTTAAGTCATTAGTTATTTTATTTACATTTTGTGAGAACAAGGGCCCTGTTACCTGGTACAGTTCCTTGCTCAAAAAAAAAAAAAAAAATAACCGTTGATACTAAGAAACATTTACAGAATGAAAGATCAAAATCTTGATATTTAGCTCAATAGAACCTAATGGTTAAAAAATGGAAATATTTCTGGAGAATGCAATTCAAAACCAAGGGATAAGAAAGAGGGATAGTTAAGATCCCTGAACAGAAAATCAGTGTTAAAGAGGAGGGAATTTTCATAGTGATAGTTAGTAGAAACCCCAAGTGATGCTTGAGCATAGAAAGCAACCAGTTCTGATGAGAGGAAGTCAGAAAAATTCTTCAAGTAAATTAAATTGGCAAAATACTAAGATGTTTTAGTATGTTGAGAGAGGAATTACCCATCTGGATTTCAGTTTGGAGTTCTATTAATTATATTAGTTACATTAGATTAAGTATATAAAAAGAGGATATTAAAAACAAAGACAAGTATTAATTATAAACAAAATAATGGCACATAAATCATAATAAATACTGTGTCTCAGTTATCTAGGACATTTACATATTATAAATACTGAGTTAACCCTCCAAAATGGCGTAACTGTGTTAGAGAGATAGAAAGGACAGGAATTACATTTAGGATGCGGGAAAGTAGTCAAAAAAAGGGAAAAAAAAAAGCTACATATGTCTAAGGTGGAGTAACAGGGTTATATTTACCCTCCCATCTGAAACAAAAAAATTTTTTTTAATTTTTTTGAAACGTGGAAAAATGCTTTTAAGCACATTAAACATAAGACAATGGATAAAAGTGATTCTTGAGAGATGAAAAATAAGTGAATAAATCCTTTCATTATCTCCGCTTGGCACCAGGAGAGTGCTTCTGGGCCATGGCCCAAGGAGGAGAATGCTAGTGGACACCCTGACTTGAGGAGACAGAGATGGGAGTCAAAGCAGGGCAAGGCAGCCAGAGTTTGCAGGTCAAACTTCTAAAGAAAAGAGAGGAGAGACTTGCAGGTATTTGCTGAGGGTCCCCCCTGGATTCTTCAACTAAGTATTGATTTAAGAATGTATGTAAGGAAGGTAAGTCAGACAAATAATCCTTTCACTCTGTGGTAGAATTACAGGAGATAATCCCCAAAGCTAACATAGAGTTAAGAGGAGTACCAGTTTCTACCACCCAGAGTGGAAAGCTTTATAAGTCATGGACAGAGGATCGAATACTCAAGAGAATTTTTGTAACAGACAAGAATTAACTTTGTTTTTATCTCTCCTAATGAGGATTAAAATCAAGTTTCAAATAAATCAAACTCTTTAAGTAATTTAAATGCATTCCAGGACAAAGTTCAAGAATAAAGGAATACAGAAGTATTGAGCCGTCAATAATGTAAAATAATAATGTCTAGCATCCAGTCAAAAATTTTAGGCAGGGGCACCTGGGTGTCTCAGTGAGTTAAAGCCTCTGCCTTCAGCTCAGGTCATGATCTCAGGGTCCTGGGATCGAGCCCCACATCTGGCTCTCTGCTCAGCAGGGAGGCTGCTTCCCCCCTTTCTCTGACTGCTTCTCCACCTACTTGTGATCTCTATTTCTGTCAAATAAAAATCCAAAAAAATATATATTTCTAGGCATACAAAGAAATGATAAAATATGACCAATGAAGAGAATGAAAACAGACAAAAGTGAAAGTGACACAGAAGATAAAATTACTAAACAATAGTATTAAAAGAAATTCTTACCAAATGTAATGTAATGTTGTATGTTCAGCCTATTAAGGGCATCTGTGGAAAACCTGCAACTTCATACTTAACAGTGAAAGATTGAATGTTTTTCACCTAAGATCAAGAGCAAGGCAAGGATGTCTGCTCAAAAATCAGTAATCAAGGTTGTGTGGTATGGACAGTTCAGAAATTGACTCACACACAATCAATTGATTTTTAAAGATATACAAAGATAGTTTGCAAAGTACACTTCTTTTGATAAATGGTGCTAGAACTATTAAATAGCCAAATTGAAAATACTGACCTGGACTCATACCTCATACCTGATTAAAAAGTTAACTCAAAATGGTTAGACCTAGGAAACAGGAAATCTCTTTGTTCTTGGAGTAAGCAAAGATTCTTCAAAACACCAACATCATGATTCATAAATGGAACAGTGTTACCTTGAACTTTATCAACATTAAGTACTTTTGCTCTTCTAAAGACATTGATAAGGGAATAAAGAGATACATCTCAGAATGGGAAAAAGTATTTGCACAAGAGATACCCCACATGAAAACTTCTATCCAGAATGTATAAGTAACTCTTAAATCAAAGAACATAATAAAAAATTGTTTCTGGTGTTTCACCAAAGACACATAGCAAAAGGCATACGAAAAGATGCTCAACATTCTTATTCTTTAGGGAAATACAAACTAAAACACAATGCAGTACTACTATGTTATTAGTATAACTAAAATTAAAAAAATAATTATCATCCAGCAAGTGTTGGCATGGATGTTAAGCTGGAACTCGGCATATACTCTTGATAGCAGAATAAAAGTGGACAGCCCACTGTGTAAGGTAGTTTGCAGGTTTTTAAAAAATCAAACACCTAACATATGACCCAGCCATTCCACTTGTACGTATTCTCCAAGAGAAATGCAAGCACATGTCCACACAAAGACTTTTCGTGTGAATGTTCATATTGGCATTATTCATGATAGCCAGAATATGAAAACAAGCTAGATGGCCATCAACAAGGAATAGATAAACAGTGTATTCTAATATTTCTGAGCAATAAAAAGGAATGAACGGTTGATAGCATGAATGAATATCAAATATACTGAGAGAAATCAGGCATAAAGAAATACGTACTGTAAGATTCCTCTTACATAATATTATAGAAAATACAAACAATCCAAATACAAAGTAAATCCATGCTTGCATGGACCACGGGGTGGGGAGAAAACATTTCTCCATCAGAAATATGTATTAAACCGACTGTGATGATAGTTCCACAGGTATATACCTATGTCAAAATGTATCAAATTATATACTTTAAATATGTGCAGTTATATGTCATTTATACCTCTAAATCTGTTAAAAACTAAATACTTCCATAGTGGGAAGTTAGTAGAATAATATATAAAACTGAAAAATCAAGAATTAGAAATATTAGCATGTAGGTTAGGAATATAATGTTTAAATATAGAAAGAAATAACTAAAAGTTAAAAACTTTTTTTTTTTTTCTGGAGAAATTACTTGGGAAGTGGGGTGGAAATGACATAAAGGACCTCTGTTTTTCATAAGAAGGCTTTAGGGAAAAGTTTCCTTTCAGACTATATGCATATATAATTTTAATAAAAAATACTATATTTTAAAATGGTAAAGGAAAAAAAGTTTAATTGTGAGACATGTCTATGCAGTCTCATCTATCTGTATAATTAATAATGGGAATCAGGACGATTTTAATTTATTCAGATTAGATATTAAACTTGGTTGAATTTTATTTGATGGTTGAGTATTTTCCACTTTGCTTTGTTATTACAGAGCTGTCAACGAGGTAAAAACCCAAAATATTTATCCTGAAAGCAGAGCAAAACTATTCCTTTCTTTTAAAACTCGTTTTGTAAAGATTAATTAAGCTTCTGTGTACTTATTTTCTGTACTTTATTGATTCAGGATTACTCGTACTCTGTAAATGTGTTGAATTATTTACACATCGTGGGCAGCTAATGCTAATTCAGAACATACCCAGTGGGACCTCAGAGCCCTGAAATGCTAAATGTAATCTGGGGATCAGTAACATTCCATTCATAAAATGTGTCACCCACAGGTTAATGGAAATAAACAATAGGAAAGACAATGGGTGGATTATGCAAATACAATGAAAAGATTTAAGCAGGGGGAGGGGACTATAAGAACCCAATTTGTGTTTTATTTAAATGTGGATTAAGATTTATGGTATACAAAATGATGAAAGCTACTTTGCTAATTTGCTAATACTCTAAAAAGCAACACTGCACAGGAAAAAAAAAAAAAAAACAAAAATAATTCGGTTGTTGCTTTTGTGCATGGTAGCAGAGAGGAGGAAGAGAATCCATTGAAGTAAGAGTTAGCTGAAGGAAATTTTTAACAGTAAATGAAATAAACAGTCTTCTGAAGAATAATTTGACTAGATTTATGATTTTTTTTGCAATTATCTGACACTAATAAAAATTCCATAAAATCAAAACACAGTCCTAATACGGATTTAACAACTGCTTTGTGAGAAATGCATCTTTAACCAGTCTTTAAAACTTGCTGCCATGAAACAAATTAAATTTAAAATATATGTGTTTTTAGAGAAACCTGTACAGATTGCCTTGTGGAAAAAAATAATAATTTCACTGTAAATTATGTCTTAGAAGATATGTTCACCAAGTCCCTGAATAATGGCAAAGGACATGGAAATAGATAAACTTGAAGTTACTGGTTTGGAGATTTCTAGTCTGGAGCCAAGGCGCAGCCAGAGGACCGCTCAGCCTCCTGCAGCCCTTGATCCGGAGGCTGGGGTGCTGGTTGGGGAGGAGGTGCTTTACCGAACCTGATTCAAGAAAGCATCCTTGCTTTGTCCTCTTAGTCCTCCAGGAGGACTAAGAGGCCCTGACATTCTCTGCTCTTTAAGTGGAAAGTGACCTGAACAGGGACCCCGTGTAAAGAGCAATAAATCTGTTACCACCACGTGTCAGCTAACTTCTGAGAAGCCCACTCACTGGCCCAGCCTCTGACCCTGATTTCGGAACGCGGGCGTGGCCTGCCCTCCGGTTGTTGGTGTCTATGAGGAATGCAGGGCATTAGAAAGACTGAGGATGACCGGCTCCCCTGGCAAATGGCGGGAGATATTTGGAAATATCTGGAAAGTTGGTGTTTGTGTGGGAAAGTGGTACAGTTAGCCAGTGGCGGAATAGAAAGGCAGGTGTCAGGAAGGGAAGGAGCTGGAACGTGTTTGCACTAGCAGCTAATGTCTGTGGGGTGTGCGTCCATCTCAAGCCACAAAAGCACAGGAGGAAATGGGGGAAATCCTTTCATTTAGCATAAGGCTAGAATAGCAGTCAACCTTAACAGATTTTAGGAAATGTATTTTCATTATCTCTTTACTGGTAGACTCTTGGAGGGGTTTTTTGGGTTTTGTTTTGTTTTTGTTTTAATTTTACTATGTTCTTCCTGAACATACATCATCAAAATTTTAGAACCTTTTCATCACAGTTGATACCCTTACTGTTAAAAGAAATTGAAAGCAGGGAACTAAGTAAACTTCTGGCGTTAAGGTTTTCCCAGGTGGGTTGATGCTATTTTAACCACCTTTCACTGGTCTTCAATAACACCAAGTAATAGAAGAGGAAATTATTGAGCAGTCTTGGATATTAAATGTTTGACTTTCTTGTTCCTCCTCTTGTTTTTAAAGATACTGTTTTCCCTTTGGACGACCTGAAGGTGCTCTCAAAGCTACGCTTTCATTACTTGAAAGGGTACGTTTGAACACTGTAAATACTATTTGCACGCGCAGTGGCTGTGTATTTTAGTGCCTGAACCAGGCAGACTGGCCCATTCCTCACAAGGACTGTATTCTCTGAGACTGTCCGGTCACATTTCATCACTTTCTCACCTGCTCCTACCTACATTCTGACTCTTCCTATCTCCTACTTCCTCTTCTCCGAAGCCCACCCCTTCCATCCAAAGCTAAGTCGATGGCATCTTGGTAGTACCCATTTTCCCCACCTCTTTCTTTCCCTCATGAAATAGTCTTTTTTTTCCAGTTAAGTATAATCATCTGTTTTTCAGACTTCACAGTTGTCTTTCATTACCCGTCCTCTCACCCCCTGACTTATTTGTGTGTCTACCTATCCCATTTCTCATACCTATAAGGGTTTATCACTTAACATGCCCAAACCTATTCTTCCTTTCATTCTAATTCAATCTCAGAATCCATTTCAACTTGTGTGGCTTTAAATGGATTCATGAATTGTAGAAATTCATTTTCCCTCAAAAAATAAATAGCACAAGGCTTTCCTATCCATGCTAAAATAATTGATTAATGAAAGTACATTCTTCACTCCTGTTTTTGTAACAGACAAGGTTTCAAAGGAAAATGTCATTTTCATTTATTTATAGAACTATTCATATGCTAGTTGAAGCCTAACAGTTGAGTGATGTGGACAATTCCTGTTCCTTATCAACATTAAAAAAAAAAAATTCTAAGGCTCATTTATAGCTCATGATTTGATTATTCTGGTTCTGATTTTTTTTTTTTTAAGATATTTATTTATGTGATAGAGAGCAAGCACAAGTAGGGGGAGTAGCAGGCAGAGGGAGAGGGAGAAGCAGACTCCTTGCTGAGTGGGTAGCCCAGTGCAGGGCCTGATCCCAGGACCTGGGGATCATGAACTGAGTTAAAGGCAGATGCTTAACAACTGAGCCATCCAGGAGGCCCATCTGGTCCTGATTCATTGACTTCAGAGCACTTGGTCTTGTCCACTTTTCTGCCAAAGAATTCTAGATATATTACATTATTTATTATCACTTCTATTAAAAGCAAAAAGAGAAGACATTTCTCAGTGATTTGAGGACTTGCAAAATGAGGGCTAGAACTGATGACCGTATACATTGGTTGCCTCTCTCCCTGTCTTATCCTTGATTCCTGTGCATTGTGTGATAGAAATATTGTTGTAGTAGTTACCTGTTGTATTAGAATTTTTATTATAAAACTTCATGTAAACCAGGCTTGTCCAAAGTATGCATTTCATCCAATTCATTGAGGTATCAACGAAAAGACAAAATCTTTACAGAGAGCTGTACTTTTGGAATGGCATCCCATCTTGGGTGCCTACTACAGCCTCTCCATGTGCCGGTTTCCACGGTGGAGCTTCCCTCCTCTCCCAGCAGGAAACAGCTCATAATAGCGTCGATCCCCTCATGCACTAACAAGTGGCAGGATGAAGAGTGACCTTTTTTTTCCAGTTAAAGTCACTTATCATGTCTCTTGCTGAACTGAGAGAGAAATGGTAGGTTCATTTCTTCATTTTCACATCTCTGTACTTATTGACATCTTAGGAAAATAAAATTTGCACATGAATGCTTCATATTTATTATGCTTTGGAAGAAATGGAGGGGATACACGAAACAAGCTGTGTCTCCCTTTGTGCTCTTGCCAGACCATAATCTGTACTTAGCCAGGAAAGGGGATACAATTCCCCCCACTGCAAATTAACTATTTCAACCCAAGACTCACCTCTGTAACAGACATATACATTCTAATTTTAACAGCTATTTCTATTATTTAAAAGTGTGTCGGGCGCCTGGTGGCTCTTTTCGTTAAGCATCTGACCCTTGATTTCAGCTCAGGGCATGATCTCAGGGTTGTGGGATCAAGCCCCACTTTGGGCTCCGTGTTGGAGCATGGAGCCTGCTTAAGATTCTCTCCCTCTGCCCTCTCTCCCTGACTCATGCCAACTTGTGCTCACGCTCTCTCTGAATGAATGGATGAATGAATGAATGAATGAATGAATGTGTCTCACCATAGGAAGGCCTAATAGTAAAGTTCATGGTTCTACATATGGGACAAAATTAATTTTAAATTTAAACAATAGTAATAATCACATTAAAAATGATAGTACATTTAAAAACAATAATAATTGTACATTAATGCTTGTTTGTTTTTTAACTATGAGCAGAAGGGGGTTATTTTTGCCTATAAAGAATCTAAGGTGCAGTTCCAATTAAAATGCCAAATATATGTAACTGTGTTAAAGATTTTTAACATGAGACTATGAAGAATAATGGAATTTGATGGGAAGGAAATTTTTAAGTGGTAAAGTTTGCTATTTTGAAAAGGAAAGCTTGACTAACAAAATGTGTTGTGAAGGATCACCAATGCTTAAATGGTGGAGTAAATTCCTTCGTGCCAAGGCTGATTGGAAGAAAATGAAATAATAAAGCATGAAATGGATGTTTTCATAATCTTTTGATGAGTCTTTAAGATAAAAGACTAATGAAATAGTAAGAATACCTAATGTTCTTGTCCTCTGTGTATTCACATTTTGCCTTTTATTTTATAATTTGAACGTAAGTAAATCCAGAAAAGCTACATTAACTCTACAGAAAGATAGAGGTTAACTGGTGGGATAATCAAAACTGACTGTAAGCAGTTTCATCACTGAGAAAGTTTTAAGGAAAATTATCAGTTAGTAATTATAAAAGTGTTTGAATACATTATGTTTTGAATTCTGGATGTAATTGTATTTTCCCCTTGCTAATAGTAATACTTCTAAAGGGAAAAAAAAGTCCAAAAATATATTTAGAAACTCAACAGAAAATAATCTGTTGTTTTTTTTTTAGTTTCAGAAAGTTTCTGCGTATTGTAACATTTGATATTCCATTCATTTCACTAAAAGATTTTCTCCCCCTCAACAGATTAAAGTTTAATTGTGAGAATTAAAGATCTTGGTTTTTATACAGCTGAAAAACAGTGCTTATTCTTCATAGAATTTTGTTACTGTTTTCATATATATTGCTCAAAAGATTGAAAGCTTCTAAATTAGGGATGCGTAAGACAAACTTTATCACTTGTCCCAAGGACTCTAATCCTGATCTGAAACAGCTGCTCTAATGGTGTCATGGGCCCCTGGAGAAAAAGCGACAGTCATCACACTGAATGGTGGTTTGGCCGATAGGAGGTTTTGATGCGCATAAATGAGGCTTAGACAGGAGGAGCTAAGACCCGAGGATTACATTCCCAGTTGTGAAGTGCCGACTCATTACTTTCCCCCAGTATTACCTAAGACCCCTTCCTCGTAATAGATCTAGAACAATTTGTGTAATTTGATTGTAGTATCCGTTTTATGCAATCTCTTTCTCTACCCCTCTTTAGGTTTTAATGAAAGATATCGCCACTCCCATACCAGCAGAAGAGGTGAAAAAAGTGGTCAGAAAATGTCTCGAGAAAGCAGCCTTGATCAATTACACTAGACTCACAGAATATGCCAAAATAGAAGGTCAGTGCACTGCGCTGTTGCCCAAGTGGCAATGAGAGCCAACAATGCCGATTAACTGAATTTTCTGTGAGAAGTTCTTTCCTTTCCTGAACAAACCTGTACCGTGGCAAAGGGAAATGTCTCATTAAAATCTCAGCTGGTGAACTGAAGAGCTTTTTCCTATTCATTGCTTTAATATGCCTCCTGGGACTCTGCTTGAATGAAAGACCCAGGATCCGTGCTTAAGTTGTCCTTTGTTCTTATTTTGAGTTTTCAAGGAACCACAAGGTGTTTTCATAGGTTGTATTTTTTGACATTACCATAAGTATGTCTAACATTTAAACTATGGATAGTGTCTTCTTTCCTGATCAGTAACGGTATAGGGTTACATAATTTTATTTTCTGTTCAACACTGTATCTCAGAGAAGGAGGAAACTTGATTATGGTGAGGGCCAAAATAAACTGATAGAATTCCCTTCAACTTTTCATGGCTTGCAATATATTAATGCACTTGAAAGATTAGACCTCTTGAGAGGACTGCACATTTTTTCCTCTTCCCTCAGGTTTCATTCATTAAGAATGCTGAGATTTAAGGTGCTTAGAAATAACTAGATTGAAATTTGTGGCAAAGTCACCAAATCAGCTTTATTCAATGATCTTTAAAAATAGAAAGGGCCTCAAATATTTTGCTTTAATTATCATACAACTGACTTGTGTAGTACATGTAGCATTAACTTAGGAAAAAAGTTTACAATGTTAAATAGTTACATCTAAAAATAAAAGTAAATCCTCTATTAGAAAAATTGTAGTAACTTTTAATATAAAATTTTACTTAATTATGAATTTTTAAATTAGTGATATTAAGATAGTTTTATCAGAATTGGGGCAATGAAAAAAATTGATTATAATTGGCTATGTTATATCCTTTTTTCTCTCCAAATCTGATCAAGATTTCTAACAAGCATGCAATAACCAACCTCCTGAGTGATTAACAAAAAAGCCATCCCATCACTATAGCAACCAATATTATATCACGAGAGTAACAACATGAAACCTCCTTAGTTACCAGTTTAACATCATTAATTATGATATCACGTCGTGTTAAAGCAAAGGCAATGAATATTAGATCATTTGGGGAAAGTGGAAGATAAACAGATTGGTTTTTACATCTTGAATACTGATCATTCAAACAATTTTTGTGTTTTGGAATATTATGTGTTGTGAACGTGGTTTGAAAGAATCGATACAAAAATAGACCTATCAAAACCTTTCAAATCGGATAAAGGGAAAAAAGTTTGTGCATAACTTGAATAAACACAATATTGTTTTACCCAAATGTTTAAATTCTATCCACAAAAACCTAGGAGAATCCTTTTGTTCTTAACTGTCCATTCCAGTTAATATTTTTGACTGTTGTCTTGTCCAAGAATCCTGAAAAGACCAGAATATTTCTATTTTCTAGTCAGAGTCCATTTTAATGAGGGCAAACAAAATTATTTGTCACCACCATGGGTAGCTTTTATTAATTAGCAAGGCGTGTTAACGCTGGTGGTCAAAAGACATAACTGTTCTCCTGGATCACACACAAATTAAGTCTGTGTTAGAGAAGAGCCTGTTACAGGACTAGATGGACAATAGGCAAGGAGCTCTCCCGCCTCTTTCCCGTCTAGAGTCATCTGTCTCTTAATTTCTAGTTGACTGTGAGAATATTCTAGAAAATGGATCCTAGAAACCTAATTGGGTGGGACTACTGAGCGGTCTCCATTAAAAAAAAAAAAATGCATGCTTATTATGTGAGAAAACTTCTTTGCATTTCATTATCTCCTTTTCTTCTAACCCCCTTTCTTGTATCTAAAAAAAATAAATAAAGTACCTTTTGTTTATGCTTAGGACCAGACCAAGAACAAAATCCAATTTACGTTAAAAATATGAAGTGGGCCACTTTTCTTTGCTTGTTTGACTGCCTGCATTATGTGAGCAGTAAGGGTGGAATCTGTTTTTCTCCTAAATTGTCTTTTCTTATGTTTTAGGCCCAGCAGAAAAGGAAGCAGGTAATGAATGTTTGTGCATGCGCGTGTCGTGATTTCTATTGTGGTGGCATGATGTTTGATAGAGATGAATAGCTGTCTGCTTTTCAGGGCTCCTATTAGGTCACTTTGATTAAGATACTGAGAATACTTTGATTTTGTTGGAACTATTGTTAATGCTTTGTGGGGAAAATACAGGATAAAAATTTGCCCCTGTAAAAGTTCAGCAGTATTTTTTATAAATTCAAAGCAGAAAGCCTGAGGCTGTATTGATGTTCTACATTATGTTTTAAGCGTGGACACGAATCCTAGTTGGAAGCTGTTGCCAATATTTGGAGGGCTCTTACAACTAGAAAAGAGGACCATCTTTCCTTTATCGCTCCTGAAAAATAACAGAGTAAAAAGCATAAATGCCATTAAATAAGAAGTAAGCTGCTCTTAACTCTCAAAGTTGCTCATGCGGGGAATGAACAGGGGTTCTGAAATCGCAGCCTCAGGCAGTTGCTAGGAAAGCGTTCTTCTCTGGGTCTCTGAATCTGTAAAGGTTTTGTTACTTTTTTCTTATGCCTCTATCACTGTTGCAATTAATGTAATTGCATGTGCTGTTATCTGTTTATCCTACCTGTCTCTTCTTTAGCCCCTTGCAGGCAGGGTCCTGATGGAACGCGTTCACTCTTGGGTCCCAGCATCCAGCCCTGCACCCCTGACACAAAGTAGACTCTCAGTGCTTTGGAGAGAAATGAGAGGTTAGCTAGTTAGTTCTGTAAACCACAGGGCAAGAGACCAGTGATGAAACTGCCTAGTCCAAGTTCCCTTCTCTCATTCAAACCCTGCATGGAGGGTTATAGACAAGTTTGGCTTGTTTTTACTGAAGTCTTCGACTGAATGGCTCTATTTCTATTTTTCCTAACTTTTTCGCTTGTGTTTCAGTATTTGACCCCAGAAAGCGGCAGGGACAAAAAGCTCTGAGCCAGGAGAAGGAGGAAGAACACACCTGCGATGATCACTAAAGTGCACTTTAGAGACTACCATTGCCTCTTCTGACAGCCCATTGTAATAGCAGCAGTCCAGTGCTCTGACAAACTTTCAAAATCTCTTACGGCATTTTATCCCTCACAATGTTTCTGTTGTGAAGATAGTTTGTATGTAGTTGACCCACAGTAAGTCCAGAGTTGTTAGGGGCTTTCCCACTGATACAAAGTAAGTATGTCTTTTATTTGCAGATACAGATAGAGCTGGGCGTTGTATCGGGTGTCCTGATCCCCCAGCCTGCATGGCAGAGAGTGATCAGCCTGCAGAGGCAATGCTCCTTCCCCTGTGTAATATGAAGGGATCACAGTGCACCTGCATGAAGGATGGGCAAAGGCACCATGTAATGTTGCACACATTCCCATTAAAGAGAGGGGAGAATGGAAGAGTTGCTGCCTCCCACGTACCTCACTTCCAGACAGAAACCTTCCCTTCCCACGTATTTGACGTTCATACTACGGCTCAATGGTACAGGCTGATGACTCTTGGGGAAACATTTTCCTTAAAATTAAATGCTCAGCGGGGCACCTGGCTGGCTCAGTCAGTGGAGCATGGGAGGCTTCATCTTGGGGTTGAGTATCGAGCCCCATGTTGGGTGTAGAGATTACTTAAAAATAAAAATCTTTAAGAGGTGACCGGGTGGTGGAGTTAGTCAAGCATCCAACTCTTGATTTCGGCTGGGGTCATGATTTTAGGGTCGTAAGATAGAGCCCCGTGTTGGGCTCCATGCTCCGTGTACTGTCTGATTAAAGCTCTCTTTCCCTCTGCACCCTTCCCCCAGCTGCGCGCTTGCTTGCTCATTCTTTCTCTCCCAGTGAAATAAATAAACCTTTTTAAAAATCTTTAAAAATTTTAATATAATTAGAAAAGAGGAAAAGAAAATCACTGTAGACTAGGTGATTTAAGTGGATTGAAGGGGAAAGCTAATCTCAGTTGAAGAATCTTCTGAAGGAACAGAGGAGAGGTTTTGAAGAAATGTAGTGCTATTTCTTTGGTTGCATTTGGCAGCAAGTTAACAGGGTTATCTAGTAAATGTTCTTGGAGGTACTTTCAAAAGTGACTAAAAATGAGAAAGTGAGTTACATGTGTAAGAGCTCAACTGCTTGATAAGACTTCCAAGCAGTATTCTCTTGGGCATTATCCTTTTCCTCAGTCTGTACCATCTAGAGAAGAGTCGAATTCTGCGCAAGATTTATCATGATTTTGTCATCTATTGACTGCCTATTCCCTCAGAGGCTTTCTTATTTACTCTGCTTCATTAGTTCCTTAGACAAATCTACAAAACAGACGCCGCAGAAAAAGTAACTGAGACTTCAGAAAAAAGTCAGTGAGCTGCACCAGGGTGTGCCGTTGTTATTCAATTCGGCAGACATGGGATTTGCACCCCTGTGTGTCCGTGTTCCTGGGTGCTCTGCCTCCTGGGTGCCCTGTCTGATTCCGAATGCTGACCTCCACACCTCAGACACATCAAAAGGGCCAAGGGGTCACTTTTGCCAAAAGTATAGATATTTCTTTAAGAAGGGCAAACACTTATTACCAGGAACTGTTTTAAGCACTTTACATGTATCCATTCACCCTTTCCAATAAATATTTCTATTGCTTTTCCGGGAAACTGAAGCAGGGAGGTTAATCGCCATCCGCCCAGAGACAGCTAGAAAGTAGGAGATTACAACACACTATCTTCCTGCTGAGCTGTTGTCTTATTTTCCTGAGTCTTCCTCCCTCCCTTTTCTTGGCAACTTGGGTAGTTAAATTTGCACTTGATTAAAATTCATGGGCATTTGAAAGGAAGTCTGAAATAGTACTGTCCATAGAATTATAATGAAAGCTATAGATAAAACTTAAAATTTCATAATAGTCACATTAAAGAGGTAAAAAGCAGGAGAAATTAATTTTAATAATAGTTCATTTAATCTAATATGTCCAAAATATTATTTTAAGATGTATTCAATATACAAAATCGTTAATGAGATAATTTATGTTAGTTTTTTCATACATGGTCTTCAAAGTCTGGTGTGTATTTTACCCTACTAGCACATTTTATAGCCCCATTTCAAGTACTTGTTTACATATAGCTAGTGGCTCCTGAATTAATTGGACAACACATATCCGATTATAAGGCTAAGAGTTGGACTCCAGAATCTGAATCTTTTTGTTTCCCCCCCCACACACACACACATATCTCACAGCGTCAGGCATTAAAAGTGATTAAAAAAAGTGACCTCCCCTCCTCCCCCAACCCATAGCATCTCCCTCCCTTCCCTACTCTATTTTTCTCTGTGGCACTTACGATCTAACACATCCTACCATTGTCCTAGAATGTTTGCTCCACAAGGGCAGGACTTTTGTATTTCAATAACTGCTTTATCTTCAGGGCTGAAAACCGTCCCTGGCACATATTTGGTACTCAGTAAATATTTATTGAATAAATGAATGAGTTTATGGCAGAGAGTGATCAGGCTATTTATAGCAGAGAGAACATCTGTAAACTGGCAAACTGGCTTGCAAAAGGTCATTCAAATCAATCACTGAATAATTAACAATATAAAAGCAAAAACTAACCCTTAAAAATAACAAGAGTGGAAAAATTAAAGCAGAATTTCATGCTCTTATCATGGGCGGGGGTGGGGGGGAGACTAACTCTGAATCCCAGCACCCAGAGATTATAGAGAACAATTGCATTAACAATATTTAGCAGTCTAACCTTTTCAGTTGTTTCTATAATTCAGCATGATGCTCAGCTGAACTCCTAGTTCTCTTCCATCCTTGGGATTTCTTCACATTCTCCATCTGCAACACAAATTTGCAGAATAAAGGGATTTTACAACTTTGTAATAAATGAAATAAAACAAATGCCCTCTTAATGCCTTCTTTCCTTCTTGGGAATTCTTTGCATTTGTTTCATGAGAACAGATAGTTCATTTTCAGAACTTAAAATTTCTAGAAATCATTTTTTTTAAGAAATGTTTGAGATTTACACGGCTACGAAATCAGCTAGTTTTCTTCCTTGATTTAATTTTATCACTACTGTTTATGTAATAGATCCTTTTTACAGTATTCATAATCTAGGGTTCAAAAGGTACTGTAATGTCATTTTCCTAATTGTGTCTTTTTTTTTTAATTGTATGCCTTGTTGATGCAAACTAGCTCCTTTTAAAGGAGAATCAATTCCTTAATTCAAGGAATTTCTTATAGACAAGAATAGCAATAATACATCTATTAACAGTCCCTGCTTTCTCCTGAAAACTATGCACCATATGAGGACTTACGATAAAAGAGAGAGACGGCTCCTTAGAGCTTCCCTTGATCTGAGATCTTTTGCACTGATTTGGGAGCTAGACTTATTGTGAATCGCAAAACATGGAGGTGCCCTAAACAAAAGGGAGCATGGAATGAACAGGCAAAGTCTTTGTACACTGAGGATCTGTCTGGGCCCTTTGGTTGCCAGGTTTCCAGTTCTAACCCCCAAGTGCTCTCATTTTCAAAGTCTCCGTTGAACAGGTAGAGATGCTTTCCCAGAGGGCCATACTGCTTGCTTGCTTTGAGAGAAGTTGCACTTTGGCAGTCCTTACGTCATTAGGATGTGTTTGCCATCCAGGTGGCATTTTAATTTAGCACTCCATTGTCAGAGTGTAGTGATAAATAATAAATAAAATCTGTTGTATAGCAGTGAGTAGATAAAAACCTGCACAGTGATGAGGATATTTTTTGTTAGTGGATAATTTCTTACTAATATTTCTAGAATGACCGTTTTCTCTCATAAAAGTTGTATTATAAATTTGATGTAAATTTTTTTTTGAGTAGTATATGTTACAATGAATCAGGTCACTAATGTTTAAATAATAGACCTGACATTTTGCACCCCCATTAGAATTGACGATACTCTGATGGAGGTAAATTGCATATTGGAAGAAACAGAATTCTCAGCTTAAAAACTAGAAAGCAAAATTGAAGAATTAAAGAATTTCTTTTTGGACAGTGGAACTTTGGCATGAAAGTAAAACCTTTGTGACCATTTCTGCTTCTGAGTCACCTGATGATTTAGATACAAATTGACAAATGTAATTTCTGGCCGTGAGAGAGAATGGCTTATTGTCATCTTTAAATTTTTTGAGAAAATCATAAATCTATAAAGGGCTTTTAGTTTATAAAAACAGTATGTGTATATTTAGGTACCTGGGTGGCTCAGTTGTTAAGCAACTGCCTTGGGTTCAGGTCATGATCCCAGGGTCCTGGGATCGAGCTCTGAATCAGGGTCCCTCTTCAGCGGGGAGCCTGCTTCCCCCTCTCCCAGTCCTTATGCTTGTGTTCGCTCTCTCACTCACTCACTCTCTTAAATAAATAAATAAAATCTTTAAAAAAAAACAAACAGTGTGTTTATATAGAGTAAAAACTTGTTGCTTGAGCTACATCATCTGGATAGAGATCGAATTAAAATTTATTTTTGTCCCATATACAAAGAAAAACTGGATATTTTTCAGATGATCAATGGATGCTTTAAATTACCTAAGAAGATAAATTTTTTCTGACAGCCATAAATAACTTTTATTCCATCATCTAATATGCAACCAAAATGTTAATTTTAAACTCTTTTTCTCATTAATATATTGAGTTGAATGTCTTTAACACCACTTCCTTGCTACACCAGTAGCCCTCGTTTATGTAATGTATATACCGGAAAGTATTACGACCCTATTCTCTTTTAAGTACTATGTGAGTGATAGGAATTTGCTCTGGCCATTTACACAGCTGATCTGGAATGAATGAGGAATTGTCGTAGGTTTATTTGCTACGGCTCTTTTCCCACCACCTCATCAGCCGCACGATAGCAACCCCATACTGTATAATTTGTGTTCACACCAATTAGTTAGCTCATGATAATGTTGATTAGTTCCTGTGAATCAGGAGATGTTGTACGGACATAATAAGCAGGAGTCACAGGGACTATTGACTAGAAGAGGCAAAGGAAGACATTGGCTTCCATCCGACAGGGCTTTGGAGCTGTGTGTGTACCTTCAGTTAGCTCAGGGCAGACTTCAGACGCAAAAAGCGTGTTGTGCAGTTGTGCATTCACTCTCTGCACACTCAGGTAACCAGTGACAGGAAAAGTCAAGTGAGGCCATAGGAGCACCCAGGATACCAGTGGCAGCGTGATGGCAATGCTGGAAACACTCTAGGGGCCACTGCACTCTCTCCCCACAGCTCTAGTGACCAAAGGACGAGGAGGATTCTGTCCATTCCAGACGAACCATGGAGACGTTTAAGGACACTGAGCGCCCTCTCCTCTGAAATTGGTTCTGAATCTGCATTTCATTAACATCCTTCCTGATTTATCGGAGTTTAATTGTGAGGAGGCATTAGTATCTGTCACTCGATTAAAAACAGCTGCTGACAGCACTTTCCTGCTGCCTCTGCTTTGGGCTTTCCATACCTTACGTTGGCGTTAACGTTGCCAGCACTGGGTGACTTGCCATGCTTCTTCTGAGGTGTTCTGTGACCTCAAGTAGTACCACCTTCCCTTGATTCACAGTTTCTGTCATGAGTCATCCACCCTTTCCTTCTTTGTTTTTGTAGTGTGAATTATAATAGATGAGTACAGTCTCCATCAGAGATGTTCATAGCTAGTCCCATATTCAAAATGAAACTGGATTCAATCTTGATTGATGTTCTCTTTCCAAATCAGGCTATCACAGGAACGTGATCTCGAGTTCTTAAGATCTTGATCTTAAATAAGTTTAGGGTATTCAAGAGCAGTCCCTTCCTTTCCACCTTGAAAACAGAGTAAACCACAGCTCTGTAGCTCTGTACGTAAGACTTATCAGCATCCCCACCTACCTATGTCTCCTGTTCTCCAGCATCAAGGGATGAGATATCTTCTTCAAGGCTGACTCATCCACCTGTGACATTGATCTCAACTGCACCTACTTCTTTCTGGATGGAATTTATCATATGTCTCTTTCTCCTGTTCCTCCGTCTTCCTACATATTTCCTTTCCATCTATAACCATGGTGTCTCCCTAAATAAAGCTACCTTACCCTGACCTCTCCACTGCCTTCCATCTGTCATCCAAAGAGCAGCATATACTCAATTTTATTTCACTCACCTTCACTGCACTTGTTTTCCCAAAGAAGTTTGGTTTCCAGTCTCACCCGTCCGTCTCATGGGGAGTTACACAGATGGGAGTATAGCTGAGCAGAGGAAGAGTGAATGGGGCATTGCCTTCAGACAATCAATTCCTTTCCTTTTGCCTTTGGAGTTGGTAGCAGGGGCTGGTATCTGTGGCATTATCAGGACTGGGCCTGCCTGCACTGTCGTGAGATGAAAACTGGAGAGGGCTAAGCCACTGTCAGGCATCACACCTTCCCTCTGCATCCCAACCTGTAGTCTAGTGAATTACAGCCTAAGGAGACTCTAAGTCAAGTGCTGCAGCTTTGAATCTAACAGATTAACAATGAATCCCTATCCTTAGGAGTTGCCTAATGGGTTAGTAGCAAAAGGGAATTACCCATATTGGTTCTGTACTCGGGAATCCTGGGCTCCAAAGCTGAGGTTTCTCTGTCCTCAAAGGACACAGGCAAGTACCTGCTCACCATCTCATCCTGAGTTTCTCTGAATGGCCATGAGCTCTCAGGTCAAAATTATTAGACTCCTGAGGAGTACAGCCCTTAAAAAGACTCATGGTATCTATCATCTAGAGCTTATTCATAGTAGCCAACATTTGAAATAAGCGTAATACATATACTCAGTTACATGCAGAAAGATTCTAGCAATATGATGCAGGGACCAGAAGTCATGAAAAACCAAATGGAAATATTAGGTATGAGAATAGTATGGTTGTAAGAAACATTGGATAAAGGATGGATAAAGCTGAAGAACTTATTAGTCATCTGGGAGATCAGAGTGAAGGCAACAGGAATGGGAAAAAGGTGTAGATAATGTAAAAGGAGAGCTAAGTGATGTGGAGAATAGAAACAGTAAGAGACTTTCATCAGAGTAAGAAAAAAATTCAAGTAAATAGAGTATGAAAGAAAAGAGATACGAGATATAGAAAATAATGGAAGAGTATTATGAACACAGACAAAAATTAAGAATCTAGATGAAATTGATACATTTCTTGAAAAACTGGTGGTGTGATCAACACAAGAAATGAAACTCAGACCAATCAGTTTTAAAGAAATTGAAGTAGTTGTCAGAACCCTCCCATTCCGAAATCCCTAAGCCTGCTTGGTTTTGGAGGTGTGTTCTATCAAATTTTTAAGGAACAAGTGCTACCCAAAATAAGTTCAATGAAATGGAAAATGAGTGAAAGCTGTCCAGTTCATTTCATGACGCAAATATAATCTTAATTCCCAAACCTGATAAAGGCAGTAGAACAAAAGAAGATTATTATAAGCCCATTTCATTGGGAACATATATGCAAAATCCCTATGTAAAAGCTCACAAAATTCCTACAGTGTATTGGGAAAATAATCTATGGGGTTTGTCCCAGGATTATAAAAGGGGTTCAACATCAGGAAACTAACAAACTAAAAGCAAAACCGGTATCTCAAGAGATGTTAAAAAAGTACGTGAAATAGTACTAACATGTTCAGTGCTAACATGATTAAAAATTTCATTTTCAGCATCCTAGAATTCCTTAATTTCATAAAGCCCATGTAGAAAAAACCTACAGCAAATATTTTACATAATGAAGGAAGTTTAGAAGCATTCCCACCAGAATTAGTGACAAGTACTTAGAGTATCGTTGTCACAACACTTGAGAGTCTTAGACAATGTTAAAGAAATGAAAAAGTAAATCCAAAGAATGGAAAGAGGAGATAAAACTGTCGTTGCAGATGGAAGAAAAACAAAAAAAAAATCACTGCAGATGAAATGATCATCTTTCTAGAAAATCCAACAGGGTCTACATAGAACCTTTTAGATGAGAGTTCACTAAGGTTGCCGGATATAAAGTCAACCTGCTAAAATTAATACCCTTTCTCTACACTAGTGGTTCTCAAATGTTCAGTCTCACAAACTAGTATACTCTAAAGATTCAGATCCCAAAGAGCTTAGAAGTAAAATTGAGAAATTTATAAAATATTAATGTTTACAAGTAACAATAGGAAACTTATCACCTGTCAACATATATCGCTTTTGAAAAAAATTTCTTTTCACACCTCTTTATTTTTTTTTAAGATTTTATTTATTTGACAGAGAGAGAGAGAGAGATCACAAGTAGGCAGAGAGGCAGGCAGAGAGAGGGGGAAGCAGGCTCCCTGCTGAGCAGAGAGCCTGATGCAGGGCTCCATCCCAGGACGTTGAGATCACAACCTGAGCCAAAGGCAGAAGCTTTAACCCACTGAGCCACCCAGGCGCCCCATGCATGCCTCTTTAATGGTTGTCTTAATAAAAGACAGCTGGATCCTCATAAGTGCTTCTTGCATTGAGTCTATTGCAGTATGTTATCTTGATTGATACACAGTTCTAAGAAATCTGGCCTCATGCTGATATGTAGTTAGAAAGGGAGGAGTATTTTAATAGACTTTTTTAGGTAATTGTGGGTTTTCCTCTGTGATACTATACCAGAGCTTGGCAAGTGATAATTTCTTACAGGTTAATTGCAATGTTGAATCTGAAAGCATGTCAGTGAACTTTTCATACTATTAAATCCAATTGGTTCATCATGTACTTTGAATAGATCTTTTGCCATACATGATTTTTTAACACAATGTACTAATCATTTGGAAACTTGGTCCACTGAGTTAAGATCTTCTTGTTGGTGTTAACAAATGTATCAAAAAGTCATCCTTGCTAATATCACCTGCCTCATCAGAAAGGCTGATGAGTCTTGGGAGGTCTTGGGAGGCTGTCAAGTTCATGACAGATACAAGTCTTCCAAAATCCTAATTTTCTTTGAAAGCTTTAATTTTATAATTATAACAAATACTATTTTTTTTTAAGTAACAGGTTGATTTCATTTTTTCAGAAAAGGTCACCTAGAAATGGTTCTCTGAAAAGAACAGTGCCCCCCTCCAGAATCAAACAATCACACACTTTTCCTTTAGACAATCATCACGCTTTAGTATGTACACGGGCTTTGTGCAAAGTTTTCATTTTGTCACATATTTAAAAATGTATACTCAAGGGCAGAGATTCAATAAAGCCAGTTCTACTGTTTTATCAAGGACATTTGCATGGAAAACTGGCTTTTTTCGGTGTGCGTGGGGGTAAAGAACCCAGCGATGAGTAGAATTTAGCACCCTGGCCTTGATTTGCACTGACGTAACAGCCGTTTTACCTGCCGTTGCTTTTGTACCATCGCTGTAAATATCAATAGAGCCCAAAAAGCAAAAAAAAAAAAAAAAAAAATCTCAGTATTATGAAAATAATTTTGACCTCATGGATCCCTGAAAAGTCCTTGGGATCCCCAGTGGTCCACTGACTACACTCAGAGAACCACTGCACCACACCATAGATCAACTGGCTAAAACATATAAGCAAAAAGTATCTTTTACGGTAACCAAACTACAAGGCATCCAGGAATCGACTTCACCAAAAGCATGTAAAATTTCCTAGATCTCTAAAGAAACATTTGAAAATCAAAGGTTACAGAGAGTAATCTAAGTAGATATAAGACAAGGGTGCCTAGGTGGCGACTCTTGGTTTCAGCTCAGGTCCTGATCTCAGGGTCGTGAAATCGAGCCCTTGGTCAGGGCCCTGTGCTCAGTGTGGACTCTGCTTAAGATTTTCTCTCCCTCATCCCTGCCCCCTACCCTCTGCCCCTACTTACACATGCTGTGTCTCTCTCTCTTTCTCTCTCTCAGTTTTAAAAAAAAAATCAATATAAGATGGTCCATGCCTTAAGAGAGATGACTCGATAGTATATCGTCATATTATATCAGTCATATAATATAACTCACTCCCAAATTAGTCTATAATTCACTGCAGTGTCCCATCAAAATTTTTTGATGGGACAACGGGTGGTTGTTTTTTTTAAGAACATGATAAATTTAAATGGAAGACTAGGAGGATATTGAATAAGTCAACTTAAAGAAAAAAAAAAAAGCATCTGAAGATTTGCCTTGCCTGACACTACGATTACAAAACCGTCACCAAAGCCCGTGAAGAACATAGACTCATGTACATACAGATGGGAGCCTGCTGTGCTTCATCCACGATAAAGCGGGAACATAAGTCAGTGGGGAAAGGATGGGCTGTTTCAGAGATGATGTTAGAAAGAAGAGCTTACTGGGGTGCCTGGGCGGTGCTGTATATATTCTTCCGAATCTTCTCTTTCGCTTCAGTGAATATTTGTCTTCTGTAGGAATTCTTGGCGAGAACATAAGCACCTCCTGAGAAAACAAAGCATTTATGTAATGGCTCCTTTGGCATGCCCCTTAGTGGAGATTATTCCCTTAGCTGTGATCTATCACACTCTGAAAGGCTCTTGCTAGAATCTTGTCTCCTTCCCCTGAAGATACATAGAAATCTCATTACGAGCATTCAACACCTGTTCCCTAAAAGGTCTCAGAAAGGATGTCAGTTTACTCCGCTCACTTGACAATGTGTCATGTATTTGGGTGTGTGTGTGTGTGTGTGTGTGTGTGTGTGTGTGTGTGTGTATTTTATATGGAATGCAATGCACAGATAAATGCAGTCTTGACATAGCAAGTTTTCTTTCTTTCATGAGCAATTTGATAGAATCTATCATCCTCCATACCCAGACTTTGAAACTGACTGGTTGGTGACCTTTTCATTTATTTACTAACATGTGTCAGCAGGTAAGCCGAGGGACCTGGAGCAGTGTGGCTCCTGCAGCACCTTGTTAATCTGAGTGGTTTAGATGTATTCAAGAGTCTTTTCCAATTGGGCAAAACCAGGGTAATGCAAACTGACAGATTTCGCCTGTTTATTTCTCCACAGAGTTTGTAAGGACTCAGAACCTGGACAGACGAATAGTTTTAGAAATTAGAGTTCATTCCTTATGGGCCCAGAACTCAGCAGCCATATAGCTTCAAGCACTAAATTAAAAGGCCTAATCGGTGTTTGTAATGTCAGAATTTTTTTTTTTTATTTCAGAAAAATGAACCTGTAAAATATCCCTGGAGTATGTTGTATACACACATTTTCATAGTGACCAGCAAACCCATGATGTTAAAACTGTAGAAATATTCAAGATATCACAAAGCCCAGCCCTCCTCTCTACACCCGGTCTTTACACTTGTCCAACTGGGAGACATTGTCCAAATCTAGGCATCAAATATCACTACTAGGGCGCCTGGGTGGCGCAGTTGGTTGAGCGACTGCCTTCGGCTCAGGTCATGATCCCGGAGTCCCGGGATCGAGTCCCACATTGGGCTCCCAGCTCCATGGGGAGTCTGCTTCTCACTCTGACCTTCTCTCTTCTCATGCTCTCTCTCACTCTCTTTCCTAATTAAAAAATATATATATATATCACTACTAACACATCAGTTGACTGCCCTAACAAATCTTTCTTCCATGTCAAAGGAAAGAGAGGTACATAGAGACAGCAGGACCTTAGACTCATTTCTTAGCACCCAAGGTTACAGATCTTTTTAAAGTGTATCTTTCTATTGTTTTCTTTCCTTCTCCTTCAGCTTGTCTCCCAGCTGGGCAGTAGTCCCTTTCACCCTCCTATTGCCCATTTCCTAACACCTTCATCCCACTTGCCTAACTCCCATTGTTTATGGCAGACCTTCTCCTTGAGAATGAAAGAGAGTTTAAGGGGCAGGAGGAGAATGGGCCTGTGGAGGTGTACTGGTACTTCTTTGATACGTGAATATCACAAATGACCATGGAAAGGCTGTTTTAAGTAAATGTAGTTAGAAGACAAGAAGAACTAGGCATGAAATTTAAGATGCTATAGACCTTAATTATATGATAATTTAGTATTGGCCTCGCAGTCACGATGAGATGATTCTGATGGTTTTCAGTTCCTGAATCAGAATTATATTGAGAGGAAATACACTGTGTATAAAGAACAGTAATATCAAGGAGACCGTTTGTCAGTTTCAGCTGTCAAATATATATGTCAGTGTGTGTGTGTATTAGATATATAGGATATATAGACATACATCAGAGCTAAAGACCAGTCTTTGGGAAAACCACTGTTTTTAGAAACAATTAGCAGGTAGAATTGCCAATGGAAATTTTTTACGATCTCCTTAGAATCTTGCAGCATATATTCCAGCCAGAGCCAAGCAGAGTTAGCCAAATATCCACTGAAGAGTTTTCTTCTCTTTCAAGCCTTCATAGTCCTTGCAGCCAGCAACACTATAATGATTTTTTTTTTTCCTGTGAGATCTTGGATCTTCCTGCTTCACAAACTTGAGAGCCAAGGTCTCAATAGTTAAAAGGACAACTTTAATGAAACTCAAACCAAGCTGTCTGTGTTTATCCATTCTTACAAAATCACATAAAAGCCTGTGACAACTGTTAAACGACGTATTAAAGCCTACTGATGTTTCTCTAATTCCATCACCAACATTCCTTATTTTAAGATCTTAAGAGGAAACTATGTCTCCATATGCCTCCTGAAGAGAAAGTCTCACAAAACATCACTGACATCTACCTCACATATGGCGTTTTATGGCCCATCATCATTCCTGGGTCTCCCTTGTTCTTGGCTTCTGCAGATTATTCAATTTGGGTTCACTCTGGCTGCCATTGGCCTGTATATTCCAGTGGCCAATTCTCCTTTGTTCCACAGTTGACCATTTGCTTAAAAATGAATTTATTGGTGGGCAAGATAATCCAGGTAAAGTAGCTAATGTGACCATCACCACAGGACAATTATTCCAAAGTACTACATCATTAGCATGGTTAATTCCAAAGAGGTATTAACTGGAACTTTGTTTTCAATGACAGAGTCATTAAATGAGTTGGTCCCAAAGGGGTGCTAGGAATTAGCAGGCCACAGACCTATTTGTTTCCAAACATCTGTGGTATTAGTGTTCTCATGGATCTTAAACAATTGCGGGGGGGGGGGGGGCATGACATCCTAGACATTTTTGTTCATGCAGAATTGTTCAAATATGCACCCCATCCTGTCTGGCTGGAATAACATTACAGAAAAGTAAAATGTGTTCAGATTCTACAGAAAAGGTCACCTTTTTCTCCTAAAATGAAGTTTATACGTTGATGTAGCTTGATTTCAGGGAAAGGAGGAAATAATCTGAAGTTTCAACAGGTCGCTTTTGTATGTAAGTTCATTTTTCATAAACACTAGTAGTTCTCAAAGTGCACACCCCAGACCAGCATCACTGGCATTTCCCGGGAACTTGTTAGAAAGGTGAATTCTTGGGTCCTAAACAAGAGGTCCTGCATCTGAAATTCTGAGAGTGAGGCCAGGCAATCTGTGTTTTAACAAGCTTTCCAGGAGGTTCTGGTGCCTGCTGAAGTTCGGTTGGGAAGGTATTCCATTCGTTGATTAATAAGGGAATATATATATAAATGCGAGAGAAATGCCCTCGCATTTAGGTTGCAGTCAGGCCGGGAAGGGGTCAATGTTCGGGTTTTCTCTTAGATTAATTGACAGTATCAAGTCTTAGGGAGTCGGATATTGGGCAGGTTGGAGTCAGGTTGGCCCTGAAGAGTTGGAGAAATGGACTTTAGTTTTCGAAATCACTTCTCCCCTAAATCTGAGGCAGCCTTCTTAGCAAATTACATCCCATTTCCTCTAGGTGACTAAGGCGAAGGAGAGCCCCTGGAATCCGCTTGTCACAAGTCCTGAAAGTGGCAGGCGGGCTTGGAGAGGGACGGGTGGTTTTGCTTAATGAGAAAGAAAGTATTTGATCTCCTGCCCTTCTTACCCTCTCAGGATAAGAAGTTCCATGAGCATTGAGATCTGGCCAGGCCTGAGAGTCCCAGGGGGCTGGTGGGGCTGGCCTCTGGCACTCTCTCACCTCAGGTTGCTGTAGCTAGAGCCAGACAATGGGTCAGAAAAACATCTCAGTGAAAGTTTCGACTTTCTAGTTGAGTCGTCAGTCTGGATCCTTCAAAGGGGGAGAACACTGACACCAACAGAAATTAAGGTTAAAATTAGTATAGAATCGAGGGCCAGTGGAAATTCCCTGAACCAGTTAGACTGGCCTAAAGGGCTTTATAAATGGAAGAAGACATCTAACATGGAGCAGAAGCTCAGATGGAACCTTTTCTGATCTAATTGGAACACATCCTTTACGTGCCCATAGTACTGTGCAGTGTGTGTGTGTGTGTGTGTGTGTGTGTGTGTGTGTGAGAGAGAGAGAGAGAGATATGTGGTAGTGTCTTATGTTTCTGTAAGGTGAGAAAAGAGGAAGCAGTCATTACCTACTTTGGTGGAGGGGGACAGTGCAAGGAAATGGAGGGATCCATTCTGCCCTTGCTCAGCCAGGTTCTAAGGGTAGATAAGCTTTCCAACCAGCAGTCCATGGAGCAGATGCTGATCGTCCTTGTCACTGGATGACCTTTGGGATCCCAGGGTAGAAGAAATCAGATGTCATACCCTTGGCCCAACTTTCTTGATCTTTTAAACCTGGCAAGGCAAACTCTCACTGCTTGGGTCTCACGGTGTCTCCCAGGTGAATGCTTCCATGTTGCTGATCCTACTCCTTCCAAGCTGTGGTTCTTTGTCTCTTTTCTCTACATAGTGTTCATGTTTGCCTTTCTTCTTTTTCTTTTTTTTCTCCCCTCAGGGCCCACAGTTATCCCTATAGTCCTCCTTAAGTCTTACAAGTTTTTTACCTCAGTTCCCTCCTGAGTGTCAGGGCTTTCACCTCATCCATCTGATCGATGTTCTTTAGAGCAAGGGAGAAGCAATAGAAAAGTGAGTATGTTTTGTTTCTTTTTTTTTTTTTTTTTTCTTCAGACAGAAGGAATAGAAAGGTGGGAGACTTCAGTGTTAGGCTGCTGCTAGCTTTCTCTGATCTAAGGTTTTGACCTCAAACACATACCCATTAAAAGAAGCATTTCTTTCTGAAGATCTCCATATGTTATCCATGAGCAATTTAAAGCCTTCCTATTGACATATCTTTGATCCTATTTCATGCAAGATAATAATGCTGTTCTTTCATATTGAGTACATTTAATTCAGTCTCTATCAGAGCTTTATAGCAGAACTTCCTCATACTTAACAAAAATGGATAGTACGTATCTATCCTCTACCTTATAATCTGATTAGAGAGAAAGATACAGAAATTCCTGGAGGCAGAAATATTGCCTCGTTCATCACTGTATTCCCTTCATTGTTAGTACAATACCTTCCATGCAATAAACGTTTGTTGAATCAAATTCAGGGTCACAGAATCGGGATGTTGAAGAACCAAGCAAGAAATATTAGTGCTTATATAGGAATTACTTTTTGATGCATTCTCACTGGTTATCATGACCTAGATGCAAGGGAGAGAAGTATTATGAAGGCGTTATTGCCATGGTCCTTCTATCCACCATCTTGAATTTTTCCCCCATTGGAATTTTCAGATTTTTTTATTATTATTGAGTTCTATTTTTTGTTTAGTAGCAAGTATAGATATGAGTTTCTAAGACAAGGTCAAATACCTTATAAATTTTTCCATATCTTATATGGGGAAAAAATGGACTGAAATGATCTTATTGGTCTTTTTCCCAGGTGCCCTCACAACCTTCACTCAGCGTTACTGTGTATCCACCAATAGAGATTTTGACAGGAAATGCCTGGAAGGGAGGCAAGCTGGGGAGAATGTGCTGGAAGTATGCAATGGGGGAACCAAATTAAAACCTACCAGAGCAAAACAGCCAAGCTGTCTTCTTCTATCTCCCCACCTCCCTACCTTTTCTCCAGTAAGACCTCTTCTTAAATGTATAGGGGTATAATTAAAAGGAATTGCTTTGAGAAGCCGGGGAGAGATATTGTAAGCAAGTAAAAGTGTTCCAAAATGAAGAAACATACCCAAGAGCAATGCATTGAAAGTCATGAAGAAACCTCGCTACTCTGGGCCTATTCATTGTAACTGTTATCATTTGAAATGTATTATAACAATCAGCAACTTGCTGTGAAACTTGAAGAATATAGAGATATCTGTAATACTGTGAAAATGTTACAGAAAGTGAAAGTGAACATTTTGAGGAGGAATTCTCAAATATTCAGTGTTCAGGTTTTTAATGGGGCTGTCGATAACCTTGCTGTCTAATAGAGTTCTGACTACAGAACACATTAAACTTCTTGGCGATAGTCAAATGAATGACAGCCAGAGATGGTGTACACAGTGTACTTGATAAAAATGCTATTTATTTAAAGTTTTAGAGTGGCCATTATGTTCAAGTACAAAGTTCTGCTCCTCTCAATAAATTTAGTCTAGGAAAAATAAAACATTTTAGACTGTTTTAAAGTTTCAGGAGAACACAGGGTACTCTCAGAGCTTCACTCAAGATCATGTCAAATGTAAAAGCTGGTTTTGACATATTCGCACGTATACAGAAATAAGTTTTCGGGCTGTTTCTGTTATTATTCTCCATTATTGCCTACTTCTGGCTAAGGATATGGTGACTTTATAAACTCTTCAAACTTTCAGCCATTTCAGAAGTTTCTATTGAATATATACAGTCAGTTTAGTGTGTGTATATGTGTGTGTTACTCAGAGAATTGAAAGTGAAAAAATTTCAAGTCTTTGCTTTATTGCTGCTTACCTGGCATGAGAGGTAAGATTTGAATCCTATCTCAGCTAGTGCCCTGTATGACCTTGGACACCTTCTTTAACCTCTCCAAGAACTCTTTTTCCTAATCTGGAAATGGGAGCCATAATTTTCTAACTTGCGGAATGGTTATTAGGATTCAGTAAATAATGTACTAAAGTAGGTAGGAAAAATACGATCTTCTGTGATAAAAACAAATATCGTTGCTTTCTGTTTCCTTATGAAAAACACATTATATAAACATAGAAATATGTTTACTCAATATAATCCAATGTTGAGAAAGCCCAACATTTTCAGGAAGCATAGAATTCATTAGCTAGAAGGAAGTGTAGAGATCATAGGGTTCAGTGACTCTTAGCATTGGTTTGGCTTATCGACCACTTTGAGAACCTCAAAGTTATGACCCTTCTCGCCTCCAAATGCCTCTCTACACAAAAATTAGTATATAATCTTAAGGATACACCCTAAAACCTATTCCTAATCCTTAAGTCCCTTGGGTTTTGAGTTCTCAACTTAATTCACCACTTTCAATCAAGGATGGAAAAATTAAGGAATATAAGTGCTATGCTCTTGAGAATTAAAATTTAAGAACTCTTTTACAAAGAAGTCTTTCTCTATTACTTTAAGAATACATCATTCATCAGTTTTTTGAGCATTTTTCTCAGACTGCAGCTGCATTTCATTGGTGGGCTTGCTGACTAGTCCACCTCTGGTGTGTGACAGAAGAGCTATTTGCAGTCTCACACAAAGTTAATTGAAATAATTTGGGTACTGATTTTATTTTTAACACACTTTTTCTAAAAAAAAAAAAAAGTATTCTTGTATTGTCAATAAACATTCATTCGGTACCTGTGATATTGAGAGCACAAGGTAACGAGACCCAGTTTCTGACTTTGGTTTGGACACAGTCGAGTAACAGACTCATTAGCCCATAAGAGGGGAGTTCATAGGGAGGAGCAACTCATTCAGGCCAAGAACTTTGAAAAGGTCCCACATTGAAGGTAACATTAAAGTTGTATCTTCAGTGATAAGTAGGAGTTTCCTAGGCCAGAATCCGAGTATCTTAACTCCCTGTGTGTGCAGATTTTGCAATGCTTATTTATCTTTTTAGTTTAGAATAATTAATTTACACATATATGAAAATTAGTCCTAAAATATATGGAATGTCCGTCCCACTGAAGACCCATTCCCTAGTTTCATCTACATGTGCCCTCATTCCCAGAGCCACACAGTCTCCAAACTTCAGGGTCATTCTCTATGGCCTGCAATTTCTAGTTACTCAAAAGGGCTTGCAAATTCTTTCTTCAGAGCATCCCTGCACCTTGCTGTTCTGTTCCCACTATCATCTTCCCATAGTTCCCTATTTTAGTAGACCTGACCTGGGTTGTACAACCTCACTAATCCTTTTTTCTACACAACCACAAATACACTTTCCTAAAATTAATTTGATTTGAAGCCTTGCAAAGAAACACTTTAAGTTATACATGGGACATAATTATCCGGTATACTTATCATCTCACGTAGAGCCTACCACAGTCTGACCTCAGGCTCATCACCCATTGTTTTCCAGGACGTTTGGACTCCAGCCAGGCAAGGGCAAGGCAGAGATGGTAAGAGCCCACATTAAGCTCAGGTCTCACCTTCTCCACTTGCTAGCCGTTGCACTTGATCTCTCCAAGCTTGTTTCCTTCTCTATAAGTTATATGGACAAATAACCAAACAACTTAAAGCTATTGAGGAATTTAGTGGGATGCTGCATGGAATGCACCTGGTGCTATGCCTGACACATTAATTGGCTCTCAGTAAATGGTAACATTTGTAATCACCGTCATCATCACCTTCCTCTGAAATGTACCGCATCTCTGTCACACAGTCATTTCTAAAAACCCATCCTCTACTTACCCAGGTCATTTGTTATTCCTTTAGGATCTGCTTCAGGTCCTACTTAACCTTCCTGCTGATTCTTCCCCCCAAACCCACCTGCTCTCAGCAGTTCTCACCTCTCCTGCGTTACTGCCGTGTTTGCTCTACAGTGTTCCCAAACTTTTCTTAAGGATCTTGTCTTTCTCACGAGACTTTAGTAACTAGAGCTGCCGCCAAATGGAGTAGACTGTCTTGCAAAGTCATGAGCCTCCTTGACTTCACCCTCTTTTGAGGATGTTGAAGTGATCATGAAACAGATGGAAGTTTGGATAGTTGATGTCTAAGGATCCTTTCAGTAGTGATTTTTGGAGTCTGAGTTGTTTAAGATCAGGGGCCTGGCTTATACCTCCTCCTCCTTCTCACAGCTAAGAACATTGTAGGCACACTCACTTATGTGGTGTTTGGCAGATTTTCTGCTCTTGATCCTTGTCGCCGACAAGCAGTGGCTTTCCATCCTGCTTCCAGGGAAGTTTAGGAGGATGAGTGCTGGGTTGGGGGGTGGAAGCTCCCATGTTTATCACACTGTGGCCTCTAGTAAACTTACAGTAAATGTTTCATGAACAAGCACCAGCCCTAAGCAATGTTTCACGGCATCATTGTACATCCCTTGGAAATGAGTAAATGGAAGAGTATCCTCCAAATTTAAGGCTGAAGTTTTAGGAAGAAGTTAAAGGAAAAGATCCATTGCCAAAAGACAAAAACTCCTTAGGTTCCACAGGAAAAAAAAACTCTCTGAAAATTTTAATTCTCTTACTTACAACCGCCTTCCTGGCACAAAGAAAGAGTCCATGAATGTAAGACAGTGTTTATCTTCAGTGTCCTTATTGGAAACTCTTCTGCCCATTCAATTTTGAAACGGTTTCATTACACAGGGCACCTCTAATCTCTGCCAGTTTGTCTTATCTCTAAAATCAACTGCTTTTCCTTCTCGGTTGCTGAATTTAGGGTAGCTGTACTTAATCTCATTGTGGCCTGGCCTTTTCATACCAGTTTGCCTTGATGCTGAAAGAACCTTCAGCTTTAAAGAATGCCTCCCCACCCCTCTGCAGATAGAGGAGGGGAGAGGGTGACACAATGGTGGATAGGGGAGGATAAGAGGAAATCAGTTCATCGAAGGTTGTCACGGTGTTTTACGCGACTTTATACTTCCTGAATTTAAGATCAACATAAACTATATAGACATTTCAGGCTGAGAATTTAAGTAGCAACAAAAAAAGCATGGTTTTTGCTGTCAGGAATGACTCATCTGGTAAGAATGGTATTGTATTGGTAATACAATACAGAGAGAAGGAAAAGACTGTGGTATCTGCTCTCTTTGTGTTTCTGACCTTGAGAGAATTCTAACTTGTTTGTTGCAGAAGTTGAGCATCTGATGTGCTGATGCACCTGTTCATTCTTATATATTAAATGTCACAGCACTTGCAGTTCCTGTGATTGCTTTGTGGGTGAAATATTTTCTGCAATCTGGTGAACTGTTTTTTTTTTTTTTTAAAGAATGTATTTATTTGTATATTTTGCATCTCTTATTTCTCAAAAATATGCTTTCTGTTCTATTTCAACCCCCTGGTCTCCTCATTGCAAATTGGAATATGTTCGGCTTTTTATTTTCAAGGTAACATTATTATGATTTCTTTCTAACATAGAGACCATGAACCAGGCACCTCCTGCTAGAAAGCTGGAAGAGGTTCTTCATCTAGCAGAGCTCTGCATAGAAGTCTTACAGCAGAATGAAGAGCATCATGCAGAGGTGATGACTTGCTTTAACTGTCATATAAAGCTACAGATAATGCTTTGCCGTAGTGGGAACAGCACTGAAGAAGTGGCCTGCCCGTAGACTTTGTTGTACATCTGGCCATCTACGTGTAAAAAGCTGAGAGCGTGTGTACATTTCCCTGATACAGAATTCCTATATGTTACAAGGGGGCTGTCTATGTATATGATTTATCATCTATTCCTGACAACAGTTGTAGAACGTGGGAGAGCTTTTGGGATCTGCCAAAGATGTGCCAGTAGAAAGAAGCAAAGCAGGAGCACACACCCCTTCTCATGATGCCAGATTGCTTTAGTTCAGAAATGGGAATTCATCAGTGTGCAAAAGGGAAAGTAGTGACCCACTATAACTATAGCAAAATCAAATAGAAGACATTCATAACTGTATGACTGAGAACCGGTCTCTTTATTCTTACCATCAGACTTTTCTTTGAATTTTCACTAAGCTTGCATTGTTTATAGTTTTCTGAAGTTTTAATTATATATTAACATTCACTGTATAGAGTAGTATTTCACCAGGCCAACTGCTTATTCTAAAAGTCTTTCTAATAGTCTTTCTAAAACTCTAATAGTCATGAGCTTATTTAAAAAAACAAAAAGTTTTAGGACTTTGAATTGGGTGGGGAGTGCTCACTTTGGCAGCACATATACTAAAAATGGAATGAATTGGGTGGGAAAACATATAGAATTAAATAAATAAAACAAATTTCAGTGCTCTAACAGTACTTTTATTCCTGAAGAAGCACATGAAATGAACAAGAATTTTTTCAAAGCCCAGAAACTTAAGGATTTATACAATATGTATATGTAATGGAGCCAAGTTCTGAAAAATATAAGAAACTATAGGAAGTACATTTTAAGCAAATTCTTTAAAAAGAGTATTCACGAAACCATGCTATAGGTAACTAAGATATATTGTATCTGGTTATAAATATGATCATTCAAAACATCTGCTTTTAGCTCACACTATGGAATCTAGTTTTTCCCTTGCATCTGTCAAGTGTGAACTTGTTACGGATATTGTATTTTAAACTGAAGAAACAGCTGCTTCAATAATTTGAAACGAATCCCCATGAGGATCTTTTCTGGGCTGGTACTACTGCTATGTTACAATGAAAATGATTATGTGATAAAATATATGTAGGTGTTGTCTTTGTCTTTTGTTAAAAGGCATTATCATCAGAGTATTAGACCTTTTGAATTAAAAACTATTTCCGATTGGATATTCAATTGCAGTATATTTCACCTAAACAGGTACATGTAATATTCCCATACATTTCACAGAAATACTATTTAATTTTCCTGCCCTCATAAGGAAAATAATTACTTTCCTGTTTTTAAATATTAAGTGTTGTCCACTCCACACAATCATTACATGCTTGTTAAAGATAATGCATCCAAACACAATTAAAATGTAAATAATATTGTCTAATCCACAAATATATGGTTGACTTTATTGAACAGAGATCATCATAACTCATAAATATCATTCTACTATATGCTGAAATATAGAACTATTTTAATGACCTCTTTTAAAAAAGCTTTGTAACACTATGGCATTTTCCATCCCCCAATGCTTCCAAATTCTTGGAACCCATCAGGGAAGAGAGGTGAGTAAAACTGTTCCCACTATTTTTCTAGCATGGAATAATTCTCTTAGTGAAGGTAAGATAGAACCCACTTTGACTATAGTTAATTTTAAAGCCAACCTAGTTCTCCTTCCTATTAAAGACTATTTCTTGGAATGGGCTTATAGTTGTTGTGTTTTGGTAAATGTGTCTTATTAATAATTGCATACATGATTAAGGCCAGCTGAAAGGATTTGGATAATGTGGTTTTCTCCCTCTGTTTTGTTTTGGGTCTTTTTCCCATTTTCTTTTTTTTTTTAAGATTTTTATTTTATTTTTTAAGTACTCCCTATAGCCAACATGAGGCTCAAACTTCCAACCCCCAGCATCAAAAGTCACATGCTCTACTGACTGGGCCAGCCACATGCCCTGCCTTTCTCCTTTTTGTAGCCAGAAGACCCAACTTTTTCTCTGAATGGTACTGAGGAGTGAATTGGTCTGATTCTAAAGTCATTTCCAGAGTGAATTAGGAGACTGAACTCTGCACTGATCTTTATTCTGCTGGATGTTCAAGCTGGGGTCTCTTTACTCCGTGAGAGAGCACCCGGCTCGGCTCCCTTGGTGGAGGTCAGCACGTCTGCCTCACAGAGCCCTCCCTTTGGCTCCTGTGCAGGCTTCTTTTACTTTCATTCTACCTGTCTCCCAGGGGCAGTTTACTTTCAAGGCTAAGAGGTTGTTTGGATCTTTCAGCAATTTCTCAGTCAAGCAGTTTTTGTGTCCTTCACATTTTTGATAGTGACTGGCTTAGACACTTAGACACCCTTGTCTCGGGTGTCCTCTCAACCTCTTCTCTCCGGCTTTTTTTCTGATTTGTCTTCTCTTTAAAAAGACTGCTTAAAATCCTTTCCAGAAAATCTTTAAGGCTGTCTCCACATTCCAGTGACTAGACAGTGTCTGACCGGGAATTTAGGCAAACTGATCTGTGTACTGTCCAACCAAAGGCCACTCAATTTGATGATGGCAGGAGGTCCCAGATGCTGATGAGAAAGCCTTAGGCTCTCACCAGCACCCTGTCTCCACTCAAACATACACCATTGGACTGATAAGAAAACTGACCCAGAAAGATTGAGCAACCTGCCACACGTGCACAGGTGATTAGTGACGGACTCCAAACCTGGGCGCTTTGCAGAGAACCACATTGTCATTTCTCATTCAGTAGACGCATCAATGGTTGATCATGGTTCTGGAGCCAAGTTTCATACCGGGCATCATAGGAGGGATGTAAATGCAGAGGGGAGGGGATGATTATGGTCCAAGCCTGGAGATGTCCCTTTCTGTTCATTCTCTTCCTTTCCTTGCTGACTGGTGTATCCTAGGACACTGCCTAAGGGGATGGAGTGCTGAAAAGATCAGGAGATCGGCTGAGGGAAGAAACAGGATCAATACAAGCACAGCTCAAGTTGCTGCTTTGTTGGTTATTATTACAGCAGAGTCTTGACTTAAGGTCCCTAAAATAGTCTAAATGTAATATTGTCGACCATGTCGGTGATACTGAAACAAAAAGGATGTTCGGCGGTAATTGGGTATTTGCAGCCTAGATAGCTCTCAGTTCACCGCACATACCTGATTCACCTTGCACTTCAGCTGCCTGTGCCCCAGGCCCCCCAGCAACAGAGGCAGGACAGGAAAGGACTTCAGTGTAGACACATACATTTGCACATCTGCTCACGCACATGAACATCAGCATCTGAACCAGATTATGTTTCTGGTTGGATTCTAACTTGAGGGGAAAGGGTATTTGATATTTTTTCCCATTTGTTTTGCTTCTTTGTGACCTTGCTCTCCTCACTAGCATGCACATCTAAGGAACACCTTACAGTATGGTTATTTGTTCACGAATAAGATCTGTTTACTACCTACTACTAACTAAATCACAGTAATCTCAATAATGGAATTAGTATTAATTACGTAGTATTTATATCTGGATAGTAGATAGATAGCCAGTGAAATGAACCAACATTTTTTGGGCTGGTTTTAGGTTTAGCCTCTGGTCCAACAAATGTCCCTCGTCGTGGAAGAAGATGACCAGCAAGTGGTTTTGAGATGAGTTAGAGAGGCAGAGTTCCATTTGCTGCCGTGACTCTCAAATGAATTTCCATGGGCATGAATAGCCCACCAAAAATGTTTGTTAATTATTCAGTGACTTTTAATACTATATATAGCATATATAATAATATATAACAAAAGTAGTATTTTACCCCGACATACGCTTTAAGGTATTTTCAGATTATCATCACACTCGGTTACTTCAATATTTATATCCATGTATAAACCCAACTACGGAGAGATCTTGTTGAATTGGAAGAGTTGCAAAAAATTGATTGTTGGTCTGACAGTGGTTTAGTTGTCTGTCTGAAGAGCTGACATGTTTCTACAAGGTGATCCCCTCAGTGTTACATTGTTGTGTGTGTGTGTGTGTCTATGTCTGTGTCTATGTCTATGTTGGGGCTGGGAGTTATTCTAGACACTGGACTGTCCTGAGCTTTCAGGATCATCCACAAAATACAGGATTTTGTAAACCGATCTTTTCTTGGGGGAAAAATGAGCACATACAGCATCCCAAAACCGGATTCACAGTTTTTGCCCCTTTATGCAGCCATTTTCTTTTTTATGGTTGTAAATTATAAATTTTAACTATATGGTGAAAGTAATGAAAAACCTCTGCCCTCAAAGAAATTAGAAAAGATATAAAGAAATGAGATATTAATAGATGCTCTCGCAGGGAAATATTCAGGACATTACCAGTGGTGTTAGCTGTAAAACATGATAGATATACAGATAGGTAATGTGCTATATATAGTTAATTAAGAAGAGACTACATGTGTAAGAGCTTGATCTCTGCACTCCAAGTTACCTGGATTCAAATTACTGTTCTGTCACCTGCCAACTATTTGACTTTGGGCAAGTTGTTTAATCTCTCTGAGTTTGCTGCTGTAGAAAATAAGGATAATTATACCATCTACCTTACTGGAAGGGTTGTTTGGAGGATTATATAATGTAACGCATAAAAAGCCCTTAGAACAATACTTAGCATGTAAAACATCTCAACTCACATAAGATCTGTATGGATTTCAGCTCATTTCTGTAATTACAGGTAGTAACTAGTTTTTTACTTTTGTAGATCAAGAGATTTTCTTATTCATTGAATTTTCATAACAACGCGAGGGGAGGTTAAGACAAGTATTATTATTGCCAGTTTGCAGACGAGGAAATGGAAATCCACCCAGGGAACTGATTTTTTACCCAGAAGCACTCAAGTCTCCCCACTACGTGCAGAAGCTCAGTACTCACTTCCAGTTTCAGGGAGCCTTCTTAGCTGTCACTGTTTCCAATGCCATTCCGAAAACAAACACAGCTGTAAAGTATTGTCACCTTGCCACATACATTATTTTTACTGTGTAAGATTTTTTTTTTTATTGTTAGAACTTTGATGGAAATGGTTTGGCTAAAGGATTTTCATCAAGTTTTGTTTTGTATTTTCCTCTTAACCAAATTAAACGTTACTTTGTGCCTCTGCCATCTCATTTACACTAATTAGTGGCTTAGCCTTAGAGCCAGGATGACTTTAACCCAGATGATCATGACTTGGTTGGTGCACTACAGATGGATGCATTTCTGAGTCGGGTTTCTTCCTCCCTGGTAAAGACCCTGGTGCTCTGGAGCCTCTACCGTCTCCCATGAAGTGGTCCTCGAGCGAGGACATTACACAACCTCTCCTCTTACGGACAGTCCGGGGTGAGATGACTGCCACCCAGCAGGATGGCAGAAAACATGAGGGCATAGGTGTAGAATCCACTGTCTTCTCAAGGCAGTAGGCCTGTGCCCTTGCTTTTTCTTTCCAAAGACTGTGATTGCTAAAAGCTTTCTCTCATCACCTCTAGGAGAACAATAAGCATTCATCACAGATTGGCTGACATTCACCAAGAATACAATTTTGCACACAGACATATACTTCTGAAAATTTTGAGTTGATGGCAAGATCTTGCCATCCTGAGGCTACTTTTTTTTTTTTTTTTTTTAAGAAAATTCTGTCCCATTTTATTTCATTCCCCACTTGCAGCTTTGTCTTCCAAGTTTACTTTAAAAAAGGGCTATGGAAATTTTCCCAAGTCTTGAAACAGTCCTGACCTAACATGATTGTTATTTTTCTTAATTTTGTTTTATTATTTATTTATTTATTTTTCAGATTTTATTTATTTGAGAGAGGGGAGAGGGTCAGAGAGAGAAGCAGACTCCCCGCTGGGCAGGGAGCCCAATGCAGGACTCGATCCTTGGACTCCAGGATCATGACCTGAGCCAAAGGCAGTCGCCTAACCAACTGAGCCACCCAGATGCCCCTATTTTCTTAATTTTAATCTTTTGAAAAAGCATTGGTTGTGAGCTAGAAATGAGACTTTAAAACTGTCTTACTTTTCAGTACTTCATTTTTTTTTTAAGAGAGACAGCACGAGCAGGGAGAGGCAGAGGGAAAATGACAGAATCTTAAGCAGTTTCCACGCTAAGCATGGAGTGCGCGCAACATGGGGCTCAGTCTGACAACCCTGAGATCATGACCTAAGCCGAAATCAAGAGTCAGACACTTACCAACTGAGCCACCCAGGTGCCTCGTGCTGCATTTTTACTAGAGTTTCTATCCTGCTTGACCTAGAGTGTCAGATCAGTCACTGCTGCAGGTCTAAAAGACAAGAGCAAGACATATGTAATGAAATTACCCTATTTCATTTGTTTACTTTTATATTACTTGTCATATACCCATTTTAGTAGATAGTATTTTTTTAAGATTTCATTTATTTATTTATTTGACAGAGCAATCACAAGTAGGCAGAGAAGCAGGCAGAGAGAAAAGGGGAAGCAGGCTCCCTGCTGAGCAGAGAGCCCAATGCGGGGCTCAATCGTAGGACCCTGGGATCATGACCTGAGCTGAAGGCAGAGGCTTTAACTCACTGAGCCACCCAGGCGCCCCTAGTAGATAGTTTAAAAGGATTCAAAGATAATATTTTGAAAGAGTAATAGCTCATGACATAGCGCATATCATTTCCAGTAGTTTTGCACATTTATATATTTGTAGCAGCAAAGTTGAAGTCCTAAACCTTGAGCTGGGCACTGAATGTCCTTAACTCTAAAGTCTGTTTGTATTCTTCCTGGTAGGCAACATTTTCTTATATTTGCCATCCATTCATCACATGGTGATGTTTTTTATTAATATATTGAGCATTATTCTTGTGATACAAGTTTTTAAGAAAATACCCAAGGTGATGGGGCAACAAGACGGTTCCGTTGGTGCAGCGTCTGACTTGGCTCAGGTTATGATACCAGGGTCCTGGGATTCAGCCCCTACCCCCACTCGACCTCTCTCTTTCTCTCTCTCAAATAAATAAATAAAATCTTTTAAAAAAAGAAAAGAAGAAAGAAGATATCCAATGTGTTGATATTTTATGATCCATTTTGTTTTTGTGGTTTGACTACATGTGGTTTCAATGTAATTTACATTTGAAGAAACTAAATGGAAGTTTTACAACCATGTATCTCTTAGAAAGTTCTTGAAAGTAAATGTTGACTTCTCTGGCCATAGTATGATGAATCCTTTTTTAAGTGATTAGTTTCAATTGGAAGAATAATAAAAAAATTCTATATCCCAGAAGTGTGAATGTTTTGTAGTTATTTGGTTAAAAAGTTAAAACACCAGCAAAAGATAAATTTTAAAAGGGGTAAAAAGGGATGCCTACCTGGCTAAGTCTGTAGAGCATGTGGCTCTTGATCTTGGGGTTGTGAGTTCAAGGCCCATGTTGGGTGTAGAGTTTACTTAATTAAAAAAAAAATGTTAAGGGAGGGAAAGACCTGCAAAACAATTCACTAAAAACAGTATAGAGCCCTTATATATATGAAAAATGTGTTCAAACTCATTCATAATTAAATAAATGCAATTTATTAAATTAAATTAAAACTGAGATCGTATAGCCAGAGAAATCCACATTACTTTTTTGTGTGAGTGTGATAAGAGCACTTAAGACAAGATGTAGCCTCTAAGCAAAATGCTGAGTAGATAATAATAGCAGTTAACTATAGGCCCTATACTGTACAGTAGATCTCTAAGACTTGTTCATCTTGTATAACCAAATCTTTATACCCTTTCACTAATACCTCCCTGTTTCATACCACGCCCCCCCCCCACCCCAGGCATTCAACCCTCTGAAACCACCATTCTGATCTCTCCTCCTAGGGATTTGACTGTTTTAGATCCCTCATTTAAGTGAGGTCATGTAGTAGTTGTCCTTTTGTGTCTGGAGTATTTCACTCACATAACATCCTCTGGGCTTAACCACGTTGCTGGAAATAGCGTGATTTCCTTCTTTTCTAAGGCTAAAAAATATTCCATTGTATATAAATGTCATTATTTTATTTATGCATCTATTATTGGATATATAGCTTGCTTCCATGTCTTAGCTATTGTGAATAATGCTGCAGTGAACATGCAGTGTAGATACCTCTTTAAGATTTGTATTTCAGGGCCCCTGGGTGGCGCAGTTGGTTGAGCGACTGCCTTCGGCTCAGGTCATGGTCCCGGAGTCCCGGGATCGAGTCCCACATCGGGCTCCCAGCTCCATGGGGAGTCCGCTTCTCACTCTGACCTGCTCTCTCTCACTCTCTCTCTTTCCTAATAAATAAATAAATAAAATCTTTAAAAAAAAAAAAAGATTTTTATTTCAGCTCCTTCAGATGTAAACTCAGAAATGGGATTGCTAGATCATATGGTACTTCTATTTTTAATTTTTTGAGAAATCCCCATACTGTTTACCATAGTGGCTGTAGCAGTTTACATTCTCACCAACAGTATACAAGACTTCTCTTGTCTCTACATCTTCAATAAAATTTACCTTTTGGTTTTTTTTTTAATTTTAATCAATTAATTTCTTTTAGAAAACAGTGATGTGGGGTGCCTGGGTGGCTCAGTGGGTTAAAGCGTCTGCCTTTGGCTCAGGTCATGATCTCAGGGTCCTGGGATCAAGCCCCACATCGGGCTCTCTGCTCAGCGGGGAGCCTGCTTCCTCCTCTTTCTGCCTACTTGCGCTCTCTCTCCTCTCTGTCAAATAAATAAATAAAATCTTTAAAAAAATGTTAAAAAAAATTTTTTTTTGTATTTCAGTATGAGTTATCTGATTTGGATTTGATTTTTCTTTACAAAATCCAAACTTATTCATTACAGTCCTGTTTATCTACTTAGCAGTTTAGAGAACAATTTGGCAATTTTGTGCTTGGTAGGATTTCTAGACCAGCTGGCTGGCAGGAACCGGGAACCATGGGAAATTGGGCCTGCTGCTAGGTTCCATGGGCAGGTGGTATTGGGGCTGTGATCCATCATGAGACCACATTGTTTTCAAGAACTTTCTAAAAAGTAAATACTATTTTCACTCATCTAAACAGCAGATTTTAAAGGTGATTATTGCCATTAGCAGAAGGCATTAGAAAATAGCTAGCTGAGTATAAAGTAACAAACAACATACACAGACTTGTCTTTGCAGTGTTTAAAACGTCTAAGAGGCAGAAATTAAAACGTTCACATATGTAGTCATATGCAATACCAAGACTTGTGAAATTAGAATGCTGAGCATCAGAAAGACTGTGTAGGATTTGATAAGACTACCTACCTACCAGACAACCTATTTTACATTGGAGGGTCTGGAAATCCCTCGCTATGAAAGCATATTTGAGCTTTAGACCTAAGATTTATTTTTTAAAGTACTACAAATAAAAAGTAATATGTTTTGAATGTGAGAAGAAATTTTATACACAAATTTTAAATAAGCAAATTTGGCATTGAATAAAATACGAAATCTGAAACAATTAAAATGCAAAATGACATTTATTGCTTTACTTTAAAAAATACATGTTTAATTTAGAACACTTGCAAAATATTTAAAACAAAAAAAATTCTTAATATTGTAATTTAAGCATAACTACTATGGTATTTTATGTATCTCTAATATCTCTTTTTTCTGTGCATAGGAATATTTTTAAATGTGGTATCCTATAACATTCTGCAGTTTCATTTTCAGTGACATGTTTTCAGGTGGCACAATATCTGTGGTGTTTCTAAGAAGTAATCTAATTTTACATTGTTTCTTTATCCTTTTACAGGCATTTGCCTGGTGGCCTGATTTATTGGCAGAGCATGCAGAGAAATTTTGGGCTTTATTCACAGTAGATATGGATACTGCACTGGAGGCCCAACCACAAGACTCCTGGGATAGTTTTCCTCTTTTCCAACTGCTCAATAATTTCCTCAGAAATGACAGTAAGCACTTGTGTTTTCTTTCGTATCTGAGTTGGGGAGGGGTGGAGAGAAGGCTATGTGTGTGAATGTGCATGTATAGAGCTCCCACACTCACTCAGCAAGGCCGACATAGATAACATTAGTGTTTGCTCTGTCTCCCTGACTTGTTCAGGCCAGGTTCTGGGGGACCCGGTCACATGCCCACGTTGCTCCACTGGCCTCTCAAGTTCCTCTTATTTGCACCCTCCTGCCAACATAGACATCTTTCTCATTGCACTTTGTGAATCAGAAAAATCTTCAAAGGTTAGCCTTTCTAAAGCACTTGAGAATACTTACATCTCTGAGAGACACCTTAGAAATGTGTCATTATTCTAGGAATTCATGCTTTGTTAAGGTTTCTCTACTAATATGCATTCTGATAATATTGTCGGCCTGAGAGGGATTCGCTTCCATCGATGTTGGTGGAATATTGCTATGTGGTATGGGTCACTCTGTCAGTATTGAGAAATTTAAGAGAACGTAAAGGTCCTCTCTTGAGACATTTCTTCCCAGTGCAATAAGAACATTTATGAGTTTTCTGATGCATGATCTTCTAGCGGCCAGAACAATGAGGATTTCATAGGGACATTTCTTAACATACAGATTCCTATGCTTTTCCTGTGATGACTCTTTTTAAAAGTCTCCCGTAAACTCAGCTTTGGCTACTGCCGACAGCCTCTGCTGGAACACCCACATTGGTCGTAGCGTCACCAATTACCTACTCTATCCAGTTCTTCCCAGTATTATTCCAAGTTGGTCCCTGCCCTGCTCCTACCCTCTGGTTGTGGCTTATTCGGCTTGATGGAGGGAACAGCCTTCTCCTAGTGTGTGTTTTCTTCTCTGAGCTATTGCTGCTAGGTCGTTCAATTCTTCCTCACATGATAGGGTTTCTGTGCCCATTACCCTTCTTATCACCTTGCCCTGCCCTAAGCGCACTCGTTTTCAGTATTGCTCAGGAGGTGGTGCTGTGAAGAACACAGGGCTCGCAGTGTGACCCGAGTAACCCACACCCCCAGGAGAGGTCCCTCACGCTGCTCTAACTCACCAAGGAACTTAGTCACCCTGTCATAAATTTCAAACCTGCTGTAATTTAAAACTCCAGAGCTTTTTTTAACTTCTCTCTTCCCAGGGCACCACTACTGTGTATTTCTAGGTCAAAACTTAAATCCGTGTCTTTACATTTGTTTTTGCTTTTTAAAAAATTACTTTTTTGATTTTGTTCATCACTCCATTATTTCTTACCTTTCTTTGGTTGTTCATCCCTTCGAATCTCTGATGAAACTACTCTTTTACTATGGGGCGGGGGAAGCCACACTAATAAGAAATTTTATGTAGTATTAGACTTCCCATGGACATCAGATTTAGGACAGCAGGTTAAGAACCTCTGTTATGGTAAGAGAAGCATCATTTTTTAGTAATTAATAACATGATCTTGGATGCCAGACAGATTCACATCCGTTTCTGCCACTTGCAACTTGACCTTTGGCAATGGCTCAACTTCTGTGGACTTCGGGTTCTTCATAAAGGAAGGAAAGGAAGGAAAATAATAGTACCTACAATGTCATTGCTAATGAGGATTAATACCATAGTGGCTCACATGTAGTAGAGACAAAATAAATATTACAGATACTAGTCTATGAAAATTTCAGTCTTGATTCTTTCAAACAATTTCATCCCTATCCAATTCCATTTCTAAAAGATCCTATTAGAAACTAAGAGAACTAGCCAGAGAACTAAGCTCTGCTTCCTACTTCAGATTTAACCCCCTGTCTACTCTCAAAAGTTGCTAACCCCACACCGAATTATGTGCATGTGGATCATTCATTCTGCAAACGATGACCAGCCAGCTTTTAAGTTGTACTTTGGTTCCCTCCTGCCAGCTAGTGACCTTTTTCTTTTCCCAGTCTTTTAGCATCATTTGTTTTCTGCTAAGAAATTATAACTCAGGTTTAATATTGTCTTAAGACAATAAACCTAGGCCTAAAAATAAATACATATATTATGCATTAAGTCCCTAACTGAAAGTAAATAAACATAGGCTTATTTCTAGCATTGCCTTCTCCATTTGCATGAAAACTCAATAATTGACCATATTTCGATTTACTGAGGAGTTTATTCAAAGATGGGGCATTTATTAATGTTCACAGTCTAACAGCAAAGAAGATGAATCATTTAACATAGTCAATGTACCAGAATTCATTTATGGAGAAAATAAGTGTAGACTTCTTAGAAACTGGGGTGGGGGGAACCCCTACTATAACTCCAGTGAATTAGCATCCTTTAATATTTGTTTTTAAGAAGAGTTCTTGCACTGCAAGTGTAAATTTATGAGACTTATATCAGCAAGAACACTAAAATGCAAGGCCTCTCTCTCTCATGGGGCTGTGGAAGGGGTGGCTCCCTTTCCTCCATAGCCAGGGTTGGAGGCCGAGATCAGCCCTTGAGGATCATTGTTGGGTGGCCCTGAGCTGGCAGCTTTGTTTTCCTGCCTCAGACCTCTAGTTGCTGGGAGCCCCCACTTGGCCAATAGCAGGCCTGTTGACCCCACAGCCAGACTGGACAGGGGAGTTCTGGCTCTCCTGGGATTGTGCCGGGCGCCCATGGGCTGATGCTGGCCTGCATTGCCCGCAAAGTAGCCTGGCCTCCTGCCTGCCCCATAGACAACACCTGACGAACCCACCTAAACGGGGTTCCGCACAGGGTTGCAAGGCATGGGGTGGTGAGGCAGAGCCGGGAGCAGGTGCTCGAAGAGAGGGAGCGCCACCGGAGCCAGGAGGCAAGGAGGTCAGCCCTGACACTGGGAACACCACTTGCGAGCGCAGACCCCGCTCCCCAGCCCTTAGCTGTATTGAGCCTCGAGCCGGCCAGCTCGTGCTCCATGCGCTTGCAAGAGGGAAGTTTTCTGTGTTGAAGTGCCTACTTCGGATGAAGTAATGTTTGAGACAAGTTTTCAAGTTCTAACGGTTTTCCTTCACTAACAAAAGTTCTGACATCATTTTATTTTGTTCCGAAAGCAATAAATCACTTTCTGTGGCACTGGAGGGGGGAGGGGGGAACCACTAAAATGAGAAGAGCAGAGATTTAATTTTTATCTAGACCTGCAAATATTTAATTCAAAAGAGCTGCCTACTCCCTTTCTTGTTGTGAGCCGTTTGTATAATATCGGCTGCTACTAAACGCATAACGTACCATTATATGTTGTTTTGTCGCACGTGATTCCATTAAAACATGGAAGCATTTATTACTGATCCCTCTTGAGCGATGTCAGTTTGGGGATAAGTCTAGATCTTGGCTTTGATTTTGGCAGTGATTAACAGATTTGAGAAAACATCAATTATTTCAGAGAAAAACAGCTCCTCCATGTAGTGAGGTAAATAGAAAAGTTCCCCAGTGCCATAATTTCCTTTTGGTATTGGGAGTACAGGAGAGTCTGGGGAATTGGAATAGAATGTAGTGACTTTCACCTCAAACTCACAAGTTGTTATCCAAAACCAAGACCACTGAGCATGTTAATAGTTGGTAAAACATACCTTTATTTTTTTTGGTATAAATATCACTCTTGGTAATAATGAAGAATATTTTTAATAATTATGTACTTGTTTTATTAAATTCCTGAAGTATTCAAATGGTGATTTAGTGAATGCAACCCAATGTTAAATGTTAGCCTATCGCTGCCCCCATATTGACCTTTTGGAAAGCTTTAGGAAAACATAAAACTTCCTCCCTTTAATCCTCCCTAAAAGGAAAGAGCCTCACTGCCATGGAATGACAGTTTTTACCACCTTGACCCAATTAACATTATAGCCCAAAATCTAATTAATTATAACTTTAGCCAGGGCTAATAGAAACAGACCGCTCTGCAAGGTCCAGTCTTGGAAGAGAAATATTTTGCTAAATAACCGTGTTTGCTATAACCTCACATGTGGTACACAACGAATTATATAGATTTTAAATGGTTTTGATTTATGCTAATGTTCCTGCTTAGGTATGCTTTTCCAAAACAAAAATTACTAACACATCTCCAAATAATTGGAGGTAGTAGTTAGAATTTTTACTTTATTTATGCCTCAAAAACTTGGTAGCCCAGTGGTTGGGGGTTTTGTTTTTTAACGAATAATTCAGATGTCCCCGCTGGTGGTTTACCATCTTTCTGTTATTAAAATCATCATGCTTTGATATTTTAAAATAGGTGTTTATCTTTTGGAAGGTGGACAGGATTTTTGACAAAACTCCCCGTTTTCCAGAGGAGGTAACTAAATCCCTAAGAGGCGATGTGCCTGGGCAGGAACTTGCCGGTGGGGGTCACCGACAGAGGTGCTCACTGGCTGGTCTCCCGTTCAGTCTGCATCTGCACTAACAAAAGAAGATTCTAGGGCGTTTGTAAAACAATATAATCTTTTCAAGGAAGATAGGAAATTCCTTGAAGTTTTATTTTTACCTTAGAACGTTCTCAGAAGGTCCTTGAGTTGTGGGGACAGAGGAAGAGAGTTGACTAAAGGGTACGGAAAATCCAGAAAATGGTATATATGTTGTCCTATCGAGTACATTACGAAATGTCCATGATAAGAATGCCAGGGACTAACCTAATGAGTTGGGGGAAAAGAGTCAAGACAGCAAGTTCAGTTTCTATTTTAAGGAGAAGAAAATTCTGCCAGGGGCAGATGTCATTCCTTAGAGTTGGGCATGATTAGGGAAAGTCTTAGCCCTAAGAACCCTTGGAGATGAAATATGGTGTTTCCTCAAGGGAGGAGTACCAGCTGCACCATAATTTTAGCAACTGTCCCCAATCTCCCGCCCCTCTCAGACTCACCCACTGATTCCCAGAGCAGGACTGATGATGAAAACAAACTCGGGCTCCTTCATTTCTGTCCAGAAAAGACTGAGCTCCTGCTTGTCCCTCCATCCTCCCTCCGTCCACCCCGATCCACTCCCCTCAACTAAAAAGATCATTAAATGGGTAATCACTTTAAATGGTATCTAAGGAAAGAGTCTTGAGAAAGAGATGTATCAAAATTGAGGGAAAATAAATGTTTTCATAATGAAGCAATTAGCATGATAGCTAAATGATGCTGTGTGACTAGAAAGCTAGCACAAATAGATTCTACCCTTGCCTACCATCTTCCACAATTGTCCGTCGATAATAGATATGGCAAGTGACCGCTTCTGACAAATGAAAGCCATCTGCAAATGGCACAAATCATTTCTTTCAGCACTAGTGAAAGGCAAACCCTTGGAGCTAGTCACCTTTTAATCTGTGGATATGTTAGCAAGTGGCAAATGACCATTCTTTTGGGAACGGATTCCCAAGTGAAAAATACCACGGTGCTTCTTCTTTAATTAACAGCCTTTTCACATTGCTAGCACATTAAAGCCATCCTGAAGAACACCCGTGCTTATGTAATCAATGTCACAGCGTCTCTGCCTAAACGAATAATAAATGTCCGGGCTCTACACTAAGTGAAAACCTATTCTCCAAGACTTTCACCTTCATAAAGATGGGCTCATAAAAATCGAAAAAAGAAAAATTGGAATGTGGTCTCATGAGGATAAAAAGGCTAGTGTTAATAATTAACAAGGAGAGTGAAGTGGAGTCAAATTAGCCATAATAGAGCCCAGAGTGACTGGCAAAGTCACCTCTCATTATCAAAAAACTCATTAAGAAATGAAGAAGTGGAAATCCCGCTGGGTTATTCTCACACTTAGGCTGTATCAGAGATTATTTTTCAGATTTCTTTCAAATGAAGAACTGTTAGGTCACCATATTGTATATGAGGTTAATCTTCAAGCTTTGAAATACGGAGGGCTGACACCTGCGTGTTATTCTACCTCGAGCACTTAAATGAGCTGTGCCTCTGAAATTCACGAATTGGTGTTTATAGATACATCTGTACATACACCTACTAGGAACAATGCAGGACGGGTATAACTTCTAGACTATAGCAAAGCTGTGAACCAGCCTCGTTTTGTAGACAGACGCTTTTATAAACGATGAGATGACCACTAAAATGTGGAAATTTATTTAATTCCAATTTCCAGAGTGGACTGGATTCAAAATTGTATGTCAGAATCTGTTTTGCCGGAGGGTATAATAAATATAAAAACACGGAGTTGCTAGCTTTTTCTTTTTAGTTGAGTTACACAGTGTTGCTCTAGATTCTTTACTACATGTAGACATTTTAAATTCTTAGTCTGCTTCTTATATTTTTTTAAAGATTTTATTTATTTATTTGACAGAGAGAGAGAGAGATCAAAAGTAGGCAGAGAGGCAGGCAGAGAGAGAGGGGGAAGCAGGCTCCCCGCTGAGCAGAGAGCCCGATGTGGGGCTTGATCCCAGGACCCCGAGATCATGGCCTGAGCTGAAGGCAGAGGCTTAACCCACTGAGCCACCCAGGCGCCCCTGCTTCTTATATTTTTGTACAAGAAAATAACCTGCTCTAAAAGGCTTATGCGTCCTTCACAGTAGATCAGCAGAAACCTCTGTTAAGTCCTGGAGGCCATGAGCATCAAGGACTCTACATCTGAGGGCTGTTGATCACGTTATAGCCATTCTCAGTTGTTTGCATCGTCTAGAGCAAGCGGTGCGGAACATAATCCCAATCAGAAGTTTAAACATAAATGGAATAAAATTATAGACTTTCCCCTTTGACTTTTATATTAATCTCATAAAGACAGCATGAGAACTACAGCACTGTGAGACAACTTTATCTTTACCCTAAGCCTTGGTTAATGTTTATATTGTTTTTTCCTGAATTAATTCTGCAAGAAATAGACGCTGAATGCCTAAAATTTACGAATCCCAGTCACCTTGCAGAAACGAGTCCCTTGAAAAGCATATCATCTAGTAGAGCAGATGGACATATATACCCTACTCACTATAATGCAATAGTTTTTAAAAATATAACTCAGTTATATATACTGTACTATGGTATTTTTAATTATAGTTTTAAACTTGGATTTGTTGGATTTTGAGTTGTTGTCCATAATATAGGCAATATTATAATATCAGGGCTTTCACTCCTTAGGTAGGTGAGAGGGTGGGCAAATAGGTAGGTAGATAATTTTTAACAAGAGAACCAAGGGGAAAGGAGGAAGTGGACGTGGTTTTAGGAGGTTGTTATGCTAGTAAATGTACAAATTAAATATTACCAAACTATGTAAATTTACTTATCAAGGTTTTAATTAAAAGGAAAATAAAACTCAATGAGTTTCCTATTCCACTTTAAAAGCACACTCTCGGGGCGCGTGGGAGGCTCTCGGGGCACCTGGGTGGCTCAGTGGGTTAAAGCCTCTGCCTTCGGCTCAGGTCATGATTTCAGGGTCCCGGGATCGAGCCCCGCATCGGGCTCTCTGCTAAGCAGGGAGCCTGCTTCCCCTTCTCTCTCTGCCTGCCTCTCTGCCTACTTGTGATCTCTTTCTCTCTGTCAAATAAACAAACAAACAAACAAATAAATAAATAAAATAAAATAAAATCTTAAAACACACTCTCAAAATTTCCTTTAGGCAGTCGATTTCAGTAAACACACATGTACTGAGTGCCTAAATAATGTGCCAGATTCTTGGCTGGATGCTACTTCTAGATCTCAGGGGATTTTTTTGTTTGGTCGTGTGTTTTTTCTTCCTTTTACATAAATGTGTTCTAGGCTGCAATCTTCCTGAGATTTATTCCTGACTTTGTTCCTGAAACCCATATTCGTATTTTCAGTGATAGGAATCTTCATTATATGCATTTGTCAACATGGAAAGTGGCCTGTTAATTTTATTTCTTAGTCCAGTGGGCTCTCATTGTACAGGAGCCCTCAATTTTTAGTCCCTCAAATAATTGTTTTTTATGGCAAAGTCTTGTTTTTAGTGTGGTCGGTGTTGTTTGTTTTGCTGGTCACGATTACTAGTTTCTTCTGAAGTGCCTATTTAGAATTTGAGGGAGGGGAGAAGTCATTCTTCCTAGTAATCCATGAATGCTGACTAATTGGAAAGGGAGGGCATAATATCAAGTTCGGTTCCATGGGCTCAGGAGTCAACAGCATATTTTTACCCTAAAAAGAATACTCTTTCATCTGCTTATTCTTCATTTACCCTGTAATTATTATCTCAGTAATTGTTATTAATTAGATCATAGTTTAAATTCTCAGTCAAAATCTTACTATTAGAAGCTTAATGACAAGTACTTCTGTAAATGTAAGACTTTTTGGTATGTAAATAATCAACACTAATTTCTTAATTACTGGGATGCTCAAAATAATTGAGCACATCTGCATCCCTAGTTTACCTTTTATTTAAGCCTTTTGCTTTCTTTTGCCATTTCTAATTGCACTGTTGGGCTTGATGTCACTGATGCTTCATTATTTTCTGACAAGGTGATATTTGGAAACATGGAATCATGGAATCTTTGGGGAAAAAAAGATGATTTAACAAAGTGGATGCTGATCCCCACTTACATTCTTACAAACCACTATTTTAGACTCCTGAGCGGTCCTTTCTACTTCCACACCTCAGATACGATGTCAGAAGCATTCTTGGATAAGGCCACCCTGAGCACTTGCCTCCTCCAACCAGCTGTGAGAACAGGTGCCTTGGAGAGGCTCGATTTGGACAGGCGGCAGCCCAAATCACAACCTATCCTTACTAAACCAGATGGAGAAGATAGAAGCGCCCATTCTGGTGCCTGGGGCTACGTATTAAGAGGGCTTTTGACAGTGTCTGATAGGAGTGGAATGCAAACTGGCATATGGGCGACTGAGAAAAAGAGCATACATTTCCATACACAAGTACAGCACGCGTGTATTTCCATAGTCCTGCCTTTTAACACCACGCTTTCTCTTTTCCTTCCTGGCCCCTCTGCATTTTTTCTTTATTTGTCCTCCTTTCTCCTCTTCTGTTTCTCCCTCTCTCTTTCTTTCCTTCCCTCCCTCCCCTTTCCTGGGTCTAATTACCACAGAAATAATACTGCCAATTGCCAGCTTTCTAAAACTTTGGAAAATGGGTCTGTAATTTGATTTTTTAAAAAAATAAAAAGGAACACTCTGCTGAAATATGAGCAGAATTTGGCCAGACTTAAGTATTTGTGACAGGCCTTAGGAAATAGAAGAACACTCCATTTTCTCCCCCTACCTTCAGGATGTGAAAGTCTGCTATCAAGAGTCATGACTGAACAGAAAAAATCCTCCCTTTGCCACATTCATTAAAATATGAGACATAAAATAGCCAACACTCACTGATATCCCGTAGAATTTTTAGCAGTTTGATCTTGAACATGGATCAAAAATAGGATTTTCATACCAATATTATTTAATACTGTATATTCTACATAAAATATGAAGAAATATGCAGGCTTCAGTAAGTTCTTAGACAGTTTCCTGAACAATAATGTAGTCATCTTAATGTTGTATCCACAGAGTTATTCACTCAACAAACACTTGAATGCTTGCTTGGAGCCAGATGTTTTGCTGGATACTAAGAATACAGACCTTACACCCTTGTAGGAAGAAGTAGAAATGTCAACAGGTGCAGAAGTATGCTATGAACCACAGTGGAAGCCTGGATGGGGTAGAGAGTAAACAGGTGAAACCAGTACCTGGGCAAGGGGACCGCAGAACAAAGCATTTTCAGAAAAGTTTGGAGGGATTAAGTGTAGACTTGAACTGCACCATGCAAATCATTAAGGCTGGACCCCAGGAAACATGGAGGTCAGGCGACAGAGATGAGCCACAAGTGTCATTTTTAAGATAAATCATAGGTGGTTTTCATACCATGCAAAGGTTTTTAGAATTCGTTGTGATGATCCACCAAAAGATTATAATCTTTCAGAAGGACATTATTAGTTTTATATTTTGGCAATCCCCTCTGCTTTGAGATTTAAAGAAAATGGATTAACAAAGGGGAAAATTGGGATCCTGAAGACCAGTTAAGAGATTATTATACTAATCAAGGCAGGAGATGAGAAGATTAGAAGTAGGGCAACAGCAGTGGCGATGAAGAGGAAGGGACGTGTTAAGAAGGATATTAAGGGGGCGCCTGAGTGGCTCAGCCGGTTAAGTGGCTGCCTTCAGCTCAGGTCATGATCCCAGGGTCCTGGAATCAAGCCCCGCATCAGGCTCCCTGCCCAGTAGGGAACCTGCTTCTCCCTCTCCCTCTCCCTCTACCTGCCACTCTTCCTACTTGTGCTCACTCACTCTCTGCCTCTGTCAAATTAAAAAAAAAAAAAAAAAAGGATATTAAGGATACAAAATATTCTTGAGTGGTGGGTATTAAAGAGGGCATTTGTTATAATAAGCACCGGGTATTTTATTTAAGTGATGATCAATGAATTCTGCTCCAGAAACCAATATTGCACAATATATTAGCTACCTAAAATTTAAATTAAAAAAAAAAATACACGGGTGTTGATTACTAATTGGATGTAGGACGTAAAGGCCAAGCCTGTGGTATAGTCACCAGGCACTGATATATAGTGATCTGGTGGGCAGTCTCTGTTTTCATTCCCATAGTGGGAATACAAGAGAAGGAGGGTTATTTAACAACTTGATGAATTCAGTGCTTATCAAGTGTATCAAAAAGGAGAGGTCTTGCTAGAATTACATTTGAGTCAACTGGTACTTAATCTTAGAATAATTATAACATTTAATAACAAGATTGAGTGTTGATTCTCCTATGTGCTTCTTCATTTTAACAAAGTATGACTTAATAGCCAACATACCTAATCTCTAAATGTATAATAAAGAAGCATTTGAATTGATGAGGTAGAGTACTCATTTGTATTTGTAGATGTAATAATAATTTCTTAAGTGAGTGTGTCTTGGACTAGTTAGAAATAATGACAGTGCTTAACAGCACCTATCAAGATGGAGAGCCTTTGGGTCTTTCCGTTTTTATTAGTATAGACCCCATAAATTAAGAGTTAGACTACAGTCTAGCTATATAGCAACGTAAAGTTGTCCAGCTTTCAGTGTATAAGCACATTAAATATTTTCACAGTGTTAATTCATTTTTCAGCTCATTGAATATAATAGTTTTCTTCAATCTCTTGATTTTTTCATAGTGTAACTGAGTTTTTCAAAATTCTAATTATAAAAACGTAGTTCATCTAAGATATGGAGTAATGCATTTGTCATTTGCAAGATTTTTTTCTACCTAAAATGATCTCTGCATTTCTAGGTCTTAAGAGATGCTGATATACCTCTGATAGGTTAGATGACTCTATGAATGGATAGATGGATAGATAATGATTTATGGTAGTGTAAATTGAGGGGTGATGGTAATATAGTCTGTGTAGGCTAAAAGGGGCTCTTGTTCTGTTGTCTAATGACTAGATGACTTCACTACATGTCCCTAAATTCTCTATGCCTCAGCTTCCTTAGCGATAAGATTAAAAAAACAATAATAATGCTTCTCTCATAGAATTTTTGTGATGATTAAATAAGAGAATGCATATAAAGGACTTAGTCCTATGCTTGACACTCCAATGCTGGCAAGGAGAGGAAAAAGAGAAGGGTCTCAAGTGGAGAGCCAACAAATTCAAATATGGGTATATTTTTTTAATTTGCTTACCACAAATGATTTAGGTGGTTTGATTGAGAATATTTCATCCTTAATGTTCAGCATCCTTATTTAGGTGACATTTGGCAAAAGGAACTGAACTGCATGATCTATATAGTACCTTCTAGCTCTGTGATTGAATCTCCAGGAATAAATAAAGCTCCTTTCAGTGTGCTAATGAAAACATCATTAAGATAACATTAGTCTCCTAAATAAGACATTTATCTTTAAATATGATTATCATTTCCACTTTAATAGGAAATCTTTTAGCATATAGATAAGCCAGAAAAAAATTTTTAACCACAAAAAATACTAAACCATAGTAACTAGAAATAGAAAAGAAAGCGTTGTCTTTTCCTCTGAATTTGGAATTGCTTCCTACCCCACTTCTACGTGTCTAAGGTTTTCCAGCTTCTCGGAAATTTCAGAATCAGTTAAAAGAGTATTCATGCCACTGTGGTAAGCATCACGGACTTTCCCCAAGTTTTAAAACACTGTTTAGCTTTCAGGGTATTTTTTCCCTGAAGTAGATTATGTGGGGGAAAGTGGCATATTTAGCCGAGTGTTTTATGAGGCATTACTTTAAAACTTATAGTGACTAGATTTTGTATATAAGCATATGCAGCCGTTCAGATTCATAAAAGCGAATGGGATCACTGAGAGACTCTTCCCTATCTTCCACACCTGCCACTCTAATCTAGGTCACCATCATCGTCATCATCGTTCTTTACCTGGTCTATCGCCGTCAAGCGCTAAGCACGAGCCACCTCCGGGCTTCCCCCTTGGTCACCTACTCCATTGTTCAAATAGCAGCCAGAGATATCTTATATCATGGCACTTCTCTGCTTCATAATAATAAAAATCATGATGCTTCCCTTTGTGCCCAATAAAACCCCATACTTCTCACCATGTCCTACTGTCTAGACATAATCTCGGACTGTTCTTTCCCCTCTCTCACTCTACTCCTGCTGCACTGGCTTACTTGTTCTTCCAGAAGTATACCAGCTTGTTCCTTGCCTAGAACTTTCGTACTAACCGTTCCCTCTACCTGGAGATCTTTCCTCCAAATCTTCCATGAATGGCTCCCCTGTCACTGAGGCTCAATTAAAATACCATCTCTTCAGAAATACCTTTCCCAGCCATGAAGTATATTTTTACATGAACACGTTCTCAGTTTGAGAGTTGAAAAAAATCACAGCTGGGTTTAAGGTATGTTCACTTGAGAAACAAATATGTACCATCATCTAAAAAATTACAAATTACTTACTGAATATTAACATTACTTAGTATTTTCCTACAGATTCTCTGTTCTTTCATGGTGCAGCTTAGACACACACTGACTGTCTTGGCTGTTGAAACAGAATACCAGAGACTGGGTAGCTTATAAACAACAAGTTTATTTCTCACAGCTCTGGAGGCTGAAAAGTCCAAGATCAAGGTGCCCACAGGTTTGGTATCTGGTGAGAGCTTGTTTCATAGATGGCCGTCTTCTTGCTATGTCCTCGCATGGCGAAAGCGTCCAGGGATCTCTCTGAGATCTTTTTTACAAGAGCAATAATCCTGTTCATGACCTAAATACCTCCTCAAGGGCCCCAGCATCACGATGGATGTTAGGATTTCAACATATGAATTTGGCAGAGTAGGTGTGACACAGTCTATAGATAGTACTGACCTTTCTTCTAATGAAATTGCATCCTGGGCATAGAAAGCACCTTCACGTGACCTATTATCTACCTGTTTGATAGTCCTATCCCAATAGCACAAATTCTAAGACTTCCACAACTGCTTTACGTAGGATGTCCCACAGTGTATTTCATTAAAGACAGATGGACACCTGAAAAATACATATGATATGCCATTTTGAAAGACACATGTAGAAAGTCGGATGACAAGAAAATCCACAAATAACCCAAAAGTTCATGAATCAGAATAGATATTCCCAAGGCCACAGTCATCAAGCTGGTGAATTAAATAAGTGTAGCTCTTAGAATTAATCAAGATTAGCTCTTAGAATTGAATGGGTTTAGCTCTTCTGTGCCCTAGCATCTAGCCCAGGGATTGTAACTCTCTTTACTGCTCTATTTACACATGTCACAACCTTCAGGGTGTCCAGCTGCTCTACTGAGTCTCTAGCAAGTGGTCATATGCCTCGTGTGTTAAACCTCTTAGAAAGTAAAGACATCCTACCTGCCAGGAAGATTTTGTGGAGCTATAATCTGTTTGCATTTTGAGAGCCATACCTAGGAGGTTAATTTTACTTCTTGATTAGCTTTCATGATAGATTCACCATGAGGAGCAAGACCCATTATCATCTGTATTTTACCAGTTCTTCTGTGTCAGATTCTTTCAGGAAACGTTTTTTCACCCCTATTTCCCAAATGCCTGATATGATCTCTCTGACAAACACTGTTTCTGCTTGACTATTTCAGCACTTTTATGTAATGGAAAATTTCACAAACATTTGCAAGAGATCTTTGTGCCCTTGGTTGTCCGCTACGTCGATCTCATGGAGTCCTCCATCGCCCAGTCAATTCACAGAGGTTTTGAGCAAGAGACATGGCAGCCTGTCAAGTAGGTATCTTGCCTAGTGTCCATAGAACATCTGTCTCTTCAGTCCTGACCTTATGACTTTACACATGGCCATCTGTAGTTATTGCTTATGGTGGTCCCTTCCCACGTTGTTTGTTTCTTTACAGGAATATCGCCAACAGTCTTCCCAATGTAGCTCTTCCAAAAGTTCCAAGTCTGCCTCTTAATCTTCCACAGATTCCTAGCTTTTCTACTCCTTCGTGGATGGCTTCTTTATATGAGTCCACGTGTGTATCCCTCACTTATTTCCTGGTGGTGTGTTAGCTAGTGCATGGCCTGGGCTGTGTTCTGTGCACATGTGTTCAGATTGCATGGCATTTATCCTCATTGGTTGAGGAATCCTGTGTTTTGGTTTGGTGTGAGTTTTTTAAGCTATTAAGCTAAGCTGAGCAAATTGATGATAAATGATACAGATAAAACAAAAACGAAACAACCCCACTCACTGGCTTGATGTAGTTCATATGTGATCGGTAGATGAGAGGTCATTTCGTGACCTAGGTTGTAGACTGTAGCCTAAACAATATACCACAGTTCAGGCGATCACTGTGCTAACAGTATGTCTAGGAACCATCACTGGCTCTAGCTTTGTTACTGCCCACATAGTTTCTCTTGTACATGTAGAAAACCATCAGTAAGAATCGTTTCAAGAATATGTTTTTCTATTTTACCTTAGTTGCACTTTTAAAGAAATAATATTTCAGGTTGCAGAGAAGCAGTTGTCCTTTATTTCCTAAGACCAGCAGGTTCTTCTTTTGTCCTTTCTTCTATCAGTTGGTGTACTTTGTTATTTGTAAATAATCTTTATATAAAAAAAAAACTATAACAGCCCACCTACTGCAGATTCGGTAACTAAGAGTCACTAGAACAAAAAGGACACAGGCTTTGAAATTCGAATTTAGGTCCTAGTTTAGTAATCATGAAGTCTTTCTTAGGCTCAGTTTCCCCAATGCTAAAAAGGTTATAACACCTAATTTAAAGACATTTTTGTGAGGGTTAAAAAGAAAAAAGTGATGAAAGGTGCCTGGCACATCCTAGGCTCTCAATAAATAATGACTACTCCTATGCTACGTTATGATTTTTATTATTGTTATTACCATCATCAATCATCATTATTCCTAAGTGTATAGTTTTCGAAAGTATGAGCCTCAGAGCTATCAAATGAACTCAATAATAGTCCATGCTTTGCCCAAGATCTCAGATGACATCAGCTAGAAAAAAATAATAATTAGAAGAAGAAAAATAGCTACCATTCATTAAGCACTTACTATTACTTCCAGGTGAAGTTTCAAATCCTTTGTCTCAGTTAAGCCTCATGACAACCGTGGTCAGTAAATGTCATTGTCCCCATTTTACAATTAAGGAAACTAAGTCATAAGGAAATTAAGAAACAGAACCTGCCTGAGTTCCCACAGTAAATCAGTGACAGAGGCAAGCTTTGAACCCAGGTTTGCCTGACCGCGAAGCTCTCACTCCTCTTACTCATGTGTTCGGCTTCCAGAGCATATACTGGCTAAGAACTCACCCAGCATCCTTTCTGCCTGTCTTCCCACCACTGGTAAATCTACTCCCAGTCAAGGCTGCATACCCTCAAGAAAAGAAAGGAGACCAAGAAGGAGAAGAATAACTTGCAAAATAGCTTAGCGGTATCTCTCCAAGTTAAACATCATCACTGTGTCCATGGTAGTTACTGGGAGGTTAGGTTACATGTGAATCTTTTTCTTTCAGGCAAATGCTTTGGGCAGTTATAGTGTATAGAGTGGTGTCTGTGTGTGCTTGGCAATTATCTACGAAGTATAATGTATCTTTCTAAGTGTATGTGCTTTTGTGCTCCTTAATACTGTTTTATAGTTTTAATTCCTCTCCCTCTTCATTCCTCATCTGTTTAACACCCTTGATTTTAACCAAGAACATCATTGTGGGTATTACCTTGTGATATTTAGATTTTGGGGGGGGTCATTTTTTAGCTTTGAGGTATGTGTGAAGCCTGAATCTCATTTGTTGGGAGCCCCATTTTAAAATGACCTGCATCTTAGGGTAGGAATCATGACAAATTGTGGCTTTCTAAATAAAGTGCTAATACTTTCACCCTTCTGAGTAAATAAAAAACATGTTTTTCAAATTAATCACTGTTATCTTTACCTTCTAGGATTATCAACATTAAGCTCTTTATCAGGGTGCTCAAAATTACTTATAATGCTATGATGTAATCACTAGTTTTTTTGGGTTCTCGGTGGGTTTTTTGCTGAAGATTTTATTTTTATTCTTTTTAAGTAATCTCTACCCCCGATGCAAGGCTTGAACCCATAACCCCAAGATCAAGGGTCACATACTCCACTGGCTGAGCCAGCCAGGCACCCTTAGTTTTTTCAACTTTTGTTATAAAGCATTAAATAACAAAACAAAACAAAAAAAGTTTGTTTCATATGTAAGGAATTAAATATAGAACATAACCAAGGCTTTAAAGATACATCCCTACCTACTAATGTATCATTATCACCTTACAAGGTGCTTCTCCATAACTTCCTTCTCCGCATTTTGTTTTTCGGCTTTTGTTTTTAGCTCTAAAAGTAGATGCCAATATTAAGATAAGTTTCCTACTAGCATTTTTAGGAAGTTATCTCAGAGTCCATTATTCACATTTGAATTCTTTAATCTGTTAATAATACTTTCAGAATAAGTCACTGATTAAAAGTAATTTTAAAATGAAGTTCTGAGTAAATTGCAGGCTATAAATTCCAGCTCAAGAGAAAACCTATTTACATTTTTTATCTATTTAATTATAACAAACACTTGTTAACCTTAATTACATTCCCAACTAAGCACATTTATCATTCCATAGCATCAAAGAACAAAAGAAACATATATCTATACTCTCTATGAAGATTTAATTATCATGTTAGGAGAGAGTCCATTTTCAATAGAATTCCATCTTCACTATTTCAGGTTTTGTTTTGATGATGGTTTTTGTTTTTTTATGTTATTAAGAATACATACATGCTGCAAATAGCTACCTTCTATTCCTCCAAAGTAAAAAATTATTAGATTTGCTTCTTTAACCAATTAGATTCAATTACTCTTAAAATATAGGTTCTCTAATTTACCACATTGCACACTATGGACGTGTAAGAGGATTTTGCCTCGTCATTTTTTTTTCCTCTGATTTTTATTATATATATGGCAAAGGGGAAAAATAAATACGGTGTTTTTTCTAACATTTTTCACAGCAACGTCAACATGGTGTTGACTGGTTCCTTTGTTTAATGAGACTTTGGGGGCACTGATTTTTTTGAAAGTTACAAGTTACTAAATAAGGAGCTGTGGATGGCATTCAGTGCTTTGCTGTGAATGGTCCTTTGAGAATTGAACTCTGAGCACATCTTGGCTAGGCAAGGAGACCATGAGGAGTTACTGGCAGAATGGGAGGAGGAATACAAAGGAGGTTGGTGATGCAGGAAAGATACTGAGGTGGAGGTGGGGGCGGGAAATAAGCATTTGATTAGCCAGGGAAGGAGCTGGGTTTTTTTAAGTCAATTAATTAAGATATATTTAGCTAAACAAAGTGAGTATTTAAAAGAATTTTATTTTTATAAAAGTTTTCCACTGTGCTCTTGTGATAAAATTATTTCTCTATTTTTCTTTTCCACACTAACATACAATTTTTAGGTTAGTATATGTTAAGCACTTATGGGAAAGCTGAGGAGAACTGAATCACACAGCACCTTTTTTCTCCTTTTGTTCTCTTTTACTATTAACTTTCAGTTCAGTGTTTTTGAACATAGGATTATTTTACTTTCAAAACATCTGTTTCCCTGTTAGGCTATCTCCTTGCATAATGGAAAGTAGTAGTATTATCCTTTGCCCAAATATTATTTGTATCTTGCTACAAATTACCTCCATGTATGGTATGAAACTCTAGTACCCTGGAGTGATTTTACCACAGGCCCCAAGTTAGACAATTGGAATGACCTGAAATACATGACCGTGTTCCAGCTTCCAAGCACCCTGAATGTCATTTCCCTGTTAGGCTGTACGTCATACTGTTAGGTTTCATTATAAGCTAGAAAAGTCACTAAGCAGGGCGCCTAGGTGGCTCAGTGGGTTAAAGCCTCTGCCTTCGGCTCAGGTCATCTCAGGGTCCTGGGATCGAGCCCCGCATCAGGCTCTCTGCTCAGCGGGAACCTGCTTCCCCCTTTCTCTCTCTGCCTGCCTCTCTGCCTACTTGTGATCTCTCTCCTCTCTGTCAAATAAATAATTAAAACCTTAAAAAAAAAAAAGAAAAGTCACGAAGCATTTCAAAGTAGGCCAGAGATTTGCTTCCCTCCTCAGCTTGTTATTTCATTTGCACCACCTGTTTCCCCTTCCCCTGTCCATGAGAGATTTGAGGATCTGTGCTCTACGCACCTGTCTGCAGACGGACAGAAGGCGCTCTGAAGACAGAGGCACATGTGTGTGCCTGAGTAGAAGAGTGAAGCTCCTAATGGCGGTCAGATGGACTTCCTTACATAAAATATACTCTTCTGAATTTCCAGGAAGAAATATTTATGTATTTTATCTGTATCCTGTAGATTGGTAAAAAGCATTTAACATGTTTGTTCTCCTGTGTACAATTTGATTTCTTTTCCTTAGTCAAGTACCCTTATGCATTCTACCCCTTTTTATGAAACCTTACTATAGTCATTTCTATTTGCTTTTTTTTTTTTTGCCTCACCTTATATTAAGAAGAAGTGAAAAGGAAGAGATTCAGAAAGTTGAATAAAGAAAATACCAATTAGTAGAGATCTTATGTGATACTTTCTCATTAATGGCAGTTGATGCAGAAAGGAAAAAAACTGTGTTGGAGATCCTCACAGCTAACAGTGGAAGTTCATGGTGCTCTTCATGTTTCCTTTTTCTTCTAGCAATGGCTCAGCAACCTCAGAAGACCTTTTTTGGAAACTTGATGCCCTGCAAATGTTTGTCCTTGATCTGCACTGGCCAGAACAAGAATTTGCCCACCACTTAGAGCAAAGACTTAAACTAATGGCCAGTGATATGATAGAGGCCTGTGTCAAAAGGTAGACCCGTGTTTTCAAGTTGCTGCTTTGTGCACCAGCACCCAGATTAGCGCTTTGCACCAAGTACTTATTACCGAGTTGTCGCAAGGGAAGGTTTCGATATGTACTACCACTGCAAAATTTAATGAACATTGGGTTCTCAGACCTAAATCCTGGGGCCTCCTGTAACTGATAAAATTGGCCTGAACCTTTTTTTTTTTTCCACGGCTCCTCACATTGCCCTCAGCAGTAGCATCCATACTATATTAATCATTTCTGTGCTGCTTATGGTTGTCTCTCTGGGAATACTGTGCTTTCAATTCCCGAGGCAGTACTTGCTGAGACATATGGAAAAGGGCTGTTAAGTACTTGATGCATTATGCACGGTGTCTGCTGTGAAATGGCGTGGCAAACCCAAATTATGATCAGTGCCATCAGTGGTTCTGTTTTCTGGTATTCCCTTTGCACGTCGAATGAGTTCCAACTATCCAATTAGGTTTTTCAGAACTTAACCAAAAATAAGTTATGAGGCTTTGAATCCCTCCAAATGTGCTTTCATTTTCTTTTAATAGTTTTTACAAAATCAGCACTGAATCTCTGACTAGCCAAGCATTGTTTTTCCCATTGCCCTTGTTCATGATACATACGGAACAATGTAGGCAGCATATTGAAATAAACACTGGTTGGAGCAACTGAATAATCCTGCATTCTCCAAAGTTAAGAAAAATCTTGTCTTTAGAATAATGTTTAATGGCTTCCTAAGGCAAGGCCATGAGTTAGATTATCTAATGTTTTAAAAATATCATTATTTGTCATATGCGATTCTAACGTCTCCAATCTATGGGTATTCTTTGGCTGCTTGGCAAAAACAATTCCAAATTGCCTTTTACACACTTTCTTTCAAACACCTACCTACAACTTTGGGTATTTGAAAGAAAACCTAAGGGACACAAGAATTACACATTCTCTATTGTACATTAGTTATGATGTTTTAGAGTTCTCCAGACTTGTACTTTTTTCTTTTTTTTTAATTTGGTAAACCCTCACGCAGGAGATTTGTTCTGCTTTAATGCAGAGAAGCGAGTGGTTTTTGTACTTGGAAATAAATTCAGGCCGTTAAGTAAAACTAAGAGGTGTTTCTATAAAAAGTTTTACACTAGATGTAATGAATAGCTTCTTTTGGGTAGAGATACTGTCTGCGTGACTATAAAAGCTATTTAATATAAAATATCTCCCTGATCTTTCATACGAGACACCTGAAAAAGAAGAGCATCCCACCCCGTAGCTCCCAAGCTATGCCACATTCCTTATTTGCATGTTTTAAATTAGCATCTTGTAGTGTTGGTTTCACTTTTACTAAACAGGTGAGACGTCTTTCAGAGTTTCTTATTCCGAATTCATGTTTTAATGACTAGAACAAGAACTGCATTTGAAGCCAAGCTGCAGAAGGCAAGCAAAACCACTGAGTTGCGCATTCCAGCTTCCGTGTGTACAATGTTTAATGTATTAGTCGATGCCAAAAAGCAAAGCACCAAACTTTGTGCCCTGGATGGAGGACAAGAGGTGAGTGCACTGAGTGTCACATATGGATAGATCCCCTGGCAGAGGAGGATGCTGGAGACTGGTTCCAAAAGTCTCTCGCCTAATTAGATTAAAAGACGAGTCCTCCAATAGAAGTGTTTGAGCTTTTCTTTACTGTAATAACGGAAGGCCCTTTATCCCTTCGCTCATGTCAGCTTCTTCTTTTTTGTATGAAGACTGCCCAAAATTTTACAAGTGGCCATTGAAGCTTTTAACAGCTTAGGTGTTGTGTATTTACATAAACCTTGCTTTTCACAACCAAATAAGAAAGCTGGAAAGCTACCTGCTTTGTTTATACAAATCTAGAGTATCCAGAGTTTTGCATTCAAAAAACTAGGCACAGAAAAATAGAACATGAAATATTCTTTTTTTTTGCACATGAAATATTCTTACGTATACAAAAGTTTCCATGTTTTAAAGATTGAGTAGAAACATACTTTAAAAATTACTTTTTTTAATAAATATCCCATTTTTTTACTTTGATTCATGTTTTGTTTGGTTCTATATTCAGAAACACAGCTTACTTCACCTCGTGACTTATTTTTTATTGAGAGTGGTGATTGGGTGAAAATTATCTATTTTTCTTAGATTATCTGTTTAGATTATCTGTTTCTTTGATTATCAGATTATCTGTTTAAGTTGACATTTTGTTGCCGCTTTTCTCATTGCAATTACTTTTCATCATTTCTTTACTCTTCCCCTATGTTCTCCTTCATCGTCTTTTTTTTTTTTTCTCCATGGCATGATCCAGTTTGGTAGTCAATGGGTAAGTCTATTTTTTTTTTTTTTTGTTAAAGCATACTTTTATTTGAATTATTATTTGTGTAAATGTAACCTTTTTATTTTCATCTTTTCAAATTAATATAATCCATTTTCAGGTTTATGTTTTCCATGTATGTGTATAACACGAACAGCTTATTATAGCATAGCAATACCCAGAGACACATTAAAACATATATAAATACTTAATGCCCTAAATAATGCCAGGGGGATGTTTCTTCCCTGTTAGGCTCCAGGATCTACAAACTGCTCTTAGATTTTTTTAAGGATAAAATTATTTTAAATGAAATGAATTCACCCTCCTTTAAACAAAATTCTAAACAAATTCAGAAGCAAAATGATTATTAATATTTTCAAGGTGCATATATCTATAGTACATACTTTCACCGATACTAGAAAAATTTGGAGCTTTGGATGACATATATATATAGAGAGAGAGAGATATCAGGGTACCTCTAAATTTGAGGACCAGGAGACCATTCCTAAGGCCACTTCATGCAGAAGTGCCCAGTTGTGGATCTCAATAAGGTACATGCCCACCAGTGATACAGTCTTTATTCCCACTCATGGCCTGGGAAGTAACCATTCTCAGAGACAGGGAAAGGGGAGGCCTGTGTGTCAGGAGCCTTTCTTCTCCCCACACAAGGTTGTCTTGAATTACCACCCAGAACCTCAGAGGAACATGATATGAAAATTTTTATGCATATAAAACTGGTTATTATATATACCTATCTGTCTTATATATGTGTTTTGATAAGTTACAATGTTTTTGTGCTCTAAGGATATGTTAAATCTTACAAGTCTTACACTTGCCACCTAGGAGTGACACTCAGGGTAACTCTACTGGGCTGACAATTCTCATCTAAGCAGAAAGGCTAGGTAGCACTGAAAGAGGGTGAGAGGGCCCATTATTTATGAATGTCATACTTATGTAGCCCAGAGGCAGACATTAGCCATTTGACCATAATTTATGCACATGCACACATATTTCATTCTTTGAGCAATTTAAGGGGAAAAGATGTATTTCTAATACCATAGCATACAACCTTACATATATATTAAGTAACTATATGTGCTATAGAATGTTCAGTAATTATCGTTCTGTGAATGCCTACAACATGATTTATTCCCTCTAATCATCTGAATGAGGAGGCACCTGGCTTGGATATCAATGGCTCATCTCTCTACTTTTTCATGTTTTTCAATACCCAGATGTAAGTCTTTGATGATCTACTCAGCAGTATTAAGTCTCTCCATAAGTCCATCCATTTCTTATCAGGTTTATAGAGTCATCTTTGCCTCTTCCCATTGATATTGGATTCATCCGTCTGTTTTATTTTAATATACATGGCAGTACCTGATACATAATAGGCACTTAGTAAATAGTTGTTGAATGAACAGACCGATTAGTTGTCACCACTTTAAAAATCCTCCCCTGTAAGAAACAACTCTCGCTAGTACCTCAAAAGAAAAACAGGCACACACACACATGACAACACACTGTTGCATTGTCAAATGGTTCTTTATGTTAACAGGTAGATGACTTTGAAAAGTAACCCGCTACTGTTCATTATATTTGCACCTGTACCTTCTCACCAGAGATAATTAGTTCCCCACAACTTTCACACAATTAATATAATTCAAAATGTGCAGGTGTAAAAACCATTAGCAACTATGAAAAGTGGTTAGCAAGAATTTCAGTGCAAAAGAAGGATTTTATACTTTGCTTTTAATCACCAATAAATATACCCACATAATTGCACAGGCTTTTCCTCTCTGTGCTTGAGGTAAGTTTTGGAATTGTTGCAAATGAGCAAATACATTACATGCAGAGGTGAGCCGGGGACCTCATTCTGTAGTAAGCAACAAATTAAAAAACTAGATTATTACACAATTTGGAACCTTGCAAAATATATGCTTACATAGATAAACCCAGTAGGGATGGTTTTCTGAATTTTAGGGAATTCTCTCTCCAAAGTCTTCAGTAAATTCGTTACATGTCATTGCTGAGATGAAGCCTTCCCAACTCCTTTTCCACAAGGCAGCCCCTTCTGTGCTCCTGAGTTAAGGTTCTGTTTTCTCACGTGGCACCTGATGAAGCAAATGTGCTCAACCACAGCCCGGCATGGTGTTTAATGGAGTCATTAGTGAGCGAATGATCTGCTCCTGCGACAGCTGTGTGTAATGAGTCAGCAGTCTCAGGCCAGTTCCTCAGGGACAGATGTTGGGACCACAAAACCACCCGTGTTTAGAAATCGTTGTTCTCTACCAACTGCATGGGTCTCACTTAGGTGATCCTCTGCCCTCGATGCCCCTCCATCGGACGCCCATCCATTGAGGATGAAAGCGCATTAATGGGGACTTCATGTGTAGCCTTTGTTCTCACCTACAGTTAAAATGCTTCCATTTCCAGAACTGACAATCCAGTGCCTTTAAAGTTATTCCCAAGAGAAGGACCAAAATCTTTTAAGAATGCTGGATTGTACTGGCATTTGATTAGCCTTCATTTCTGGAGTGTTCACATTAACAACAGTCAGGTGAGATGAGGACAGGTATGTGAGTATAGGGGCACCAGGATTTCAGACCCATGTCTGATTGCTTAATTACCTGGGGTCCATGAAGTACGAACTCCTTAAGAGTTCATCTATATCTAAAGTCAGAGTCCGCTGCTGGAGAGGCACATACACTTTACTTTTGGGGGCAGATGTAGGGAGAATTAGTCGAAGAAATGGGCTGTGATTTGCCAAAACCCGGGTATGTAGGATTATCAACCTGACTTGATATATTCTGATAGAAATTTTATGGGTTTTTCTTGTTGCAGACAAAAAACTTTGCAGATTTTTATCAAAAAGTAGGTCTGTTAATCTAAGTATACCAATTTCAGGTTAGGTACTGTAAATGTCTATGCAGATAAAGTCTTTTCTTCTCTGTGATCTCTTTTGGTGTGTCCGTGTTTGCCTTTGGAAGCTCTAACTCTCTCTAGCTAACCTATCATCTCTTCGTGGCACATGTGGGTTAGTGTCTTTGCAGAATGTACATGGAAAATGGGAATTCGGAGGCCAGCTAGGCGCTCCCACCCACAGTGCTTCCAGACCACCTGCACCGAAGGTGCAGCTCGGACAGATTCTCGAAGTTCCCGGCAATTTTAACGTTACTGAAAGTCCTAGCTAATCAGATAAGTCTGCAACAGCAAAATCTCATGTCATAAAAACCTAACTAACCTTATGCTATTTGGGTTTGCCCCTTGGCTAGTACATTTAGTATACTTCTCTTCCTTTTTAATTGTTTGCGTTTCTCTCTCTCTCCCTCTCCTCCTCCTTCCCCGTCCCCCTCCCCACTCCCTCCCTCCTCCTCTTCTCACTGCTTTTGGCTAGATCAGGTGTCAAAGAAAATAGCAGGCTGAAGGCGTATATTATAGGGGTGCCTGGGTGGCTCAGTGGGTTAAAGCCTCTGCCTTTGGCTCAGGTCATGATCTCAGGGTCCTCGGATCGAGCTCCGCATCAGCATCGGGCTCTCTGCTCAGTGGGGAGCCTGCTTCCCCCCTCTCTCTGCCTGCCTGTCTGCCCACTCGTGATCTCTCTCTCTTTCTCTTTCTCTCTCTCTCTCTGTTAAGTAAATAAATTAAATCTTTAAAAAATAAAGTTGTATATTATAGGAAAATGTGATGGCTCCTGGGGTCCATGCCTTTCCCTGCCTTTTGATAAAAAGGGTCTAAGGAACCTCTTCAGTGGCTCATCTCTTTTATTTTAAGATGGGTCCAAATAGATCCAGTCTCAAAGTTTAAAATGTAGAAGCTCTAGAGTTTTATATCCAATAGCCTTTTGATGACATTTGATTACTCTTGAGTTAAAAAATGAACATAGGGGCCCCTGGGTGGCGCAGTTGGTTGAGCGACTGCCTTCAACTCAGGTCATGATCCCGGAGTCCCGGGATCGAGTCCCACATCGGGCTCCCAGCTCCATGGGGAGTCCGCTTCTCACTCTGACCTTCTCCCTTCTCATGCTATCTCTCATTCTCTCTCTTTCCTAATAAATAAATAAATAAAATCTTTAAAAAAAAAATGAACATAGGGCAGAGGCACCTGGCTGATTCAGTCAGTAGAACATGCAACTCTTGATCTTGGGGTTGTAAGTTCGAGCCCCATATTGAGTAGAGATTACTTAAAAATAAAATCTTTTAAAAAAATGAAACCTATGGCAAATACAGATAAACACTGAACATATCAAGTATATATTTAAGAACATGGAACCGCTCAGAGGTCTGAGCACCTTGACCCCTGTATGTTCTGTGGCACTTGCCAGGGAAGAGGGAAGTGAGAAGCTTGGAGCCCATCCCCTGTATGTACCCTTTCCTGTTCTCCCCAAAGAGGGGCCTCCGTCTGGTATTTCACTTCCTCCTGCTGCACAGACACAGATTTGGAGAGAGAAGGATACGAAGAGAGAGATCTCATTTGCGTAAGCTCCTCATGCCAGGTCCAGCGGCTGTAGAACTGGCTGGAGCCCTGACCTTCTGGTACCTTTGTCTAGGGGGCGCTTCCTAGCCATCTCCACTAGCAGCCAGATCCTCCAGGCTCTTTCTCTTCTCTCTCGTTTTTTCTTTATTGTCTCCCCTTTTCCTTCTCTTCAAGCCGCTCTAAAAGCAAAGGCGGCGGCCCTACTCTAATAGAAATCCACCCTCTGTGTTTCTTTTCCGTTCATCTCTGGGGAGCACAAGTTTGGGAATCAGTCAGGCTTTCAGGAAAACAGACACATACTGTTTCCCTTCACTTCGTGCGGGGAAAGTTCCATG
>CM052806.1:67785160-67902120 GCA_028533885.1 Nasua narica | reverse complement strand
GGGCGGTGGAAGCTGCTTTTGTATGTCTCCCAGTCTAGGGAGTGTCTAGACTAGGAAGTGTCTAGTCTAGAATGTCAGTTCTATTACAGCAGCCCCAGGGTTAGTGATGGGAAGAGAAGGGAAAACCCGGCTTGCTTCCAGGTGTGTGGCTGAAAGCAGAGCGTGCATGTTGAAGCCGTTGACTGACGCAGGGCACCTGGAAGAGGAACAGATTTTGAGGGAAAGACCGTGATGTCAGTATTGGACATGGGGAGACTGAGCTGACTGATCTCTGAAGGAGGGGAGGTCAAGGAGACAGATAGTTGAGTCTGGAATTCAGAGTATTTGGAACCAATATGGATATGGAACCAACGTATAAGTATATGGAACCAAACTATCGATGTGATTATACGATTTCATCATTAGAAATGATTCTGTGTCCCTGGCTTCTCTTCTTGGGCAAATGTTTCATCACTCGAAACCCTATGGAGAAATGAAAATCAGCCTTAAAAGGGAAAAAAATAAGATGCTTCTATCCAGAAAGGGACTTAGATAATTTTACCAAGGGACGAAAATGATAGCGGGAACATTAAATCTTGCCAAGGAAAGGATACCAAAAATGCCATATTTATCACCACTGTATAATAATTAAGTTGACCAAAGTGAGGGAGCGTCAGAAGATCCGAAGTCTGCTCCTGTTTCTTCCTGTTACCATCTGGGTCTCCCTACACAACTTCGTTTTCTCATCAAAAAAGCATGAGTATAAGATGACAAAAAGTATCTATAGCCTTTTGTCTGTCTAAAACAAAAATCCTTACATCCATTTCTTTATCGAAGCCTCTGGGGACCCCCATCATTTCTCCCCAGCTTCCAGAGTCCCATGGCACACACAGTGCTAGAGTTGGAACCCCGAGATCCTCTAGCAAGGACTTCTCAAGCATTCTTACAATGTTTGGAAGACATACTTAATGTTCTCAAATAAATCTTAGGTTGCACCCTAAAGTATAACATTGATCAGAGCAAAGCTGCTCTGAGTGAAGAGGGGAAGGAGGTCTGGAGCTCTGCCTGTGGGACCTTGTCTCCCACGGCAGATTCCCAGGGTAAACCAGCGTTTACCCCAGAGTCCGGTTCCGTGGTTCACAGATGAGGAGAAAGAGGCCCCAGGTCACATGGTCGGTAGCTGAGAGGCCAGGACCTGGCCCTTGTGATCCCTAGGCCTGTCATCTCTCCATCACGCTACACAGAATTCAGCAAGAGCAGAGAGGAAAAGAGTGGGAGCTTCACCCCCCAGTCTTCTGGTGACCCCTTTACACCTGGGTTGTACCCACCAGCCCGTGTGTCCCTCCTTTGACAGTTGTTCCCCAGAGGCACAGGGGACCAGCGTGGGCAGGGAGAGGAGAGTGGAATTCGTTGCATGTAACGTGAGGACGCTAAAGAAGAGCTGAGAGCTGTAAGGACTGATCGGGGAAAGGGCTAACAGAGCAGAGAACGAGACCTCTCCCATGACGCACTCTGGGTAACGGGGCTCAGTAAATTCTGGGCATGACATAAAAGCGCATAGTAATATATTCAACCTGCTAAATCCTTGATTATTGCAAAAGGGGATTTAGGAAAGAGGACACACTACCTCCCTGAGTTCATAGGGATAGAGGTAGGTGTAAATATATACAGGCATACATCTATTCTTTCTGATAACCTAGAATATTTTCCCCTAAATTTCTCTTAAGAATAAGATGCGCAGAGGATACATCCCACCTGACTACATAGATTCTGTAATTAAAATATCTCACCAACTCGTCCTAAGACTAATTTGATTAAATTTACTTGTTTAGATCAAGGGTATATATTCAGAAGACACCTGTTCAAATCCAACTATATGCTTAAAAGGATTATTAGGATCCATTAGGAGAAAGGAAATACAAAATACAATAGGTCACTCTATTTGTAGGGCATTGGAAAAAGGAACAAGGAAAAGAGTGTGGAGAATTTACCAGCGTCTGGGCTAGATGTGTCCTTTCGGAGGTTGTCTTAGGTACTTTGTGGAACGAGGTATGTTACAAATAAGTATTTGCTGTCAAATACTATCCATCCTCGGCAGGGGCCACGCTAAGCTCCTCTGTATCACTCCAGTTTTAGTATATGTGCTGCTGAAGCGAGCACTCAGTACGCATCCCAAACACAGATACAGAAAATCTGGAAAGACCTTTTGGGAGTCAGTTGAAACAAAGGTCCAAAGAGGTGGGTTCACAGTTGGAGAAAAGCGGACAAGGAAGGGACGATTGCATTGTATCCTAACATTAAGATTCTGATTCAGGGAAGGAAACCTGGTTTTTTCCAGTCCGTGGTATCCATGTGGATTTTTAACGATACTTGCTAGTCCCAATCTTACCAAATAAATATAAAACATCTGCTAATATCTCCAGCACCACTAACCGCAACCCCCCCCCACCCCCAAGAAAAAAGAGAAGGAAGGGAAAGAACTTAGTTTTTCACCATCAGTCTTATTTGGATGAATCTCTTCTCTGTGGAAGATGTTATAAGTTGCAGTGTAAAGGAGGCAGATATCCCTTCATGAAGTGTCACAGCTGAAAGAGCAGCAACTGCGTTTGGAACCCACCAGTCTATAGCTGGAATCCTCCCAATAGCATTTTAGAATTTGTGGTCTACTTTCCATACATGTGGGAAAATGAATCTTATACCCTGTTAAAACTCAACAGGAAATTGAAACCGCCATGCCTTGTGGCATACTGCATGTTTCATTCTACTCGTCATTTCAAAGTGCTTTTCATCTTTAATTTCCTTGAGAGTGTGCATAGTGAGGTAAAGTTGGTAATTACCCAGACTGACTTTAGGTGTTAAATATTATTCAAACAAACCCAGCAAATGGCATCTACAATAAAGAGCAGGGAAACAAAGAGATTACAGTGTTTCATTCCAACCCGACACCCTCAGGAGAACGGAGAGCACAAGGCAAACCCCTAAGTATTTATATCCTCCCTGAGCTGTACTGAGAAAGTTCACAGGAAGCAGTTAAAGACGCAGCAACTAAACCCAGCATTTAACTGGATTTCTTTGGAATCTTGCTGTTTTGTGCAATTAACAGCCAAATGGAAAATATATCATTATTAGTCAGTCTTGATTTTAATAGAATTTGGTTTTGTTTTTTTTTTAGATTTTATTAATTTATTTGACAGATCACAAGTAGGCAGAGAGGTAGGCAGAGGGAGGGGGGGAAGCAGGCTCCCTTCTGAGCAGAGAGCCCAATGTGGGGCTCGATCCGAGGACCCTGAGATCATGACCTGAGCCGAAGGCAGAGGCTTTAACCCACTGAGCCACCCAGGCACCTCTAGAATTTGGTTTTTAAGGCCGCTCTTCTGCCACATGTGCCTTGGAGAAATCTCACAAAGACAGGCTTCTTGGAGGAACTGTATGGCTCAGCTGGTTGCTCCCAGGGGTGCAGACACAGTTCAGTGCCATGTAAGCACAGGGTCCCCGCTGGGTTATGTACCCCCGGGGACCCCGTGGGGTGGGGAGGGACTCAAGGAGAGGCTCTCCGCTATCGTTAAAGTGGAGGCAAAGAACGTTGTGACCCCGGGGCAGCTGCCCACTGGTCCTCGGGTAGGACCTACACGGATACAGCCCGGTGCTGCTTGGTACTCTCAAGAGATGATGAGCCGGACAGGCTGCAGCTGCTGCAGTGGGGGACTTTTGCCCTAAACCATCCCCCAGTAGGCTCCCCCCAGTATCATTCTATCCCCTCCATTTCTGCCATCCTGAAGCCAGCTCAGCTCCTGGGCCCCCCTGGGAGCTCACCGACATCCTCCGGTGAGAAGTCACGCCTTCCCTCCTTGTGTTCCAGTCACACTGTTTGCCCTTTACTGGCCCCTCAAACTTGCTGCCTATCATGACCGGTAGTTACACATGTCTGTCTCTCGCACTAGTTTGTGTGTTCCCGGAAGGAAAGCTCGAAGATTCATACTGTCTGTGTTTCCCACATTAGGGGCCCGATAATAACAAAATGACATTTACTGAGTATGGATAGGTTGGGCACGTTACTTACTTCATTTGATGCTTACAACTGTGTCCCCCTAATGGTAAAGAACATGAGCTTTGGAGCCAGCCTATCTGTGTTCAAAGCCGCCTTCCCGTGTTCTCCGCCAAACAACCCTAAAACAGGTGGGACTTTAACGCAGGTCATTGACTTACATCCTCAACTCTGTTCTACCTCAGTAGGTACCTTTTATTGAATTAGATCCATTCACCAGTAGCCAACTTCATTACTCCTCCTTATCCCTAAACAATCCCAAGGCTATCCCCACGAACTTGTGACTTAACGTACATAGATTTTTAGACCTATATAATGGGTAGTGATTTAGCTAATCATATCAATAATATTAATTCTTCGCCATTCTTTAGTATTTTGCTGTTTTCATAGTCCTTTCACATAAATCCTCTCAACTGATCTTCACTGATCCCTGGTAAGACGGACAGGATGGCTGTCATTTTCCCCCTTCGGCTGCTGAGTGTTCTAAAGCTAGAGAAGCTCAAAGCTGGACCATCACCCTAGAGCCAGAGACTGTCAGCGCTACAATTGAACTAAGATCCTCTAACTCCAGCCACAGGGTTCTTGCCTCTACCTTGCCCGGTCCCTCAGCACCACTTACCTGTGTACATATATACTCACTTGAGGGCCCCAAGATCCAGCTGCTGTGCTAGAGCCTTCCCTGGCTCAGGTAGTCTGGTAACCATAGCAATTGTCGCTCTCCTCGTAGCAAATGAGATCACCCAGCACACACTGACTCTCAAGGTTTGAGTTAGAAGAGATGAGGCATTTTCCACAGAGGGCCATTAAGTTTGGAATTCCCTTCCCCTGGTCTGACCCAGCCCTGGGGTATTGGTCTTCTGGGTCTCTGCAAACCACATCAAGTTGAGTTAGCCAGCTGTGACTGGTAAGAAATCCTAATGGGCAGGAAGAAAGTGCTAAATTGACTTTTAGTTGTGAGCAATTTGTAATTTTGTGTTTTTTGCTGTTTGTATCCCTTAGGATAACTAACGAGCCATACGTAGCTTTCATTCTTTAAAAATACGATTTTAGTCAGCAGTTTGCATGATTTTGTTTCTGTGTTCTTACATCATGTCGCACATGATGTGATGGAGAAACCTATAGGGAAGTTTTTGTTTCTTTTGCATAAACTATTTTGCAGTAATTGACCAGCCATAGAGAAAAGATTATCTCCTGTGTGCTCTCAGTGAGTTCTCTGGTCACCAGAGACCAATAAGCTCCATCCCTAGAACTATTATCACTTTGTTGAAGAAGCTGCTATGTGAACAAAAACCAGCCTTCGTTAATTTCCCTTTTCGTATTTAAAAAACCTTGCCAGTATTTTCCCTTTGGGAGTATATAATTTGTCAATAGTGCATATTATTTTAGTTCTAAAGAGGAAAGATACATGACAGTAGATTCCTACTAATTTCTTTTCTTAGTGCCAGATCTTAGTGTTTCCACTCAAAGAAATACAACTCCCCACGTTTTTAATCATATTATGGTATACGTGTCTTTAACTTCGGAGAAATAGAAAATTGTAGAAATGTAAAACACTGTGAGACAAATTTTAATTCCATACCACTTGCAGTACACATGCGCGTGCGCGCACACAGACACGCTCTTTAACTGATAGCAGAACTGATTGGTGCTGTGGTGGGCCCGAGTCCACATAGCAGTGTGGACTCAGGAGCTTATATTAAGCTCAATCTTGTGCTCTTTCCCTCGTAGCCTACAGAGTGTTTATCTGTTTTAGCTCTCCAACTACGTTGTAAGCTTCTGAAAGCAGATTTGATCCTTGTATCTCCTCATTAGAACTGCTTGATAAATGCTTGCTAACTAATGTGGGACTTGGTCGCAGGGTCACGGGAGCCTCAAATGTTGCACATTCCTTCCATTATCTGGTCATTTTGATTCAACCTCTTCTGTAGACAGAAAAAGTTGGGGAATGGTCGAGTGATCGGTGATAGAAAGGAATCTGATTACACTTGACCATTATTGCTTTTAAACATCTCTACTATTGTCGAAAATTGTCTTAAGGAATAACCTCAGGAATGTCAAGTTGTTGATCCATGGTTTAAATTATCTCACATGTTTGGTAACCAGGCTGCTATAACCTATTATTCTTTTATCTCAAAAAACACACAAAAAGCACTTTGTGTATCATTTCCAGCAATGGAAAAGGACCCTCGAGCTCACCTTCAAAATGAAAGAGTAAACATTACAAGTCAGCCCCTTGACTGTCAGCTTATTCATTGTGGGTTTTGTGCTGTGGGAGAAGTTAGTTCAGAAATTATTTGCCCTGTTATCAATTTGTGATATTCTGAATACTCACTATAAACAATTGCAGTTTGTTTCAGTGTTGGAAGGAGTGTTATCTAAGCTGTCAAGATATGATGAAGGCACTTTCTTTTCGTCCATTCTGTCATTCACTGTAAGTATTTGCATGAGGTTCTCTTCTGCTGTCTTTTGACTGTCGTCATAGTACTTATCTAACAGTTAAGAAAATAATTCTCACAATTATCTCTTCCACTTCAGGTGAAAGCAGCTGCAAAATATGTTGATGTTCCAGTAAGTATTTTTTTTATTTGCTTTTAAAAACTGTGTGTCTGTGTGTGTGTGTGTGTGTGTGTGTGTGTGTGTGTGTGTAATTCTTTTTTAAATAATTATGGCTTACCACAGGTTTATTTCAAATCTTTAAAGCGGTGAGTGCCATTCCCTCAGGGAGCAGTTTATTTTCCTTAAGCAAGTGCTAACTCTCATAAGAAGGCTTGACTTGATTATTTCAGTGTACTTTTTCCATTTTAACTTGGGGACTCTGATGGAGGTCAAGTCATTACGAGAACATGTCAGCTCAGTTGCAGAGGGTAGTTCTTTCTAATACTCTAGAACCGGGTAGTGAATGCCTGGTACCATTTATAGAAAAATGCTCACTCTCTCTTCCTTTTGTATGGAAGCTGTAACAGGTTTCTAATAGGAGTTAAAGTGACAAAAAAAGATGAACCAGTTTAAAAAACTAGTTTTCTAAATACAGAGGTGTTATAAATCGATATTCATTTGTCTCAGCATTTGGTGTTTCTCACAGTTCTTGGGAAATAATTTGTAACCTGTAAATCTGTTCGAAGATTAAGATCCCACGAGCTACAATTAGAAAATTCACAGGATAAATATAATCAACAAGGTAGTGCGGCCTTTTAAAATGGATAATCCTCACAAATTACTTTTTGCCTTCATCCTCATATCACATATGTGATCAAGGCCTAATATGTTCTGTTTAATCATATATCTTGGCATATATATCACTTTTCAAAGAATTTGAGCACAGTGAAAATAAAACTTACAAGTTAAAACTAACTGGAATATAAGTCATCTCATCTTTGCTTAAGACTGTGCTTGGGTAGCATCCCATCTCAATTGTCATTGTGAATGTCAATGGTTTAAGGGCTGGCCAGCTATGTATAGCAGTTCTAAATGGCTCTTATTTTTAAAATGCAGAACCACATTTTATACTATGGACTAAAGAGTCCCCAGATTTATTGCTGCCATGATTATTGTAAATGGATTTTTTTAATCTTTTTTTCATCATGATAGATGTACTCTGTAATCCCCATATCCCCACCCACCTCCCCTCTGATAACCATCCATTTGTTCTCTATAGTTAAGAGTATAAATGGATATTTTAAATGAAAAGGCCATGAACTTTCCTGCCTTTGCCTAGGGTTTCTTTGGAACAAGAAAGATGATTCCTAAAGAAGTCTTGGTATACTCCTGGTCTTGTACCTAGAATCAGAATATCAGCACTGGGTAATAAGTAGAAATAATCACAAGTGTAGGGTCTTGCAAAATGATGGCACAAAAGAGAGAAAGGGAAAATTTGGGAGAGTTTGTATTTCCTATCTTAAAAAAAAGAGATGAGGGGCGCCTTGGTGGGTCAGTGGGTTAAAACCTCTGCCTTTGGCTCAGGTCACGATCTCAGGGCACTGGGATCAAGCCCCGCATTGGGCTCTCTGCTAGGCAGGGAGCCTGCTTCCCCCTCTCTCTCTACCTGCCTCTGTGCCTACTTGTAATCTCTCTCTCTCTCTCTCTGTCAAATAAATAAAATCTTAAAAAAAAAAGAGAGAGAGAGACAGGTCATCAGAGGAACACATGAAATTCATTGGAATTCCTAACATATATTACAATATATCTTTGTTTTTATTTTGAAATACAAGTGGAATGGGACCATAAATATTTCTGTTCTTAAGGCTGTTCTTAGGGCTTTTGAAGTTTTGTGTGGTTTTGTTTTTTTTGTGTGTTTTTTTTTTTAAGATTTTTTAATCTGTTTTTTAGAGAGAAAGAGCACCAGTGGGAAGGGCAGAGGGAGATGAGGAGAGAATCTGAAGCAGACTCCACACTGAGTGGGGGACCCTGACTCAGGGCTCAGTCTCACGACCCCTGAGATCATTACCTGAGCCAAAACCAAGAGTTGCATGTTTGACCAACTGCCCCACCCAGGCACCCCAGGGCTTTTGAAGTTCTTAATTTGACCCCGTACTAGATCTGTTAGGCCTTATAGAGCTTTAGAAAGATATAAACTGGCTCATTCTCCTTCTCAATGTAGAAACTGCTGCTCCTGGTATCCTTCACAAAGATTCGTTCAGGCTCTTAATTTTTTCAGTGATTGCACGCTTACCTCCTCTTATGTACATGAGTTGAAATTCTGTACCTCTGTGAATTCTACCTTGGTTCTAATCCCTCTTCTGCATGATAGCCCTTCAAATATTTGATGATAATTAATCATGCCTCCTCTTCCCAGAGGATTTGGTGGCTATTCAAAGGGATATATTGTCTGAGGAGTTCTTATTTTCTATATTGGACATCTTCAATTTCTTCACTGAACTCTCACTAATTAAGTATTTATTTAACACTAAGTGCCAGGTCCCAAGCTTCCGTGATGAAACTATACATTGACTGCCCACCAGCCATTCAGTGTCCAGGATAAAAGAGGGAGAAATAGACATACATTAAAACAGCTACAACAGCTGTACCCCAGCTCTTTATCATGCCAATCGCTCATCAGTCTCTAGATGGATTCAGCTCACCAGAGTCATTATTACATCACGTTGCCCCCCCTACCCCCGCAGAGCACCCTGAACCATAGACATGGTCTGGCCATGGCACATTACTAAGGGAGGAGTTTCTCCCTCAGACCCAACATTACATCTCTATTACTGATGCCTGTGACTATTCAGCAGTCAGAAGTTGCTGTTGACTGTTACTGTTTTTCATGCTAAAACCCTAGCAAATATGCCTCTCTAAAGCAGTCTTTTAAGGAGAACCTCATGAGGAAAAAGAACACTGGTTTGTCTCTCACAAAAATTAACTCAAAACTGATCAAAAACCTACCAGTAAAATGCAGAATGTTAAAACTCCTAGAAGAAAATCTTGAGTTTGGTGATGAGGCTTTAGGTACAACACCAAGAACGTCCATGAAAGAAAAACAATGTAAATTGGACTTAATAATTAACTACTCTGCAGTGTTAAGAGAATGAAAAGACAAGCCAGAGACACATATTTGGTAAAGAACCTGTATCTAAAATGAACAGAGAACTCTTAATACTCAACAATAAGAAAATAACCTAATTTGAAAAATGGCAAAAAAGAAAAAAAAAACGGAATAAACACTATAACAAAGACACACAGCTATCTAAACATCTTAAAAGAGGCTCATTTGTCATTTGTTGGTAGGAAAAAGCAAGTTAAAACAATGAGGTACCCCTACATGCCTATTAGTGTGGCTAAAGTTTTAATTTTAATTTTAAAAAATTGACAAGGTGTTGTCAAGGCTTGCCAAAAATTTGGCAAGATGTTGACAAGGATGCAGGGTAACAGGGACTCTCCTTCATTGCTGGTGTAAATGTAATACGGCACAGCCACTCAGGAAGACTGGCAGTTTGTTACAAAGCTGAATGGTCTTACCATGCAATCCACCAGCTGCACTTGTAGGTATTTATCCTATCCACTTGTAGGTATTTGAAAATGTACATCCACACCAAAACCTGCACACAAATATTCCTACCAAACCCATTCGTAATTGCCAAAAATTGGAAGCAACCAAAATATCCTTCAAATAGATCAATGAAACAATTGGAATGCTATCCAGAAAAAAAAAAGACAAAGAAATTAGCTAACAGGCCACATAAAGCTAAAGAGAGAAATGAATCTTAAAGGCCTATTTCCAAATAAAGGAAGCCAGTCTGAAAAGACAGCATACTATATGATTCCATTTGTATCACCTTCTAGTACAGGCAAAACTATAAAGATTATAAAACAGATTAGTGGTTGCTATAAGTTCAAGGTCGGTGAAAGAACTAGGTGAAGCCCAGGAAACTTTTAGGAGCAGTGAGCTCTTCTGCGTGACGCTGTAATGGTTCCATGATACCATGTATTTGTCAAAACCTAACTTTGCAGCAAAGATTGAACCTGAACAGGGGAAATTTTTAAAAGGTCAATTAGGATATCATGGGGTCCCAGGATGGAAAGGAGATTTTGATTCTTAAAAAAATCTAATTCTGTCGCAAATGTGTAGAATAACCTCACTGAAAACAATGGAGGAAAAAGTTCTGATGTGAGTGATTTCGGAAATGACTAGAGTCTATAATAATAAAGGAGAAAGAAACTGTACATAAGCGTGGTGGTCTAGTTGATAAAGCATTTCCCCACAGGCTAACAATTCAGAAACCACTATAGCTATCCGCTGGAAGTGAATGATTGAGTACAGGGACGGTGTTTAGTGAAAGCCAAGTTTCTCACCGTTGGAGTAAGAGGTTGGAGACAAGGAGGAGGCTAGAACGGTCTGTGCGGTAATGGGTTAGAGTTGGAGACGTTAGTGTGAACTTGCCTTGAACTTAACATAGAGTCGGTTACGTGCAGAAATATTCATACGTGCATATATTTCCTTGGCTTGTTAACAGAGAGCCCAGAAGCAACGATACCCCAGTAGCAATCACCACACCTAGTGCCCGGCCCTTAGTATCTATACTAAGAAAGACTCTTAAAGTGAACCAGGACTCTCTGGAGAAATGGCAGATAGTAGGACTGGGGCAGCAAATATACAAGATGAGCCTGGAGCACCTTATAGCAACAGAAATTAAGGAGGTGTTTAAAAAAAAAAAAATGGGTCGCCTGGGCGGCTCAGTGGGTTAAAGCCTCTGCCTTGGGCCCAGGTCTTGATCTCAGGGTCCTGGGATGGAGCCCCGCATCCGGCTCTCTGCTCAACGGGGAGCCTGCTTCCCCTTCTCCCTCTGCCTGCCTCTCTGCCTACTTGTGATCTGTCAAATAAATAAATAAAATCTTTAAAAAAAAAACCCCACAATGATAGGGGATATGTTAAAGAGACACAGGAGGCTTCTGAAAGAGCTCTCGATGGCCTGAGCTAGGATCATTTGAGCAAGTAAGTAAATTGGATAGTGTTAGATTATAACCCAAAGTATAAAAAAAAAAAAAAAATCCATTAGTCCATACTCATACAAGTAAATGTTTGAGCAAACAAATGATGAGAAAGATAAACCTCCCTTACAGAAGATTTCCCGATAATTGGTGTAGATACTTTATTTGCATGGAGACAGCTTAACTCCCCACAACTTAAGGCTGTGCACAGTGACTTCCTGTGAGAAGGAGGGTGGGACTGTGGGGGGAGGGGGAGGCGATATACTTACCATGGAGAAACCTGACAAATACTACCTCAGCCAGTGGATTGAGATCAACGGCAGGAGTGATAAATGATGACGATAGCGTTTCTTCTTAATACATACGCTGCGGTTTCCTCCAAAAAACCTGTAACTCCGGTCTAGTCATGATAGGGATCGTTCCTTTGTCCACAGGATTTCTTTTCTAGTTCTTCCTCTTCTCATCATCTTCCAGCTGACATCTTTGGGCTCTGCTGTCTGTTGCATTGAACAGGACAGACATTAAGAAGTCACAGAATGATAAAATGTCACAGCAGGACTCCTGCAGTTTCTGTAACATACCCGTTCTATGGATGACTATAGGTCTTGTTAGTTGTGGGACATGTTGGGGGGTGAGGGATAGGTGTACATTGCCTATTGAAAATTGTCTTAACATTAGCACGCCCGTTGCATATGACCTCTGTGCTAGGCAGTGAGGTGACACAGCTAAAAAGACCTGGAAGACATGATAAGGATGACCGGGACCAAGAACAAAGAGGAAGCAAAGGAGAAACACTCCACTGACGTGCTTCATTGTGATGGTGCTCGAGCCTGGTTGTCCTGAGAAACAGAGAGGCTTTTTTCTCTTGTCTTCATTAGGAATTCTTTCAAGTGCTTTCTCTTCTTTATGACACAGCCAAAGATGTCTAATCTCCCAACTCCCCAAAGTGTGACTTGAATTCAGCTCTATACTGGGCAGGCTTGCTGTGGAGTCCAAGATTTACTTCAGATCCCACCCTTTGCATCCTATTAGCTGTCTGACTCATGGGCTTCCATTTTCCCACCTGTGCACTGAAGATAATGGATAATTCCTGTGCTGTCTCCCTCACTAGGTTCTTAGGAGTTTCAACAGGCATATTAACATAAAAGTTGGTGGTAAAGGTAAAGCACTATTGAAACAGATGGGATTGTTACTGCTGCTACCTGGAATGATGCTTCCTGTTCTCATACATGGTGCATTTCCCATTCCTTGCTTCAGAACATGACTCTTTTCTTTTCTCTTCTTTTCTTTTTAAAGATTTTATTTATTTATTTGACAGAGAGAGATCACAAGTAGGCAGAGAAGCAGGCGGAGGGGAGGGGTGGTAAGCAGGCTGCTTACCACCGTCTGCTGAGCAGATAGCCCAATGCTCAATCCCAGGACCCTGAGACCATGACCTGAGCTGAAGGCAGAGGCTCTAACCCACTGAGCCACCCAAGCGCCCCACATGACTGTTTTCTAAAAGAAAAATCTTTTGCCTTCCACAGAGTGAAAAAAATCATATTGTTTTTCATTTATTTTTTCAAATATTAAGCACCTGGCATATATCAGTGGTGACTTTTATTTCTTTTTCAACATTTATTTATTTCGGTGAGAGAGACAGAGAGAGAGAGAGAGAGAGAGAAAGCCAGGGGGGAGGAGGAGAGGATGAGGGAGAGAGAAACCCAAGCACCATGCCAAGTGCACTCAGAGGCTGGATCTCACCAACAGATGAGACCCCAGCCAAAACCACAAGTTGAAGGTTTAACCAACTGTGTCACCCAAGTGCCCCATATCAGTGGTGACCTTTAAAGGTTTCATCATGGGACACCAGGCTAGCTAAGTTGGTAGGGCACAGACTCTTGATCTTGAGGTCGTGGGCTTAAGCCCCACATTGGGTGTATTGGTTACTTTAAAAAAAATTAGTGCCCATTGGTAATGGTTAGCAGTTGAGTAAACTTTTTTTTTAATTAAAAATAAAGGTATAGTTGGTCAGTTCAGTGACAATGATATTTTCCTTCCTTCCTTTGCTTCTGATATGGTTTATTTCTTAGATAAGACCACTTGAATACTCAGTGCTTTCCGTCAGAATGAGAGCCAGGCAGAACCCAGAGAACAGAGCCCCTGGCCACTGGGACATACTCACCCGGAGGGAGAGATGCACACCAGGACCAGACTCAAGTCTCGCCGTTCTAGGAGCAGAGGAGATTGCCTCTTGCCCTTCCTAGATAAGCGTTTTTGCTTCTCCCATCTTCCTTCGTTTCTCATTTTTCCTGTTCTGGCTGGCCGGCTCTTCTCGTACGAGGGAAACCATAGGCCCACCGACTGCCCCTGGACTTTGACGTTCGAACATCCTCGAGGCTCCTTGAAGCCAATATCTGAAATGTTCCAAAACCGGGACTGGGGAAATCAATCTGAGTCAATCTAAATTTTAAGCGCTAAGTGGAATAATACCCACAGCCTTTTAATTTCACGTCTTCAAGTCTTCAGTGTAGTTTCTGTGGTTGACCTCATAGCCACCGTAGCCAGACCAAGGAAAGGTTAGTGAACATTGTTATAAACTGAGAGATTGAATACCTTCATCATCATTATAATCGTTACTCACAAAAATAAGCGTGGAAAGGAATCATGCGCTACACGTATTAGCTCTTTCCTGGCGTGGTGGTGCCGTATCAGCACCTGTTCCTCCAAACTCTGAGATGTTAGTGATCCTCATTACAGATCAGAACTAGCAAGAGAAATACTATGAGCCCATAAATCTCAGCTCAACGCCCACCTGTCTCTTTGCCTTGAGCATTTCAGGCTGCCATTTTAAACTATTATTCAGTAGGACTTCCCCCCCCCCCCAATGATACAACAAAGTGTACATGCAGATGCCGAGATCTGTGAATAACAAAATATATCACCACATAGAAGAAATAGTGTGAAGCATCCATGTGAATTTAAGAATGAAAACGATATGACCACGTAAGGTGTGAGTATTAATTATAGCAGATTCTGATATGATCTACTCTCGTAGCATTATGGTAGGAACCTGCTTTTTACTAATTAAACTCACAGAGGGCAGACAGAAGACCCTTATCCAGAGCAAGAAAGCTGGAGTAATGGAACTCTGTCCTTCAGAAACATGGGACTGAAGGAAATGTGCAGACTTAAAACTTTTATTACATGTTCCATGTCTAGAAGATGTTTTCAAATGGATGCGGGTGCCATTGTCTTTAATTCAGAATTTTCTGCTTGCCAGTTTGGAGTCAAAATGTATAATAGTGTTAAGAGAATTTTGAATACTGCTGAATATAACAAAGAGAAAGGTGACTGTGGCCGTTTCACTTCTTGGAAATAACAGTTTGGAGGAGTTCTGTTTTGTTTCTTTAAGAACAATGAGATTATTTTTCACTGTTTTAAAAAAATTACATAAGCTATTATTAGAAAAATCCAAAAACTTTATATCCTTGTGACATTTTAATTGTTCACATTTCTCCCCCCACCAGCTTTTATGAATTATGCCTCTTCCCGGGCTTTGGTAATATTTAAGATGGGATAAATCTAGTTTGAAGGCTTTAGTTTTGTTTATTTCCTTTTGCTTTTTCTATGGGGATACAATATAATTATTCTACTTTGTACAAAATTGGTAGAATACAAATTTTTACAACCTAATCATCATAGGTATATTCAAACCTATATTTTTAGGGGCGCCTGGGTGGCTCAGTGGGTTAAATAAAGCCTCTGCATTCAGCTCAGGTCATGATCTCAGGGTCCTCGGATTGAGCCCCGCATCAGGCTCTCTGCTCAGCAGGGAGCCTGCTTCCTCCTCTCTCTCTGCCTGCCTCTCTGCCTACTTGTCATTTCTCTCTCTGTCAAATAAATAAATAAAATCTTTAAAAAAAAAGATTTAAAAAAAACCTATTTTTTTAGGTTTTTGAGAATATATAATTTATTTAACCTACTGCAAATACTTTTGAAAAGCTTAACTTTAAGAACATTTTCACTCAAATGGAAAACTGTAGAATTTGTTGCATAAATGCCAAAGTAATAAAGAATATATTACAGAGTGAAAGCAAGATACGTATTATCGTTAAAAATACCTGGGATAAGTTCTGTGTTTGTAGAATTGTGCCCTACGTTCGCTGATGATCAATTACAGTCTACTTCTGAATCCGCAAGGCTGGAGCTGAGATAGAAATTGCTATTGCGGTTTCAAACTGAGGAGAACTGCTGTTTGTTTTAAATCTCACAAGATTCATATGTGCAGATTATGGTAAACCAGAATATCACAGTTCCATTCTATAGATTGTTTCTTCAAGGCAAGCTTTTGTAGGTTATGAGAAGTACACTTTCAAATTAAGTCAATTATACTGTAGCTTCTAGTTCATCTTCGAGACTGGAATAGTATAGTTACAAAAATGTCTCCTTGTTAGATACCATGACAGTGTTTGCATAGTGTATTGTTAACCTCCCGTAGAAGGTTAAGCGGCTTCTTCTGCATCTAAATCCGTTGCTGTGGAAAATGACTGCAGCATTGCAGGCACCTACCCATGAATAGGGAGGGTGAAGACTTGCACCTGTGGGATTAGGCGTAGCAGCAGGAAGTAAGAGCATTTGCAGCGTATAATTAACAAGGAATTTTTCTCTCTCTCTGTTTCTCAACAGCATTTTCATCTCACTAGGTTAACTAGTGATTAATGGTTGAAAAAAAATTGCTGGTGCTGCACCCTTACCTAAACTTACTCACTCCCTGGTGTGTTCTTCTACTTCCGCAGCCAATGTCAGGGGCACTTCCCCGACTGTACTTCATTTCCTTCCTCGTTTATTGATTTCTTGATGCTCATGGGCGAAGTTTTTAGCTATTTGTGTCCCTTTACTATTACTTTTTTAGCCAAATTTTGTTCTTTTTTTTTGAATCAAATAGAAATCGAGAATTCCTTTTTTGATTTAGAGATTACTGTCCTAATAAACAAGATGGAGCTAGTGCTTGGTGAACCACGGATCTCGAAGCTTTAAATGGGGGAATAAAAAATCGACTCTAAGTGGCATTTAATCCATAGAGTGCTTGCTACGTGGTTTTTAATTGTTCTTCTCCCGTATTCGTTAAGAAAACTGTAATTATCCATATAGAAAAGATTTCTGAATCTAGCTCTCTAGAACATAGTATTCTTGATAAAAATTCATCCAAATCAACAGTTGCTGAAGTCGACTGGACATCTGCTTTGCTAAGGCTAGTGAACACCCACTGCGCCAGCACGTGTAGCCATTCTGGGCGGTCTCTGCTGGGCAGTCACGTGCGTCCCATTCATTGACACACCAGAAAAAAACCCAAAATCCAAAACCTTAACAGAGTGTGTTCAGTTTCTGCCTTTTAGCAAAACTTCATTTCCTAATAAAACACTATGGAATGATGGAATGAAATGCATAACATGTAATAACGGAATCAAGATGCAGTGACTTCCAAAGTATGTAAATTTTACTGCCATAAAACAGAGTCTTTGCACAAAGGAGCACTGAACCAGTAATAATGTCTTCTATCCAAACACATTTGTACTGTAAGTAGAAACTGTTTAAAAGGAAAATTACATCTTTTTCAGCAATTTATCAGAGATAATTACCCTTCGTACACTAAAGGAAGGATAAAGAACTATAATTCTAATTGGTAAATGTCACCAACTGTTGCAGTTACTTTTACTTGTGTATATTCTTTTAATGATTATAGTCTCATGCCACAGCTACATGAAAATATATTCACTAGGTGTGAAATTCCCATATGTCACAGTTTCAAGAATAGGTAAACAGCTCAAAGATAAAGAAAGAAATAATGCTAATGAGAAATGTATGAATTCAAGGTTTTGTTTTCCAGGCAAGTGGATCTTAATTTGCCAAAAGGAGAGAAAACATAATTTCAAAAAAAAAAAAAAGATAAGCACTTAATTTTGTTGAAATAAACTTTTAAATGAGCTTTACTTCACACCCTCAACCAGAGATTCTTAGTTCCATAGGAAGCATAGAACTGTCTCAACCTACAGATTTCAGTGTCCTTGGGTCTGCCAAAGGGAACAGCATTTAATTTTCTTTTAGGCTTAAACCATTAAGTGTTTGTTAGTTTTAGATGTTAGAAGATAAACTCTTCCTGGATGGGATTTCATTATGTCGAATGTTATCTTGAAAGGGATCAAAGAAACAGAACAAAAGACCTTAGAATCTATGGCAAGTGTTTAAAGTCACTATTCCCCAGTCCTCCAAGCTATCCCTTAGTTTCCACTGAGTCTGATGGGTCAAGTGATTGACTAGCTTAAATTTGTAAGCCTACACTTCTGTCAAAAGAAATAAAAATGGGGTTCAGGGGGAGGGGAGAGATGGTAAAGCAAGCAAGCCTCTTGTTTGCATATTCTTTAACTCCCAGTTTAGCTAAGCTGTGCCCAACTGCCTTGGTATTATGTATATCACAGTAGTATGTTTCCAAGCGCCCGATTGAATCTCAGATACTGAGCTACCTTCCTGTACATGATCCATTATTCATGTTCTCTTGTCATTTTCATTATGTGGCAGTATGTTTTCTGAGTGTTCTCATTTTTTGGTGTTTTGACAAAGTTTGAGAAGCATGGAGAGAAGTATTTATTTTATGGGTTAGCTGTCTTCAAGTATTAATAGTAGTAAACTTTGTGCAAATTACCCCACCTCTTCACTGGAAAAACTGATCTATAACACCTCCTTCCCTCCCCCCAAAAAAGAATGAACAACCTACGTTTCTCTCTTGGTTAGCCTTGTCATTTTATTCAAACTTTCAAACATTGCTTAAGAGAATTATGCAGAAAAATAGTAAAGGAATGAATATAACTTGCCTCATTTAGGTTTGAAACATACTCCACGGGTGCCTGGGTGGTTCAGTCATTGTCTGCCTTCGGCTCAGGTCATGATCCCAGGGTCCTGGGATCGAACCCCGCATTAGGATCCCTGCTCTGCAGGAAGCCCTCTTCTCCCTCTCCCACTCCCTCTGCTTGTGTTCCCTCTTTTGCTGTGTCTCTCTCTGTCAAATAAATAATTTTTTTTTTAAAAAAAGAGAAAGAAACATACTCCCTAGATTGTATATGGGTGCTCATCAAGGAAAGACCAATTAAGACATTTAAGTAGTTGTTTCAAATTATAACTAATAACTAAGTTTGTTTTATTAGGTCATGTTTGAAAGCATCCTTGAATTTATGTGGTATATATTTCCCTTTAGCCAAATATAAGAGCAGTAAGAGCTTCCTGTGACTCTCATTACCCAGAAATAGTTTCATTACCAAAAAATCAAAGTAATTTTTATTAATGAGGTGTGCATTGCCTATACTGTGCACTGGTAAAGAGATGGGCAGTTTTATCATTGTATATAAAATATACTCCCCTCACCAAAAAAAGCAATAAGAACTTTTTGTCCTTTTAAGGAGAAGCACTGCCACAACACTCAGAGGTATGTCTTGTTTTTCCTGCAGTGGTAATAGTGACATGGCCCATATTCTCTTTCACCTCATTTCTTTACAAGATTTACTTTAGCAAAATGAGTCTGTTGATGGAGGTTATAAGGACATTCTGTGGTTATGAAATGATACAAGACTGGCTGATGTAGGTATCAGTTCCACCATTTTGTTAATGCCATACTCTAATCAAATGAGAAATTCAATATAGATTATGGATCAACCCCAAGTGTAGATCATTCAAATGAGTACTTTTAATAACTAGTCTAGCTATTTGAAACTCAAAAAAGAACTAAAGATAAGTCCAGAAGGAAAACTCTTTAGAAGCCATTCAAGTTTTTGTCCCTTCCTAGTACTAATTTGTAGACTCTGCCCTATCTCCTATCTCACCTCGGTTAGAGTATCTCCTCTAACATTACAAGACACCAGATGCTGGATAACTTCGGAAGATTATCTAATTCATTCACACTTTACACTCTTCTTGGGAAATTGGTTCATCAGTATTCTTACTGTATTTCAGATAGTATTGATAAATAGGAATGAGTAGAGCATGAGTAGAGTGGGTAATCCTCAAAATTTTGGTTTACATTTCAGTTTGTAATCCATTAAATTGTTTTGCCCAAGATCTTCCTAATAATATTTTACTCAATAAGAAAATTTAGCTTACATGCCTTGAACACCTAAGAGTAGTTGAGGAAGGCAATCCAAGGAAAACTAACATTTTTATTTTTAATATATATGGATAACCAGCCAGAGATAGAGACAATAAATTATATTGGCAATTAGGAAATGATTATTTCAAGTGGGGACTTTAAAAAAAATGCATTCGTTTATACTTGGCATATTAACCTTTCAAGATAGCCCTTAAAGAAAAAAGATATCTGGTAGTTTACAACCACATGTCTCTACTCCTTTTAGTAATGATGAATAACTATGACCTCAAATTACAGACATCAATAATAAACTTTTATTTATTTTAATTATGGAATTAATTATTGAAGATGCTCATTGTTGATTTTGGTATTGAACAGATTTTACCAATGTAATTTTTGAAATGATATAGGGAATTATTTTCTAAGGTCATGATTAAATAGTATCTTCACAACTGAGACCTGATACTTTATTCCCCATGCTTTTCCCCCACAACAGAAACCAGGAATGGATCTGGCAGACACCTACATTATGTTTGTTCGGCAAAACCAGGATATTCTTCGAGAAAAGGTCAATGAGGAAATGTATATAGAAAAGCTGTTTGATGTAAGTAACTGTCCTTGCACGTCTTCCCAGCGTCATAGAAATATGTGCAGGAAAAATGGCATTTTGATGGTGTGCTTGCAAAACAGACTCCTTTTCTGATCCTTCTTCTTCTATACAGCTAATATAATTGATATTTTTATTTCTCTGACTGTTGACAGAAGCCTTAATTGGTTTCTTTTTTACATGAAAACTGTCACTGCTAGAATGAGAGTCTCAAAAACCTTCGAAGGTTAATTTTAACAAGCAAGATGATAACCAGTTTATCGCTGTGTACAGCATCCTTTCCCTCGCCTTTGCTGCATTCCATAAACAGAATCGTGTTGTAATGCATTTGGCTCTTCCTGTAAAAGTTTTTGGAGTTGATATACGCTTTTTAGTTGAACAAAGACCTAAGCAGCAGTAAAGGCGAATATCTGCCACTCTTACTGCTCTTGAACATTTTTTATCTTGATTTACAGTGCTGATGGCACACTAACAACATAACCCTGCAGTTTTATTGGGACAGAAGTCTTCATTGACCCATAGCAACTCCTAGAAATGGGGGATTGTGGTTTTAGAGAGCATGATCATTACGTTTCATTTGTGGAGTACCTGCAAAGGAAACTAAGAGAGCAATCGGTTTCAATCACGATGTTGTCACTCATTTGTAATTATGTAACAGTCAAGTTAAAGAAAAAGGGTGCTTTGCTGGGATGTAACTTCCCGTAACTCAGCACAGCGCTGGTTCTGAAATGGAATATTGGCTTTGAACTGTATTTATTTATGGGCATCTCCCCTGCATTTTAGAAATGCTTCTCTGGCACTTTCATTTAATTATGCAAGTTACTGCAAATGTTTTCATAACAGCAATTCACGGGCATCGTGGTGACACTCAGCTGTGGCAGGTACCGAAGGTCTTGCTGAGTCATCCTCTCCGCCTTGGTCGGTGGTGTGAGTGTTCGCTGTTTCTAGGTTGGGTGGTCAAAAGGAATCTTCCCTCTCAGATTTTATGCTTCAAGCCTCTACCCGGGCTGTTTTACAATAAAAGTATCATCTGTTTTAATAAGCTAAGTGTTAATATGTGTGAAAAGAATGATTTCCTAAAAGCTTTTGATGCCCTGCAGGGGTAGAAAAATTATCATCTATCCAGCTGGCTCTTTTACAAAATACTGAAACCATATTAGCAACTTCTACTTCCATTTGGTATTGCTCTGAATTTACAAGCATATGTTTTACTTCCAGATCCTCTTTTACTCTTTTTTTGCTTATGTGTTAATTTTCAGAAATGTTGAACAGAATAGGAAAACTGGGTTGATGTTATTCCCTTTATGCCTATTCTTCATAGAGCTGAATCACGTGTTCTATGATGAAGAAAAGGTAGACTCATCTGGAAATAGGCCATTGTACGTAGGGGAGAGAGAGCGAGGGGAGTGTGTGTGTGTGTGTGTGTGTGTGTGTGTGCGTGCGTGTGTGTTTTCTCTTAACATCTGCAATTTTTCGTCTTGGTGACCTGTTTACTACAAAGCTTGCCATCAGTTCATAACAGAAGTAGAATTTTTTCTCTATCAAGATATAACCTACTTCACCTCCCTCCCATTCACCAAACTTTTTTCAAAAACTTTTTGTATGACCACAGTAACCAATGAAGCTAACTGAAGTGGACGCAAGGAGGTCAACATTAAAATTCTGTCTAGTTTAGGGGAACCCGGCTGGCTTAGTTGGTAGAACATACAACTCTTGATCTCAGAGTTGTGAGTTCAAGGCCCACATTGGATGTAGAGCTTACTTAAGAAAGAAGAACACACAGAATTATGTCTAGTTGAATTGTCCTGGTTGGGTATACTTTTCTTTGATACTTAAGCATCTGACACAGCTGCTGTAAATTAGCTTTAGCAAGGAACGCTTGACAAGCGATTGTTTTGGTTGTGAAGGTTCTGTCATTTTGCATATCCCCAGTAGGACACTGGACTTATTATTTGTAAAATAGTAATAATGTCCTTAAACATTCTAATATTTTTAAATTGCACATTTTTATTACTATAATTAAAAATAAAAAGTAGGCCTTAATTCTATTGATATGTCATCAGGAATAACGTGTATGAGGGGGTACTAAGAGCCCCTAATTAGCCAAGACTGAATTTGCCTCAATTATAGTTAGTAAATGAGAGGTTATCAAGTATGTGTTGAAAGGTAAAGCAGAATGTGTATCTTAAGCAACAGATCATTACTGAGAGGCATTATATAATTATTGGAAATCCTCTTGGCTGGAGCTTAAAATAATATTGTTAGGTGTCAAGAAACAGTTGAAAATAATGACCCTATAAATACTGTTGGCAACCTTAGTCTATTAGAGAAAAAAGATTGATGAGAACGATTTTACTCAGGCATCATGACAAACTTTTGCTCTTCCAATTAAAGTAAGAAGTATATAGAAGAAAAGGAAAGGAAGGAAGGAAACAGAGACTCCTAACTTCAGATGCAGAGGAAAATGTGCATATACATATACCTGCCCTTGCCCTACAGTGAATCAATACTTAGTGGTTTAACCAAACCCGATAAGGGTAGAGGAGATCCGGTTTCTTGTCATGTGATAAGAGAGCTTCACTCCTTAAGAAGTATAGGATTGGGGAGGAGATTAGGAGGGATCGTGCAGCTGGGTGATGGACATTGGGGAGGGTATGTGTTATGGTGAGTGCCGTGAATTATATAAGACTGACGATTCATAGGCCTGTACCCCTGAGACAAATAATACGGTATATGTTAATAAAAAAAACTTTTTTTAATTTAAAAAATAATAAAAGGATAGGCTTTTTTTTTAAATAAATATCCAAATGCATCTATCTTCAGATATTAGTACCTTTTTTTTCCTAAAGATTTTATTTATTTATTTGAGAGACAGAGAAAGTGAGAGAGAGCATGAGAGGAGAGAAGTTTAGAGGAAGAAGCAGACTCCCCGTAGAGCCAGGAGCCCGATGTGGGACTCGATCCCGGAACTCAAGGATCATGACCTGAGCCGAAGGCAGTTGCTCAACCAACTGAGCCATCCAGGCACCCAAGAAGGATAGGCTTTTAATCGAAATGAGATTGGCTCAGTTTTGGAAATACCACAAATTGCAACATTTTTATATAAAATGAGTTATTCTGAAGACACATATCCATCCTGCCTCCAATACCAACACTTTAACACTTGTGTGTTTTACTAAATAATCTTTTTTCTGCATGGTGCTCTACTCATGGCGGGGGGGAGGGAAACTATTGAAAATTCTGGCAAACTTTCCCTGAGAGTAGTAATCACTTGTGGTGTTTCTGACCTCAAAAGCTTTTTGATCAATTAGGCATCTTAATTGTTCCTGATATTTGTAGTGAGATACTTTAGGGTTCTATTTAAATAACTAAGGCCACATAATGACCATTACCCTAGATTTGTATCCATTGTTTGGGGATGCAGCCTGCAAAGGAGAATAGTTGCTCCTTCAGCCGTCCATGTACAACCCATAGAGCCGTAGCCACCATCCAGGTCCAGGGCATCTCGCCCAGCTGGTATTATTGTTCTTGCCTCCAGAGATAGTCTTTGTGCTCCTTATCACCAGAGTCTTAGGGAGGATTAAAATTTGTGTTATCTTCAAGGCCCTAAATAGGATAATCTTCGGCTTTTACATCAAATCTTAAAATAGTAAGGCTAAATGTACCCTGGGAAGACCAAAAAAAGTTAATATTAAGGCAAATAACCAAGACATTCAACTTCATTCCATAAATGGTTAGACTTCCAAACCATTTTTTTGCATAACACAGAAATCATTTTTTTTTAATCTAAATAAGCAATGGTAGATTCATGCTATTCATACAAGGAACTGCGTTTCTTTTAAGGTATATCCCTAGTCCCCAATGATCAAAATAGTAATCCCAGCCTGAGCTGTCACCACCCCTGTTCCCAGAGCACCTCCATGTACCAAGCAATGAGCTCAGTGCTTCACTCACATCATTCTAACCTCTGAGCCAGAGGCCGTCGTCCCCATTTGTCCTCATTTTCAGGTTAAGGACAGTCTCCCACTCAGAGAAGGTCCGTGACTTGTTAAGTGTTGACGCAGACTTTGAAATCGTGTCTCTCCAGTTTCAAAGTCTACGCTATCTGTACCATCCTTTAGACTTATAAAATCTGAAATGGCAAAACCGCGCTGTGGGAGGAGGGGCTGGACCAGGAATCCACAAACCTGAGTTCCAGCCACAGTCCTGCCACGGATTGTCAGAGTGAGTTTCGAGAAGTTATGTCACCTGGTCCAGACACAGTAGAGTTAGTACGTATAAACTGAAGAAATTGGTCTAGGACTCCAGATGGTTTCTGAAATATCTTCCAGATTTTAAACCAACTAGACTGAATTTGTTTTAATTTTAGCAGTGGTGACAAAAATTAGTGGGCTGGTAGAATGCTGAGTCTTGTACCCCACAGTTGCCATTAGTAAGTTTTTTGGTCCTGGCTGAGTGAAAGCAGGGTATCCCACCCACGAAGCAATAGCGAGTGCGATAGATAAGGTGGAAGAGAGATTAAAAATAGCTGTGCCATATGACACTCTCCATGTCTACCACAAGGGCTCTCAACCCCAGTTGAGATAATTAATTAGAACTCCTCTATTCCATATTCATGCTAAGTCTTTTTGAGTGACCAGAATGCTTTAAACAGAGACTGTGTCTTCATCTCAAACGGTCATCGTTACACATGCGCAGTTTAAAATCTACATGTTAAATTTACATCTTCAGTTTAGAAAAATGTGTCTTCTCTGGATAAGAGCTATCTTAAGGAAGTGCTGCTGTAGTAAGATCATGGATTCACCCAAAGGTTTTTCTGCTTTGTATGCAGTCTCTCTTACCCCAGTGTGTTTTTTTCCTCTCTATGAAATATCACTGTCAGCAGCCTTTGATAGTTTTCATCAAATCAAAAACCATCTACAACTCGTCTGATCCCAATCCAAAAGTATGACAAGATTTTCTAATTCTTAAATTCCATTTTTCATGTCTACTACGATACGATGTTTTTTCCCCTACGCTCGGGCTTCAGGACGCACAATGGCAGCCACGGGTGCCGTGTGTCACAAGAGAGGCGGGGCAGTCCCTTCAGAGCTTTGGATCTCTGGGTTTGGACCATGGGCGTGTTTCGGGAGTCAAAACTGACATCCGCAGTGATTGCCCAAGAGCACCCTCTGTGGTCGTTTCATAATGTCCAAGAATGTCACAACCTGGAGGTAGTCAGGGGTTGGCTGAAATACATCTTATTGTCCAGGATACACACTAAACCTACCTATGTCTCTAAACCTTTGGACATTTATTGGGCATTGCCCTTCTTGAGTCCCTTTGAAACAATTTCATTTCAGCTCTCATATTGCTGAAGACACATCAGGGTGCAGTTATTTAATTGGTAAATCATGCAGATTAAACATTCTCTTGTGTTATAAACTGATTAAATATTTAATTGTTGAAGAGTTTCATCTCAATGAGATTTTTTAAAAATGTTGTGATGTCTTGTAAAATTAAAAGTAATTCCTTAAATGATAATCAGTTATATTCATCTAAATAGTGTTTTTATAAAAGATTAATTTCTCAGGACTTTTCTTTAAAAGAATTCTTTTCAGTAAAGAAACTTTAAATTAAACATTTTAAGTAAAATTGACCTAAACGATATAAATGAGTTCAGTAGCCATTTTAAGATATGCTAACATACAAAGAAAAAAAAAACTGAACCTATTACCAGAGAATATGTTTCTCAAAATAAAACTCATTTTCCATTTCTGTGCTGTTGTCTCTGGACTCCCAAATAAGAAAGGGCAGAAATCCTCAGAGGTTTTGAGTGTAGTGTTTCACACCGTTGCCCAAACTTTATGACTCAGGAATTTATCCATCCGCAGTAAGATCAACACTACTATTTTTAACTTAAAGATTCAGTTTATTATCATGTTGATTTCACAAGAGTAGTTGAAATCAACAGAGCATGGATAGGAGTAGCTGCTAGATACAACTTTCCCTCCAGGATGCCCTCAGTGTTATTTATTTAGAACCGACTGTCTACTTTTTCAGTCCTTTCCTTTGGATAAATTTTTGTGTGTGTAATCAGCCTCGTTATTGGGAATGCAGGCTGCAGCCCATTAAGACTGAAGACTTCTTTGTCTTCTTGCATTTCTTATGATTCTGGGATATTATAGGTATATTCTCTTTGAATGTTGATTGAAAAATAGCAGTTTTCCTCTTCTCAATAATCTTTCCCTTTTAAATGACTACGAAGTTGTTACAATAAACTACGTAAATTAGTATAGATTCCCATTACAGAGGACTTTCTTTTTGGTGTTGTTTCTCTAGTAAAAGAATTCAAATGTAAGACATTAACTGTTGGACCGTTGTGCCCAACCATGATTTTCCTGTCAACACTCAAAATGAAAAGTTAATATCACTCTTGTGTCATAACCATTATTTTCCTTCTTCGTCAATAGAAAGGGATGGATAACGTAATTCCATCCATGTGCTGGAGGCTATTTGAGGTCACGTGTTTCTAAACACAAGTGATGTTAATGGATGCTGCTACCTCCCTGTGTGCTAAAGGTAGATAAAAAGTTTGATCTCCGTTTGTGATCTGTGTTACCTTTAGCACGGTGTTAGTTAGCTGCTGAGACGCATTGTTTCCCAGGTGTTTTAGGGTTTTGTTTTGCTTTTTTAATTGTTTGAATTTCTGGTTTGCCTTACCTACAGTATTTGGACTCAAGCTGAAGTCCTTTGACCTCTTTTAAGATAGTCATAGTCAGACCCGTTCCGTGGATTGCCTCGTCTGCCTCAGGAAATGTCATACAGACCTTGCTCCTTAACTTTTTTTTTTCCCTCCCAAGTTTGTTTCTTTTTAAAACCTCCCCTCTCGAATTAAGCTGTCTGGTTCGTCTTTGTTAACAATCCTTATTTTAATGTGAAGTTATTATTTGTAAGTATAAGAATTTATAAAAGGATCTACTTTTGATGTACGACGGGTGCCAAAATAGCTTCGGCAAGTCCAGACGCAGCTTAGGGCAGCCAAAGGCCCTCATTTGAATCTAAGCTGTTGGTGAATTAAAAACCTGAGAAACTTGAGCTACGCGTGCCTAATCGCCTAAAAGAAACTCAGCAAGAAAATGTCGTGTAGCGGGTTGATCTGATTTCTTTGATAATTCAAAAGGATCTTCAAGAACTATGTGGACTTCTTACTTATATTCTTGAAATGTGATCATGAAACACAATTGTCATTTGGCACATTCCCAGAAATACACATCTTCGCATGAGGCACCTGGACATATGTGGCAGGTCTGGTAGAATCAGCTAATTAACAACACAGGCTTAAACAGGCACCTCATCTGGCGGTGCAGTCAGTTGCCTGATGGTGCTCAGCAGGACTGGGTAGTGCTTTTTATTTTTCTGTCCTAATGGTCTGCTGCCCACCTAATTTTGCCTTATTGTCAGTCACTACTTACCGCAGCTTGGGGCCCTCCCAGGAGGCTAAATTATTATCAAAGGATTAGGGAGATGTAGCCTTGCAGCTCTGACATTTCTGATTACTTGTCTATGCCAGAACACTAATTAGCTGTGACTAATTAAGAAAAATGTCCCTGCCATAGAAAACCATTTAAAAGAACTGAGGAGTAGAAAAGCAATTCAAAAGCTGAGCAGTGCTCAGATTTGCCGATGCTCTTTAGATTTCCACCAGAGCCTTAACTCACCTTTAATTGTGCTCAGAATTTAAAAAAAAGAAGAAGAAGAAGAAAGAAAGAAAAAAAAAAAGGAAATCTCACATATGAACTGATCTGAAGTTTTTACTTGAAGAGGGAGAAAAAATTGTTGGTCACCTAAACTCCCTTAGCAGTGGTAAAGTTGTCTTTGAGGAATGGAAAATGACAAAACGTTCATTTTCATGGAGTGATTTTTCTCCACACCAAATGTGTAAATGTACATTGGCATTCATTCACCCAAGCCAATAACGATGACTTAATAGTCATTGAAGATAAAATATTCTCTTGACTGATTTTATAAAAGATAGTTAAAATGATGACAAGCAACACATTGAGCATTTTCAAAGTTCGTTAGTACTGATTTCACGCTGCTTCCACATTGAAGATCTTCTGGAAGTTCTGGCTTCTCCACGCAGAGCCTGGTTTTTCCATAGTGACTTTGCATGCTTGTACAGCAGCTGGCCACTAGTGACTCATGCATGGAAATACCTGGGCCTCCCCAGAGACCAACATCTCGGTCCGTGGACCAGTGCAAAGTTTTCATGGAACCCGTAGCTACTACTTTCCTTCTCTTCAAACCCTAACTTCATCAGCAAATGACACGTGACCTAAAGTCATTTTCTGTGGTGGCTTTTTCAATCGTTCTCTATCAGCCACCCTGTCTGCAAGCCTTCCCCTGCATCCCTGTCTATGTTCACGAGCGGACGCGGCGGCAGCAGCAGCAGTGAGAACGCTGCTGTTGACTAAGTCCAACTGGAAAAAAACTCTGTGTAAGGAAGTGGCTACTGTGGTAAAACCATGATTAGATGTGTTTATTGAACGGATTGAAAGGAAACTCTATAAAAGAACAGTGTTCAAAGGTACTTATAAACACCTAAAGAGGCCCTTAATTTCCTGATGATGGCCCAGCTCTAGGTAAGAGACCATCTAAATTTTACTGTGTTAATCTGGGCAAAATATTTCATTTGAAATAAAGTTCTAACCCCATCTCACCTAAATTCTTCATGCTATTCTTTAAACCCATTTCCCTTTTTCCTCTCATTGGAAAAAAAAAAAAAAAACAGGTAGCCAGTATCCTCTGGGGCGTAATCCTTCCTGTATATGAAGACTGTTATTAAGGCACTTGTCATACTTGTCCACTCCGGGATAAATAATCCCTATTTGTTTCACTTCTCTTCATAGGCCCCTTTCTTAGCCCTTTAATCATCTTCGTGGCTGTCCTTTGAAACTTCTCTAAGTGTTCTCTGTCATGGCTTAGGGTTTTGACTCAGGAATGGGATGCAGTATATGAATGCGGCTGGACAGGATTCTTTCAAGCCATGTTCCTGCTGTGCATTCTAATAAATAACATTCCCATACTTTGGCTCTACAGATGCTCATAAATATGGTTCCAGATACTCCCCACATTTCTTTGTGTTGACTTTCCCCTCAGTTAACTGGAAGCACTATACGCAGATAATGTATATGTTTATTGATGGAGAATGTCCATTCAGTTGATGTTTTAGATGCGTAAGGAAACCTCCAATTCACCATTCAATTACTGTGTGTAAAGCATGGCGGGGAATGTTGGCGTAAAAAGGTTCAGCATTGTTTTGTCCCACAGAGTTGGGTATCTCTGTCATGGTGACAATGGATTCTAATTAAAATAGGAAATTGAAACGCCTCTTATTAACCACTGGTTCATCCAGCCAATATTTATTCCATAGAGGCCACACACTGTGTGGCAACATTAAAGAAGATATACCAAGTCCCTGACTTAAGGGAGCTTACATTCTTATGATCAAATGGGTCTGTTGAAAAAGTGAGTTTCTCATTAAAATGTTTTACATTTTCATCTATGGAATAGATATTAACATATTTTCTTTCAAATGGATGTATTGTCGAGAACTAAAATCTAATTCCCTTTCAAAAGTGGTAATAGTGATCATAAAATTCATTTATGTATCTGTCCATTTCTAATGGAAGATTGGAAACTTGCCAGAAATTAGGGCTGATGTAAGGTTTGTACCTAGCTCCGTGACTGCAAGATAAGGGCACACTCTCCCTCTCTACCCTTCATGGGTTCCTAGCTTCTTTCAAATCCCAGGAGAGTTCTCATGTGCCCTTAGACTGAAGTCAACAATCCCATAACAGTGATATTTTTCACCCTTTTTTAAAAAATAGCTCACAAAGCCAACAAGTATAGAAGTCACACAAGACATGTCACTTGGTAAAAATTCACAGGCAGCACCGCCACCCCTACCCCTGATATGCCCCCACAGCCTTAGATAACCCCCAGGAGTGGAGCCAGTCCCCCTAAGCACCTGCTGGAGAGGCAGCTCCCTGCTCACACAACAGACCTGAGCATATCAACATCTGAGCGTGCAGTATTCTATGAGCACATACTATTCTATCTTTATGCGTAAGACCATGTCTGTGGACACTGTTGTATGACCTAGACCTGGGGGCTCGTTCTCCTTTATCCAATTCATCCCTTAAAAGGAAATCAGACTGTCACATTTAAAGCTCTGTTTAGGTCCTATGTTCGATTCCTTTAGCCAGATGCCATTGTTTACCCTGTGGTTATTTCTACAACTTTCACATCTATTCAACTATTTTTCCATTACTGAAACATGTGAATCAAGTCAACAACCTGGCTCTGCTACTCTTCTGTCCTCTCGCTGTTAAAAAAAAAATTGCACTATTGTCATCATACATGGGGTACTTTCTGTCTCCAAATAAGAGCAGTCAATCCTTCAGCATAGGCCATTCATGCGGTGTGCCAGTCTGCTAAGGGCTGGAGGCACCAATAAAAATAAGTCTTGGGGGCACCTGGGTGGCACAGTTGGTTGAGCAACTGCCTTCGGCTCAGTTCATGATCCTTGAGTTCCAGGATCGAGTCCCACATTGGACTCCCAGCTCCGTGGGGAGTCTGCTTCTTCCTCTGACCTTCTCTCCTCTCATGCTCTCTCTCACGTTCTCTCTCAAATAAATAAATAAAATCTTAAAAAAAAAATAAGTCTCGGTTGCTGCCGTGTGTTGACATATAGCCCATCATGGCAGGCATGCAGCACATTGTGCAGTATTTTTGTAGACACCTGTACAGGAAATATGGGAGCATCTGCTTCTGCCTTGTAAGAAATACTAATGGCTTCCTAGCAGAAATAGTGGTTGAAGTGAATCTCAAAGTTGACATAGATCTGGCCACAGAAGCATTCTTCAAGATAAAAGTCCAGGCAGAGGGACTGACAAGCCCAGAAATCCTAGATTTAGAGAAATCCAACGTTCAGCAGAGCAACAGCTCTGTCCGCTTGCTGAGAATGGATCCCACAGGCATGGCCCATGAGTTGGAGACAGGTTGGTAGCTAGTGAGTCCGCTCCTTACAGCACTTTCAAAAAGTCATTTGGGAATGATTGTTTTCCATTTTTACAAGAAAACTGAAACAGAAAGACCTGCTATTAGTTAATTTCTCAGGCCTAGATTTTTCTCTTAAACTGTGCCATTCAATAACCATGCCAAGAGTCTGATTTATTTTTATTCAGAGCCTGTGTATGAATTTAGATGCAATATTGACCAAAATTTTATACATAGTAATCAAAATGAGTCATTCAACTGGATGAAAAGGTCATTGTACCCAAATGAACTCTACAGTGGAGATGGGCCCCAAACTGGTATCTACAACAGTGATAACTGGACTGATCGCCGACTTTGACCAAACCAATGATTGTGATTAGTCATTTTTGTCAAAAAATTGGTCAAACCAGCATGCATCCATCATTTGTCATGAAGTAGTAGAAAGGGGAACAACTGATTATCTGAAATTTCTACTTATAATCTTTTTAACACCAGGTAAAGAGCCCCAAAATAAAATGACGGAGGCACTTACCTACTTGATAATCAGTATTAATAAAGAGCAGTATTGATTTTGTTTGATTTTCAAGATTTATTTATTTTGGGGAGAGAGCGTGCACACCAGTGAGGGGAATGATGGGGAGGGGCAGAGGGAAAGGGAGGAAGCAGACTCCCTGCTGAGCACGGAGCCCCACATGGTGCTCTGCTCTCAGATCCCAGGACCCTGAGATCATGACCTGAGCCAAAACCAAGAGTCAGGCACTCAACCCACCAGGGTTGAGCTACCCAGGTGCCCCCAAGACAGTATTAACTTTAATGTCTTTGTGTAGTGGAAGCAAAGATAGGCTAGTTTAATAATATTATTTTCAGGACATTTTGGAATGAAAGGATTTTTGGATGAATGAAATAGTAGCAGAAAAGAGGTTGTACAACTCCGAATTTATCCTGTTATGTAACTTCTTATATTTTGTAGCTGAACAGGATCTAATTCACCTCAAAATACCTTGGTATTTATACATTTTTTTGTCAGTTTGGTTTTTTTTTTAAGTAATCTCTATACCCAATGTGGGGCTTAAACTCCTGTCTCTGAGATCAAGGAAGTCAACCGTTTCACTGACTGAGCCGGCCAGGAGCCTCTACATTTTTTTAAAAGAAAATGTGGGAGCAAAAGTACTGAACTTCAAGAATAGGAAAGCTTTTTCAGCATTCAACAAACATACTAGGTACCTACTATCCTACTATATGTCAATCCTCCCATGTTATTAGCACTTTCTACATTTTCTTGACAGACATCAAAGTGCTCATAAACTCTTCTTTGCAGACTTCCTGGTAGAGGTAGAAAATGAAAACCACCCCAAGTATGAGATTATTGAACATCGAAAAAGAAAAACATGAATCAAGTGCTCCTCTCTTCTATATTTTAAAAAAAAAAAAAAAGATGAAGAAAGCAGTATATATAGGTCAAGCCCCCTTACAAATGAACCAAGGATTTCTTTCCCACCATGCACTATTTTGTTACAGTGGAAAAAAAAAACCCTTCCCAGTATTCCTAAGCATTAAAGTATATAGCACTTTGAAACATCTTAAGAATAGGGGGCACCTGGCTAGCTCAGTAGCACCTGGGACTCTTGATCCTAGGATCATGAGTTAGAGCCCCACATTGGGAATAGAGATTACTTAAAAAAAAAATCTTAAGAATGGGAAAGGCAATAGCACAAGAGCCATTTGGTTGATTATCCTAAGGGAATGTGGTTCTTGAAAGAATTTAGTTGCATTACATATTATTAAGTTTACAAATATCTTTGGTCTTTGGAAATGTAGATTGTTTTAACTTGCAAGAAAATGTGGTAGACTTCTTTGAAACAATAAGAATTTCCTGTTTACTTCACAGTCCTGTGTTACAAGGACTATCAGGAACCCCCAGAAATAGTTCAGTTGATTTCATAGTTGTCTGCTGGAAGTAGGGAACTACCCCTAAAGAATCAAGGGATTTTATTGACAGAACAGACTGGTTTCTAGAAGGAAATGGAATAACCTAGCAGTCATGAGCACACACTCTAAAGCATGGATGTAAGCATGTCTTATAAATGAGAAATAAGATATAAATGCCACTTATACTTAGTGTATAAACCTGAATGACACAATCTAAACTCAATTTTCCACCCATATAAGCTTAGTTTCCACATATGCAACGTGGGAATAATAATAGCCATCTCATGAAGGTTGTTGTGAGAATAATTTTATTTTTTTAAACGATTTTATTTATTTATTTGAGAGAGAGCAAGAGAGCACAAGTAGGGGGAGAGGTAGAGGGATAGCAGGCTCCCTGCTGAGTGGGGAGCCCCACTCAGGGTTCAGTCCCAGGACTCCGGGATCACAACCTGAGCCAAAGGCAGACACTTAACCAACTGAGCCACCCAAGCACCCTTGGTTGTTGTAAGAATTAAATGAAATTTTAACTGATGCACTTAAATTTCCCAGGGAAGACTTAACAGGTATATCAGATGCCTTTGTAATCACAATCTATAAAAATAACAACAGGAATAACTGCACCTGACAGTTCGTTAGAAATCTCATTCATTCCTCATGACACCTGATTGTTTCATTTTTATAATATGTTTGTGGTTCATTAAAAAGCCAAAATGAGGGCACCTGGGTGGCTCAATTGGTTAAGCATCTGCCTTCGGCTCAGGTCATGATCCCCTGGGTCTTGGGATGGAGCCCCACATCAGGCTCCCTGCTCAGTGGGGAGTCTGCTTCTCCCTCTCCCTCTGCCTACTGCTCCCCCTGCTTATGCACTCACTCTCTCTCTCTCTCTTTCTCTCTCTCTCTCAAATAAATAAATAGATAGATAGGTAGATATATAGATAAATATTTTTTTTAAGAAAAAAAGGCCAGAATGAATACGTTAAAAACAGACAAAAGGTGATAAAAAGTTCTGGAACTCTAGCCTTTTTTTTTTTTTTAAGAATAAAGCTGTATTTAGGGCCCCTGGGTGGCGCAGTTGGTTGAGCGACTGCCTTCAGCTCAGGTCATGATCCCGGAGTCCCGGGATCGAGTCCCACGTCGGGCTCCCAGCTCCACGGGGAGTCCGCTTCTCACTCTGACCTTCTCCCTTCTCATGCTCTCTCTCACTCTCTCTCTTTCCTAATAAATAAATAAATAAAATCTTTAAAAAAAATAAAAAAAAAAAAGAATAAAGCTGTATTTAAGCACCATGTAAAAGGAAAAGGGTGTGATAGCTTGGCTTTTCCCTGCAGTTCATTCTTATAACAATCGCAAGCTGTATTGGTTTTAATCGTGCCCTTTATTCTGATAATCAAACCTAACATCATAGTATTTTTGGAGAACATCAGAATCTTATTTAAAAGCTAGATTCACATCATCTATCCTTCATATGACAGAGGAGAAAATCGAGAGACAGAGGGAGCTCTGACAGGCTCAATCAGGCAAATAGCCACACAAAAGTTGTTGGCTGCCCTCTAGGTTTATATTGGGACGTCCTTCTCCGGTGTGTGGACAGTTGGCTCCCAGCTGCCATGTTCAGAGGCAGGTCTCTGTCTTTCCCCCATGAACCAGGCTCTGGGTCTAGCTGGGAATGTTGATAGGTGTAGGTCGGATTGAACACTTCCTGTATTTTTAACCATAATAGACTGGTTTCAGTTTTCCTGAAATGTAGCCCTTACTTCTATTCCAAGCCAACAAAAAAAATCACATTTAAAACTTTACAGATGCTTGTGTTTCGGGAGTCTGTTTTGTGGAAACAGGATCTTTTCTGAGATGCCTCATGTGGGGTTGGGGTGGAGTTGGTGTTACTATTTCAAAATTACCATTAATATAGAATTTGTGTTTTAGTGTTTGGAAATGGGAAGTGACTGGCCACGAATTTAGTTATACGGAATAGACACGCTGCCGACAAAAGGAACACACAATGTACAATGAAGCATTTATATTTACTTTTTAATATACTGGTGAAACTGTAGGGCATTAATGTTTCTAAATATTTTGTCACTCTCCAAAGCGACAAATCTATCCTAAAGAATGCTTTTATCAAATTCATCAAAACCTTCAGCATTCCAAAAATGTTATTTGTTCTTTAATTCGATTCCGCTTAGCATTTGAAAGGTACATTTTCCTAAGATGACATTTTCTAGATGGTATTTCACTTCAGCTTGGTGCCTCAACACTTCTAAAACAGACCGCTTCCCTTGAAATAAATGAAGAAATACAGACTGCGGAAATTTAGCCATTCCAGATCTTAGTGCACTACAAAGTGTTGGATTGTTTTTTGTTTTGTTTTGGGTTTTGGTTTTTTTCCCTCTCGTTCACCTATTGAGTTAAGCATAGCTGGAGAAGAATGAAAATATATCAACTAGTCGTACCAATTCATAATCAATAAAAAGCTAAACACTTAAGCAGAAAATTTATCACAGATTTGTTCCTAGCAAAGCAGCTATTTCTGCCTCGCCATCATCATCAGAAGCCACATTCTGACAGAAATCATTTGCTTGAAGCAGCCGTGATATATAAGCCCTATGGGGTCTCGTGATTCAGATTTAGGAATATCAGCCACAGAGGGTCTAAAGGCATTGTGCATTAGTATGTATTGAGACCTCATTCCAGGTGGCCAGCAGCTGGACTTTTTAAAAATAAAATGTCCAAAATAAATGGGAAGTGCTTGTTTCCAGGCAGTAAGTGTTTTATTTCATTGAATCATCCTCAAAAACATCATAAATTAGGCAGAAAAGGGAGTTGTGCATATTTAATATATTTGTTTTATATTTCCCCTAGTCAACAGAATAATGAAATTCCTTAACTACTTCTCTTTAACTTGCACGAAGAAAGCACGGTATGTTGCTAAATCTCTTTTCACCAGCACCGCGGAGAAACAACTTTAATCCTTGTTAGAAAATTGCCGAGTCTGGGACTGACAAAGAGCTCATGCTTGGTCCATTGTTAGTGCTCCCCGGCCCCAAGAGCAGAGCCCTTTACAGCTGCGTGGATCCCGCCCGGCTCAGCTGCACTATTTAGGAGAGGAGGTTTGTCAATTTCTATTGACAATGGAGAGAGTTTTTCAGGGCCTGTAGCAGTGCTCACACAGTTGGGGATCAATGCCAGCCATTCAGACTGCACCCTCTTTCATTGCTTTGGTTTGTTAATTCAAGACTAAAGGTCCACTGAGGGGGTTCAGGGTGTTTAAGAAAGCTGATGAACTGTTTAAGAAAGCTGATGAACTGCAAGCGTTTATAGCCCTGGTGTGGCAATTTCCATAGTCAGTGGCAACTCCTGGCACTGAGGGAGCTGTGTCCTTGTTGACCCTCTTGTTATTAAAAATGCACAAGTGCTGCGCTTCTCAATATTTCAACACTCTTTCATTGTCAATACCACCTTCTGAGCCCTTCAGCTTGTTGCTTGCTCTAAAGATCTTCTTAGATTGGGTTTGAAAACTTCACCTTAAACACTAGATTAGACTGATGTTCTGTTTTCCGTGCTCCTGTTGATTTGTTGAACCTTCCCAGGGCTGGAAAGCAAGTAGCAGCTTGATGGGGAGACGGGCTGCTAATATGATTTACCAGTCTACAGTCATGCACAATAAGTGTGAATAAATACAGGGGTCTCACAGAGTCAACCCTAGCCTTTCCTTTTCTTTTATTTTTGCTTTAAAAGAAATATCTCAAGAAAATGAAGTGAGTAATGCATGCCCTTACAGGAGTTGAATGAACCACAAAAAGAAAAAAAAGAAAGAAAAAAACCAACATATTTTTTGTTAAAGTGGTAGGCTGCTGTCATGGATTGATGTAGAAAAAACAAAAATGTAGAATATACACTTACTGCTTTCTTCCTAAGTCGACCAAAGCAAAGAGTGTGAAGCAGGAATGCCTTACCCATGACTTCAGTGCAAACTGCAGCGCCCCTTCCTTGTCATCCCCCCCCAGGGAAAAAGTGAATAGTCAACCTGATTGTTTTATCAAGTTAACTTTTCTGAAATGAAAGGACATTTACTAACATTCAGACTTTGCTGCACATTCACCATTTTCGAATGTTTCTCCTTCCTTCCTTCCTTCCTTCCTTCCTTCCTTCCTTCCTTCCTTCCTTCCTTCCTTCCTTCCTTCCTTCCTTTCTCTGTGTTGGGGAGGTTGCTTTTGCTTGGGGTGGGTGAAAATGAAATGAACCTACCTTCGAGTTTGGTGTTAAGATGAAAAAGCGGGACCTACCCTATTCCAGCGTCCAAAAGAGGAACATATCAATTCCAGCACCAGAAATAGGAAAGTGCTGGAGATTTCTGCTTGGTGGTTGTGTGTGTTTGCTGATTTGTTTGCTTGGAGTGTGTGTTTGTGTTTGTCTCTTTCACCATATACAAGAAGGAAACAGTCCTAGTGGGGTTTTTGTTGTTGTTAGTAGCAACATAAACTCTGAGCTGAAGTGCTGCTTTCTCTTAATTGCCTGACTTAGCTGAAAAATCCTCAAAATGCTTTGACTTGGGAACCAAGAAATATGCATTTTTATCTGAAAAGAATAATTTTTCTTATAGAATTTTCCTTATTGAGTAATTAGTTGCCTTTAAAACTAAGATGATGGTAACGTAGCTGAAGCTTTTTACTTTATAGTGGTTCTCTTCTCTGTTTTATCGTACCTCCAATCATTTTATGCCCAGCTGATTTTTCTCTAAAATTGCAATTTTGGCATTGTGTTAAAGGCATGATATTAATAATAAATTTCTGTGTTACTTTAGATGTACTTTTGATATTGCTTAATCATAAGTATCATGTGTAATGGGAAAATGAGTTAATTTTAAATTGTGTAAGGGTTTCTTTAAAAACATAAAGGTGCATATGGAGAAATTCTCAGAAAGTGTTTTCGTTTCCCTCAAATTCATACAATTTATCATAGATTTGTAACTTTACAGTCTAACAGATTAACTAGTATGTTATGCTAGACTTCATATATCACATTTTGTTCCCCCCACAAAAAAATTATTTCTTATAGAAGGACTATAGTTTGAGTCATAACCATTATGATTACATTTTAGCTTTCAAATTATCTGGAGACTGGAATAGGGTGAGAGTCTTAATTTAGTATCTTATATTCGCTATCACTAATACCTGAGAGTGTTTACCTGTATTAAAATAGAATTCAAGAGGTTGAAGCTATAAATAATTTGAAATAAGGAAGTATAGGATTTAAATACCATTGGAAATTACTGTGTCAGCTGAAGTACTGACTTCATTGGCAGTTTGGTTTTTTTTTTTAAGAATTTAAGAGTGTATCTTATTTTTGCAAGACTTCTTTCCAATACTTTTATAATGTCTGGGAAATTAGGAAAACAACCCTTAGGAAAGAGCAAAATCAGGTACATGAATAACATTTTTTTGTTTTAATTTTAGTTTATTTTTTCAGTGTTCCAAATGAATAACATTTTTTTAAATCATAGTCTATCGCACATTTTAAAAACCTGAAATTTTCATTCATCCGTGTGCCATCATAGTTAGCAAGTCAGTTATTCATTTTAATTAGCTTATCTCATTTTATGCATGTGTGTTCAGTGTACTAACAAATAGAAATAAGTCAAACGAAATGTGAAGCGGATTCATGTTTCATTTATGCTTAAAATACCATTTCTTATACTAAATTTTATCAGAGCAATGTTAGTTAAATACAAGTCCAGATAAATTTCAGACTTACTCGTATCAAGTAAGATTTCTCTTAGCAATTAAACTTACTATTTTATTATGGAAGTAAAATATTTCTTAAGATTTTTTTCCCTGTGTTTGAATACCTAAGCACACACACACCACACATGCATGATCTCTGGTGTCATTGTATTTCTGTATACAAACGAGACACAAAATCCCTTCTCTTTCAAAAACTCTTATCATTTCCTGCGTGCTGAATGGACTTTGCTATTTCTCACAGTTATCTGAATGAGTAGCATTATTATTTTTACAGTATTACCTAAACCTAACTCTAGCATGGAGTGGCGAATCCCTTAAAATGCCACCATTAATGGTAGATTGCCTTTTTAAAAAATGATAATAAAAAATAAATAAAATGTCTTCTTTTACTATACTCCTAGATATTACCGAGGAGCAGGAAATTACATTAGAGAAGAATTTTGATTTTCCCCTCAAGAGAGTGGTAATAAAGAGGAAAAAAATAAAAACCCTCCAAAAACACTAGCAAAATGAAACCAATTCTTTCATGATTTAGTCAACTGACCTCTTTTTGATTCTGATAGACTCAGCAATTCCATCCTGATAAAATGCCTTCCTAAGGTCCAAAAGCTTTATTTTAGGTGCTTTTAAAGCATCTTGGCAAATACTTGACAACCACTAGTAGATAAGGGTGTGATTGCGGATCTCCAGCTGGTAAGCCGTGGCAGGTCTCCCCCATCGCTTCTGTAACCTGTTATTTCTAGGGATTGACTGCGTGTATCATGGCATAACGCTACTACTCTTCATTTTTACATAATGTACAGGCTAATAAGGAATTTCCGTCCAAAAATAATTCACCTGCTTTGTCCTGCTGTTTGGGAGCCCATTCAGTCCCGTAACATGTATTTAGTGCCCATCGTTACCTACAGATTACAAAGCAGGCCGCTAGGCTGCAAGTGCGGGAACACGGTTTCCCATATGTTACAGCTGAAAGACTCATGTTAATTCATGTAGAGAACAGCCTAGGTCAACATAGCAGATTTTCTAGCAAAACATACAATTCTGTTAACAGGAAATTATAGCATTATTGACTTCAAGTGCTGATCTGTGGTCATTCCAGAGTGTGTCATTACCCCCTCATTACCGAATCTGTTACATGAATACTGCAGAGGCTGTTTTTCTGTTTTGTTCTCCTCCCCTCTGCCCCATCCTTCTTTCCAGCAATGGTACAGCAGTTCCATGAAAGTCATTTGTGTCTGGTTGGCTGATAGATTAGACCTTCAGCTTCATATTTACCAACTGAAGACGCTCATCAAGATCGTGAAGGTAAACAAAATGTGTTTAGATGTGAATTGCCCACCAAGCTATCAAGAGTAATGGCTAGATATTGACATACAAAAAAACTGATGTAACTGAGTGGATGTAAGTACTTTAAAAACATCACTCTCAGCAATGATAAGCTACTCTTCACTTACATTTTCGGTTGGATTATTAAGTCCGTGTTAATCATTCTTTTCTGCCCTAATGAAATATATTTTATCAAGTAATCACATTGTAAGATAATGTACATAAAGCCTCGGGCACATTTACCTGATTGTAGTAGGTCCACAGTAATTTGGTATTAATTTTCTTGATTATAGAAATGTTTTCTCCTAGTACATTTCCTTCATATGTATTAGGATCACATATCATTATGAGGGCTTGTGAATGTTATTTACCCACAGCATAAAGAGAGTCTCCACTGTTTTGTTATATCCTGACACGAAAGTCACACCGTCACTGCCTGACTTCCTCTGGAAGCACACCCCACCTCACACGTAAGAGATGGTCAGTTTGAGTGTGTCTGGGATGATCCCAGACAACCAACAGGTGTCACATCACTTAAGCAAGGCCATTTTGACTTTTGCTCTTCGAGGGAAAATGTTTAACAGCTTACATATTATATTTAGTAAGGGCTTTAAAATCACGTATTTATTTAACATGATTTTTCACACTTTGTAAATTCTAGTGGAAACACAGAATTTGCCACAAGTATAACTCTTTCTTAAAATTGAGACAAATCCTACCTTATGCCTAAACACATAACTCTAAGTTTTCAAGAATCAGCTGTTTTTTTAAAAAGATGACCTTCACTTCCATTTATTGCCATTTATCAAATGGGATATATATACCACCTGTATAGATCTAGATCTGTGTGTGTGTGTGTGTGTGTATATATATGCCCCTATATGTATATGTGTATGTAGGCACATATATATGTTTATATTTATGTGTCTGTATGTGCATATATGACATACACATACACACGTATTCAGTGGTCCTTAGTGTCATTCCTGACCTATCGTTATCAGCATCACCTGGGAACTTGTCCGGCATGCAAATTTTCAGGCCCCACCCCAGATCTCCTGAATCAGAAACTCTGAATGGGGCCTAGCAATCTATATATTAACAAGCCCACCAGATGATTCTGATGTTAAAGTTTGGGAAGAACTATTGCATTACATCGTTAAGTTTTATCCACATTAAAATATTTTCCATCATTCTCTAAGTTCTTCTGTGCCATAGCCACACAGGTTATCACAAATTAGAAAGAACCATAAATAGGAAAGTTCCGTTCTACAGTGAGAAATCGGCAAATCTGCTGGAGCGTAAAACCAGACCAGTCCTCTCACGGTAATAGCAATCACGATTAGTCGTAAATAACAAGTAAAATGATAGCCACCCACTAATTTTTAATACTACTAAACATATTGCATTTCAATGGACAGAATATCTTTGGTCCAGAGCCCTTCTTACCAGGCGTTATTTATTTTACAAAGAAACTGAAACCATACTATGATCCATTCATATTTGCCTTCATTTCTGCAGTGTTTCTTCCTTGTTTCTATAAATGTGACTTGGAGCGCTTCCAAATGAAGTTTGTCATCAAAAAGAGTCTGGGTTGTCTGTATATACCCTCTAAATTTACATGTATGTTAAGGTTGCAGTCTGTACCGTGACTAATACTGGGATCAGCTGCTTACCCTTAGGATCAGCCATATTTTCTAGTTAATATCTATTGCACTCAAGATGTCGGAAAAGACCTCGTCAGCTGATCGATATTCGTTGATAGATTAAGTTCTCTGTTTTCAGAATAAAAGTCTCCCTCGTTTACTCCCTTGTTTACTAGCCCATCATTTGTTTCTTTCAAAGTTATTCCTCTGCTCGTATTCACATTGTCATTACAATTAAAGATCAAGCAGCAATGAATATTTTAGCAGAATAAAATAATAATGTCATGAATTGTACAGTGACATTTCCATTGTACTCTAAACCAATCAGTTTATCTTATTTTAACATAGTCTTCATTATGGGCTACCAGTAGTCAAGACTGATAAATATGAAAATAAATTTCATGAGTATGTTTGACTTTCCCTGCTTTGTTTTTCACAGGCAGGTCCCCAGACTCAGCCAATGCTTTCTTTGGCTGATACACCTAATCAAATCGTAGAACTTTATTTAATAATTAAAAATTATTATTTCACAATGAAAATCAGGATGAATTAATAATTTAATGTTTTAATTGTTCCTTTTCTACTTTGAATGTAAAAAGACTTTAACCAGTTTCATACATAGATTCATAATTCTTCAGAACCTATTTGGTTACATTTTTAATGTTCATTTCTCAGTGAATTTAAGACGCTGTTAAAGAGCAATGTATATAATTGGGAAGGTCCCTGAGTAGGCTTTCCTCCCATCCACATCACCTAGAGTAAGCCAGCATGTTACCACACAGTAGGGCATCCTATCCGGGAGCCAGGCTGCACGACTCTGGCAATCTAGTCCTCACTACTCGCAGGCGTAGTCATTCTTCTGTGCCCACCGGAGACATCTGTGCCCATAGATGCCATCAAGCTGTCTGGGATAGCCAAATCTGCCCCACAAAGACACTTAGATACAAATTGGTTCATTCATGTTGCTCGATAAGAAAAAACAAATTCCCCTAAGAGTTTCACAAAAAGTTTAGGACTAAGAAATTATCTGCAAGATCTTAACATCAGAATGATGCATTGAGGAAGGGAGAAAAATAGACTTCTCAAAAAATCCAAATGGCTGATGGATTCCTTTCTCCCTAGTGGCCGTATGACGTTTAAAAGCAGTGAACATATATCAGCTGCCTCTTTTACGAAGAGGAAAGAAGACAAGTGAGCAGCACCCTCATGGCAGGCCCTTGTCTTAAATAAGACCTAGCAGACCTTCGCTGGCAGCCACAGAGGATGTCCCCAAGCCAATAACATTTTATGAATTCTAACAAGAGAGAGAGGGAGACAGCAGGGTTACCTGTCGTGCAGCTCCCCTAACTGCTTATTGCCTGGCGATAAAATAAGGAAGTAGAGACCTAACGACATGTAAATTAGAAAGCTTCCAGGACTGCAGATCCACAATACAAATCTGTCCTCACCAACGTACAATTAAGTCTAAGGAAAGTCAATTCTAATAAAATAAGAAAGTAGGATTCACAAACTCAGTGTGAGAACAGTCATACTTCGAGTCCGATGCATTGTCTGTACGGGAATATTTTGTGTGCTTGATATATTTTTAATCGAGCTATTAAACAGTTACAGTCTTGCACACAAATCTGTGGTAATAATACCATGTATATCAGTTATCAGATTTTCGGGACAAAACTTGCCTTGCAGAGCTATTTCAGTGGGTTTTGATGCAAATAAGTTCTGGTATAAAAGAGTACCACCTTAGTACTAATAAGCTTAGAAACAGCTTAGAAAGAGAATATGAGGATGGTGGGGCGTAGGTATCTTAAATGTAAGTAAAAAGTAGTTTTGATCATTTAAGAAAAAGTCTCTGAATCAAGTTTTTATTTGCTGTTAAGATACTGACGTCTGATACTGTACAATATTTCTCACAGTTCAGTTTATTTTTGGTGGACTGTGGTGAACTTTTCAAATATAAATTTAATTTATAACAAGTGATTATCTAAATTTAAAAAAAAACACTGTTATTCACCCTGCATACTGCTTTTGGCATATCACCTCTGAAACTTGGAATGATACTGGGGGTATAAGAGTAAAGAAGACAAGAAGATAAAAGTGAAATGCCAATGGTCCCACGACCTTTTTATGGTTTCACTCCTTTCCCAAAGTCTGTTAGTAAGCCAGGTGTGTATATCAAGGGGATTAAGGTACCATTCGTCACCAGCATTTCCTACTTCGTACAAATAAGTACCTTCAATTCAACTGTGTGAATATTAAAAGTTTCCTTCTATAGATGAGGGAAATCAAGCATCTCTTAATGTTAATTTTCAGCCACTGGAGTGATAGTATGGGGCCAGGAAGTACAACATCCCTTCTGATTTCACATTCTTCATCTATTGAGTATAAAGCAAACAACAAAAAAAGTGCCCACTAGAAATCATTTAGAACAAAACAGTGGCACATTGATAGATACTGGTACTTGAGGGACCGTCCATTGACATCAGAATGCTTACTATTCTAAATGCAACCTAGGATGGTAAACAAAATCTTAAAAGATAGTTAGCATTAAGAACAGCCTTAGAAGTGCCTCCATACAATAGGATATCTTCATTTAAAAATCAATAATAAGATACCAGTCTTGTTTGCCAAAGAAAAATCATATCTAAGGAAGATTGCCCTCAAGGGGATGAGTGAAATAAGATTTATAGGTTATGTATCTTCTGTGCCACAGAGCCCAGCATTCTCTTGTTCTTGTCACTGTTCTTTGGAATCACTACATAAACACTAACATGGTGCTTATTCTATTTTTGACATACATCAAATAATATACTTTTCACAGAAAATACAAATACATGTCTTATTAGCCCATCTCTGGAAGCTTTATGCCGGAATTTGACACTTCACATTCCATGGGAATTTCAAAAGCAAAGGGCAGAATTCATGCAGACTTTTAGGTGTACACAAATTTTTACCCCATGGTATGTATAATAAATGTTATAATTCAGAAATACTGAAAATGCATATTTCTTTTATCAATAATAGGAGTAATTATCTCCATCCACACCTCCCCCCCCAAAAACTAATGCATTTTATAAAATGTATTTTTTTTGTATTAAAGGAACTGAAAAACCAAGAATTCCATCCTATTAAAAATGTACATCAGTGTATATCATTTCACCTTTGTTACAACTCATTCAAATAGTAAAGTCTGTGCAATCAGGAATATTTTGGAGGAAAGCTCATTTGTCATCTGTCACAACGTTTTGATCTATTCAGAGTGATCCTAGTTTGAAAAGCAGGATCCGAAGTCTCATTTCATTTTCTCCCCAGAAACATACCAACAAGTTGATTGACGTGGGCAGCTAGAATTGGGATCCATTAGTGAATGGTCCAAGATCATTTTTGAAATGCCAACTGAGGAGATACGCATACAGACATCCACATTGACATCCATGCATACAGCCCATAAGTTATCTAAGCAGATTCTCTCTTCTTCCTCCAGAAAACGTACAGGGACTTCCGACTGCAGGGTGTGTTAGAGGGCACACTGAACAGTAAGACTTATGACACTCTGCACAGACGGTTAACGGTGGAGGAGGCGACAGCCTCTGTCTCAGAAGGAGGAGGACTTCAGGGCATCACCATGAAAGACAGTGACGAAGAAGAAGGCTGATAACCGCTGGCACTGTAGGAAGACGGAGGATGTTGACCTTGTTTATTTTGTACCCTGTCTTTGTAATTACACCGATTGTCTGGACCAGATAAAAATGCTTGTATTTCGCTCCACTTTGTAAGGAGTCAACCAGGAAGCAGAGTTAAAGGGGAAAATGCCAAGGTTTTTTTTTTTGTTTTTAAGATCAGCCTCTTCTGTGCAGCTTGCCCTAAAGTGAGCTTTGGATTTGTTTGTGATTGGAACATGATTTTTTGGTTTTTTAGAAGCTTTGACTTTTTCTTCTTTAATTAGTGTCCTCTGTGTGAAATGAGATCTGCACTTCTCATAGTAGGACATTGTGAGAAGAAGCCACTGTGTCAGCTCTATTGTACCCTTGTTAAAATAGTATGTATTTAATAGTTTATCATTTATGTGTCAAGGGTTTTTTTTTCATAGTTGATTTGCCATTGTTGTGATGTGTATAAAAACTTTAACCTTGGTTCTTAGTACTCTGAATTCATCTGCAGGCTTAAAGGACTACCAGACCAAATATACACTAGATTCTCCATCAGCTTGTGTCCTGTTCTATTCTAAACCTACCTTTCAAGTTTAGAAAAAAATCCCAAAGTGTAAGGTAGTAAATGTGCTGCCATGAACATACCGCATTCTCCTACTTCTAAGTGTAACAGCTTGCAGGCAATAAAAATCTATTGGGTCAAAACCACTTCTGTATTTATTAGACTTATATAAATTAAAGGCAGTGAAAAATGTTTGCAGTATTACAGACATCCAACGATTTGGCTCTGTGTTTTTCTTTTTTGTTTTGTTTTGTTTACAATCAGATGAGTAAAAGATACTAACACTGCTTTGCACCTAATAGGCCCACACACTTGTGAAAAGAATAAGTTATTACGAAAGCATATTTTCATACCAAAAGTAATGTTGACTACATACTCATATATTACTAACATAGGCAATTAGTGTTAACTAATAATAATATTAGGAGTGCTAATGATTTAACTAGCAGTTGACATTAATTAACAGTTATTTCTTCCCCCACAGTATTTTCTTGCTATTATTTTGAAAGATCTTAATATTACACTGTATAATTTCTCAATGAATTTTAATTTTCATATTTTTCCCTAAAATGTCCTGGCATATTGTGCTACTATATTCTTTCATAAGTAATTTTTACATGAGGTACGTTAATGCAAAATAACTAGGTATCCCTGAATTTGTGTAAACTCTAGTTTGGGAATTTTGCAAGTGAAACTACTTCATAGACCTCCAAATTCATCCTCTTAGTGTTATAAATGGTGCCTCAATAGCTGGACTAATCCATAAAAATCCATTTGATCTATTTATTATATGATACTTGTTTGGACTCAAATCTGGGTCCTAGGGGTAAGACCTCCTGTGACACAAGATAAACATGAAAGGAGATTTCTTCACCTTTCCTGGATTAGAGACTAACTCTCCCAACTCACTATTGTGGGAAGGCAGTTTGTCCTGGAATGCTCTCTTTTCCTCTCTCTGCCCTCACATCCAATAGCACCCTGTCTTCAGGCCGCCAGGTGTCCAATCCTGCTACCCTAAACTCAAGCGTACCCTCCCCATGCTTGCTGCTGCACAGCTCCAAAGGCTGTAGACTCGGAAATTACCCACCTTGTTTTCCCCTAAATGTCTGTGTCTTCGATACAGCTCATCTCTGAGTAATTGGCCCATGTTGTCCTAAACTATGAATGATGAATTACTGATGCCCCCCTCCCTTGGTCATACATAGAGATACCTAGCTAATCCAATTCAGACATGCAGTGGAACGCACTTGGGGTCAGCAGGGTCTTGCTGCTGATCGGAGCTATTTCACCTGCCTACTGGCCCTCTTTGCTGGTCAGCCTTCTGTAGTTTCTCTCCAGATTTGAGTGTTCTCTGCTCCTTCCCTTCTTGTCTAAGGAGATGTCTAAAAGCTCCATTCCCCAGTCCAACCTCCAGTGGCTTCCACAGGGAGGACGGAGCCAAAGGCAGGTAGTGGAGACGCTCACAGGTTTATGATGACTTTGTGTACTAGCCTTCGAGCCACAGAAAGGTGTATGAAGAGAAATTTATAAAGTAACTGAAAAAGAATGAAAAGTCATTTTTGGGTTTTTGCCCAGAAATTCTCTTCAACATAACTGCAAATTGCTTGAAATGACTTAAAAATTGTTCATTGGTGTGTGTAACTGTTAGGGTGAATACCCAAGCATCTGTCTGTTAAAGGAAGCCAAGTGTTATTTTTCAAGTATTATTTCATTAAAAGGGATTTAATTGAAAGCCTAACAAATCTTACAAAATTTTTTAAATGAAAATAATCTTTAACTCAAAAGAAATAGCTCTACCCGCCTAAATGGTTCAGGGAAAGGGCCAAAAAGTGCATCCTTTGGGCAGTTTAAAAAGTGTTGCAGGAGAAAATAACTAATGCAGTCTAATAACCAGCTCAAATGGGTCTGTTAAATAACAAGTCCAAAAGGAAAGTTTCTCCAAACTCAAGGAGAAAAATAATAATAACCCCTTTTCCAGGAAAGGGAAAGAACCACACAGAGCTTAACGTAAACCTCTCAGCTCCAGCTGTGGGTTGTTCTTGTATTCACGGATTTTTCCACTTGAATTCCTCTTAGTTCTTGTTCATTGTTCCTCGCTCTGCAGAAAGGATTTCCTGCTACTTTTGCAGTAAACGCCGGTGCAAAGTGTCTCAGGGCTCCCACCCCGCGCCCCCCCCCCCCCACGGTCGGAGCCCGGCCTGGCCCGGCGTCGCCCTCCTCCGCCCGCGAAGACTTCGGGTGAACGGTCGGTGAGCTCCTGGAAGGTGCGCTTGATGAGAAAGAGGCCACCCGGCCGTCGCTGTTCACGGAGCCCCTCCCTGCTGCGACCGTCTGCCGTCCGGGAGGCGCGTGCCCCCAACCACCCGCCGCGAAAGCCCGCGGGGACCGGGGCCGGCCCCGGGCGCAGGGGCCGAGCGCGCAGGCCGTGCGCGGGATCCCCGCGAGCCAGAGCCTGCCGTCCCAGCCCCTCCCGCCACGCGCTTCGTGGCAGGACCAGGCGGGGAGATGAGAGCGAGAGCTCGGTCTCTCTTGTGTCTTACTCTCCAAACGGAAAATGGAAATTTCCCGGTCCGGGTCCCTTAAGGGAAGTGATAGATCGACGTTCCTGAGAGACGGTCACGCGCCGCGGGCGACGGGGCGAGCACTAGCCCGGAGAGCAAGCGGGTGGGCCGGGCGCGCTCTGCCTCCACCGCCCGCCGGAACCCCCGCCCGCGGCCCTCCACGCGTCCCACTCGGGCCAAGGAAAAACACAAACAGTGGACTAGTTGTGTGCGGAATTTAGAGGCCTGATTTGTGGGAGCTCTGGAAGACAGTCCTCATCCTACCTCTTTACATGGGGTCCCCCTACCTCACCCCCACCCCCTGCCCGGCTGCTATGCCGGGAGCCGCGGTGGAGAGCGGGTCTCCTACTCCTTTCAAGCTCTGCTCGCTGGCTGCGCGGGAACCTTCGGGGAAAGCCGACCGCTCAACTGGCTCCGGTACTTTGCTGCAGATAGAGTGGAGCCCAGGGGCCTGGGCACCCGGGAGGTGGCGAAGAGCAGCTGGGAGCTCCGCAGTCCCCGAAGCGCGCGCGGCCAGCGTCTGCCCACCCCACCCCCTTCCAAGGGTGAGGCTTTCCCCCAGCGTTGGCTGAAAGACGGGGTGCAGAGAGGCCTTAATCTGTTCTTCTCTGTGACGCTGAACTAAGATACTTAAAGGAACAGAAGCGGATACAGACCGTGAGCACCACGCTCTGAGCCTAGGTTCCCGAAGTCATGAGTGACCGCCGATCGCGCCCTTAGTCCGTGTGCAATAATATGTGATTGTTTTAAGGGAATAGGCACTGGAGTGCCTATACTACGGAGAAAAGAGCAAGTGATAGTAGAAAAATTCTGTGTTTCCCAAATGAAGAAGACCCCTGATTGAAAGAAAAACCCAGAACCAGGTGCACGTGACACAGCTTGGGGAATCGTAGTAAGCAGGGCCTTGGAGGCAAAACAAAAACCAAAACCAAAAAAAAACCTGGGTTTGCGTCCTAACTGCTACACTCTTGCCTGTGTCTGAGCTCTGTGTCCTTGGGCAAGTCACTTCACTTCTCTGTAAAAGGGCCACTTAATCACGAAGGTGGTTCTAAGAATTAGAGGCATGTAATAAGTTGTGGCCAGTACTACCTAGTTCTTCGTGAGGAATGGATTGAGAAGAAATCCTGGTAGGCCTGCCTCTGCCAGCGTGCACCACCACTCTCTGGCCATTCTCCCCCGGGGTGATTTCAGGGGGGGGGAATCACAGCGGGCTTCTAGATCACAGCCCGCTCAGCGGATCTGCAGCCCCGTCCCTCCCTGGCGTGTCGGTGGACTGGCTAGAACTGTCCGGTTCCCGGGTTATATATAAGGCTGGCCAAGTGGGAGGAGAGGAGCTGACGGGGAGGGGCAAACCTGCTCGGGTCAGCTGAGCGGGCCGGCAAAGCCGAGAGCAGCCCTTGGAGCAGTGGTTGGGAGGGGAGGCAGCTGGCGACGTGCCTTTGGGCCACGAGGGGATGATGTTGGTCAGGGGCTCTGAAACCGGACAGGTATGATCCAAAGATGCTAGACCTATAGGCAAGGAATCTCAGACCTCGGCCCGTACCGCATACGTTAAGTTCAAGAAAATTTAAGGGGCAAATTGGTGTTCGTTAGCGTTTCCCAAGGTTGAAGGAGGCCACGTTAGGCGTCCTGCGTCTCAGTCCAGAGATGCGCACGCTGGGAGCGCGTGGAAAATGCGCAGCGGAACCGAGAGAGAAGCAGAGGAAAGCAAACCGCCCAGCGTGCCCCAAGCTGACCTCAGCCGCGGAAGCGGAGCAAAAATGGCAGACAGTGAGGGCGACTGTCAGCACCGAGTTCTGGCCCAGAGTGCTGAACCGACAGCCCTAGCAGGCTGTCAGGAAAACGCCAATAACTTGAAGACCGGCCCGGGCCGGGGGCACGCCCCAGGGTCACATCCCAGCGTGTCCGTGACGAGGAAGACGCGTGTCCTGGTGGTGCTGGGGCCAGGCATTCAGTGGCCTTGGGGAGGCAGAAACTCATCGCTTACCAGAGGGGAAGACGCCTCGCACAGCTTTGGGCTGGGACTAGAGCTACTTTTTTAACGGGAGGGGTATTTCCCATCTTCATCATTCCTTCAAGGTAGCCTGCCTTCAACTTCTGAGTTACAGATCCAGGGAAGAATTTTACACACACACACACACACACCCCACCCCGGAATACCACAGATGCCTTTAATCTCCCTGTACATTGCAACTTTACATTAAAAGTGACTGCATTTATGTGCTTATTTGTGGGTGACTTTTAAAAGGTAGCGAATAAAGACGTTCTCAAATGTCTAAAATCTTTTTCCATCCCTATGCTCAGTGGTTCTCAAGTCAGAGGCAGCGAAGAGTTGATTTAGAATTCAAGAATCATTAGGCAGGGTAGTTACCCTTTCCTGGGCTCTGAAACACACTGTGTACCTTTGCAAAAATAAGACGTGGTGTGTCAAATTACTTCCTTTTCTGCTTTAAATCAATTCTAGTTTGTCTTTTAACACTACTTTCTTGCTAGCACCCAACAAGTAACACCTCTCTTGGGTGTGATTGGCAGAAAGAAACATTTAAATACTGAATTTGTTGTTTAGGGCATTTCCCTAAAACGCCAAGGAAGGAAAACTAATTGTAACTTTGGGACAAGATTTTGGTAGGGAAGTAGGAAAAGTTTCATTAAAAAGGGGTTACAAAGAAAAGGTCAGAACCCAACAGGACTGTATTTCCGAACGTGAAAAGTGAAACACGGAAAGGCTGGGGTAGTGGCAGATTGAGGCAAAAGAGAGCTTTGTTAGAACCTCCCCACCCCCAAAGCCCGGTAATAATTTTTTAAAACACACTTCAAAGTTGCTGTATTGAAGAACTGCTTTCCTTGTCATTCAGTCAAACTGCCCAGGTTTTGTTGTTGTTGTTGTTGTTACTTTGTGAGATTGCTAGGTGTGTTCTTTCATATAATTAGTATAGTCTATCATAAAGTTGATTAATTTTAGAAATGCATAACTGCCTCTAAAGAGATGAAATCTGCTTTAATCAAACTGGGATTTTTGAAAAGCTTTTGTGAAAGGTTAATTCGTCATTCTTCAGAAGAAAGTGTCCCCTGGGGACCTCAGGACTGAATGTGGGAGAGCAGGCCCCCAAGGATAAGGAAAATCCTCAAAGTTGTGAAAAATAATTCAGCAAATGTGATTCTTTGTGTGTATTTTAACATGTCCATGTATCTAACCAGAAACTTAATCATTGAGGAGAAGGTTTATTTTTTAAATACAGTTGTCTGAAAAATATTTTGGAAAAGTTTATACCCTAACTTTTTAACAAGATGATAGGTAGCTTTTCATATGTAAAGTAGTTAATTTTAAAATCTCTTTTCAATCTCCAAGCCTCCCAAGAATGAAGTGGGCTTTGATTTAGTCCCATTTCACAGAAAAACAATTCAAGGCAAAGGGAACAGCCACCATGGGTTCTGGTTGACAAGGAGCCCACCAGCTGTGTGGCCTTCCGCAGAGGAAGGCACCCCGGTTTAGGAGGCCAAAGCAGGGCAGGAAACTGGCACTATATATTCCAGCCCTCAAAATGTCTAGACAAATTGGTGGTAAAAGCACTTATGAAGAACTTTCTTAGAATGGGGGGAAGGGGGACACCTGGGGGGCTCAGTGGGTTAAAGCCTCTGCCTTCAGCTCAGGTCACGATCTCAGGGTCGTGGGATCGAGCCCCGCATCAGGCTCTCTGCTCAGCGGGGAGCCTGCTTCCCCTTCTCTCTGCCTGCCTCTCTGCCTACCTGCTGCGATCTCTCTCTCTCTCTGTCAAATAAATAAATAAAATCAGAAAGAAAGAAGGAAGGAAAGAAAGAAAGATAGAACGAAAAAGAAAGGGGGAAAGGTTCTCCATTTCAATGGATAGTTGAAGAATCTAGCTTTAAAAGGATAGTAAGGGACCTGAAGGAGCCAAGGGGATTACACTCTACTTTTTATGGGGCAGCAATTGGGGGGCACGTCGGGGCAGAATTCACTGCCTATTTGAAAAAGTGCATGTTTTCTCCTCTTAAGTTCCTGCCCTTATGGGTTTAATTAAAAGCTCTAGAAATTAATGTAAATAACAACTGCAAACTAGGGAGGGGTTGGATTACAAGTTATAGAATATGGCCAGTTTTGCACAGGGGTTTTGCAGCGAGAAGGGAAACCGGGAGAACGGTAAGAGGCAGAAGACAGAGGAAGGGAAAAAGGTCTTTCCGCCTTGCAGATTTCCAGTTACCACCGACTGCCCCACCCCCAAGGAAACAATGGGAGGAGGGCGACCTTGCTCACCCGAGGCTGGACCCAAGACTCATTGGCCGAGACCTAGAACCAGACCAAAGGGCCCCAGCACCACTGCGGCCATCGTGGCTAAAATAAGGGAACGCTAGGGTCCCACAGATCTTGCGTCTGGATTTGCCCTTGCCCTGCGTTCCACAGGGAATCACTAAGAAAATGACTCAAGGAGAGCTGCAGAATTTGAATTTACCAGGGGTATCTAAGTTTAAACTCAGGAAAAAAGGAAAAAAGAAGGAAAAAACTCTAACCCTAGAAAGACAAGGACAGCAATCACGTGTATCGAATGGCTGCCACGTTTCTCTTTTCCATCTTATATTTGAATTGGCCAGTTGGAGCCCGGCCGACAGCCGGGTTACTCTGCCAGTAAATGTTGTGGCCTTCACTTATCTTGAGAAATAATAAATTGGAATGCCTTATAAATATTAAAGGGTAATGATTTTGCTTTTCAAACAAAACGTCGGTATCTGACAAATTAAAGTGGAAGAGAGCCTTTAGAAAGTAAGGAACCCCAGTTATTATCAAGCCTACAGCCTTTTGAACGCAGAATACACTCTTAATTTTTAAAATTCTTTCGCTGTTCCTAAGAAAACTAAATCAGCGTCATTAAAGCCAATTTCTTTCTCTCCCTTTTTTCCCTCTCTCTGCCTCTTCTTTCAACAGTGGTGTGAAAGTTCAGTTATTCTCCGTCATGAGTAAAAAGCTTTGGAAATCAGCTAATGTGCCAACACTGGGAACATATCCAGGCCCACGGTGCGAAAATGGAATATGTGCTGTTGAATTATTATTTTTGTCCTTTAGGTTTACATCTACGCCTTTGTATTATGTAAATTTGTGAGAAGCTGTGAATCACAGGGTTAGGTAGAGGAGGGGTTTCTCCCCCCACCCACAGGCAGCAGGAACCGACCCCATTCAGTCTTAGAACGGTGCGCACAGCCTTCTTCTTCCGGCTTTTTACTCAGACCCAGCCCCTCTCCCCCCCGCACCCCCCCCCCCGCCCCCTGGTCGACCCCGCGGGCGGGCAGGAGCTCAGGGCTGCCACGCAGGCCCAGGAGCCTCGGCGGGCACGTTCGTGACATCAGCCGGCCGGCCCCACGAGGTCACCGCGGGCCGCGGGGTGCCGCTCGCCTGTTGCCCGCGTCAACGCTGACGCGGGGCGCTTAACTCTCCACAGTGTTTCCAGTACCCTCTTCCTCTCTGAGTCTAATGGAAACTACGAGGGCAAACTACGAGAAACTACGAGACCTACCGTTAGTTAAAGTCAGCGAGTGAACTGAACTTAAAGAGGACACGGAGAGGAGAGAAAAAGAAAAATGACTTCCAAATTAATTGAAAGCAAGACAGCAATAATTTAACATGGTAAAAGTTAGTAAGAATCCTTAAAGACGGATCAAACCTCTTCTTGGCATTTACATCTCAACTCTTGAAATGTGTACGACGCCTGTGGGATCGGGTCTGAGAGAGGCCTGGCGGGGAGGAGGAGTTTATATCGGAGGGAGTCCACTTGCACCAGGAGAAGGGGAACGGCCCGTGGCTGAGCCTCTCCCTCCCTCTTTCAGGGACTGTGGAAGCCAGCTGGAGGTGGCCGAGGGGTATCGTGCTCGGTCGACAGCCATCCCGTCTCCTTTAGCAAGGAAGAAGAGGGCTTGGCAGGGAGAACTCAGGAAACGGAATGAAAGGACAAATTGGAGGGTGGGGCCCAAAGGGGAAGGTAGAAGGAAACTCTTCAACAGAAGAATCTAGTTAAAAATTCTCTCGCTTTCCCCGGCACCGTCAGCGGATACCCAGTAATTCTAAACACAAGCCAAACGGCTCCGAAGGGAGGATTCGAGGGGGGCAGGCGTGGGCACAAAAATATATGACAATGGACAATGAAAGGTTTTTGGAGTAGAACTCAGAGGCGACCCCCCTCCCAACCCCGTTTAAAATAGGCTTAAGAAAGTGTTTTCCGGGAAACTGAAAATGACAGGCAAAACTTATAAAAAGATGCTCTAGTTCCTTCTTGGGCGTGCCACAGCTTCAGGCCTGTTTTCTGTCTCTTGACATCTAGATTAAATGACCCTTCAGTTACACTCTGAGTCGTCAAAGCAAGTCTATTAGCGACTGCTCTGTTCAAAAACTTTTCAAACGGGAGCCCCTTCGCCATCTGTTACTTGGTCTTTAAATCCGATCCGGCACCCCCTCCCGAAACTCTTTGGTGACTGCCCCCTTCTCCCAGCCTTGGGGGTGGGATGGGAGGGGAGGGACGGAACCGCCGCAGGATCCGCGGGGGTGCGGCGGGGAGAGGGAGGAGCATGATCGCGCCCCAGTGGACCGCTGGGGGCGAAGGTGTGGAGGCCGGAGGTCTGGGGGACGCGGGTGGCGACCGCGCCGCGCAGGCAGTCGGGGCACCCGGGAGGCCCCGCGTGGGCGCCAGAGCGGGGCGGGACGCGCCCCGGCGTGGGGGGCGGGCGAGGTGATCTGGCTGGCGGCGGGCTGCGGGAGTAGCGCCCCAGCATCCAGTCCCCTCTAAGCCACTTGAGCCACCATCCCCAGCCCCTCCAAGGCAGTGTCACAGAGCCCGGTCGCCCTCGGGCTCGCCAACGTCACTTTAACTGTTCCGGACTCCTGAGCCAAGACCAATAAGTGGAGAGTCCAGCTGGGGAGAGGGATCAGCTTTTCTGTATCACTTCGGGCTTCCATTAAGTGGCTCTGCGCGGGGCACCGCATCGCGAGTGAGGCCGGGCACATCTGCGCCGGCGCCCGCAGCTGGAACGCAGTTCCGGTCCGAGGCCGGGGCCGGGGCCGCCGAGGTCGCCGCGGTTATGGAGGCCCCTGCAGCCGAGGGCAGCTGGTCAGCGCCCGGCGCCCTCGGCCGGGAGCCGCCGACGGCCGGGGGCCGGGAGGTAACTACATTGTTAAACGGTTCTCAGAGATTTCTAGCTCAAGGATTTTGATTTACTTCTGCTTCTCCATTGCTCTAAGCTCATTCTCTGCTCTATATTATTGGAATTTCTATTATAGACATTTATTTCGTGGGAAATAAGGAAGAAAGTTTGAAAATAACATCAAAACTGCTCTAAGCCTCTTGGGTAGTTATCAAGGAAAGAATCGCGCTGTGTTGAATGTAGTTTTTATTTTGACCGCAAAAAATTATCTGGGGACTGCCGCAAAAACGCTAATCAGCCAATTGCACAACTAGCTATCAGTGTGGAACAAGAGCGCATATTTGGGGCGTCCTCTTCTAATTGTTCACTTCCCAGGTTTCAACAACACTGTTGGAAATTGCAAGCAAAACTTGTCTGGCTTTTGTAGCTTGACTTCTAGGCAGCTTCTCGAATTAGTTGGAGAAATTGGGTTGCTTGTTTATAAACTTCTTTTTCCATCAAGTCCAGCCCTGAGTCGAGTCTGTAGGGAACGCACCTCACAGGCCTGTGGGAACGGGCAAGAAAAATCCCAGCATTAGTGCGGGGGCAGAAACAAACCCAGGGCAGGTGATCCCTGTCTGTAATGTTTGCAGGCTCATTAACAGCCCTCACCTTTGGGGCTCTTCATTTACTTTTACAAACTGATTTCATATGTAAATACTGTTCTGAGGACAAGAATTTCACTAGGTTGCAACGGAGCCCTACTAAAAAAGAAATAGTAGTAACCACAAAGGTCTAAAGATAAACAAGGAACCACTCGCTGGCCTCCCCTCCCCCAAAACAGAGGAGGGCTCTGTGAGTTACCGGACCCCTCCTTTAGAACTAACCGTTGATACTGCCCTTCACATGCTGTACAAAATTAGGGGGGGAAACCCTTTATCTGCTTCCATACTAAAAGTACACTAGCAGCCTTAAATCTGAACTTGTCACCCAAGTGTTTGTTGATGTGCTAGAAAGTTAGTTCTCACTGTGTGTTTATCAGCTAATCTGAGGTACTCAAGACTCTTTCCTTGAACCTTGCAGACCCTCCTGTTTGGGGCCTACTCCAATACCCTGCCTCCATCACACACCACAAGAAATAACAAAAGACCAGTCAGAGATAAAGACTGAGCAAAACCGTAGAAGAATTTAAGTATGTTTTTGCTCCTCTAGAAGGAAGGTAGGTTGCTATTTATTAAACAGGAAGAAGTGTGGATGGGTCTGAGTGCCTGGGGAGGGGAGGTGGTCAAAATAATAATCTTGTTTCCCCCATTTAGATCACAGTAGCTAATAAGAAGCAAAGAGAAAGCAGACTGCTATTTTTGATGAAGAGGCAGGGGTCACGGATGTTGGAAAGGTCTGAAAATCCTAAAAACATGACAAGCGGTGAATTAATGCACGTGGCAGGTTAGATAAGTTATATTTCTCAATCCATTTTTCTTTATGTTTTAAAAATTCAAGATAATCTGTGACTTATTAAGGAAGATGAGATAAAAGATTGTGGACTATTTGGTCATCGAAGGCCATTACATTGCCTTTTATTTCGGACTGCAATAATCTTGACCAAAAACTGCACTTGCTTGTGATAGGTATGTAAATAAAAAGCCCGTGAAAATCATGCAGGTTCTTGAGCAATCAAGAACATAGTTTAGGAAGCACTGAAATAAAAAGTAGGTTCTGTAGGCAAAAAAAAAAAAAAAAAAGACAATTTTAAATTATTTTAGAGGAGTAGAACTTTTTATTTTCTCAAAAGGTCTTAACTCAGAGTTTATCTGGTCTGTTCATATCAAGGAATGCTTTGCTCTCCTCAGAACATCTCACGCAGGATAAGTTACACACTGAATACTCACCTTCCACAAGGATTTAAAGTGGGACAAATAAATACTGCCTTTCTGTGGCTGGGAGAGGAGGGACACTTAAATCACCAACTCTGACCAAAAAAGAGGGGATTAAAAGATTCTCCAAGGAAATCCAAAAAAACTACAACTGAGTTTCTATATTGCCATTAACGAAATGAACAAGATTCTCTTGCATTCTTCGAATAAACAATTTTAAAGTGTTGGACAGTTTTAGAAGCTTCTAAATTTGCCAAATATGCTCTGCTTTTCTTGGATGGTTTTTTGTTTGTTTGTTTTTGTTTGTTTTTGTTTTTTATCTTTCAAATGTGTTTGGAAAAAAAAAAGTACTGGATGGATTTGACAATAAGATGGAAGCCTTTCCTAAATACATTTTGCATTTTGTTTAAGGTAATCCTTACTTAATAGAGATTTTTTTTTAATTAACAGTTTTAGGTTAGGTTTTGAATAGAAAATACTCATTAACAAATGTTGGACTACCGAGACCTTGATTTATAAAAGCACCTCTTCATTCTTCAGGATTAGCAAGATCAGGTCTGATGTTTTAAAGGAAGGGCGTAATTGCTACTTTGAGATAAATTTGTGTTACTCAAATGACACCATACTTTCAAACACTTGTCAAAAAGGCAAATCCCAAAAAGACCGGTGAAAAGCAAACAGTTGAAATATTAACTATACAAAAACGTATACCCCTTAGCCAATAATTTTCCTTTTTAGTTCAGTGTCCACCGAAAGAGAAATTTACTAAGGTCAAAGCAAGGCTCTTTTGCCGTTAAGGAGGAGGGAGTGGGGGAGGGGGAAAAAGAGGAAAGGGAGGGACACGCGACGAACGTAAAACAAACTGGTGGCATTCAATCCAGAAGGCAGGTAACGCTCCGGAAGCGGGTGAGTTGTACAAGTCAGCTGGGCGCTCCAAAGCTTTCCAGAGCCAGGCCATTTCGTGTTTCTTTTGCTTTTTCCTTTAAACCTGGCCCTATGCTGGAGCAGTGCAGCACGAGGGGGATTTTTCGATGTTGGGAAGTGGCAGGTAGGAAGGGAAATCTGACCTGCTCCAAAAGGCAGCAATTAAAGTCTTAACCACGACCCATCTGTCGTGGGACGCTCTCCCCCCTCCAACCCCGCCTTTCGCCTGGCAAAGCCGTCCCGCGCTCTTTGTCTGAGCAGGGAAGAAGAGGAGATAGGTTCTAAGGCCCCAACAGCAAAAAGAAGGAAAATTTCCAGCGTGGGCGCACCCTCGGTGACCAAGCCCGGGGCCAAGAACCGCTCCGAAGTGGTGTGGCGCCTCCTCCTGCCCTCGGCTTTAGTGTCCTACGCTCGCCGCAGTCAGTCGGCACTTCTGTACCCCTGCATCCGTCCTCCTTGCCCGAAGCCACCCCAAGACCTGAAACGAAGCACTTCCCAGGCCTAGTCGTTAGGGCCGGTCGCGTCCAGACCTTTCTCCCCATTTAGCCCTTTGGCTGCCTTCAACTTCCAATAGGACTCTCGCGCCTCCTCGCCCACGTCCCTAGCAATTGAGTTTCTCCACCACCCTTCCAGCAGCCCTGCTTTGCTGCGGGGCATCAGGGCGCCTTCCCAGCCCCGGCTCTCTGCGGTTTCCACCCCTCTGGGCTCGCCGGGCGGGGGCGGGGCAGACCCTCACGAAGAGCCCGTGTGAGTGGCCTGGGCTGAGCAATGGGGTAGGGAGGAGGGATTATTTTGAGGTTAATTTCCTCCGTTTGGGGCCCAACCTCGAGTTTTGGGGTGGCATTCCTTAGGGGCTCAACAATCCCATGGTTTCCAGTCAGCTTGCATCCAGCCTCCTTTTCAGGGCTCTTAAACGAAGACACCCACACCTACCCGATGTCTGGCACCCGTCACCACCTGTTCTACGCGCACTCACTGAGGGTAACTCACCAGGTAGATGGCACCCTGGGCTGCTGCGGACGACCACTCACCGGGGCGTGCAGGCCGCCAGGTTCTGAGCGGGCACCTCTGCGCTCTTCCTCCACTTGCTGGCTTGAGCTCCCGGCCGCCGACTCCGCTGCACAGCCGCTAGTCCGGGGCTAAGCTCTGCGTGTTCGCAGGCTTGCAAAGGGGAACAACCAGGAGCGTGAGCGCGGCTGTTCTTGGCGCGCTCCGGGCGGCGCCCGCCTAGGCTGCGAGACCCGGCACAGCCAGAGGAGCAGCCAACGGAGTCTTCCCAGAACATCCCTTAGGCTCTACCACTCCTTCAGGAGAGTTTTGACCCGGGCGCCAGACCCGGGGCGCCTGCATACTGGGGCGTTGCAGGGGCTAGGTCTCCGCGTGTTCGCGCGCCCGCAGGTCCCGGCGCTCGCCGCCTCGCGGTGCACACACACCCTGGCTGCCTCCTGCGCTGCTGGTTGGAGGAATGCGGACTGCAGCAGTTAGGGACACGGGGCGCTAGGGGTGGGATCACTAAGTTGTTTCCCTTCTCAGCTCAACTTTCCGTATTTAAAATGCTCCGACAGAGCTCTGAGAGCAGGTCCTTAACTATTATTTCCGGGCTCTCAGTGGGTATAGAAGCGCGCGCGCGTGTGTTTGTGTGTATCAGGGGTGGGGTCCGGCCGTCGCTGAGGCTCCTTTTGGTGTGACACCCGCTTATTCCTTGCAACTCCTTCTCAACTTTGTGGATGGACTGCGTCTTTCCCAAGCTCCTGTCGTGACATCGCATTTACAAAACCACAAACACATAACAAGCCTCCCAAGGCCTTTAATACTCAGGGATGTTTTGTGAGGCCAGTTACCTGCCAGCGTCTTCCAAGTGGTCCAGACTGGGTTCAGGCCGCAGAGACTCTGGGATGCGGGAGTCCCGAGCCCCGCGCCCCAGAGAAGCCCTAGAAAGAGGGCTGCGGAGGCGGCGGCGCGGCTCTGACCCGGGACCAGTGTCTGGCCGGCGGAACCGTGCAGGGAAAGCTCGGATTTCGCTGCGGTCGGCTTCCTGGCCGTGGCTTTCTGAAGCCTGGCGTTTCATAAATATAGCCTGGCGTTTGCCCCTGAATTAGACTCTGTTTCCTTATTTAGCCCTTGCACAATGATTTTAGATGATGTCACTTAGAGCTAAACGAGAAAATTGATCTCAGATTTGCCTGGCCTTTAAAGCCTGGTTAAGCAGATTGAGAATTAAAAAGACAGAGGAAAAAGCAAAGGGGCGGGGGAGGATGGCGAGGTGCGCACCCGAAAGACTGTGAGCGGAGGGGAGGGCGTGCGGCGCTGCGAAGAGCGCCCCCGCCTCTTCTGGGCGGGGGAACTTCACTCACCAATGAAAAGTAGTCACTGACTGCAGAGAAAAAAAAAGTTTTCCTGTTGACTGTTGGAAGCGAATTGAGCAATTATCTAGTTTACCTTCTCCTCTTGGAAGTTAACGATTGGCGAGATCTTGGCTGCGTTATTGACACAACACTTTCTATTGATAGAAATAAGTAGTGATTGTCCTCGAGTCATTGGTGCGCCAAGAACTCTGCGATGGGCTGGCAGGAGTCCATTGGGCTGGGTAGGCAGGTTCGGCTGGTGATGCTGGGGAGGAGGAGGAGGAGGCTGCTGGTGGTGATGGTGCCCGTCCTCCTCTCCGCAGGTCTGTGACAAGCAGGGAACAAGGCAACGACGGCGCAGCCTGGCCGCGGCTGACAGACGCTGGAGACTCAGTCATGGACAGTACCTGCCACAACGCGACTGCCAAAATGTTAGCTACTGCTCCGGCCCGGGGCAACATGATGAGCACCTCCAAACCCTTGGCTTTCTCCATCGAACGAATCATGGCACGCACCCCCGAACCCAAGGCCCTGCCCGTCCCCCACTTCCTGCAGGGAGCCGTGCCCAAGGGGGACCCCAAGCACTCTCTGCATCTTAACTCGTCGATCCCCTGCATGATCCCCTTCGTGCCTGTTGCGTACGACTCGAGCTCCAAGGCAGGAATGACTGGCTCGGAGCCGCGGAAGGCGAGTCTGGAGGCTCCGGCGGTACCTGCGGCGGCGCCCGCAGCGCCCGCGTTCAGCTGCAGCGACCTGCTCAACTGCGCGCTGAGTCTCAAGGGCGACCTGGCCCGCGACGCGCTGCCGCTGCAGCAGTACAAGCTGGTAAGGCCGCGTGTGGTCAACCATTCTTCCTTCCACGCCATGGGAGCCCTGTGCTACCTGAATCGAGGTGACGGCCCGTGCCACCCGGCGGCCGGCGTTAACATCCACCCGGTGGCCTCCTACTTCCTCAGTTCCCCTCTGCACCCTCCGCCAAAAACGTATTTAGCTGAAAGGAATAAACTGGTGGTCCCGACGGTGGAGAAGTACCCATCGGGAGTAGCTTTCAAAGACTTGTCCCAGGCTCAACTGCAGCATTATATGAAAGAAAGCGCCCAACTTCTGTCGGAAAAAATCGCATTCAAAACCTCTGACTTCAGCCGAAGCTCTCCTAATACCAAGCCCAAAGTTTTCACTTGCGAAGTGTGTGGAAAGGCAAGTACTATGGAGAAGGGAGGTCCGTCTTCCTTCCTTCCTTCCTTCCTTCCTTCCTTCCTTCCTTCCTTCCTTCCTTCCTTCCTTCCTTCCTTCCTTCCTTCCTTCCTTTCCTTCCTTCCTTTCCTTCCTTCCTTCCTTCCTCTTTCCTTCCCTACTTTCAAATTTCATTTTATTTTATTTGTATACATTTCCTATAAGATTATTTCCTTACCCCTCCCCCCCTAGCCCCCCCCCCCCGTTTGATTTCAAAGTGTTTGTTGGGCTAACTTGTTCTGTGTGTTTAATTTTAAGGTCTTTAACGCACACTATAACTTAACCCGTCACATGCCAGTGCACACAGGAGCCAGACCCTTCGTTTGCAAAGTCTGTGGAAAGGGCTTCCGGCAAGCCAGCACCCTGTGCAGGCACAAGATCATTCACACCCAGGTGTGTGTTCATGGGTCCCAATTTCACCTGGCTTACTTCCAAGTGGTTTGTAGAAAAATAGCTGCTGAGCTCTTACTCTTTAGCATAAGGTTTGAAATGTGCTAGCTGGATGAGGGAAATGCCATGTTTTTGCCTTTGTTCTGCTTAAAAGCATGAGACAGCATTACTGTGTTTTTGAGTTTGCAGGATTCCCTTTAACAAAATGCCCTAACTTCCCACTTTTCTTCCCTTTCTCTTAGGAAAAACCTCACAAATGTAACCAGTGTGGCAAAGCATTTAATAGAAGTTCTACTTTAAACACACATACTCGAATACACGCAGGCTACAAACCGTTTGTGTGTGAATTCTGTGGCAAAGGATTTCATCAAAAAGGTATAGAACCCAGGAGGCCTTTCACGGTAGTCTTACCGAAAGTTCTAATCTTTTCCAGATATTTTAGAAAAAAAAATTATTTTTTAAAGTGTGGCTGATTACTGGAGCCTATGTTGACATTCCAACCTCCTATCAGTGTGTCTGATTAGTGTTAGAGAAAGGAATGGTTTATATACTGAGGGGGTATTTCCTAACCGCTTGTTCTCATTTTAAAAAATTGGATTAATAAATATGTTTTAATATGTGAAGGGAACGGCCTCTTTGTTGATATTTACAAGTAAACTTGGGGAGAGAAGTGCAGGTGGGAGGGCAGCCCCGCACCTGCTGTCCGAGCTGTGGCTGCTCTTCCTCTTGCTTTCCAATGGTTCACTCCAGTCTTTTCAAGCTCTCTTTTCAGATGCAGGTCCCTGTCATTTGTCTGTTTCAGGGAATTACAAAAACCACAAGTTGACCCACAGCGGGGAGAAGCAGTTCAAGTGCAATATCTGCAACAAGGCTTTCCACCAGGTTTACAACCTCACCTTCCACATGCACACTCACAACGACAAGAAGCCCTTCACCTGCCCCACGTGTGGCAAGGGCTTCTGCAGGAACTTTGACCTCAAGAAGCACGTCCGCAAGCTGCACGACAGCAGCCTGGGCTTGGCCCGCACATCTGCTGGGGAGCCCGGCACCGACCCGTCACCCCCTCTACAGCAGATGCCGCCTTCGACCTTGCCACCTCTTCCGCCACCGCTGCCACCCCCTGGGCCCCTGCAACCCGGGCTCCACCCGGCCCATCAGTGATCAAGGCCAAAGTCCTTCCCCAGCCCCTTTCGTGTCCCCACTACTGAGGCAACCCGGGAATAGAGCCGGGTCCTGCAGATCCAAGCTTGTCTGCAGACTCCAGGGCATGTTGAGTCCCACATGTTAGAGCTAATCAGAAGCCTCTGCATTTCCTGGCCTTTCGCCTCTTGCATGCACCTGCTAAATGGTTTTGTGTATTATATCCTATATAGCACTAACAATTATGAGAAAATTTGGGGTTTTGTTTCTGATTTTTTTTTTTAATTTGGAAAGACTTCATCTCGGGTGGAGAGATGGTGTTTGTTTTGTTTTGTTTTGTTTTTTTTAAAACAAAATTCTGCTGTATTTATTGAGATCTGTATTATCCTACCCGGGAATGCTGCACCATTTTAATTTTATTATTGTATATATTTCCATTGTGTTATTCTGCTGTCTCAAGATGCCTGCCGATTGTTTATTATCATTTCCTCTGTCCCTGAGGTAACGAGACACTGTGTGTATGTTATATATACACGCATAGATGTGTGTGCCTGTAAAGGCACGTTCCACATTCGTGAGCACATACACACACACATACACATTAGAGAAAGGTGATTCATTATGGATGAATTTGAATTTCGGTTTTGATTCTTGCACGTGAAAATTGATTCATTGTTGGAAATAAAGACTTGGCACATGCTTATTTAATCAACAAACTTCAGGGTTCTGTTCATATGATTCAGCTAGAGATCACTATTCTGAGCCTCTCATCCTTCCATATTCTTTTAAAGTCCAACCCTGTGTTAATATCACCCAACGTTTGATCTGAAAAATTCACCAAGAACAAACAATAGTCTTTTTAAACAGTTATAACTTTGGTAAAGTAATGAAATTTGACAAAGTTCAGAGACAGTAGATGTGGAGTTTTCCAATAGAAACATGTCTTTATCCTGGGCCATCTGATAGGTTTGCAGCGCTCAGTTAAATGGAAACAACCTATCTAGGAGAGGTGTGTAATATACATACCAAACATGCTTTAGGACAATACCATTCAGAAGGGTATCTATTGTTTGCTTCCTAAAGGCACATACGGACTTACACACAGCTGGCAAAAAGAGCCTCCCCATGTTTTTATGTGTGTGTATATGTTTATAGACGAATATACTTCCATTCAAGGAGCAAACATGGATGAAAACCAAAGTGTGGCGGGTGCCAGGTCCTTGAAATGCTTCAAGTGTTAATCAGCAGCTCCGCTGTGAGCTCGGGCTCTGGTGTTTTCTAACTGCAAGTCTCTCCTGTTTTCTTGCCAAAACAGTGAAACAACTGCTAAAGACTTTAATTAAGAGGGGTAATTAGTTCAGATTTATCAAAGCCGGGTTGTTAGACTATTAGCTGCTCAGTAGAAGCTGCCAGACAAATCCATAGCGCAGCGCAGCGCAGCCATCCCACGGCCGCGGGACCACATCCAAGGAGAGGTGCTGGGGAAAGAGGGCCGCAGGGGTCCCCGCCTCGCCACCGCGGTCCCCGCACCCCTGCCAGCTCGCTGGGTGCGTCTCGGCCCCTCCCTCGGCCTGGGGCTCCCGGCGGGCCCGGCTGCCGCGGACCGTCCGCCGCAGGTCCACGCGAAGGGCGCCGGCTCCAGAACACCCAAGACTACCTTCCTGCGCCTGGGGCAGGGCAGCGTCGCCCACTTTTGGGGCGCCCCGACGGATGCAGGAGGGAGGCGCGGGGAACGAGTCTAACCTTTGCTGTCCCGCCTCACTTTTGCTGTCTTGCGGGGCTCAAGGAAATGTGGCGCCATCAGCCAAAGGCGGGACGAAGGACGAAGATGGACAAGGGGCACCGCGGGGGCATGGCCGCGATTTCCTTAGCAACCAGAATCCGCATTTCAAGGCAGGGAAAGACTGACGCGGCCGCCGCGAGCCCACGACCCGAGGGGCTCCTCAGCGGCCCAAAGGGCAGGGAGGCGACAGCCCGGGAGAGGATCGAGGGCCAGGGGGTGAGCGGGCCCCGCTGGATAGCCACGCCAAGTCCAATCCAGGTCCCTCTCGGGTTGGGGAAGCCCGAGACGCGAAGCGCGGAGTTGTACCGGAGGGTTCGGAGAACAGAGAATTACTTATTCCACGCGCAAACACGGGGTCCAACCGCTTCCAGCTTTTACCCCAGGACACACGCCCTTCGCCATCCCAAAGCCCTCGCGCACTGGGGCTTCTAAGGCCAGGCCCAGCGATCATTAGATCGAATCCCCACGATTCTCTTTTCCTGACATCCCCACACCTCATCTTATCCTTTGCTGCGACCATATCCATGCTAGATTTGACTCAGAAAGAGATGGAGAGTGGTGGAATTCCGTAGTTGGGTGGATTCTGAATCGACGGGGCTGGCAGAAGTGCAGCCTCTCCCTGAATATCGCCGCTGATTGAAAACTCTCAACCCAAGCGCTGGCTACGTTCCCTCACAGAGGGAGTTTCTGGAAATGTCGTAGTATATGGGTAACCACCTTTTGGAGGTGGCTTAAGCGGATCTTGAAAGCATTTGTTCTCATTGAGTAAACATAATGAGGTCAGGGGTCATTTTAAAGGGCAGAAAATGGCCTTTGTTTCGTGAGCTTATCCTTAATAAGTATTTGAACTGATTCTCGAAACCCCGGGATGTAATTCTTGCAGACTTTCAAGGTGACACTATTTTACTGGTGAAAAGCAAGTTGAACATTGTTGAGGAAAATTACCAAACCACAAAATACTTACAATGAGGAAGTACTTATATGTGGTATTCGCACCTTCTAACCCATGGTGTGCTTTGACTTGATATTGAAAACAGAAGTCTTCTATGGAAGGATAGAGTTGGTCTCGGTGGGTGGGGGGAGAGGTGGAAAAGAGAGAGAAAGAGAGAGAGAGAGTAGCACAGTGTGTGTGTTGAGGGAGGGGTCTGTTATTGTAACTGGAATGACTGTATAGGTCTAATTTGGGATGGTACAATAGTTCCAGAGAAGGCAGGCAAAAGGAAACAGTTGTCTGCCTGCTTACAGGTTTGAGTAGCTTGAAGTGGTGGTGATTAAGTAGGAGAAGCCAGAGGAAATTCTCTAAAATAAGCACTCAAGAGAACTACTTGTCAGGAGGCGAATTATCGATGAACTTTGGTTTATGACAAAGCTGTTAGAGCTTACTAAACATCAAGGAGAATCTCCTTAAAGATAGTGTGAGTTTAGAGATTAAGTGGGGGGTGGGCAGATAAAAATTGATGAAGAGGGATACTTGGCTAATAGTCAATGGATGACCTCACAATTCTGCCCCCTCCAACAAATACTAAAAGGTGATTTTCCCCCTTAACTATCCAACCTGTATGTGTGTGTCTGTATGTGCTTACATAAATGTTAATGTTCATTCATGAAACAGGTACCATAAACGTATGAATAGTAAATTGGCTCATCCCAGCCCACCATCTTTTTACCAGCAAACTCACTCATGTTTAATAAGGAAGAGTGGTCAACATTCAGCCTATCTGCAGAGGAAAATGGTTTATCTTCAGCTCTCTCTGGTGAAATTAACTTTTGGTAGAGAGGAAGGTTGACCATAGGTCTTCAAGAACAAATTTTAGAAAGTTATTCACCTGAAGTTTTATGTTTTGGTCAGTTTTGGAAATAAGAATATAGAACAGAATTAATAATGTAAGTTCTGTGCAATTTTAACTCAGTGCACCTATTTTTTAACCTACCAATTTTAACTCAGTGCAAATCCTGATTTCCAAATATCTCTTCCCAAAGGATAAAATTTTTTTTAGACTCAAAATTTTACTTTGAGAACAAGTTATTGTGCAAGATTAGAACTAAGGTGTCATTTTTTATCAGTAGTAGATGAAAGCATTATTTAGGGCCCTAATCAAAGGAGTTACCTGTTAGTTTATGAGTTTTTTATAGAGATTTGCTCCTTTACGAATGTGGAAAAAATGAATCCAAAGGTGTAATGGAATCATGATTCCCAGAATCTCTGCGCCCTGTTTGATAGATGCCTCTTTCTTAGTGGTAGTTAGCAATGTCAGCAATCATATATTTTTTAAGATTTTATTTATTTATTTGACAGAGAGAAAGAGATCAAAAGTAGGCAGAGAGGCAGGCAGAGGGAGAGAAGGAAGCACGCTCCCTGCTGAGTAGAGAGCCCAATGTGATGTGGGGCTCAGTCCCAGGACCCTGAGATCATGACCCAGCTGAAGGCAGAGGCCTAACCCACTGAGCCACCCAGGCACCCCTCCAGAGACCATAATTTTGTTAGAATCGGTGACAACTCAAAGCATGAGTAAATTATAACTGTAATGGGTATGTTTTGTTTTTGTAAAGTATTCATCCCCAAATAGACAATATAAAATATAAATTATCTTAAATTCAGATTTGGGGAAGAAACAAAAATATTTTCTTGGTTACTTTGTAAACCTTTGTAGATTTTTGTTACACTTCAGGTTTAGAATTTTTAAGGAATCATGACTTACTCTGTTACCAAACAATGCATATTTAACATGAAAATTAAAGACAATCCTAAATTTCAATGGGTAAGAATATAAAGTTGTTGAATTGTCCTGAAAAAAAAACACAAAAACTCGAACCAGATTAAAATACTGCCTTTTTGCTATGTTTTTGCTAAACCACAGACTACTTCCACACAAGAAATTATATACTTCCATTAGGTTAATTTAAAAACCAAAAAATAAGGGCACTTGGGTGGCTCAATCATTAAGTGTCTGCCTTCAGCTCAGGTCATGATCCCAGAGTCCTGGGATGGAGCCCTGTATCATGCTTCAGCGGGAAGCCTATTTCTCCCTCTCCTCCTCCCCCTGCTTGTGTTCCCTCTCTCGCTGTCTCTCTCTCTGTGAAATAAATAAATAAAATCTTTAAAATAAATAAGTAAAAACAAAACCCAAAAAATAAACCATATTTGTAAGTAGAAGATACCTTATTAGGAATCTCATTATTTCTAGAAATCAAGGCACATGTTCACTCCAGCTCCAGGGCATACTAACTAAAAGCAAATATTATAAAGACATATTAATCAACACACTGGTTATTTGTGTACTCTTAGTGCTGGAGCAATTGCCAGTTCAAGCCACGGTAGGTTATCTTACTCCAGGCAGTAGACAAGAGGAGGAAGACTGGTGTTTAAATGACCTTGACAGGAAAATCGGCCTCTGTTATTATATTTTTCTGCTTGTATTGTGACATGTTGCTCATAATGAACTTTAAGCAAAAGTCAGAATCCATCATGCACTTGAATGGGCACAAAGTTATTACAAATACTCATGTATACTGTTTGTTCAAGTTTGAGGTGACATTGGTATCAAATGAAATCAAATTGCTATTGATCTTATGGAGATCAAGTTACTAAATAAAGACAAAATAAAATTCTGTCAATACAAGTGTCCAGGACTCGTATTTTGCTGTCAAACAAACAAATGTCACTCCTGGGCACAAAGGTGGGAGTGGGGAGAGAAAACATCACGTAACAGTTCCTAAGTGGAGCTAGAAATCTATCTTAAAAGGAAGAACAGATCTTCAGTCTGATTTAACTGTGTCCTTCTTGATAATAACAATATAGACATTTTGTGTGTAAACAATCTAAAAGTTCAGACCTCTCCGATGCGGATCCCTCAGATCACAGTAACAAACATGGTGACGTCTTCTAATGACTCACCATAGAAATGTAATTTTTCCGCTAAATGTGAACAAATCTGGAGTAGGTGAGACATTCCACAAATGTAATTTTTTAATGCAAGTCTCTGAATAAGGTTTGCATCTTTAAAATTTCAGCAAAAGGGGTGCCTGGGTGGCTCAGTGGGTTAAAGCCTCTGCTTTCAGCCCAGGTCATGATCTCAGGGTCCTGGGATCAAGCCCCACATCAGGCTATCTGCTCAGCAGGGAGCCTGCTCCCCCCCTCCCCCACCTCTCTGCCTATTTGTGATCTCTCTCCTGTCAAATAAATATATAAAATCTTAAAAAAAAAAATTCACCAAAAACCAGAGTTTGGAACAAACTTCTACAGGACAAAGAACCCAATAGAAAGGGGGAGAGGGAGAAGGAGAGGAAGAGGAGAAAGAGGAAGAAGAAGGACAGGTCGAAAGGAAGAGGAGGGGACCAGGACAGGGAGAACAAGAAAACCCATCATTTAAAAGAGATTTTAAAAACAGAATAACTGGGGCACCTGGGTGGCTCGGTCTGTTACGCATTCAATTCTAGATTTCAACTCCGGATCTCTGGGTGGTGAGATGGAGCCCTGCATAGGGCTCCCCACTGGGCATGGAGCCTGCTTAAAATTATCTTTCCTCTCCCCCTGCCCCCACGCTATTCCCCTCTCTCTAAAAAAAAAAAAAAAAAAAGATAAAATAATAAAAAAATAAAAATACATAAATTTAAATTAAATAAAAACAGAATAACCAATTGCCATGTATGACTCTCCTTTCAATCCCAAATCAATCAAATGAACTATAAAAATAAAAGTCACTTATGACACCTGAGAGTACTGGAAGTCTGAACACTGACTGGGTGTTTAATGAAATTAAGGAGTTATGTTGATTTTTTAAGATATGAAAAAGAGTATTTTGGTTTTGTTTAAAAAACAGTGTTTTTAGAGCTATGTATTCAACTATTTAAGGGTGAAACAATAACATGTTTGGGACTTGCTTAAAAATAATATAGGAGAAGGGAAGTGAATTTAGGTATGGACCAATCAGATTGGCCATCAATTGAAGGTGGATGGGCAGAGGTTAAGAATCTCGAGCAGATTCCTGACTGAGCACAGAGCCCAGTGCAGAATTGAACTCATGACCCTGAGATCATGACCAAAGCTGAAATCAAGAGTCTGGTGCTTAACCAACTGGGCCACCCAGGTGCCCCAATATTCAGGGGTTTATTGAAAGGTGATACATAAAAGGGAAACTATCTCAGCATTATATAGTCATTCTGAGTCCCAAAAAAACCCAGAACTAAAACTCAGTATTCATTTATCCTTCATTTATCATTTCATCAATTCATTCAAAGTGCAAGGGGCACCAGCTTAAATGTGCGATAGGACATAAGACTCAGATTATTTTATCTTCCTGGAATTTATATTCTAGCAAGGGAAACAGAAGTCAACAATGATTTGAAGTTGTTTATAAGTGTGAACAGAGTGCTATGTGTTCCGATAACAAGAGTAATCTTTGGAGCAGCCTGAAATCTAGTGTTCCATTTCTTTTCATTCACTTAGAGCTATGATTTCAATTTGGGGGCAATTTTCTCCTAGAGGGCATTTGGCAACATCTGGGGACGTTGCAGTTTCTGCAGCTGTGAAGGTAATACAACTGGCATCTACTGAGTAGAAGCCACAGATGCCACTAAATATCCTAAAAATGTGTAAGACATTTCCCTACAACAAAAAAATTATCTGGTCCAAGGTGCGGATAGTACCAAGATTGAGAAACTGACCTCAGAGGCTCTAATTCCTCAGATTAGGTTCTGATGAGATCAATTTAGTGTCTTCATTTGATGTGTTTGCCTGGTTAGTGATTCACAGTCTATGACACTGTGGCCTAGGGTATCAATTTTTTCTCCTGCAGTGTCCAGTATGCTATTAAGCCCATTCAGTAAAAATTTTATTTCGGATATTACATGTTTCAGTTCTAGAATATCCATTTATTCTTCTTTTATAGTATCCTGTTCTTTTCTACTGAGATTCCCCATCTATTTGCTCATTATGCCTAATATTTTCCTTTGGATCACTGAAAACTTTTATATTAGTTGTTTCAGAGTCCTTTCCTGCTAATGCCAACATCTATGTCATCTTGGGATATGTTTCTATAGCTTATTCTTCAGGTCATATGTCACATGTTTTTTGCTTCTTTCTGTGTGTATTAATTTTTTTATTGTTTACTAGATATGTAATATGAGTTACTGCATTATTAATTTTTATATCCTTTAAATAGTGATGAGTTTTTTTTAAAATAGGCAGTTAATTTGCTGGTGAATCAGCATGATCCTATTGAAGCTTGGGTTTAGGTTGCGTTAACGAACAGTCTGTGGTAGCCATAGTTAAGATGTGGTCTCAGCTAAATGCTTTGATATTCAGCAAGTCTCTCTACTCTTGCTGGTCAGAATTCCAACAACCGTCAGCACTGGCAAACTCTAAAATCTCTGTGTAGTTCAGAGTCCCCCAGTTATTCTCTACCAGGCTTCGTAGAATTTCTTTCTATACATATACAGCTTAATATTTGGCCAAAGACTCAAGGGGACCCCATGCATATTTCTGGAGAGCCCCCCTTTATACAGTTCTTACTCTATCTTCCATTTTCCAGCGACTTTAGCAGTCCCACAGTCTGGTATGTTTCTCCATCCAGCAAGATAGTTGCTTTCTTTTTAAAGATTTTATTTATTTATTTGTTTGTTTGTTTGTTTGAGAGAGAGAGACAGAAAAAGAGGGAACACAAGCACGGGGAGTGGGACAGGGAGAAGCAGGCTTCTCCCCAAGCAGGGAGCCTAATGCAGGGCTCAATCCCAGAACCCTGCTGTCATAACCCCGGCCAAAGGCAGCTGCTTAATGACTGAGCTACCCAGGTGCCCCCAGATGTTTTCTTCCAGTTTGGGTTCACTTCCCTGTGCCTTGCTTTGTAAAAAGTCTCCATCGCTAAAGGCAGAAGATGGAATACCATGTGGTTGGTGGGGTAGCTGGGTATTTTTACTTTTGAGGAAATTTAATCTTTCACTTATATAATCATTTATATAAAAAAGTTAGAAAAGTGGACCAGAACTCAGGATTACCCTTAATCTCACAAATTGGCAGAAAATGTTGCATAATCCATGGTGCAACTTCATACATGTTTATACAGTACACATGCATATATATTGTTATTTAATTAAGCACAAAGGTTTCATAAAGTGAGTTTAAAATATGAGAAATATATATATATTAAGAAGTAACTAAAAATAATTAAAAGTATGAAAAGTACAGTGGGAAAGAACTGAGAGTCTCTCAAAGAGGTTCTAAAGAAGTCTTGGAGTGGGAGAAGTGGATATTTGAAAAAGCTTTCCTGAGAAAGTGATTTTAATGGGAGCCACCTTCTATAACCCTATCTTTTTTGGCAAGAGACACATCTTAGAGAATGAAAGAAAATACAATTCTAGAACAAAATTTTACCATTCTACTGTGATCCTCAGAATTGATCTTTAGAATCTATGGTGAGACAAGTCTTAAAATCTAGGCTTTTTTAAGAAACAAATGATTTTTCTTAGTTTCAAAATCCACATTTAGTCCTAAATATCTTGGGGGCAGTTTTAAATATTAATCTCAAACATACAAAAGATAAAGAATATAAGCATTTCTTTAACAATTGTTTGGCTTGTGACAACAGTAGGTTGATCTTGGAGAATGATACTTGGATTATGAAACTTAATCGGGGGCTGTTTCTAATTATAGCTGTTGTCCATTGACTGTCTTCGGGAGTAAATGAATATGTACCTTGGGATGGCATGTCACTATCTATTTACTGAATGTTCCTTCTGTAATAATGAGTAATGACTGCCTAAAGCCACTTATTTTCACTTGGAAAGGACAGCAGTATATTTTGTCTTATCTTTGAGCTATGTAATTTCTCATGCTCTCTGCACAACCTGAACTACTAGATACTTGAGTCTCACTATCCCTTAGAAAATCATGTCTATCCACTGTATTGATTATATCATGTTGATTGGCTTTATTGAGCAGGAAATTGCAAGTCTATAAGCCTATCATTAAGAATGCCCTTTTGGGGAGCGTTCTTTATAATAATTGACTGAGGAAAAAGTATGAGCCTAGTATAAAGGTTGCTTCACATGATATGCTGACACTAGTCAGAAGTGAAACCTGGAATGTTATAATCCCAAATAGAGGACAACTTCAAAGACTAGTAAGGGAAATACTCCTTTGGGAAAGAACTTTTGAGTAAATATCTGATTATCCATTTGAAGGAGATATGGAAAGAAGGATGGATACACATTTATTCTTAATCAGTAGCTAATTGTTTACGAGATGGTCAAGAACTGAGAAGGAACATGATGGAAAAATTTATGAAAAGGAGATCTGGAAAACAGACATGTGAATGGACCTTTCTGAGTGGCCTCACATCTGAGGATATTTCTATCCTATATGATTGGGACAATCCACAACAGTGATGAAATGTCATTATTATTAGGTAGACAAGATTATCTCTTTCCCCATTGATCCCATACCTGCCCATCATAAACAAAGTGACAGTGATGACAAGGGTGAAAGTTATATATGGGCTCAATGGACTTTCTTGTCACTAAGACCGATGTGGCTTTCATGGATGAATGACATCCTTGCCAATAGTAGGATCTAATGAAGAAAGAGCCTTTGGTATGGTACTACAGGAACAGCTGTCTACCTGGCCATATACTGATCACATCGGACTGCTTCCTCATGGAGGACAGCATGTTGTTTTTGCTGGAGTAGACATTTATCATGTATAGGGGTTTGTCTATCTTGTGCACAGTGTTTTCTGCCAGCACTTCCATCCATGGATTCTCTAAATTCCTCATTTACGTTCATGCCACATGAATTTTTTAGATTAAGGACTATTACAGCAAGAAAATGGAACCTGCGAATATACAGTGAGTTTATAGGAGGTATTTGAAATGAATAAAATGGGTAAACCCTTCAACACACACAACTGACTAACACTATCCATCATATATAAAGAAACTTATAAATTAAAAAGAAATGACAAAACTAATAGAAAAACAAGCAAACCTTGACAAGGAATTACAAAGGAAGAAACCAAAAGTGCTCATATTCATGTGAAAAGATACTTAATCTTCTTAGCAATCATCAAAATGCAAATTATCACCCCAGCGAGATACAGTTTTATACTTAACCAATTGGACAAATTAAAATTTTTACAATAGCAAGAATAGTGAACACACAGAACATCCACAATACCTATACACTCTTGATGGGGAAGGAAACCATAATAGTTTCAGAAATCACTTTAGAAGACATATTGGCATTATCTAGCAAATTTGTCTATACACTTTTCCTATCACCTCAAAATTTTTCCATTAGCTGTGAAACTTAGAGAACTTCTTGTACATGGTACCAGGGACTTACAGGTACAAGGGTAGAAGTATTCATAATTGCACTGCTATAATTATAAAAAATTGGGAACAACTTAAATGTCTATTAACAGGAAAATACATAGATTGTGGTATGCTTACACAATGTAATAGTATACAGCAGTGAAAATAAATAAATAAATGACTACTACCTGTAACAACATGAATAAATCTCAGGAACAGAGTTTGAATAAATATGCAGGTTACTGAAGGATGCACACTATGTGAATCCATTAATACATAATTTTAAAAGCATCTGTGATAAACCTACCAATAAGACCCAGAAATGAAGAACAAAAATTTGGAGTAACTGCTACCCATGAGCAGGAAAAAAGCAAATGAGGAAGAATATGCAGGAGGTGTCAATGCTATTAGTTATGGTCTTTTTGTTAAAATAGACAATTACAGAGATGTTTGCTATGATGAATTCCTAATAGATTTTATAGCTATTATTTTCCATCTGATTAACACTTAATAGAAAAAGTTTAGGGCACCAGGTGACTCATTCGGTTAAGTGACCGACTCTTGATGTCAGCTCAGGTCATGATCTCAGGGACCTGAGATTGAGTCCTGTCTCCAGAGTGGAGACTGCTTAAGATTCTCTCTCTCCCTCTCCCTCTGCCCTTCCCCAACCCTCTCTCTCTCCCTCTACCTCAAAAAAAAAAAAAGAAAAGTTCAGAAAAACCACTACATTTTGGAACCTCTAGGATACATCTAAATCTCAAGGATATTTAAGGCCTTAAATATAGAATGAGGGTAGAATTATCTTTGGGGCTCCTGAGGGCTCAGATAGTGATCTCCAGGTCCTGGGACTGAGCCCCATGTTGGGCTCCCAGCTCAGCGAGAAATCTCCTTTTCCTTCTCCCTCTGCCTTTCCCCCTGCTTGGGCTCTCTTTGTCTCTCTGTATCTCTCTCAAATGAGTAAATAAAAAAATATTTTAAAAATTACCTTCAAGATAGTTTTTTTTTTTAAATTTTTTATTTTATTTTATTTGAGAGAGAGAGAGCACAAATGGAGCAGCAGGCAGAGAGAGAAGCAGAATCCCCTCTGAGCTGGGAGCCCTCCGCAGGACCAGATCGCAGGACTCTAGGGTCATGACCCAAGTGGAACGCAGATGCTCAACTGACTGAGCCACTCAGGCACCCCAAGATAATTTTAAGTTTTATTTAAGCAATCACTGTACCTAACATGGGGGTCAAACTCAGGACCCCAAGATCAAGAGTCACATGCTCCTCTGACTGAGCCAGCCAGGCGCCCCTTCGAGATAGTTTTTAATCAACTAAATAAAACCAAACCAAACCAAAGTTTTACAGTTATCATTGTGAGAGGAGAATAAATGTCTTCTTATCTACTTGTACTTGTACGTGAACATAATATTCCTAGGAAGATATGCAAGAAACTGGTAACTTACCTGAGAACCTGCAGCTGTAAGGGTGGGAAAGTTGGGGGGGGAGAGGTTTTACCTACAGCACCACCCCCACCTGCAGTTTCACTATCTGCAGTTTTGTCAAAGACAGCTCCGAAGAAGATGGTCCTCCTTCTGACGAATCTGCAGAAGGTCGATAGCGGCCTAACCTTACCTCAAGATGCTACGTCATTCTCCTCCCGTCATCTCATTACGTAGGCATTTTACCTTGTCGCTTCACCACCAGAAGGGTAAGTACGGCTGAATAAGGTATTTAGAGACAGTTAGACAGGGAGAGACAATATTCACAAAACTTTTATTACAGTCTGTTGTTATAATTGTTTTCTTTTACTAGTTAATTGTTATTAAACACTTATTGTGCCTATTTTATAAATTAAATCTTATCATAGGTGTATATATATATATATAGGAAAAAATGTAAGTACATACTGGGTTTGGTACTCTCCATAGTTTCGGGCAACCACTGAGGGTCTTGGAACATATACCCTGAAGATAAGGGGGGACTACTGTATATCCTTTTGTTTTTGTTTTTAAGATTTTATTTATTTGTGAGAGGGAGAGAGAATGAGCGAGAGGGAGCACAAGTAGGGGGGAGCAGCAGGCGGAGGGGTAGGCAGGCTCCCCGCCAAGCAGGGAGCCCAAGATGGGGCTCCATCCCAGGACCCTGGGATCATGACCTGAGCGGAAAGCAGACGCTTAAGGACTGAGCCACCCAGGCGGCCCTACTGTAGATTTTGAACCGGAAGTGTACTGTGCACGCTTGAATTGTGAATCAGTTTAAGTGTGGGGTAGATCCTGTTACTAGCCTATCAGTCATTTTTCCTTTCTTCCATGCTGGAATAGACCTGATTTGTTTCAGGTGTTCACATTCTGACTTGTGAAATCGGAATCTGACTTGTAACTTCGGTATATTTTGCTTAATTTATGCTTATCATTGTGGGGTTTTTTTCCTTGTTAGGGGGTTTTGAGAGTGAGCAGGGTATTGGTAAATATTTAACAATTGGCTCTCAAAAAAAAAAAAAAGGCCAGGGTCTCCTGAGTGGCTCAGTCAGTTAAGACTGTTTAAGTTAGGGGCTCCTGGGTGGCTCAGTGGGTTAAAGCCTCTGCCTTCGGCTCAGGTCATGATCTCCTGGTCCTGGGATCGAGCCCCGCATCAGGCTCTTTGCTCAGCGGGGAGCCTGCTTCCCTCTCTCCCTGCCTGCCTCTCTGCCTGCTTGTGATCTTTCTCTCTGTGTCAAATAAATAAATAAAATCTTTAAAAAAAAAAAAAAAAAGACTGTTTTAAGTTAAACAGTCAGTTAAGTCAGTTTGCCTTCTGCTGCGGTCATGATCTCAGGGTCCTGGACTGGAACCCCGAGTTCAGTCGGGCTCCCTGCTTGGCGGGAAGTGTGCTTCTCCTTCTTCCTCTCCTCCTGCTTGTATTCCCTCTCTCACTATCTCTCTCTCTGTCAAACAAATAAATAAAATCTTAAAAAAAAAAATCCTGATTTGTAACATTCAGCAGTTTCCCTGGTGTAAATACTCCCACTGTGGCTGATTTAATCTACCAATGTGACATCAACTGGCTCCCGAAATTCCTGAAAATTTAACAGTTGACTCTTGCAAACCAGTACAAGTCACACACCCCTGAGAGGGAACACCTGATTGTTTCTGCCAGTGATATAAATGAGGGAAATTATTCTGGGAATTATTTGGAGGAAAGCTTTCATTACTAATAAAAAGAGATTCAGAAGAACAAAACAATCCTTTTTTTTCTGGGGTCTTTTCCAGCTTTTTTATTGTGGAAAAACAATTAGCAAACATGAACGATTTTTATGGTAAACATATATACTCATCATCTAGATTCTCCTGTTAATATTTTACTAAATTTGGTTTATCGCATATCTATCCATCTGTGACTCCATTGATCTCTTATTTCTTAATGCACTTCAAAGTAAATTACAGATGTCAACTTGTACCCTTTTCACTACATGAGCATGTATAATATTAACTAGAGTTCGTTATATGTTTATAGCTTTTTTCTTTTGAAATAAAATTTACACATGAAATGTAAAACTCTTAAGTGATAAACGCATCTACTGTGTAACCCAAATTCCCACCAACATATAGAACATTGCTCTCACTCCAGAAAGTTCCCTTATTCTCCTAAGTCAATCCTCACCTCTTCCCCCAAGAAGCACCTATTCTATTTTTTCTATTATAATGTTGCCTATTCTAGAATTTTGTATAAATAGAATCATACATTATGTACTCTTTTGTGTAAGACTCTTCAGTCAGCATAGGTTTTTGTTTTTGTTTTAAAGATTTTTATTATTTATTTATTTTGACAGAGAGCGAGAGATCACAAGTAGGTTGAGAAGCAGGTAGAGAAAGAGGAGGAAGCAGGCTCCTTGCTGAGCAGAGAGCCCCATGTGGGACTCTATCCCAGGGGCTCCATCCCAGGACCCTGAGATCATGACTTGAGCCAAAGGCAGAGGCTTTAACTCACTGAGCCACTGAGGCACCCCCAGCATAAGGTTTTTGAGATTTATTCCCATTGTTGCATGTGTCAATGATTTCTTCCTTTTTTAATTGTGTAGTAATATTGCGTTGTATGAATATACCACTGTTGATGTGTTCTTCTATTAGCGAATATCTGGGATTTTTCCAGTTTTTGACTATTTTGAGTAAAGTTGCTATAAACATTTTATACAAATCTTTATGTGGAAATATGTTTTTATTTCTCTTGAGTAACCACCTAGAAGTGGGATTGTTGGGTCAAAAGAAAGTGTGTCTTACTTTTATAAGAAAGTTTTCCAAGATGGTTACAAAAAATAAATGCAAGCCCTAAGTATTCCACATTCGGCATTGTGGTAGGCGTATAGTGGTACCTTATTTCCTTGAGGACTAATGTTGTTGAGCACTTTTTCATGTGCCTATTAGCTGTTCATTCTTTTTAATAAAATATTTATTGAAACATTTTATCTATTTGTTTAATTGGGTTGCTCATCTTTATATCTAAGTTGTAGGAGTTATTTATATATCCTAGATAGCAATCTAAATATTATAGTGTTTTTATTTGTTGCCTAGAACTTTAGATGCCACCTTGTAATATGAAGGAAGATAAGTTGAAAAGAACATGCTGAAGAGTATAAATCTGCAGGGAACCTACACCTGAATGGTTTCATCAAGCTGCTGAGTTAATTACCTATTGCAGATTTACTTCTAGACTTCTAATGAGGGGAAGTAGAAATTATTTTTGGAGGTAGATTCAGCATAAAGCTTAAAAATCAAGGTGTTTCTCTTGCATAGGACTTTCTAAGACCTGGAGAGTGGCCTAGTAATATTAAATTTGTAATGTTACATTCTTTTGCATGAAACGATCCTCAAAAATGGTAGAAGCTTCAGGGTTCATAATGCTTGAATCTGCCTAAGATCTTCCATTGCTGAAGTCATTTTGACTTGTAATTTCTGTTATTTGGAGCTAAAAGCATCTTAAAAAATGAAGAGGTAATGTGGCGTTTGTATCCTTTAGCATCCTCTGACAGAAAATAAATTCTGTCTTTTCTTTCTTTTTCCCTCTTTTGTCAGAGCATATTCTCAAGATTGGGACCACTTAAAAAAAAAAAAAAGATTGGGACCACTTGCCAGATATCATCATCATAATATTTACTTTTGAATAAGAGAGTGGGGCCTCTCTCCTTAAGAAAACAAGTGGCCCTGGGTACTAACTTGGGATTTTGGAGGACAACCCATAAAACTGGATCTGTGTATCTGAAAAGAAAAGGAATTTGCTGAGTGGAAATTGTTTGGCTCACAACTCAGTTGCTTACAGTTTGGATCACAGACCTTTGAACTGAACTCAGAAACAAAGGGAGGCAAAGAAAAGAATAGTCATGAGCTGCTCAGGATGATGTCATAGGCACCATTGCCGCTGGATACCTAACACGAACACAGCCATGGGTCCTGCTGCTAATATCTCAGAACGAAGAATCCTGGCCAGAAATACTACATTGGCCTTTCAGAGAATGGTGTTTAGATGTCTACTCCATTCATCTTCCTGAGCTTCCCCAGATTATAGATTCAAGGCTCATTAAAAAGTCCTCAAAAATGAGTTACAAAAGATCCTTTCTTTCTTCCCCCTTGGCAACATTCTATGCTGGCTGGTAGAGTACGTTGAAGAGTAGCATATAAGGGAGGAACCCTGTGATGAAATACAATTTTTTTCCTCTACTTGGCTATCTGAAATACCTTCACAATTTTAGGAAGGAAACACATTCTGAGAAAAGTTTCCGTAAGAGCATTAAAAACGATTTTTTTTGTTGTGGTTTCAGGAGGAATTTAGATTACTAAAATATATAAATACGATAAGAAAATAAAGTCTAAAGTTAACAGATGAGAAAATAAAGCCAGGAGGGGCACCTGGGTGGCTCAGTTGGTTAAGCAGTTGCCTTTGGCTCAGGTCATGATCCTGGATTCCGGGGATCGAGTCCCGCATCGGGCTCCCAGCTCCATGGGGAGTCTGCTTCTCCCTCTGACCTTCTCCCCTCTCATGTTCTCTCTCTCACTCTCTCTCTCTTTCAAATGGATAAATGGATAAATGGAATCTTTAAAAAAAAAAAAAAAAAGAAAAAGAAAAAAAAAAAATGAAGCCAGGAAGGATAAAATCAAGCCTGGACTAGGTTTAGGACATGAAACTGTGTTGGCTGATCTTGTTGGTTTACAGGCACTGAGACACAAGTTTTGTTTTACGCTTTCAAAAAGCAAATGTGAAAAGGGAGAAATCATCACTGGTGTGATTGACTGTACCTAAACAAAGATTTGGTGCAAAGAAGTAAAACGACATTAGAAGTGAGGCAAGGTGGGGCGCCTGGGTGGCTCAGTTGGTTGAGCAACTGCCTTCAGCTCAGGTCATGATCCTGGAGTCCTGGGATCGAGTCCCACATCGGGCTCCCAGCTCCATGGGGAGTCCGCTTCTCACTCTGACCTTCCCCCCTCTCATGCTCTCTCTCACTGTCTCTCTTTCCTAATAAATAAATAAATAAATAAAATCTTTAAAAAAAAAAAAAGAAGTGAGGCAAGGTGGAGATTTCCAGAGTAAGTGTACCTAGAGAGGACACAGTGGATGTAGTGAATTTCATCCTCAAAGGGTCTCTTACAGTAAACACCCAACTCTTAAAAATCGTGTCCTACTGCACATTGATGAGATGGGAAAGTAAAACTTAACATCCACTGGAGGGCCTAGCAGTTTGATTCAGGAATTCAGTTCTTCTTCTTTCTTTTTTTTTCCCCTAAAAATAGAGATTCTATGGGTATCGTTTGACTGTATTTCAGGTACTTTTTCATGAATGTTGAGTCTCCCCTAATGGAGATTGAAAAATGTTCAGCATCGATGAGTTAAGGTTACAAAACCTGTAATATATATTGCTAATTAAATCAATAAGCAATGTTTTAAATATCAGTAGAGATGGAGGATTGAATTAAAATCCCATTATAAAAATTGAGGCATCAGATTAAGTTACATGATGGAATAGATTGCTACACTACAGTGGCATAGAGGAGGTCTGAGGGATATATTTACACAGGGTCAAGATTCCTGTAGGATGTTAAATTTAGACTTTGCTCTCACCTACAATAAATCATTAAAATCCTTTTTTTTTTTTTTTTTCTGTTATAGGGCAGAGCTGCATTGAGTTTAGCCTGGAGAAATTTCAAAGTGATTGTAACCAAATACTCACCTCAGCCATAAACAACAACAACAATACCCCCTCCCCACACACACACACAACAAATAACAAACCCCTCTCAGAAAACCTCAGGTTATTCTGTAATATATAACACTAGGAGATGTTACTTTGCTCATTGATGAACTTTCCAAGATAAACTGGTTGTAAATATATAGCCAATTAGGATAGAAAATTGACTATACTTTTAGCTTGGAGAGCTGTCATCCTCAAATTGTAGCAAGTTATTACAGTATAAGGGAGAGAAAACAAATATTTATTTTGCACAACACCTGCCACCCAGCATGACCCTAAAGTTTGGACATGAACTTCATGGCTTTGCGAGTCTGTGGAACTTGTCTTAAAATCATTTCCTTTCCATAAATTTAAAACATGAAAAAAGATCAGGAAAAGCCTAAAGCAATTTTTAAATCAGCTGTATTGAAATATAATTTACGTATCAGAAAAAAACACCTGTTTAAAGTGTGCAGCCTGATTTTTCAAAGTAAACCCACAGGGTTGTGCAGTCATTAGTAAAATCTAACCTTAGAACATTTTCTTTTTTTTTTTTTTTAAGATTATTTATTTATTTATTTGATAGAGATCACAAGTAGGCAGAGAGGCAGGCAGAGAGAGAGGGGGAAGCAGGCTCCCCACTGAGCAGAAAGCCCAATTTCGGAGCTCCATCCTAGGACCCTGAGATCATGACCTGAGCCGAAGGCAGAGGCTTAATCCACTGAGCCACCCAGGCGCCCCAGAACATTTTCATCCCAATATAGATATTGATATAAATATATGGACATAGATGTATAGGTATTCTGGAAGTCTCAAAATAATTTTTTTTTGTCATTCTTAACAAATTTCTCCATCAAGTCAAAGGTAGAATAATCCCCCCTAGCTCTTTTGCCGTATCCTTCTTCATTTACTCCACAATTTCCACACTGGTATTTTCTTAGCTGCTTTGGTGTGAAGAGGAACCTGGTAACACAGCAAGTCCTTTCCACCTCAGGGCTTTTGCCTGTGCTCTTCGTTCTGATTTAACAGTCACCCTACTCCGCAGGGACCCTCAATCCTCCCTTCCTTTGATTCAACTTTTTGAATCTCGGGTTAAATATCAATTCCTTGAGGAATGAAATTTTTCTTGATTCACTAAGGCTACCTCAGCGGCTCTTCTATGGTTTCATAGCTTCTTATAATTTTCCTTTATAGCACTATTCACAGAGTGAAGCGATACGTTTCTGTGATTATTTGATTAATTTCTCTCTTCCCCACTACACTGCAAGCTTCTAATGGCAAGGTTAATGGGTTAGTGCTGACTTTAATACCTATCATAGGTCGTACAATAGAAAACTGTGTAATTAATGAGTGAGTGAATTTATTCTATATTCTATATATGTATATAAGATAATGGAACTGCTTTTCAGTGATGTTTCCCCTCATACTCTCACCAGCACCCTATCCAGCATCAAGTACCATCTGCATAAAGGTTGAAACTAAAATGACAGAATAAAAAGCATTTTAGTGTCTTTTTATTGATAATGAGCTTGAATAGTTTTTGCATATTCATTGATCACTAATAAATTTTTGTCATCAGTGTACCGTCTTCTTATGTCCTTTTGTCTATTTTTTTTTAAGTAGGCTCCATGTCTAGAGTGGGGCCCAAACTCATGACCCTGAGATCGAGAGTCACATGCTCTACTGACTGAGCCAGCCAGGTGTACCCCTTTGTCTAATTTTTGGAGTCTCATTTTCAGTAGAACTTCCAGCTTTTTGCTGCTGCTGACCTTGCTGGTCTTGCCTAGGTTTCCAAGGACAGACTCTGCCAGAGGGCAGGATTCTTGCCTCGGACCTTCCTCCCAAACCTGGGGCAATCTGTAATCTTTTGCCACAGTCCACTTAGCCAGTCTCATTTAGGTCTGACACTCTCCTGAGTTAGTGAGGAATCAAGTGAGGGTCAACACATTCTTGCTGTCAAGCTTCTTTTTTGTGCTGCTATCTCTCTCCATCTGCTAGCATGTTTCCAGTTTCCAGCACATTCCAATTCCGTCAGTCTCGCTTTCTGCATTTATTTGCATGGCTTTGGGATTTGCTGTTCTCTTGGTTTCTGTTGGAGTCTCTTGCTTCTACCTCTCCTTCACTAAGCACCAGTCTCTCATGAGTTCTGCAATTCTTTCACCAGGCTTCTTGCTTTTTGTTCCTTGATTGACTGGTGCTAAGAACCCACTTGGACAACAGCATTGGAGGTCACCTGGTGACATTCAACCTTGGGTCTAGAGCAGAGGAAGCAGCAGTATATCATCATGGTGGGAGGCTGCAATGGGCAGATTATGAAATCAAGAAATCTTAAAGAGGTATAGTCAAGGGTAATACTATATTATGTAACATTAGTCTTGCTATCTAATTAATGAATGTGAATAGAGTCAATTCAATTAAAATAGCCCAGTATAGACAAAGGGAAAGAAATCTCTAGCATAAATATGGAAGGGGGCTTTGGGATTGCTTGCTGGGTCAGACCCACTCTATAAACCCTCGTTTAGTCCTCATTATTGGTATTTGGAATTGGTGTTTATGGTTGAAAAATTAATGATCTGAAACTCCCCCATTGCGAGTCTAGTCAGCATTGACTTCTCCTTTGGACTATGCCCCTTAACTAGTCCTCCTCATAATGAGCAATCATCTCAAACCCTCTTTCAGTGCAAACTTCTCTTATTGATGAACTCTCAAATCTGCTTAGGTCTTACTTAACAGTGGTCACTTCTATAGCCTGAAATCCTCAGGAAATATTTCTTCCAAATTTATAACTGGCTGGTATCAGACCCCTAAATGATACCAGGAAATTCTAGAAGAATATTATAGAACATTGACCTGCAGCTCTGGGAGAAAAGTTGGACAAGTGTGTCATTCTTTTTTTTGTTTGTTTTTAATGTAGGCTCTACACCTAGTGTGGAGCCCGACAGAGAGCTTGAACTCATAGCCCTTAGAATGAGACCTGAGCTGAGATCAAGACACTTAACTGGCTGAGACACCCAGGTGCCACAGGTATGTTATTCTTAATACCTTTAGATTCTACAAACATTTAGTTGAACATCTACTACTGTGGTAAGAGCCAAAAGAAATAAAAATTAGGGCAAAATGTAAGTTTTGCCTTCATAGAAATTTCAGCTTAATACTTATTTATAGAATAAGTTATAATTGAATATATATTGCAACCTATTCTGTGATAGTGTTACCAAAGGCTTATTTAATTCAGTACATATTATTGAGCACCTATAAGAGGATGGAGATACTCTTGTGAATAAGTAAGAGACAGAAGAGTTTTCCATAAGTTTTACAGGTAAATGAGAAGTTGCTTTTCATTTGAGGAAATCAGGGAGACATTCAGTGAAGAGATAGTCTTCAAGAGGGTCCTTCAAGAGGGTCCACAGGTAACATTTATCCATGTTTATCCACCCACCCATCCACCCACCCACTCACCCATCCATCCAGCACAAAACCTGGTATGAAGCTCACATCAAAGAAGCTCAGATACCAAAATGAGAAAAGAACCAGGACTGTGGTGGAATAGACTGAGAATGTTTTAGAAGATAGCACTTGAATTTCATTTAGGTGGGCACTGCTGATTTCTTCAGGGAATACAATTTCCTGCCTTTGCTACATCAGCCCATGTCTTCTTTGGTGACTAGATGCACCTCACTCTTGAAAGTGAAAGACTCAAGAAAGATAATTGCTGAAAGGATGTGGAGAAAAGGAAACCCTCATGCACTACTGGTGGCAATTTAAATTGGTATAGCCAGTATGAGGTGCCACGAAAAACTAAAAATAGAATTAATAGAACTAATGATCCAGCAGTTTCTCTTCTGGTTGTATATCCAAAGGAAATAAAATTACTATCTCAAAGAGGTATGTGCACTCCCATGTTCATTGCAATATTATTGACAATAGCAAAGATATAGAAACAAACTAAGTGTCCATCAGTAGATGAACATATATATACACAATGGAATATTATTCAGCCCCCCAAAAGAAGGAAATCCTATCATTTGTAACAACATGGATGAAACTAGAGGACGGTATACTGAGAGAAATAAGCCAGATACAGAAAGACAAATACTGAATGGTATCATTTATATGTGGAATCTGAAGAAAAATGTTGAACTCATAGTAGCAGAGAAGACAATGATGGTTACTTGAGGCAAGAGGGTGGGGGAAAAAGGAGGAATGTTGGTCAGAGGGTGCAAACTTTCAGTTATAAGATGAATACATTCTGGGGGCGCCTGGGTGGCTCAGTTGGTTAAGCGTCTGCCTTTGGAACAGGTCATGATTCCAGGGTCCTGGGATTGAGCCCTACATCGGGCTCCCCATCGGGCTCCCTGCTCAGCGGGGAGCTTACTTCTCTCTCTCCCTCTGCCAGCTGCTCCCCCTACTTGTGTGCTCTCTCTGTCAACTAAATAAATAAAATCTTAAAAAAAAAGATGAATACATTCTGGAGACCACTTACAACATGATGATTATTGTTAATCATATATATTATATATTTGAAGTTTGCAAAGAGAGTAGATCTCAAGTATTCTCAACACACACACAAAAGGTTAACTATATGAGGTGATGTATATGTCAATTGGCTTGATTGTGGTAATCATTTTACAATGCATATGTTTATCAAAACATCACATTGTACAAACTAAATGTATAAAATTTTGTCAATCATACTTCAGTAAAGCTGAAAAAAAAAAAAAAAAAAGACTCATGATCAATGAAGGATACTGCCAATGCTTTTGAGAAATAACCAGCTTCTCAGAGGTGGATAAAAAACAGGCAGTCTCCAATTTCAGCCTTTCAAAAGCAGCAAGTAGTTACTTACTACCCTTTCATTTGTGATATTAAACATCTGAGGTACTCTGCTTGGTTAGGGAGAGCATAGTTGCTGACACCCTTAAGGGCTTCCAATGAGCCTGCTTAAAATATGAGACTAAGAGCATTCAGTCCTGCCGTCTTCTCATTCCTGAATCCTGTGTCACACTCAAAATGCAGATCTCCCTGGTCAATTTTGCTTTTACTTTGTAAAAGTAATTGTCATCTTTCAAGCCATTCATCAATTCCATTGCTAACCTTTCTTCACTACATTGCTCCGAGACCTCTTCATCCTTTTTCATCTAGGTCATTGCCACTCTGTGGTCTTGCCTCCTTCCCTAGTTAGCATACACTTCACAGTGCATCATGTCAGCCACTTGCTCACCAGTGTTTTCAGCATCCTAATCTTCTGATTTTACTGCACCCTCACCTTGAGCTTCAGTCTTTTTTTTTTAAAGGTTTATTTATTTATTTATTAGAGAGAGAGACTGAAAAGGAGAGGGGAGAAGGTCAGAGGGAGAAGCAGACTTCCCACAGAGCCGGGAGTCCGATATGGGACTCGATCCCGGGACTCCGGGATCATGACCGGAGCCGAAGGCAGTCGCTTAACCAACTGAGCCACCCAGGCGTCCCCCCGCTTTTTTCTTTTTTTAAGATTTTATTATTTGACAGAGAGAGAGAGACCACAAGTAGGCAGAGAGGGAGGGGGAATCAGGCTCCCTGCTGAGCAGAGAGCCCGATGTAGGGCTCGATCCCAAGACTCTGAGATCATGACCTGAGCCGAAGGCAGAGGCTTTAACCCACTGAGCCACCCAGGCGCCCCATTTGAGCTTCAGTTTTGAATCAATTCGTGTACCCGCTTTCTCTCTTACTGTACATGGTTGCTAACATGCTGCTGGAAAAAACTGTGTAACTGAGTGGATTTATGCCACTAGTATGACCATTTCAACTTCAGGTGGGGAGTTCCACCTCCCTGAAGGCAAAGCATCTACATAAATTATTTGGAATTCTTCTGCATGGAAGATTTGCCTTTTTTTGATTTATTTATTTAATCTTCTATGTATATCAGTATGACCTCATGGATGTTCACTTTATATTTTGGGTTATAATACAATACTAGTTTACTTATTTTTTTGCTCCAGTTGTTCCAGCTTTGGCATTGGGAGCTTTCTCAGTTGGCTCCCATGTCCCTTTAACATAACCCCATCATTGTCACCGTGTGTGTGTGTGTGTGTGTGTGTGTATTTGAGTATTCCCTTACATGCTGGCCCAGCAAGATATTCCAGGCTCATCTTGTAAATTTCATACTCTAGTCATAAATGCAACCATTTTCCTAAGGGTCCCTGGTTCTTTTTATTGAAGAATGACATTAGAAATCAAGATTGTGGGGGGGGCACCTGGGTGGCTCAGTCAGTTAGGTGTTTGATTCTTGGTTTCAGCTCATGTCATGATCTCAGGGTTGTGGGATTGAGCCCCGAGTGGGCTCCATGCTCAGTGCAGGGTCTGCTCCAGATTCTCTCTCCCTTGTCCTCATTCTCTTTCTGTCTAAAATAAATTTAAAAATCTTAAAAAAGAGAGAAAGAAATCAAGATTTGGGCACTCTTTGCTACTGGGATGTCATTGCTTTCAGACCCTCAGAGCTGCCAGAGCAAGGATTATATAGGTATGTATAATAACTAGCATATATATACATACTTACAAATATTTCTGTATGTATCTATATGAAGCTAACATGAATTTGTACTGATGTCTCAAACCTGAGTCAAGTAGCGCAGGGATCATTCTATACCTTCTTTATAATCTCCCACTCAAACAGTGAGAAGTCTGGTTCCTCCCATCCATTATCCACTTACTGATTTGTTCATGTATAGTAGTTTCTGAATTGGTAGCCTGTACAACTATGGCAAAAAAAAAGTTCATCAGTTAGAATATAGCACTTATGTACAGTTAATTTTCTTTTACACTGACCACTTACTTCCAACATTACTTAGGTCAACACCTTTTATCACTTTCCTTTCAGTGAGGTTTTATGTGTTTGTAATACAGTTAGATCTTCTTCTCCCAGTCTGCCTCCCTTCTTGGGATTCCAAGATCTTCTAAGTAATGCTTTAAAAATGTGCATGTATTAAAGTTTACTCCTCGTGCTATAAAGTTCCATGGATTTTGGTAAATACATAGTATCATATATTGACCATTGTTGTGCCACACAGAATTACTTCACCACCCCACAAAATCTGTGCCTCATCTGTTCAGCTCCTCTCCCCTTGAATCCCTGATTGATTTCCATTCCATGGAAATCTCTTCTCTCTCTCACTATCTCTGTATTTCTTTAGCTTTTTAAAATTTCTTTCATAGATGTTTATAGTTTTCCACATATATATTCTGTATATATTATGCTAGATTTGGGGCACCTGAGTGGCTCAGTTGTTAAACATCTGCCTTTGGCTCAGGTCATGATCCCAGGATCCTAGGATCGATTCCCATATCAGGCTCCCTGCTCCATGGAGAGCCTGATTCTCCTTCTCCCTGTGCCTGCCGCTCTGCCTACTTGTGCTCTCTCTATCTCTCTGTCAAATAAATAAATAAAAATTTAAAAAAATATATTATGCTAGACTTATACCAGAGTATATACATTTTTGGTGTTATTGCAAATAGTATTAAGAAACATTTTTAGACTGCAAATGTTCGTTATTGGTACATAAAAAAATCCTCCTTTTTCTTTCTTTCTTTTTTTTTTTTTTAAGATTTTATTGGGACGCCTGGGTGGCTCAGTTGGTTGAGCAACTGCCTTTGGCTCGGGTCATGATCCCAGCGTCTTGGGATCGAGTCCCGCATTGGGCTCCTTGCTCCGCAGGGAGTCTGCTCCTCTCTCTGCCTCTGCCTGCCTCTCCACCTGCTTGTGTTCTCTCTCTGTTAAATGAATAAATAAAATCTTTAAAAAAAATTATTTATTTATTTGACAGAGAGAGACACAGCGAGAGAGGGAACACAAGCAGGGGGAGTAGCAGAGGGAGGAGCAGGCTTCCTGCCAAGCAGGCAGCCCGATGCGGGGCTCAATCCCAGGACCCTGGGACCACTACCCGAACCATGGGCAGACACTTAATGAATGAGCCACCCAGGCACCCCAAAATCCTCCTTTTTCACATGGACTTTGTATCCTCTGAACTTGCTATACTAACTTATTAGTTCCACAAGTTCTTTGTGGAGTCTCTAGGGATTTCTCTATAGAAAATCATGTCATCTATCACTAAAAATAGTTTTATTTCTTCTTTTCAAATCTGTATATCTTTTTATTTCTTTTTCTTGTCTTAGTGCATTAGCTAAGATTTCTAGTACAAAGTTGACTAGGAGTGGTAAGAGAAAATGTCTTTGACTTGTTCCCAATCTTAGGAGGAAGGCGTCCAGTCACTCACCATAAACTTGATATTAACTATAGATTTTTTGTGTTATTTTTAAAGTTTTTATTTTAATTCCATTTAGTTAATATATATACATTTTTTTTAATTAAGTTGGGGAAGTTGTCTTGTATTCCTAGTTTGCTGAGAGTTTTTATCGCTATTGGGTGTTTTTGTTTTCTCTCTAAAGCAGAAAGTTGATGCTCTTTCTGCATCAGTTGATATGCTCATATGACCTTTCTTCTTTATGCTACTGATATGGTGGATTAAACTAATTGATTTTTGAATGTTGAGCCAGTCTTAGACATTTGGAATAAATCCCACTTGGCTGTGGTATATAATTCTTTCTATACATTGTTGGATTAATCAAATATGAATTTTAAAAAACCCTCCTGCCTTAAAGGATCTTATAGTTAATTAAAGGGGACTAAGGAGATAGACACATACTTAACTATAGAATAGAATCCAAGGTGGAACATAGCAAGTGTTCTAAAAAAGAGGAAAATCCTACAGGTTTTTAATGGAGGGAAAGATCGTAACTGATTTAGAGGAGTTAGGAGATGTTACTATGTAAACTGTAGCTAATGTAGTATCAGAATTTAAGACGTGGAAGAAATTTTTGGATCATCTAATTCAAATTCTCTTCCTTTCTTATGGATGAATTAGTACACAGTCTATCTCTCCCTAAGTAAGGAGCAGGGACCTGAACTGCGTTATCCCCTCCTTATGTCACTAAGCTTTCTTCTGCCTCACACAACCACCCACTAAAATAAGTAACATAAATCTTGACTTTTAAGTAGCTTATTTTGAAAATGAGCTTGGCTGTTCCTTTGAATTTCCTCATTCCTTCAATAAAAAGAAAACTGGAGGCGCTAGGTGGGTATGGAATTGCCTAAGTCTGCGATTGTGTTCCATCGTGTTCTTGTGCCTCAGACCCATAAAGCCAAACAAAGAAAACATAATCCCCATCTGCTACAATCTGTAGCTACCCTGCTCCTCCCCAAGGGAGGTGATTCCTGGCTGATGCAGCCATTACTGTATATTCTCTGCACAGACTTGCCTTTTACGTGTGAGTTAGCTCTTTTTTCTAGACTTGGTCCAACTTTTTTTCCCATAGAAAATTTACAGAGAAATTTAAGTTGAAGTTCACCTGTGTTTATTCTTCGTAATTTAAAGTGATAAAGTTCACTTTACCCTAAGGACATTTTAAATAAGGAATTTGTAATAGCTTATTCCAAGAAAGGTACATTTTTTAAAGCTATTCAAAATGAAAACAGTCACTTTATATAATTGCTGATAATTGGGTTCTCTGTCATAAACATATGCAATAGGGAATGGACATTTCTACTTATCTCATAGAATTAATTTTCCTGAAATAATAATTATAATAATGAAGGTAACAATGATAGTGTCTGATATTTATACTTAATCTTCCAATGTGACCAGTACTTTCTATGGATTTTTTTTTTTTTTTTTGAGAGAGAGAGCAAGCAGGGAGAAGGGGCAGAAGGGGAGAGAGAAAGAATCTTAAGCAGGCTCCACATGCAGCGTAGAGCCCCACGTGGGACTCAATCTCATGACCCTGAGATCATGACCTGAGCAGATGCTTAACTGACTGAGCCACCCAGGCACCCCTCTACACGTTTTTTTTTTTTTTAATTCTGCCATCAATCCATGAATTAGGACTTGTTAATATCATCCCCGTTTTAGAAAGTAGGTAATTTTTGACTTAGACAAGGTAAGTAACTTGCCCAAGGTGTAGAGTTCCAGAGTAGCTGAACCAATATTTTAGTTGTGGTTGGTCTGACACCAGTCCTTCAGTTTTCACTGTGGTGCTCTACTTACTGGCACTTACTGGCTGTCCCTTGTTAGCCTAAGTCCTTGGTTGGCACTCATCCCCTACACACACACACACCCTCTTACTCACCCCACTGGCCTCTGTGGCTTCCAATTTCCTGACATTCAAATCCATCCACAAACTGCATCCTCCTCTACAAGCAACCACTTCCCCATATGAATGCTTCAATCCAGCTAAAGGAGTCACTTTGTTTTTTCCCCCTCTCCATGAAGTTTCACCTTTGCTCAAGCAGCTCCCTTCAGCTGCAATGCCCACTCCCACCTCCTCACTACCTGTCTATATTCTCACTGGGTCAGCTCAAAAGAAAAATTTCCAGGGATGAAGAGAAGATAGGCAGTGGGTGGCTGAGCCCAAGGTGAAATAAAATAATGTTTTCTTTTATTGATTTACCAATGTTTGTCTTTCAATTTCTGGAGAGCCTCAACTGCATGCAAAAATGTTAATAGGAGTTGAAGGTCTCTTATTCATACAGTTCCAATCTATTCTGCAATAAAAAACAGTGAAAATGATTCATATGTGAATAATTCCCCCAAACCTTTGCTTATTGAAATGGATCAGAGATAATTACCAGGTTGGAGAATTTGCATCCACACAATTTTCTAGTCTCACAAACATAATTTTCTTTAGAATGAATAGAAAATATTTGCTCTTTTAAAAGCTGTTGTGAATGGTGGAAGTGTATTCTTTCTGTATCTGCAGAAATGTGGCTGAGCTGTCCACTGCTGTCACCCTTTCGAGCTGGGGCTTTCTCTGTCCCGCCCAGCCTCTCCAGCACGGTGGAGCTCAGATCATTTTCGGCTCTCATCTGCATTCATCTCAGTGTGGAAATCTGTGTATTCTGTTGGTCATTACATCCACAAAGAAGAAGTCAGTGTAATCTTGCAGTTGGGGTGTTTGTCATTTCTTCCTGCAAGATGACTTCACATTCACATGTAAGTCAGGGGGACAAGGATAACCTGTCACATCCTTGGGGCTTATTAACTTTTAGTATTGAGCGCAGAGTAGGAGGAAATTTTAATTGGAGTTGCTCTGAAAAGGGGGTGGGGACGAACGCTTTTTGTCTGTGATCCTTCAGAACCATCTGGAATACACATGAGATTCGTTTTCTGCCATTGTCTCTCCAAAGCATCAGGCTGTTGTTCCAGGTGTATGAAGTGCCAGTATGGCTTAGGTTTATACTTGATTTTCATTATGCCCAACAGCTTGGTCCTTTATTCTCCGAGGGATGTGTTTTCAATACCACAGGAGATTTCTTTATGCCCAATCAAATGAATCTTTATAAACAGCTCAACTGGTGTAAGGCCTCAGGTGGGCTTAGGGGACCCACAAGAACAAGGTTTATGTGTAGACACAGGGGATATTCAAGTGTGGCATTATATTAAAGGCATTTTTAATTTCTCTATTCTGGGTTTTTAGAAAAACAAGCACCTTCCCTCCTGAGACTGAAGAACAGGTTCCAGGGTTCCTTGAAACTCTGTTAGAAAAAGAAAAAGCAAGCCATGTACAAGATACTGAGTAAAGCAAAATGAGAATATTGTGGAAAAGAGAGGAAATAAAGAACAAAAATTTAATGTTTTTAAAGGAGGAGATGAGAATAAAAGGGTGATATCTATAGATGAATTTCCAGAAACAGGTGAGGTTTTTTGTGTTGCTCCGAGTTAATACTTTATCTTTAAAATGGAAAAGGGGGGCGCCTGGGTGGCTCAATGGGTTAAAGCCTCTGCCTTCGGCTCAGGTCACGACCTCAGGGTCCTGGGATCAAGCCCCGCATTGGGCTCTCAGCTCAGTAGGGAGCCTGCTTCTCTCTCTCTCTCTCTGCCTACTTGTGATCTCTTTCTCTTTGTCAAATAAATAAATAAAATCTTAAAAATAAGATAAAATAAAATAAAATAAAATGGAAAAGGAAGTAGGGCACCTGGGTGGCTCAGTTGGTTAAGCCTCTGACTCTTGATTTTGTCTCAAGTCATGATCTCAGGGTTGTGGGATCGAGCCCCATGTTGGGTTCCGCCCTCAGTGCAGTGTCTGTTTCTTCCTTGCTCTCAAATAAGTAAATAAATAAAATCTTTAAAAGAAAAAAAATGGGAAAAGACTTCAGTAAACAAGATGAATAAACATTGCTACATATGATAATAATTTGGGTGAATTTTAAGAATATAATTTTAGGTGAAAAGTCCCCAGAGATTATATCCCATGTGATACCTTTAAATAACCCTTTTTATTGTGAAATCGAACTCACTAAAAGTATATAGAAATACCCTTTTTAGAAATTTAAAAACAACCAAACAAAAAGTCTATGCTATTAATAAATACATGTAAGAGTAACATAATTACATTCAAAGGAAAGCAAGGCAACAATGAACTCAAGTTTTGAGGTGAGAAGCAGGAGGATAGGATGGTTAGGGCTTTGATGTGGATGTCAGTTATTATCATCATTTTAATTTTTGTTGGGTGGTGATTTCACATTTGTCTATTATTAAAATCAACAAGCCAACAAATGAACAACAAATAAAGAAAGAAAGAACCTTCTATATATAAATGATGGAAGCCTGTTATGAATTTAGGGTTATGATTAAGGCAATTCTGTGCACCTGAGGTCCAGTTTTAAAAATCTGATGAAGGAAAGGGGGAAAGAAATATTTGTTCTTTGAGTAGCATATTCTAAGCATAGCTATTCCTATAGGGTATGTTTCTTTCACTCAATATTGAACATTAATTATTCTTCCTGTCTTTAAATACAGATAAATATGTATAATAAGTGAATCTCTCTAGAGAACTCTTAATTCCGCCAGCAAGCATTAGCCTTTTGGGAGATACTCCCCCCGCCCCCGCACAGTGAGAAAGTAATTTGTTCATACATGTTCCAGACAAAAGCGCCCTCTGCTTTCAGATAGTGGTGTGACAGCCCTATTTTGAGTGTCACCAGTCTAGAGTGGAGCACAAGGTATGTGTCTCCCCTGTCAGAAACAAAAGAACTAAAAAACGTAAGTATCAAAATGGATAACTTGGATTTCCAAGTAGAACTAACATTCCTCCCTGCCTCCCACAAACTTTCTAAATGTAGAACTTTTAATCCTGACTTATTACACTGATTCTTTGTGTTAATTATTGCAAGTTGGGTTTCCTGGGAAACAGACTGAGCTGGAGATTACTGAGATATGCTCTTGGGAAAAACATCTGTAAGCATGTGAAGGAAGCAGGATGGGGCAGAGGGAGAAGCTGAACTGCGATGCAGTCGTAACAGAAGATTTACCCGATGCCCTGGTTTGCTAAGAAGCTGCATAGTTCAGCAGAGAGGTCCTCAACTGAGGCAAGGGGGCTCAGCCTTTGAATCATCTTCCCTTCTCTGGAGAAGTCCACATTCAAACCTGCCTTTCGGGAGGATGTTCTTGATGCCATTTTCTCTCAGACACGTTCCCTTCCCCAAGTCAAGACATACTGCAGTAGCAGGCAATTTTTGGCTCGCACTGATGTAATGAGCCAACCCATCTGTGAACTCAGCATGGCCTTTTTTCACCTCTGGACTCTGGGTCTGAGATAATACTTGCTATAGGTGTGAGCAGAGGGGGAGGCATAATTGCAGTATTAATGGATGTCATAGGAATCTGGCTCATCTGCTCATTCATTTACTTGTGCTCTCTGGTCTTGCTTACGATTGATTTTGAAGTACCACTTCTACCTTACTGTGGCCAGTTCTCTGCTGCAGATGCCATGGCCTTCCTCCAGAACTCCAGGTATCTAATGTTACAACTCTTCTATGGGAACGTGCCATGAAATCCATACATCTTTTCTCATCACAGATTCCTCTAGGGTCTGTTGGATTATATGACCCGACTGGCAGGGCTGCTTGTCCTACAGCCTAAACCTGCCACAGAGTCCTTTACACATCTGGATACCATTACAAGCTGTCAACCATCCACATCACTCGGTGCATAGGTTGGAGTAGCATTTGCAAGTGTCAAGTGTGTGGTCTTCAGAACCTCATGTGTGATGATCCTGGCATAGCTCAGACCACTGAAATCCCAAGAAACAAACAAACAAACAACTTTACTGACCATCTCTGACATACTAGCTGCTTTTGCTCAACTGGTCTGATTTTCATGGTACCATTGGTAGAGTGGGTCAGTGTTACGTCACACTGATGTCAATATCCAAATGGTCTAAGCCTCTTCGGACTCTGTTGTGACAGAGAGCAGGAGAATTAATATAGCCTTGGGGAATGACTATAAAGGTATACTGCTGTCCATCTTGCATGGATGTGATTGTTTCCTGTCCTCCTTGAGAGAGATGGAAAAGAAAGCATTTGCCAGATCAATGCTTACATAGCATATATCTGGAATCATGTTAATCTTCTCTAGAAAGTATTTCATATCTGGGACCATAAGTTCAGTTGGGGATACTACTGGATTGAACTTGAACAGATCTACTGTCATTCTTCGGGATCCATCATATTATAGGAGCCACACAAGTGAATTAAATGAAAATGTGCTGGACACTGCCACCCGTACAACCTTCAGATTTTTAAGGATGCTGTAAATCTCTCCTCTGTTTTCAAAACAGTGTATATTCAGTTAGTTTGGTGGGTTGATTTTAACTGAAGTATAATTCACATACAATAAAATCTTAAGTGTATAGTCCAGTGAATTTTGGCAATTGTGTGTAACGGTGTAACCTACCACGGTCAAGATAGAAAACATTGCTACAACCATAAAGGTTTTCTATATACCATTTTCAGGTTAATTCTGCCTGTCTTCTTAGCCCTGACCCCAGGCAATCATTGATTCACTTTCTGCCTATATATTATATTAGGCTTTTCTAGAGTTTTATATAAATGGAATCATACAGTATGATTTTTGTTTTGTTTTGTTTCTGGATTCTTTCTCTCACCAAAATATTTTGAGATTCATTCACATTGTTCCTGCTATCAGTTGTTTGTCCCTTTTATAATTGAGTAGTATTCCAGTAAATGAATGTATCTTAACTTATTTGCCCATCCTCCTGTTAGTGACACTGGAATTATCTCCCAGTTATGGCCATTGTGAGTAAAGCTGCTATTAACATTCATATCAAGTTTGTGTGTGTGTGTGTGTGTGTGAGAGAGAGAGAGAGAGAGAGAGAGAGAGGGAGAGAAAATGTATGTTTTCATTTATATTGAGTAAATTTTAGAATTTGAATTGCTGAGTCATAGAGAAGATGACTAACTTTTTAAGAAACCTTACAAACTATTCTCTAAGGAGGCTATACTAATTTTTCACTCCCACTGGCAATATATGAGAGTATCAATTGCTCTACTTCCTGATCAACATTCGGTACTGGGATGGTTTTTGACTTTAGCCACTCTAGGAGGTGTGAAATGGTATTTCATTGTGGTTTTAACTTGCATTTCCCTGATGAATGATTTTGAACACCTTTTCATGTAATGTTGGCTATACCTAATCTCTTACTAAGTATCTGTTTAACTCTAAGGTCCATCAAAAAATTTTTGTTTAGGGCGCCTGGGTGGCTCAGTTGGTTGAGCAACTGCCTTCGGCTCAGGTCATGATCCTTGAGTTCCGGGATCGAGTCCCACATCGGGCTCCCAGCTCCAGGGGAGTCTGCTTCTTCCTCTGACCTTCTCTCCTCTCTCTCTCTCTCACTTTCTCTGTCTCTCAAATAAATAAATAAAATCTTAAAAAAAAATTTTTTTTTGTTTAATAGTTGGTTTGTAGCCATTTTTAAAGTACATTGCCACTATGAGTTCTTTCTTAAGGATATGCTGTATTTTCCCCTATATTTCCCCAGTCTATGGGTTGATTTTCATTTTTTAATTTAATTTTTATTTATTTTTTAAAAATATTATTTATTTATTTATTTGACAGAGAGAGAGAGAGAGAGAGAGATCACAAGCAGGTAGGCAGAGAGAGAGCGGGAAGCAGGCTCCCTGCTGAGCAGAGAGCCCTATGTGTGGCTTGACCCCAGGACCCTGAGATCATGACCCGAGCCCAAGACAGAGGCTCAACCCACTGAGCCACCCAAGTGCCCCTGATTTTCATTTTTTTTAATTGAAGTATAGTTCACATGCAATGTTATATTAGTTTCAGGTGTACAACATAGTGAGTTGATAATTCTATATGTTATTCAATGCTCACTATAATAAGTGTAGTCATCATCTGTCACAATACAATGTTATTACAGTATTATTGACTATATTCCCTATGCTGTACTTTTTATCTCCATGACTTATTTATTGTATAACTGAAAATTTGTATCTCTTAATCCCTTTTACCTATATCACCCATTCCCCCATCTACCTCCCCTCTGGCAACTTACTGCTCTTTGTATTTAAAAGTCTGTTTATTTGTTTAAGTTATTCATTTCATTTCTTTTTTTTAAACAACTTTTTTTAAGATTTTTATTTATTTATTTGAGTGAGAGAGAGCAAGACAGGGGTGAGGAGGGGAGAAGGTTGCGGGGGTGGAGGAGGACAGAGGGAGAGGGAGAAGCAGGCTCCTCACCGAGCAGGGAGCAACACAGGGCCATGTGGCTCAATCCCAGGACCTGGGATCAGGATCTGAACTGAAGGCAGATACCTGACTGAGTCACAGAGGTGCCCCTTGGCTATTCATTTCTTTTTCTTTCTTTTAAAGATTTTATTTATTTATTTATTTGACAGAGAGAGACACAGTGACAGAGGGAACACAAGCGGGGTGGGGGGGGAGCGGGGAGGGCGGAGTGGGAGAGGGAGAAGCAGGCTTCCCACTGAGCAGGGAGCCCAATGCAGGGCTTGATCCCAGGACCCTGGGATCATGACCTAAACCAAAGGCAGATGCTTAAAGACTAAGCCACCCAGGCGCCCCAGGGGGCTATTCATTTCCTAAGGTGTCTTTGATGAGCAGAAATTCTTCTTTTATGGTTAATGTTTTTCGTGATTTAAGAAACTTTTTCCTACCTTGAAGTCATGAAGATATATACCCACATTGTCTACTAAAAGCTATATGAATCTAGCTTTTACATTTAGGCTATATGATCCACCTCAAATTAATTTTTGTATATGATTGCATAGATGTTGAGGTCCATTTTTTTCATATGTATATGCAGTCCCAGAATCATTTGTTAGGAAAAAAACCTTTTCTTTTCCCATTGAATTGACCATATGTGTCTTGGTCTATTTCTGGACTCTATTCTGTTTCACTGATCTATTCATCTGTGCTTGGGCCAATACAACATTGTCCTAATTATTGTAGCTGTAAAATTATTAAGTCGGGCAATGTAAGTCTTTTACTTTATCCTTCTTTTCCAATATTGCTTTGGATATTCTAATTCCTTGGCATTTTCTTATAAATTTTAGAATCTGCTCATAAATTTCTATGAAAATCCTTGCTGGAATTTTGACTGAGATTGCATTGCATTTGGAAACACAGGAAATGCTTACACTATTGACTCTTTTAATCCACGGATGGCATGTATCTTTCCATTTGTTTATGTCTTCTTTAGTTTCTTTCAGCAATGTTTTAGAGTTTTCAGTGTAGATGTATTACATCTCCTTTGTTGGATTCATTTTTAATTGTATGATATTTTCCATGGAATTATAAATTATATATTTTTAAATGTAATTGTGAAGTGTTTTGGATTACAGTTGATTTTTGCATATTGTATATACTTAATATATTCATTAATATATATACTTAGTATTATATATTATATAAGGTATATAATATATATTCATTAGTATATTTACTTAGTATTATTTATTATATGTAAGTATACTTATTAGTATATATACTTAATAAATTCATTAATATTAGTATTTTTATTACTAGTGTTATTTATATTTTATTTTATTAGTAATTTTACTAGTGTTTTTGGAGATTCAGTTGGGTTTTCTTTTTTTTTAAAGATTTTATTTCTTTATTTAACAGAGAGAGAGAGATCACAAGTAGGCAGAGAGGCAGGCAGAGAGAGAGGGGGAAGCAGGCTCCCTGCTGAGCAGAGAGCCCAATGTGGGGCTTGATCCTAGAACCCTGAGATCATGACCTGGGCAGAAAGCTTTAACCCACTGAGCCACCCAAGTGCCCCCCTTTGGCTTTTCTATGTATACTTACATGTTGTTGGACTTTAGCAATGGTTATACTTTCTCCTTTTTAATATTTATTTTTTAAAATTTCTTTTTCTTGCTTTATTACTTTAGGTGGGACTTACATTATAATGTTGAATGGGAGAAGTGACAGCAGACATCCTATACTGCTTCCTATATTAATGTAAAAGAGGTCAATGTTTTGCCATTATGTGTAATGTTAGCTATAGTTTTTCATGTATGCCCTTTATCAAAAAGAAGTTTCCTTCTCTTCCTAGTTTGCTAAGAGTTGTTTTTTTTTTCTTTCTTTCTTTCTTTCTTTTTTTTTTTTTAAGACTTAAAGAGAGAGAGAGATCAAGGGGAGGAGCCAAGGGAGAGGGATAAGCAGACTCCATGCTGAGCACAGAGCCTGGTTCAGGGCTCAATCTCAGGACCCATGAGATCATCACCTGGGCCAAAATCAAGAGTCAGATTGAGCCACTGACTGAGCCACCCAGGTGCCTCTGCTAAGAGTTTTTATCATGAATAAATTTTTTTCATCTATTAAGATGTCAAATACTTTTTTCCATCTATTAAGATAATAATATGATCCCTCCCACACCCCAGTTATGTTGTTAATAAGGTAAATTACATAGATTGATGTAAAAGTGTTAAGCCAACCTTGAATTTTTGGGTTAAATCCCACTTGATCATGGTGTATATATGTATATACCATACCATATACGTACATATATATATATATGTATGTGTATGCACACACACACACACACACACACACACACACACACTGCTAAATTTGATTTGCTAATGTTTTGTTAGGATTATTTTGTTCCTATATTCCTAAAGAATATTATTCTGCAGCTTTCATTTCTTGTCAGTTACTTTCAGCTCTAATCTCTTAAATTGATTTGGGAAGTGTTCCCTACTTTTACATTTTCTGAAGTACTTTGTGTGAAATTAGAATGATTTCTTCCTTAAATATTTAATAGAAAACCGTAACAGACTGTGGACTTCAGAGTCCACAGAGTTCAGCAACAAACTGAAGGTTTTGGAGGGGAGGGGGTGGGGGGTTGGGCAAGCCTGGTGGTGGGTATTGAAGAGGTCACATATTGCATGGAGCACTGGGTGTGGCACATGAACAATGAATCTTGGAACACTAAAAAAATTAAATTAAAAAAAATTTAATAGAACTCACTGGTAGTGCTGTCTGGTCCTGCAGTTGTTTTTGTTATAAGATTTGGTTACAAATATACTTTCTTTAATAGATATAAGGCTATTTGGTTTTCTAATTTTTCTTCTGTCCACTTTGGAAAGCTGTATTTTTCAAGGAATTTATTCATTTCCTTTATGTTGTCAAATTTTTTGGCAGGAAGTTGTTCGTAATATCCACTTACTGTCTTTTTAATATTTGTAACATCTATAGTCAAGTCCCCTCTTTCATCTTGCTATTAGTAATTTGTATCTTCTATTTTTTTGATAAATCTTACTAGAGGATTATAAATTCAGTTAGACTTTTAAACTTTTAAAAAATTTTGTTGATTTTTTCTATCATTTGTCTACTTGTGATTATATTGATTTCCATTCTTTTTATTGTCCTCTTTCTTCCATTATTTTGGATTTAATTTACCCTACTTAAAAAATAAGTTTTTAAGGTTGAGGCTTCACTAATTGGATTTTTACTTTTTTGTTCAAATGTAAGTATTTAAACCAATAAATTTTTTCTTGAAGCACTACTTTCACTGTGTATCACAAATTTTGATATGCTAATATATTATGATCTTTTCATGATCTTTCAGTACAAAGCATTTTCCAGAATTTCTTGTAGTTTTTTCTCATTTGACTCATGGGTTAGAAGTGTGTTACTTAATTTATAACTATTAGGGATTTTCTAGATGTCTTATTTTTTATTGATTTCTGATCTAAAACCATCATGGTTAGAGAACATTCTTTGTTATATATTTATCATTTTAAATACTGGCAAATGGTCCTTATGCATGTGAAAGGAATGTGTATTATAAAATTTTGATATGGTTTATTCCTAATGTTAATTAGATGAAATTGGTTGATAGTGTCATTCAAATATTCTATATCCTTAGTGATTTTGGAGGGGTATAATTTTTCTTCCAATTACTGTGAGAAACCTGTTAAAATCTCCAACTATAATTATAGATTTGTCTACTTTCTTCCCCCAATTTTATCATCTGTATTTTGTTTCCTTTTATCCCCCATTGCTGCTTTATTTTCCATGAAGTAAGTCATATTTTAGAAACTTAGTTTATCTCCTTTATTTTTAGCTCTATCTCTGCATTTGATTTTAGTGTTTTCTCTAGATATTATGGTATGCATTTTGTCACAAAATATCTTTAAATAATATTCTATTACCTCATGAAAACTATAATAATCTTAAAACAATGCAACTACTTTTATTCCTTCTCCTGATCTCTGTTCTCTTATTCTTATATATTTTACTTCTGTATTTGCTATAAAGTTTACATTACTAATGTTAAATTGTTTTTTTATTTTTCAAATAGATAATATTTTAAATAAAAATTTAACAATACATGATTTTATGTTAGTGCTTTTTTCTTTCCTCATATCTAGTATTTGATAGTATTTTTCTTCAGCCTGAGAAACTTCTTTTAATGTTTCCTGTACAGATCTTCTGGAGAAAAAAATCTTTCAGGTTGCCTCTAGTGAGAATGTCTTTATTTCATCTTCATTTTTAAAGAATGATTTTGCTGGGTATGGAATTCTAGGTTGGCCTTTTCTTTTTCTTACAGCACTTTCAAATATTTTTCCATTCTCTTTTGGTCTTTTCCACTAGCTTTCTTCTTGTTTCTGATGAGAAGTGATACCAGATTTCCTCTGTATATAATGTGCTTTTTTTCTGTCTGCTTTTTTAGATCTTCTCTTTATCTTTGTTTTTCAGGAATTTGACTATGTTGTGCATAAGTGAGTGTTTGCGTGTATGTGTGTGTGTTTTGTTCTCCACTTGTGGTTCACTGAAACTTTTGGATCCATGGAATGACGTATTTTTATCATTTTTGGGAAAAATTGTGTTATCTCTTTGAATTTTTTCTGTTCTATTTTCTTACTCCTTCACTTCTGGCACTCTACTTATATGTATATCAGACTCCTAGATATTTGTCCCAGAAATTTAAGACGTTCTGTTTCATTTTTCATTCTTTTTTCTCTTGGCATTTCATTTCAAATAATTGTTATTGACGTATCTTCAAGTTTACTTATTTTTTCCTCTGCCGTATCCATTGTGCTGTTAAGCCCATTGCTTGATTTCTTAATTTTGATACCATATTTTTCTTTTATAGTAATTTCTTTTGACTTTTGTTTATAGTTTCCATCTCTTCTAAAATTCTTTACCTGTTTTCATGTTTTATTTTTTCAATATCTCTTTTTAATATCATAATTATTTTTAAAAGATGTATTTATTTATTTGAGAGAGAAAGAGAGAGAGCAAGTGGGGGCAGAGGAAGAGGGAGAGAATCTCAGGTAGACTCCCCACTGAGCAGAGAGCCCAGTGCAGGACTTGATCTCATAACCCTGAGATCATGACCTGAGCTGAAGTCAAAAGTCAGATGGTTAACTGACTGAGCCACCCAGGGCCTCTATCATAACTACTTTAAACTCACTAACTTTTAATTATGGGTTATTTTACAGATTATCCCTTAATCTGTTTTTGTTCATGGTTTTCCTCTCTTGGCCTTGAATCAGATTTTCTTGCTTCTTCCCATGTCTTACATTTTTTGATTATGTGGCCAGACATTATGTGTAAGAGAATAGTAGAGATTGAAGTAGATATAATGGTGATCCTTCTTGGGGCAGGTCATCAGTGTAAGACTGTTAGGCAATCTAATCTAGACTTTGAACTGAATCTGGACTTAGTTAATTCAATTCACCTCTGGTTTGAATTTTTTTTTTTTGGCAACATCAGGAGTTTTTCATTCAGCCATACTTAGTATCTGAACTCGGCCCAGATTCTGGAATCTTTGTGTTCCATAGCCTAGTCTCCGGGTGTTAGTGTTGCTGAAGAGCACTTCAGGGAGTGTTTCTCTTGGTTCTGCCTCACTGTCACCAATCTTTGATATATATTCCTTCTGCACTTGGTGAAAACCTGTGGGAAAATGTTAGCCTAGGGGAGGTGCAGACTTGCTCTTGCCTGGGGACTTCGTGGGATTCCAGTCTGCATGTTCTGCTATCAGAGGCTTGTTTAAAGGTTTGGTTGGATTCCCCTTGCCATTTTCAAGGATACCTCTCTCCTTTTCCTACTGCTCTGTCAAAAATAGAAGTAGCTCATCACTTTCTGTTTTTTAGTGTACTTTGGTTTGTGTCCTAAGCCCTTTTATCAGTTAAATAAAGCCATAATTTACTTTTTTTTTTTTTTTTTTTAGCTTTTTAGCTTGTTGGCAATAGCGTTGGAGCAATAGTCTCATTAGCGTGTATAACTGGAAGTGAAAGTCTCTTGCTTTTCTGTTCACTATCTCAGATAGGTAAGGGAAGATTCAGAAGATTCCACCTGGTTTCCTTCAATGCAACTGCTCTTATCTAAGCAATTAATGTGTTAACTCCGCCATGCACTAAGTATGTTCATTCATGGTCCAGAGAAATGACCATTGGAAGAGTCCTTGAATTAACTGGATTCAGTGGATCTGCCATGAATCAAATCTAGGCCAGAACACCATGTATTATTTAATTCCCATATGTTTCCATTCTAACAGTTGGACTCTAATGGCACTGCAAGTCCCTGGGTATCAGTTTCAAATTTGGCCATTTATCCAAGAGTCCTAAAACAGAGCGTAACAAAACCAAATCAAACTGTGCATTCCCTCTCCCAAGTTCATTTTTTTTTAAAGATTTTATTTATTTATTTTACAGAGAGAGATCACAAGTAGGCAGAGAGGCAGGCAGAGAGAGAGAGGAAGAAGGAGCCTCCCTGCTGAGCATAGAGACCAATGCGGGGCTGATCCCAGGACCCTGAGATCAGAACCTGAGCCGAAGGCAGAGGCTTTAACCCACTGAGCCACCTAGGCGCCCCTCCCAAGTTTACTCTACCCAAGTATCTGGGCTTTTGAGCCTTTGGGGAAGGATTAGAAGAATTCTTATCATATATGCTTACCAGACTTTGCACAGCTCTTTCTCGTAGCACTTCTCTCTCTAGGCTACGTTGTTCTCTAACTCTTTAAAGTGAAGTTAAAGGGAAAATTGCAGGACACCAAGAGACAGAGCATGCTAAAGATCTTTTCAATCCATTTATACCGTCAAATAGAATACTGAGCAGTACTAAGATATTTCATTGCTGCTTGTAGTCCTTTGCCTAACGGTAGGGTTCTTCAATTCTTCAATTTTTGAAGAATTCTGAGCCATGAGTCTCAGACATGAGGCTCATGACATTACCCTCACCGTGTTGGGAATGGACTATGAGCAGAGAGGTTTTCGAAATGTGCAACTGAGTCTCTGCTGTATTGAAGTGCTATCTCCCAAAAGAGATATTATGGCCCCTTTTGTTGACTTTTTCTGGGATGCCAAATTCCAGCAAATGCTTTACATAACCTGGAATCTAGTCATCACTCATTTTTTCTTGATAATTTCTACTAAACAGTACACTAGAAGGGAAGTGTCTTCCTAGTCTCCAGAAGAAACACAAAGACTGGGTTTGTATAATTTCTAAACAAAGAGGGACTTGTAATAGGAAATTTACAAATATTTTATGTTCTCTTTCTTTGTTGCGATATGTAGTTTGTCTTCTTTTTTTTTTTAAAGATTTGTTTTATTTAATTGAGACAGAGAGAGAGAGAGAGAGAGAGAGAGAATGAAAGGGGAGAGATCAGAGGAAGAAGCAGGTTCCTCTCAGAGCAGGGAGCCTGATGTAGGACTCGATCCTGGGACTCCAGGATCATGACCTGAGCCGAAGGCAGTTGCTTAACCAACTAAGCCACCTAGGCGCCCCTGTAGTTTGTCTTCTGGGAAGGAAGCCCACAGATCTTAAAGCCATGGACCCTAGTCCAGTCCCAATCTATTAATTCCATCTCCTTCCCAGGGGGGAATGGTAGTTATATAGTGCTTATTAACAAACATTCAGTGAGTATCTATAGTCACCTATACCTTGTTCCAAGTAGTGGAGATACTTTTGTTAAAAGAGACAGAAGCTTTTATGAGAGTTGCAATCTAGTGAGGGGAAGCAGTCAATCAACGAGTTAATATGTGAGATAGTGTTAAGTGCTATGGAGAAAAATAAAACAAGAACGGGGAGAGAGCTTCTGGATTGGAACTGGTAGTGGTTGTAATTTTAACTAAGGTAGTTAGGAAAGAGCTCATGAAAAAGGTGACATTAGAGATTCTCTGTGGGAGGGTGGCAAGGAGTCTAAAGGCCCAATGAAGGGAATTTTTCCAAACATCTGTCATTACACTTAAGTGAGCAGCAAAGTGGGACCTAAATGCAGGTATTAGGCTCCCTGTCTCCTGCATTCTCCACTATGTGACACTGTTCTAAGGACCTATATGGGATTCACTGAAGCACTATATCAAGTAATGTGGTGTGGCTGTGAACTGTTGGCAAACAGGAGTTGCAAACAAATTAGCTAAACAAGTCCTCATTGATTACCTACTGTTCAGAGAAGATCACAGGTTCCCTAGGGATCTCAGAGAAATACACACTGGATTTCCTGCCTTCAATAAGCTCACAACATGGGGTGGGGGTGGGGGCAAAGCACAGACAAATCAAGCAGATGTTTTGATGATACAATCTGAACAGTGTAGTCGCAGAACTACAACCAGGGATGCTCTGAGGGCGGTGTCTTTTGCCAAAATCCAAACGACGTTTTTCACAGGCTTGCTGTGAAGAAAGGCAGTTCTGTTCACTCACCTTCTTTTCAGCCTTGCTCACACACATGGATTATCATACTGTCAACAGGATAATCTAATAAGAAGGATGGCAATATATTGTCTTTTGTTAGCTGGCTGAAACCCAAGGACTGTGGTTGTTGAGTACAGAAGGGCAGACAGATGGAAGTTTCATGCTGTCCTGTAATTGCAAAGTAGCCTTACCTTTGAGAGTCCTTTTCAGAATAGCATCTATTACCTGCGGCTCAGTTGGGATGGTACATCTTAAAATAATATGGAATAGACCTACTGGTGAAATTTAATTGTTACCAATTAGATCTAGCAGAAGGAGAATTGATATCAAGCACCGTGACTTACCTAATTGGACTGCAGAAGTGAGGCCGTCATTATGTTCAGGAGAGCAAGTACTTGTTGTAGATGCCAGTTTTTGCGCTGCATGAAAAATAGTGGCTAGAAAGCAGGCCTTATATTGCCTCCCCATGCTGTGTACCTGGATGCCAGAAGTAACAAATAGGCAATTCAAAAGGTGTTAAAAAGTAGTCCCAGGAAAAGAAGAGAAATTCAGAAAGTCTCAGTTAGATCTATTTTGCAGCAAACCAGGCTGCTTATTTGATCAAACAATTCCATTAACAAAAATCAGCCAAACCAGTGATTGTCTACGTATATTCATAAAAACTTAAATAGTATTAAAACAGTCTGGTATTTGTCTTTGGTATCCTGAAGAAGACTCAGTCTTGGTTTCTTTTTTCTTTCTTTCTTTTTTTTAATTTGTTTGACTTTACTTTCCTCAGTTTTAAAGAAAAAATATATTTACAACAGTTCAAGTTTTACGGCACATTTAAACATTTTCACCTTTATCCTGTTACCTGTTTAATGGGAATTATCAAAAGAAAAAGAACGATGGCTGTATTTGAGGTTATAAAAAGCATTTGCTTGGAAAGTGATAAGAACTTAGTATTTGGGATGCACCTGGCTGGCTCAGTCAGGAGAGGGTGCTGCTTTTGATCTCAAGGTTGTGGGCATGGAGCTTACCTGAAATGAAAGAAAAAAAAAAAAACTTAATATTTGAGGTTTTAAGCTTATTCCATCCCTGATTTTGTGTTTATTTTTTCAATTAACATAAAATGGGCCCCTTGGGTCCTACTTCTTAATACACACACACACACACACACACACACACACACACACACATACACATATATGCATAATTTCCCCCATGTTACACATTTCCTAATTGAGAGACCTTTGTGGTCTACTTTCCTATTGAATAGCTTTACTTTCCTATTGAAATGTTATTAAGTATTTGATTTTGGAGTTTGAATTAATTAACTACTTATAGTTTAAAGTCTTAAATACCTAGACTCGTCAATTAAAATTAGGTACAGCATTATTGGATTTTTATTGGAAACTTTATTTAAATTGTTTCAAGATAGTCTCCAACAGGTCTAACTGCATCCAGATCAGAATCCCCTGGGGGAAAGGATTTGTCTGTGCTGCATGGAATCAGGCACCATCCAAAGATTAGGTTTATTCTAATTTTCTGTAGGCTTAGAATTTGTAGGTAAGCAGAAAGGTCATTCCATCACTCCTAAGGTTGTCTTAATGAACCACCACGAATTGGAATAAAAGGTTCTTTGGCCTCTCCCCTTGAGTCATTCTCTCTGCTGAGGGAGTAGCAGGAGATGGCCTGCCTACCAAGCCAGGGCCATGTTAGAAACAGAATTGGGCTGTGTTGTAATTAACAGCTTGTAAACAACAAGTTCAAATGTGGCATGTCTCCGGTTGATAACAGCGTAGGAGTTGGGAAAAACTATTCTTACAGTGGTGGTGGTGCGGGATCTGTGAATTGCAGAATTCTTGCCAAAGGTGATTGGTGATTGCCTTGCAACTTTTTTCTGCCCCAGCATCTCTCCCTCCCCACTCAGAGACCTAGAATGGGAAAGTGTGGTGAGCATCGGACAGGGCAAATGGTATCACAGCAAAGAAAGAAGCTTTTTTAGGGCTCTGGAAAATAAGTGATGGGTTTCAAGTAATCTCAGGAACCAAGCCCCCAGCTGAAGGCTTGAAAGGAATGGTGCTGTAGCCGCCAGGAGCAAACGCGGGTGGGCCTAGAGAACGCTGGCTATGAAGGACATCCGGGAGAGGGAGAGACTGGCAGCATGGGGAGTCTTAGTTTCTGACGGCAATAACTTGGGTTCATGCTGTGATTTGTATTTTCTTTAAAAAAGAGACTTTCCCCTTGTTGTTCCTAATAAACTTGTGATCGTAGTGATAGCAGTTGAACGGGGTGAGCTCTTCCTATCCCTTATTTTAGATCTTTCAGGGATGGTGGGGTAAAGGTGGGGATAGAATAGGGTTTGAAAAGGTTAGCAAAGTAATTATTCCGCAAGGCTAATTGATTTGGGGGCTTGTGGCCCACATTTCGATGGTTGGTTTAGAAGCTTGCTGGTACACTAAGCCACTGGAGAAGTGGCCACACTCAGTTTGTTTCCTGAGATTAAGAGTCTCTTATGGTTTGTCTCCCTCCTCTGTCCTATCTTGTTTCATTTTTTTTCTCAAGCTTAATCTCTTGTCTACAGTAGACTTTCAATCTTTGTTTCCTATTATTTTCTCCTGGTGAATTCTTCCCAGTTCCTTCAGCTTTCTTGGAATGTGAAATGACATGAGGTCGTTCATCACCTGCTAATTTCTTCGGAGTAGTCTTCAGTTGGGCAGGAGTCCTGGGAAAGGTGATACTTGAATTTAACAAACCTTAGGTGTGGTCTGACTGGCCTGGGGGAACGCTAGCCAATCACCGCCTTCCTTGTGGACTTCCTTGACAAAGACTGCTATCTCCTCAGCTCCTGGACAGTCTCTTGAGAGTGACTTGGAGTGAGCTTATGGTTATGAAAACCTGCAATCATGTTTAATTTTTTATTTATTAAAAAATGATTTATTTATTTATTTGACACAGAGAGAGAGAGAGACACAGCGAGAGAGGGAGCACAAGCAGGGGGAGTGGGAGAGGGGGAAGCAGGCTCCCGGCAGAGTAGGAAGCCCAGATGGGATGCGGGGCTGGGTCCCAGGACCCTGGGATCATGACCTGAGCCAAAGGCAGATGCTTAACGACTGAGCCACCTAGGCGCCCCCTCCAATCATTTTTAATCATGTATTTCTCATCCAATATTTAAACTTATTTTTAACTAAGGACATGATATTACATATTTCTGTGACATATTTCATCATTTAGGTTTATTCTATTGTTTAGTCTTTTTGGATATTGGTTCTGTCACGTGCAAGTAATTACATCCGAGGTCTATGTTCTTCAAGGTTTGGTTAACATGACATCAGTGTCTTATCTAAATGATTAAAACAAATGGTGAAAAGGCAGGTCAGAGCCTTGTGTGTTCACTCTAGGAGCTCTCATCAGAGGCAGTTTTTGTTCTCTTCGGAAAGCTAAAGCATTCTAAAAGTCACGACAGCAGTTATTCTGAATTTTAGCTAAAAACAATCCCAGAAGATATCTGGAAAAGCCCCTTTATGACTTCTACATCTTTAAAAAATATATATTTATTTATTTGAGAGAGAGAGTGAGAGAGAGCACAGGAAGGAGGTAAAAGGAGAGAGAGAAGTAGACTCCCCGCTGAGCAGGGAGCTTGACTTGGGGCTCAATCCCAGAACCCTGAGATCAGGACCTGAGGTGAAGGCAGCTGCTTAGCCTACTGAGCCACCCAGGGACCCCTATGACTTCTACATCTTATCTATGCACCTGTGTATAGGTCTACATCTGGGATGAATCACTAACTTATACATGGGTTTGTGGGTCTTGAGCGAGAACTCGTTCTCCCAGTGTGTGTCTTTCCAAATTCCCTTTTATAAGGACACCAGTCATATTGGATTGAAGGCCCACTCTACTCAACTATGACCTCATCTCAACTAACTACTTTTGCAGTGACCCTATTTCCAAATAGGGTCACATTCTGGGGTCCTAGGGAATAGGGGTTCAAATTAAAAATTTGGGGAGACACAATTCAACCTATAACATGTGATGAACATGTGATGGGCTTCCCTGACCCCTTTCAGCTGCTGAAGATACTGCTGGAAGAGGGTCTGCAGCCATCACACCTTTCTGGCATTGCCTTCAGCTGAAGAAAACAACCTCTCCCAAGATCTGGCTCCTTCTAGGGCAGTCTGTCTCAAAAAACTAAGCAATGAGTGAGTATAGTTTCTCAGCACCTTTATCCCAACTTGGATATTTCTGAATGACCATCCCAGATGCAGAGCTCCCTGTGGGGTCAGATAGGGCCTTTGTTGGAACCATCCCATCCCACCTTCTCCCCTTGCCCCATCTTGCTTCTGACCCCTCCCCTACACAGGGGTGATCCAAAGACCACTCCCTAGTAACCTTCTACAGGCTAATTACTGTTTCAGAGTTGGCTTCCAATCTATGACACAAGGTAGTATTTATCAAGAACTTCTAAAATTTCAAAGAATCTTGCTCATGAGCCACTATCTTAGCTGATATATAAAGCTGGCCTATGCCACAGATAATTTTTTCTATCACTTTTCAAATTGCTGAATATATCAGTCTCTCTTTTTTTTTTAAAGATTTTATTTATTTATTTGACAGAGAGATCACAAGTAGGCAGAGAGGCAGGCAGAGAGAGGGGGAGGAAGCAGGCTCCCCGCTGAGCAGGGGCTCGATCCCAGGACCCTGAGACTACGACCCGAAGGCAGAGGCTTTAACCCACTGAGCCACCCAGGCACCCCTGAATATATCAGTCTCTTATCTTGCTCCCTGGATCATTCCTAATGCACTTCATAGCATCTGATTTTATCATAAAAGTGTGTGGATAGGTGGATTTAAAGTATTGTATGTGGAGAGGGAAGGAAGACTGATGGAGAACACAGTGGTAAGGAATAAAAATGCCAGTTTGTTACAAATTGATCAGCCTCCTCAATTGTTAAAAATGCCAACTGGTGGTATGAAACCATCATTTTCCCTGTAAATCATTATAAAAATTACAGTGTAGGCTGATTTTTAACCCAAATGAAAAACTACGGTTTATATACAGAAACATGGGAGGATGTATAGGTCATTAAAGAGAGACTTTTGAGGTAGTTGGGCTCGGACTACTAGCCAGTGCTGCCATTTTCCAGCAGTGGGACCTTGGGACACCTTTCATTTCCTCATGAGAAAATTGTAGAATAGTGTGGACTAGAGAAAGTGTATAAAAGGCACCTAGTAGGTTCTTGGCATCTACTAGAACATCAATAAATTGTATTCAAATAACAGTAATAGTAATACAAATAATAATAATAGCTGTTTGGGAGCAGAATGATAAATTATTTCAAGTGACTCCTATATGTATTTAAAATGTATTCTTAAATGAACATAACAATGTATAGATTACTCTAGAAACATGGCTTTTGTTGGCTCATACTTTTAAGATCCTTCTGCTGAAATCATCTCTGCACCAGCAATGCCAAGATTATGCTGAAGGATATGTTTTGTGTGTGTGTAGTGTTTCAAATAGCATCTTCACATCCAATTTCCTGAATTGTCATTTCAACACTTTGCAGTGAAAGAAGCAAACTATCACTTGAAAAGAATGTATTATATAAAATGTGTTTCTAAGAAACTTGAATTTATTTGAAAAAATTTGCTGGGTCTCAATTTGCTTATGAAAAAAACATTATTTCATGTAAGTAGCTTTCTCAAGAATTGAGACTTCTCCATTAAGTGCTGAAGATTTCATATGGCACCAGGTTTTAAAGGGTTTTTAAAAGAACACCTGAAAGCACCAGTGAACAGTTTATTCTGCCTGTGTGTTCAGAATTAGAATCAAGCTTTTGATAATATCATCAATGCACTGACATTATTATTAAAGCTCCTTAACCTTAGTATGGAACAATTGAACAATACTTGTTTGTTCATCCCAGAATCTAAGAAAGATCTTTGGGTTTCAAGGTTTTCCGTTGCTTTTTTCTTTTCTTCTTTTTTTTAAATTAAAAGTGATGTTGGCAAAGACAGAGAGTAGAGTGACAAAAGCCGATAGTACCTGTGGAGATAAGTTCTCATGTTATCATTAATAGTGATAACAGTCTTTAAACATGAGTAATTTTTTTTCATACACATATTTTTTTAGAAGCAAAGTCCTTACATAAAATTGCTTTTTTCCCTTTGGAATTCACTTACCCTTTGAGAGGTTGTAGAATAACCTGTTATATGAACTTTATGGTGGATATTTCAATAGTGTCTCACATTGCATCAGGTGAGGAATATAGGCTTTCTTAAAAAAAATTTTATTTTATTTTTTTTATTTATTTGACAGAGATAGAACACAAGCAAGTGGAGCAGCAGACAGAGGGAGAGGGAAAAGCAGGCTGCCCACTAAGGAAGGAGCCCGATATGGGGCTCGATCCGAGGATCCTGGGATCATGACCTGAGCTGAAGGCAGCCGCATAGCCAACAAAGCCACCTGGGGCACCCCAAGGAAATAAGGGTTTAATCAGGGTATTGCTAGGTTTAATATGCTCTCACATACCCCAATGTGACTGGGATGCACAGCTATTATGTTTATCTAACATTCTAATCTACCTCTCCATTTTATTTTTTAGTTTCTTAAATATTTAGACATGTATAAAGAAGACAAAAGTGGGGGCACCTGGGTGGCTCAGTGGGTTAAAGCCTCTGCCTTCAGCTCAGGACATGGTCTCAGGGTCCTGGGATTGAGCCCCGTGTCGGGCTCTCTGCTTGGCAGGGAGCCTGCTTCCCCCTCTCTCTCTGCCTGCCTCTCTGCATACTTGTGATCTCTTTCTCTGTCAACTAAATAAATAAAATCTTTAAAAAAGAAGAAGAAGAAGAAGACAAAAGTGGTGCAGTTGTGCCATCCAAATACCTCCAATCGAACTTTTTAATGAAAAAGGAAAAGTACTACATTCACAGGATTAGAAAGTTACAATAGAGGCACCTGGGTGGCTCAGTGGGTTAAAGCCTCTGCCATTGGCCCAGGTCATGATCTCAGGTTCCTGGGATAGAGCCCCGCATCGGGCTCTCTGCTCAGCAGGGAGCCTGCTTCCTCCTCTCTCTCTGCCTGCTTCTCTGCCTACTTGTGCTCTCTCTCCTCTCTGTCAAATAAATAAATAAAATCTTTAAAAAAAATTACAGTAGGGCTCTTGATGTATTGGTAACGTATAGTAGTGGTAATGTTTTAAGATGTGTGATTCACAGGAATTCATTTTATTATTATGCTGCAAAATATATGTAAATCTTAACTATATTGTTTTGTATGCATCCAGTGTTACATGGAGGACAATCTTTAACTCTCCCTCAAATAAATGAACAAGAAATGGGGTGCCTGGGTAATTCAGTTGGGTAAGCATTTGACTCTTGATTTCAGCTCAGGTTGTGATGGTGAGATTGAGTCCTGAATCAAGCTCCATGCTGGGCATGGAGCCCGCTTAAGATTCTCTCTCTCCCTCTTCCTCTCCCCCTCTCCTACACACCTCCTGTTTGTGCACTCTTTCTAAAATAATAATAATAAATAAAATAAAATAAAATAAAATAAAATAAAATAAATGCACAGCAAAAATAGACTGAAATGAAAAGTAAAAACTTCTATCCCTAGGTACTCTCTAAAGGAAACTACTGTTTTGTCATTTTCTAGTGTTATCTTTCTTGAAAATGTTCTAAGCATTTAAAATATATATTATAAGTATTCCTTTTATTGGACTGTAAAAACAGCACAAGGCTGCCAGGGAGTCAGGCTCCAAATCTAGAAAATCTGGGCTGGAATCCTGTCTCCTCCAATGACGTTATGGGACTTTGAATAAGCTATTTAGTCCCTCTGTGGCTTCAGTACTTTCAAATCTGTAAAATGGAGCTAAGAAGCCTCAGAGGTTACTTTTAGGATTGAATGTGTTATGTTAAACACACTCCTGGCGTATTGCATTCAGGAAATGTGAAATACAATTACTGCTTATGCCAGATTGTTTTTCAGTTTTATTGAGGTACAAATGACAAATAAAATTGTAAAATATTTAAGTGTACAACAATTTAAAGTTGGTATATATATACATTGTGAAAGGATTAATCAACACATCCATCACATCACATAATTACCTCTTTTTGGTGAAAACATTTTAAGTTCTACTCTTTTAGCAAATTTCAGTTGTACAGTACAGGGTCACCAACCTATGGTTACCGTGTCATGCATTAGATCCTTAGTCCTTATTTATCTTATAATTTAAATTTTGTACCTCTTTATCAACCTGTACTTATTTCCCTCACCCCCTAGCCCCTGGCAACCACTTTTTCACTCTCTGTTTTAGGAGTTTGACCCTTTTAATTAATTAATTAATTAATCTATCTATTTATTTATTTATTTATAGATTTCATACATAAGTAATGTCGTGCAGGATTTGGTTTCTCTGTAGGGCCTATTTCACTTAGCATTATGCTCTCCAGTTTCATCCATGTTGTTGCAAATGAAAGGATTTCGTCCTTTTTAAAGGTTGAATAATATTCCATTATATATGTACATACCACATTTTCTTGACCCATTCATCCATTATGGGCACTTAGATTTTTCCATATCTTTCATTTCTTGGCTATTGTGAATAATGATGCAATGAACATGAAAGTACAGTTATGCTCTTCGAGAAAGTGGCTTTGTGTGCTTTGGATACATACCCAGAAGTGGGATTGCTCTATCACATGGTAGTTCTATTTTTCATTTCTTGAGGAAACTCCATACTGTATTCCATAGTGGCTATACCAGTTTGCATTCCCACCAACAAAGCACAAAGGCTTCATTTTCTCCCCTTTCACGCCAGCATTTGTTATCTCTATCTTTTTGATAATAGCCATCCTAACAAGCATGAGGTGATACCTCATTGTGGTTTCAATTTGCATTTCTCCGATGATTACTGATGCTGAACATTTTTTGATGTACCTGTCAGTCATTTGTATGTCCTCTTTGGAAAAATCTTGAATTGATTTTTGTGTGTGGTGTAAGATAGGAGTCCAGTTTCATTTTTTTGTAGGTGGCCATCCAGTTTTCCCAACACTATTTGGTGAAGAGACTATCCTTACCCATTGTTTATTTTTGGCTCCTTTGTTGAAAATGAACTGATCATATAAGCACAGGTTTACTTCTGTGCTCTACACTGTTCCATTCATCTATGTGCCTTTATGCCAATACCATACTATTTTTTTAAGATCCTGGAACTTGGGTAAATTTATTTCTTTGACAATTTACTTAACAACATAAAAGTATAAATTTGGAGGGAGAATTATTGCAAAAATTAATGATAGCATCTTGTGCATGAATTTTCTCATTTCTTTCTTTTTTTTTTCCGTTTTGGCATTTCTTTTTCTTAAAGGTTTAAAATGTATTTTAATAAGTTGATGTGGCATTACTGCTCCATTTCTTAGAAAAACTCCAAAGATATCAGGGACAAATCAAACATGGTACACCAATAAAACAAACAAAAAACGCACAGCATAACTAACTAAGATAGGCAAGGCTAAGAGTGACTGACCTCAGCACATGGTAAGCTTGTTTCCAAGATTGTTCTGGGCCTATCAAGAAAATCTGTGAACAGCAACATCATAGACACAAAAGGGTCATTCCTGGGGTGTCCTTACCCAAGAAAAAAGATGGAGGACACTTAACACAAGATTTTTTAAAGATACACTAAAATGAAAATCTCTAAGAGAAAATGTCTTCGTTAGGACATGAAGGGATAATATATGCGCTATAACAGAACCCTATGTATGTTGTCTCTGACTCCTCTGGACATGTGCCTAAATTCTCAACCTGCAAGTGAATGGAACAATGGAACCAACGTCTTTGGGGGGGGGGTTTGTTTTTGTGGTGTATGTGGCAGTGCCTCTGGGTTTGGAGGGTATAAGAATGAGAAAGCAAATACAACAGGATGAGTAAAGCATGGAATCCATTTGGATCCATTCAGTGGAATCCACCTGAATCCATTTTGCCATAGTTCCTCCCCACCCACACCCCCAGGCCCTCAACAATCACGTGAGACTTCAGGAATG